>CM062817.1:112841003-113450486 GCA_031772625.1 Pinus tabuliformis
TCTAGGTAGCATATTTGAGTTCCCTGAGATGGACCAATTATTATACTTATACTGTAACACAAAATTTCAAACGCTCGTCTGTATATTCTTCTGAGAGTTTTGATTTGTTGCAAAGATTCCAACAATAAACTTTGGGATGGTTTGAGCCTATTGAAGCAGCATTTGATTGGTTTTCATTCCAACAATAAGCTTTGAGTTGATTCGAGCTTATTAATGAAGCAACATTTCATTGATTTGCATTCTAAGTTTGTTCTCTCTTTTCTCTCTTGCCTATGCAAGTGAATGTTGTGATCCAGCTAAATGGCAATGTCTAAATTGAGATATTATGTTTTAATGGGATTCCAAAGACATACTTTGGTCTTCATGGGCTAGCTCACCCATGCAAATGTGTGTTTTAATCCAGCTGCATTTTATTATTTAAATTTGGATTTCATCTTTTAAAGGGGTCTAGATTAAACCTGCATGGACTCTTGTAATCCAACTATATTTGATTGTTTAAATTTGAATATTATCTTTCAATGGGGTTTAGGTTACGTAGTTAAGTCTGCATGACAATATTCTTTGTCAAAATTTAAGTCTCCAAAGACATGTATTGTTCCTCCTGGGTTGTCCTATCCATGCAAGAGGTTTAAATTTTTGATATTATTTTAAACCTGCATGGACTCTTGTAAGCCAGCTATATTTGATTGTTTAAATTTGAATAGTATCTTTCAATGGGGTTTAGATTAGGTAGTTAAGTCTGCATGACAATATTCTTTGTCAAAATTTAAGTCTCCAAAGACGTATATTGTTCCTCCTTGGTTGTCCTATCCATGTAAGAGGTTTAAATTTTGATATTATTTTTCCATAGGTTTAAGTTAGATGGTCAAGCAAGCATGGTGAAATTCCCTATCAAGATTCAAAACTCCAATGAAAACTCCAAGGGTATGGACTAACCCCATAGTAGCATACTGGTAATGTATGAGGAAGAAACCAAAATAGAAAACATAAATATAGCTGAAAATGCAATCAAAGGCATAGCTGGTGATGCTAGTCAATCCATAGTGCAACTAGCTTACCATAGAATTTAACCAACAAGCAATGGGAAGATAAACCAACCATTTATAAAGGCATGTGGTAATCACCTCTATTGTTAACTAACGTTAAAATTTTGAATGTTGGATTTGGATGTGAACTATGCAAATTTCATGGAATCCTTTCTTGTTATCTGTACCTTTATTGTAAATGAATTTTATGTGTCAAGGCTATGAAAGTTGGTATGGGTACATTACATAACATTTACTTTTCTAAGTCATGGTATATAATTGCAAGCAGAGAACGCTGAATAACAAGCATACGATAATGCCAAAATTTAGAATGTTGGAATTGGATGTGGTCTATGTGAATACGATGGGATTCTTTCTTGCTATATGTACCTTTATTTTAAATGAATTGTATGCTCATGGATCTAGTTTTATGAGAACATCATATAACAACCATTTTTGTAAGGCATGGTAAAGAACTGCAAGCAAAGAGCGCTGAGTAGAGAGCAATTCATTGATACTAAAAATTCATTGACTCTTTAATAAGATATTTTATTTCAGCAATTCTGACAGGAAGATATCACACATTGTGAAAAATATGTTTGGAGCCTCGGGAAATGTCTACTTACTGTTTAACAAGTATGTATATCATGTAGAAACACTTATTCTATGTCGATTCTGACTCAAATTATGCCAATCACATTATTGTTGATTATGTATTTCAGGATCAAGGAGTTGACTAGGAGTGGTTTAGCCCCTCTATGGAATAGTAATCTATAGGATTAGATGTAGTTTATAGGGATAATTATTTTGATATCTAACTTTATCATGCAATTTCTTTAGTTTCTATTTTTCATCATGTTTGATAGGTTTGCAATAGCTTAGTATCTAATGTATCGAGTGCTAGAGGGGTAGTTGTGTGAAACATCTTTGTCTTACCATTCACTTGGTTGTTTTGCTAATTTTTTGAGTGTGAGAAACCACATCAATGCAGACCGATGTTTGACAACTATGTATATCATGTAGAAACAATTATTCTATTTCAATTCTAACTCGAATTCTGCCAATCACATTACTGTTGATTATGTATTTCAGGATCAAGGAGTTGACCAGGAGTAGTGTAGCTCCTCTATGGAGTAGTAATCTATAGGATATAATTATTTTGATATCTAAATTTATCATGCAATTGCTTTAGTTTCTATTTTTCATCATCTTTGATAGGTTTGCAGTAGCTCAATATCTAATGTATCGAGTGCAAGAGGGGCAGTTGTGTGCAACATCTTTATCTTACCATTCACTTGGTTGTTTTGCTCATATAAATTTTTGTTGTAACCCTTCTGAAGGCACTAATTCGTGTATTGTAGCTCCAAAAATTGGTCTGCAAAGCTATAGTGGTCAGTCGAGCATCTATTTTTCAACATTGTATTAGATATTTTTCACAATTCATCTGGATTGTGTGAGGCTTATTCAAATGATACTCAAATTATATTATTTTAGTTCCAAGATAAATGCACCTGGAATGAAATTTAGGGACAGTCAATCACATACACAATCTGAGATATTCACATATCCACTTAATGCATTGAAGGAAACTGATACAAGTAATAGTGACCTTATAGAGCATGCAGTTTCAAAAACTAGATTAGATTTTGATGTTGCTTGCATGAACATTAGGAATGACTCATGCTTGCTTGATGAATAAAAAAAGAAGGCTCATTCCCTTTTAAAGTATATTGATTCTTCATATGAGTATGAAATGATTTCAGAAAATATTGCACAGGGGATTGGCAGCCCTATAGACAAGTTTGAGAAGGTTCTAAATGCCATGTCTCTTGTTGTTGTGCAAGACCCTGATAAACAAACTTTACAACTCTGATAGTACTTCATTGAATAAACGTTTAATCTATAACTTCCAGATCCCTAACATTCCATTGAAAAGTTTTTGGCAGTGGTATGAGGAACATGGTAACTATGGTCTATAAGTAAAGTCCCGGGATCTGGATCATTCAATAAGGCTGAAAATTGACAGAGATTTGTTTCATAACTACTTTGCAGTATGTGCCCTTTTTATCAGAGATGTAATTATATGGCTTCTCAATAGCCTCATCAGTAAATCATAACTTCCATGTGAATTATTGGATAACTTAGACATAATGGTACCATGGAGTTATCCAGTAAGGCACTAACCCTACCAAGTCTTTGGCCAAAGCCACCATAGCAGATGATTCAACTGTATTAGAGTATTTGGGCCGAAATTTAGCTTTGTGTACATATTGTGAAAAATATGTTTACAATTGAGATCAACCTCAGGAAATGTCTACTTATTGTTTGACTTTTTTGAGTGTGAGCAACCACATCAATGCAAACAGATGTTTGACAAGTATGTATGTCATGTAGAAACACTTATTCTATGTCAATTCTGACTCAAATTCTGCTAATCACATTACTGTTGATTATGTATTTCAGGATCAAGGAGTTGACCAGGAGTGTTGTAGCTCCTCTATGGAATAGTAATCTATAGGGATTCATGTAGTTTATAGCAAAAATTCCACGCTAATTATTTCATATCAAACTTTATCATGCAATTTATTTAGTTTCTATTTTTCATCATGTTTGATATGTTTGCAGTAGCCTAGTATCTAATGTATCGAGTGCCAGAGGGGTAGTTGTGTGAAACATATTTTTCTTACCATTCGCTTGGTCATTTTTCTCATAGAAATTCCCATTGTAACCCTTTTGGAGGCACCAAATCGTGTATTGTAGCTCCAGTAGTTGGTCTGCAAAGTTATAGTGGTTAGGTCAGCGTATATATTTTAGTTGTGAAGGTTGCTCTGAAGAAAGCAATAGTAGCATACCATCCTAACAGTAATTGACAACAAAGTGAAGATTTACAAGTTTTGTGCGAGGAGATTACCAAAGTTTTGCATGGAAAATATAAAAATTTCAAGTGATTGCAGGAACAACTCCTCCATAGCTTGGAGTGAGAGTTTCGAGTGAGTGGAGAAGATGATTTATCTTTTTCATGGACTGCACACACATAGTTTGGAGAAGAGTGGATGTGATGAATTATGGTTTTTAGTTTCCCTCTGTTTCTGAATTCCATGACTTTGTTGTGCATATGATGATTGTGTTGGCTTTAAAAATGTTCTATTATTATGTTGTTTGTTATGATAAATTGAGTGGTTGGGATTTATAATTATAATGTTATTTCATCTATTTTATATTTGAATTATAGTTAATTTTATTTCATATGATTTGTAGATAATTTTATCTCATATGATTTGTGCATTATCATATTTATTTCTTTTTTAACCAAAACTTGACCAAACAAGTGCTGCTTCGATTAGGAAGCCCAGAAAATGTGAAGGTTGTTCTTAGGAAAGCAAGAGATTATTTTTCTTCTATGACATCAGTGAAGATTCACAATTCATTGGAACAAACACAAATAATTCTAGGAACGTCTAAATCAGTAGGCCAAGAAATGTTGCAGACAAAGCTGCAAACAAATCATACTAGAACTTCTAGGCAAGCTCCAAAAATTCGGGTGATTGTTGATGAGGGCCTTTTCCACCCTCCCCCTGGGAAAGCGAGGCCTATTGTGAAAGAAAAAATGAGATACATCACAACTCTCAACAGGTTGCACAGAAGTGGGTACCATTTCAGTCAAAAAGTGGGAAGGCCTCTGCAACTGATAAAGTTGTAGCTGACTTCCATAACAGTACAATAATTTGTAGAATGCATGATGAAGTTAGAAATAAGGAAGATGATTCATTTGTATTGTTTGTGGCTTCTTCAACTGACACTCAAATTATATATTTTAGTGCCAAGACAAATGTGCCTGGAATGGCATTTAGGGACAGTCAATCACATACACAATCTGAGATATTCACTTAGATAGGAGTGGATATACTGATAGGGAAGAGTAATTCGGGAACCTATAAACATAAAATACAAATACATGAAATGATTGAGTTAGATAAAATACAATGGTCCAAAGAGACAACAAATAATACCATTCTTTTATAGTTTGGACATTTTACACCAGTGAAATAAGGATAAGAAGCAACAAGGAACTAAATTAACAACATCATATAACAAATGATGAGGGAGTTTATTAATGTTCCTCTTACTACTAAAGTCTTTCTATTAAGCTTTCCTTATAAAATTAGACCAATTTCTAATGAACGAAAACTATTATCCATTGCATTGTGAATTAAGGTGATATGAGATTACTTTGTTATGAAATGTTTGATTTAAATCATTTACTTATAAAGGTTCCAGAATCTTAATGAAGAGCATTTTCATAAATCCTTCACTTTGAACATACCCTGGTTGGAATCTCTATGAAACATAACATAGGATAAGAAAGAAACCCCAGTAAAGAAACAAAATTGCATAAAATTTTGACTTTCTTCTATTCTAATGTTTCTTATACCATTGCCTTACGACGTTTCCTTTGCAACATGTGGTGCAAATTCTAGTTACGCTGTAAGGTGTCCTTCTGAGAAAAACTTTTCTCTCGCCCCCATGTCATTACTATGCGCCATTAGATGATATGTTAGACGATTGAACCATGTTGAGTCATTCGATTATGCTGAGGTAGTAGGAACTCCCTAACCGCCTTATGAGCACAAATTTGATCCCTCAATAACGGTTTATGAAATCCACAATTATTTTGATTTTCTGAAATCCAAATTGTAGTCAACAACAAAAACTCTCAGTGAAAGACGTGGGGCAGTTTTGAAGCAGTGAAATACACCATGCAGTTTTGATGGAGATAAAATGACCAACAGCAACGCAGGCAATTCTGATGGCAAGTTTTATATTTTGGAGAATTCCTTTCTTAAGAAAATGGCAGTGAGATAAAATGTTTGTTACAACAACAACACAAAGAAATTTAGGCAAAAAACTAATATTTTACTTTAAATAGTTAAGGGCTATTTCAGAGAAACAAAATGCAAACCTTTCGCTTTAACCTTCTTCAATCAATATCTTTGTTCAGGGCATTGATGGTAATTTTTCTTTATTTTATTTCCTAATTTCTTCTTTCTTTAAAAGTCCTTTCTTGCTTCAAGGTTTGCTTTCAAAAAATTAATATGTAAATGCTTATTCCAACATGCAAAACAACGAAACAAAAGGCTGATCTTTCACTTTAAGCAGCGAAGTGCATTTTAGGCATTTTAGGGCATTTTAGGCATTTCACTTTAACATCTCGAATCAGTATGTTTGTACTTGGCGTTGGTGGTAGTTAACTTCTTCTCAAAATGTCGTTTCTTGCTTCAAGCATTGCTTTGATAAAATTAATATAAAAATTTTAATGCTTTGTATTTTCAGAAATTAATACATGTATTGTTGGTGTACTCTTGTATGAATAGTCTAATAAATTTTCCTTACATGTTTTATGAATATAATGATAAATGAATGATATGCTATTTTTATTTTATTTTATTCAGGCTTTCTATGTGCGGTGAATGATTATTTTCCTTAATAGTTTTTATAAACTAAATACATTTGGGCAACCAATGGATGAAGAAATTCACAACAAAACCAACCTTTTTTTTTAAGAACAGGGGAAAAACTTTCAACATTATTTTGAATGTTATAACAACAACTAAATTTTCCTTATATTTTGGCCAGACTTCAGGGGGAATTGCTGGAAATGACCAGAGTCTTCCAAGTAGCCTTCTCTTATAGGATGCAATTAATTTGGTTTTAGTTTGTTTCAGTGATGATGTTGTTCTAATGGTTTCTTCTTGCAGTTTTTGTTCCTAAGCCTGGATCCAGTTCACGATCCCCTGCTCCAACTCATGATATAACTCAAAAGCCATAACCTAATCCAAATCCCTCTCCAACAAGTAGGAGTTATACACAAATTGCTTTCCAACGGTTTTGTTTATAGAGAGAGGGTTTCATTTGTAGTGGAAGGCATAGTGAGAAGCATAGTTCCTCCCAATTGTGCTCTTCCTCTGTTGCAGAGCAGAAAATAGAGAGGATGCACACTCTGCATTGGCAATTGTTGCACCATCCACCTGCTTTAAGATTTCAAAAATTAGGTCAACATTCAAAGCCATGATCCCTAAAAATTCTTGAGAATTCAATCAAAAGCCCAACGTAAGTTGAACTGTCACTTGTGATGCTTTCCACATGAACAATCCACACTCTGATGGACTTGGAGTTTCAATGTGCATTCGGAAAGCTCTGGCAGATGCATGAATTTTACCAAAGGAGGTTAGTGCTTTTGATTTTTTAATAAAGGATTATCAGTGTTGTAGAATTACTATAGTTTTAATATTTTATTGAAACTTATAAATTCTTAATGTCCAATTATCGTATCCTCAATAACAATGCAAGTCAACTATATCAATGCACATGCAACCTCAACCCAAGTAGGAGATCTGGCAGAGATTAATGCTATCAAGAAGGTTTTTAAGGATACTTCTGGTATTAAAATGAATGGAATTTTACGAGAGGTAAATGGATAGCTTGGGCCACATTATAAATTTAGCAGGCAATTGACATTTATATGTGGTTTGTGATCAGTGCAATTCTGATGGAAAGCTTTTATATTTTGGAGATTTCCTTTCTTAAGAAAATGGCAGTGAGATTAAATGTTTGTTACAACAACAACGTGATGCAGGAGCATTCATCTCAGAAAAATCATTGTATTTTAGTAGACATAGGGGGTCTTGTGTTTTTAAGGAAGTTGGTTTCCTATGCATCAAATTAATGTAATTCTAATGTTTTTGAGTGATTTTATGAAAATATGATTTAATTAAGTATTGAGAGGCATATTGTAAATGTTCTCGAACGAAGGGGAACATGAGAGAATCAGGATAGTTGAGAGTTCATACGAATTGAAAATTAATTGTAGACCTTGAATTATGAATTAGTTCATGATTTATGGGATTGAGAAGATTCTTAGAGTTTAGTCGAAATTATTAAGGATCTGAACCATAATCGGTTTATAGAACCCTTTTGTATAAATGTAAGCCTAAAAGGCATAGGAAGAATTAGTTAGAGTGTGAGTTAGCTAGTGAGAGTGTGAAGGGTTTGATTGTAAGCCTACGGGCAGATTATGACACAGAGGCCATTGGTATTGGAAATCAAGCCTGAGAGAAGAAACTGTGTAAATACTTGTTTACGAATACAAAAATTTGATTCCAAACCTGTGTAGAGTACATATGTGACTAGATCATAATTATTTAGAAACAAAGTGTTGTTGCATAAGATATGTGTGTGCAAACGAAATCGTGAAGGACAGAGCGCAGGGATAAATCTGTGTTATAACGTAACTCCATCGCAAAGTGAACGAGATCAAGTCAATAGAGGAGTTTGAATAAACCTAACGAGAGTCGTCGGATCGTGAGATCGACGGATATTAATGGCGGAAGAGGAATTCGGTGAAAACATTTGAGCCATCTGATAGAAGTAGATCTACAGTCATTGCGTGGTGGAGATGCGCAGGCGTTAATAAGAAGAGAAGTGTCGAAAAATGTGCAACAAGAAATGTTAAATTTAGAATGTGCTAAAAATAGACCTGCTAAAAATAGCATGTCTAAAAATATCAGTTTGGCGAGTGAGGTCATTGGCTACATTGGGTGAGAGGTGAAACTACTAAAAATAGCATTTCTGGGTCTCTTCCTATTTATAGCAGTCCCTAGTTTATCTATAGGAAATAAAATTAATTTTGGTCTTAATAGCAGTTGGAAATATTAATTAATTAATTCAATTGAGTTAATTAGTTAAGGAAATTCGAATTTGAAGTCTTTGTGAGCATGCACATGAGTTGTCCCACTGATTGAGGAATTTATCCTTAAATTCCTCCACTGATTGAGGGAATAAGTATGAGTTATATAATGAGAGAATCAGTTGACTTAGTTCTAACTAGTCAAGTCCAGTTAAGATTATTTTAACAAGTTGTTAAAATAATAAAATATAGTTTGTTAATTCTTGCATGCATGTGACAACTATTATTTTAGATAACTGAGGATTTATTCATGGATAACTGTTGCATGTCAGTTCTGTCAGAGACCCAGTTGAGATCAGATGTGGGACATTGTACTATCAGATGCTTGGATATTTCTAGTAAGTATTCCTTGCATGGAGAAGGATCTATTATAGGAGATTGGAGGACTTGTGGCCTATATATTGAGGCCTAGGTAGTCCATGGTTATCTTCTTCTGATTGAAGATCATCAGAGTATAGAGAGAGCAGGATATCTATTGAGCTGATTCTTTTTGTATGTTGAAGAGCATTTCCACTTGATTGATAATATATGGTTGGGGTTTTATGCTGGTGCTTTCCCTTGGATATATCTTATGTTATGTGTGATTATTTCTCTTGATCAATTATGCATGTTTCTACTTGATGTTGCTCATGAATTTGATTATGCTTCTGCTTAATGTTTTGTAGAAGTAGAACAAGTATTATGCTTTAGGACATTGCATATATCAGTTTGTTCTACAGGTGAAATTTCTACAAGGCGGTATTCGTGGATGGTAAATGGTTTCTCGCTCGGCCTAAAAAACGTAAGCAGGATTTGAAAAATGGACCCGATGAAGTTATGAACCATAACGTAATCCAGTTGAAGTCCGGAGGTGATCGGACTGTCCGTTAAAAGGGTGATCTGAGTCATATCGTGTGATAACAAGCGCAAAGGTTAATTTCCAAATCCGATGTGATGAGGTATTATACAGTGGGGTTAAATCCTTGTTGAGGTTCGATAATCACAACCGTTCGTTGGTTGATTGATCGGACGATGATTGCGTGGAAAGGTGCGCATAGGTTATCACACTGAGCGGACTCGATGAGTTATTCAAAGAAGTTTAACTTCTTTTAGTTCCGGCGGGTGAATGGGTTAAGATTAGCTTAGCATGATAGCCATTGATATGAAGGGTGAAATCAACGGTGCATATTTAAAGTGAAGGTTGGCATCAATAAATATGCAAAGTCGGGTGAATAACAAAAAGGTAAGGTTTAGGTGTGTTTACGAAATATTTCTATTATATTGGAATTATAATAGAAATAAAGCGGAATACAGATATTATGGGTTAAGTTGGGTTTAACCAAAGTTAGAGAGCGTGGTTTGGTTGATAAGTGCAGGTAATAGAACTGAAGGGTTAAGTTATAAGGAATAAGAATTAACCAATGTTTATGAAGGATTGAATAAAGTTCCGCTCAAAGGTTAATTGAGGGTTAGACTATGGATAGTCAAATGAAACATTTCCGCATGAGGTTTAATTAGTAAGCCTAAAATCTTGATTAGTGAAGATTTCACTGGTATGGAATATGGGAATTCTTTGGAGGACATGTACACATGTATGTAACATGAAAACTTATTTGCATAAGGTGGGTACAAGTGGCTTAGGTTGCATCATTTGGTATCAGAGCTAGTTAAAGCTCTTTTTAAATTAAAGCAGAATTATGCAGAATGCAAGTGTGATTGTGAAGGAAAGAGGAGATCAAGTTATTTGAATCTGATAAGTAGAAGGCATGACATTAGATGAGGGTAAGTGGTACTCTTAAGAAGAGATTACAGAAGCATAAAGAAAGCACGATGATGTTTGTTTTCTTGAGGAAGAGGGAGATTCACTGAAATGTGAAGAGTGGATGGAGACTACTTGTGAAATCATACACGTATTGTTTTATTTAACTCTGGTTTGAGTTTTGCAGGTTTAAGACAGAGTAAAGATTGATAGAAGCAGACATACAAGGAAAGTTGTATGTGCTCTAAAGAACAAAGTGAATGGAAGACTGGAAAAACAAAAGTAGGAGTGAACCCGAAGAATCTAACTGAAGGTTGGATAGAGAGGACAAGAGTGTTCTTAGAAGGAAGCTGAGCAGAAGCATTTTAAAGTGGCCATAGGAATTTGGCAGCAGCAAGCTTTTGAAAGCTTGGAATGATTTTTGTTTAAATATCATTGGTATGTAGGTAACAGTAATTAGTGAAGCATCTCAGCAAGAAGATCACAGCCTAAAGAGCAGTGATGAAGCAAGCCAATAAGGGTTTCTGAGAGAGAGTGGCAGAACCTAGTATTTCAATTGTGTTTGAAATACAAAAGGACAATTGTGTTCTCAAAAATGTAGATGAGTTGTGTTAGCTTTGCTATATTCTTCAACATTCAATGGATAAAAACAGGTCAGGCAGTGTTGGTTATGCTTACAAGGGGCTCGCAACAGTTTGTTTCCTCTTCTCCTTCATTATCCTTATAACTACATAACCCCCGCTATCCCTGTTTTACTCCAACATTTAGCATAAACCTTTATTTCCTAAGCCCCCGGGTGTTGAGTTTAAACGTCATGTAACCCCAATAACCCGACCGAGTGCTTTCACAAGCCCCTTTTCACGTCACATCAGTCATAAACACGTGCATTTAACTCCGCGCCATCCGATCAACCCCCGTCGTGATCGGACGACATTCGCGCCTCCCGCTCCCGTAAGCTGCACGCACGTTAACCCGCGGGGAAAGCGGTTTTCCCCCCGTCACATCTGCCATGCGTCACCCGCTGATTGCGATCGTGCCCCACTGTACGATTACCACCTGTCTGTCAAAAGCGGTGCGGGGAATACCGCTCACCGCCAAAACTGCCCTCCCCGCGCATTAACCCCTGTGCACGTCTTCTGCCCGATCACCGTCAGATCTGTCCGCCCACGATCGTCTGCCCTGTTGCCGCCCGATATCCTCCACTGACTATTTCCCACCGTTGATCTGCGCGATCCAACGACCTATCTTCCCCCTCATTTTGCCCACACGGTCCTCGTCCATAGCCATTTCAGACTCCCGAAGGATGAAGGTGGCCTGCATTTATGTACCTGGCATAGTTACTCCCCAACGAATGCATTTAATAGGAAGAATGGCCAAGGAGAAAAAAGGACAGCCTCTAGTAGATTGCAACATTTACCAGTTATGGAACTTCTTCCATATGGCACTCCACCTGCTTGAGAAGGACAACATAGTATCTCGAAAGGCCAATTTTGTTCTTTAAAGCATGCAGTTTGCAACAGAGTCCCATTTTAGATAGTTAATGTGGTTGGTGGTCCATTATGACCCCTCCACGCATAGGATAGTAGAGCATTTTTTGTAATCAACCTCTATAAATACCAAGAGCAGAGATGTAATGAAGGTTGATGGTTGTAGTTTTGATGTAAGGTTCAACTTCTGGAGACTGTAACTACTGTGACACTTGCAGCGTCTGGTCTTCATTTTCAGCTAATACAAGCTTCTTTTGCTGTTAATTGCTCACTTTCCATTTCTACTCTATTTTAGGCTGTGCCTGTTATGTATTTTTCATGTGCTCTTGATGTTTAGCATTAGAGGGGCTGTCATCCCACCTCTGTGTTAGAATCTAGTATGTATCATTGAATGTGCTATGCAGGTTTCTGTTTACTTAGTGCCAGAGAGCTGTCATCTTGTCTGTGCATTAGGAAATAGATTTGCAGACCTTTTTACTGGTTGCAGCCGGCCATCACATGGTCTTGTGCATCTACTGGTGTGGTCAGTATTCTCCATGTTCACTTAATCCTCAAACTGTGAGTAATTGGTGGTATAAAGCCTTGTAGTCTAGGGGTGTTCACCCATGTCTAGAGTTAAGCATAGTAAAAGTGGTTATCTGGCTTGAATATGCATCATTCCTTCCATTCATCCATTTCCAACATTTTGTTGAGTTTGTAATGTTCTTGAGCATCTCTGAGATACAACCTAGGAGAGTTTCTTGGCGTGATAACATTAATTGGCGCCGTTGCCGCGGAAAGGAGATTGAAACTCAGCTTCCCTAGGAGAGCGACACAGTTCCAGATTTTGATAATAGACAAAGTCTGGGCACATTTCTGGTTGTAATCATCTATCTGGCGACTCCACTGGAGGAAGACCAACCTTTGGTGACTCCACATTGCAGTTCTGGCTCAGTTTGTGAGACATACTCGAAGAAATCCTCAAAAATCACCAGCTGAACTAGTGCCTGACCCTGAGAAGATTGTCAAGTTGAAGATAACATCACATAAAGGAGCATCAAGATCAGGTAAGCCTAAGAAATCTTATGCATCTCTGAAAGATAAGGTTATAGCTGAGGATATACGGTTTGAAGATTTAGAGCCCAGCACTGTTAGTAAAGAAATTCTTTCAGAGATTAATAGAGCTCCTTATCCATCTAGTTCCCCTTTGAATCTCAGTCCAAAGAAAGTTTCCCATACAGTCCATAACATCCCTTTGTCTCTGTCATCCATTTCATTGTTTCAAACTACTCAATCTACCAGTATCCTTTCACCTACCCCAGTCATGGCAGGATAGCAAGTACCCACGAAGATGGAAAGAATTATTGTTGCTAGGTATGGACCCCTGGTCTTGCCTGCTCCTTTGAATACTATGTTTGTAGGAGAATATCAGAAATATATGCCAAATTCACTGGTACAGAGGGAGTAATAACCGAGGAACACCTTGAATCTTTTTATAGCTATGCTAACTTGGATATAAGTGAAGATGATGTGTGGATGAGAGTTTTTGTTCAGATCCTTCATGGTGAGGCTAGGAAGTGGTTTAGAGAATTACCCCATGGATCCATAGTAGGCATTGAAGCATTGGATGATGTATTTTTGAAGCAATGGGGAGATAGAAAAGACCTGCTCTACTACCATACAGAGTTTGGAAACCTAAAGAGGGAGAATGGGGAATCATTGCCTGATTTTAATAAAAGATTTAACCGTATGTATAGTAAGATACCAGCCGAGGTAAAGCCTACCCCCACTTCTGCCAAACTCACTTATGCCAATGCTTTTGACTCTGATTTCTGCCTGTTATTGAGAGAAAGAAGATGTACCACTCTAGCTGACATGCAAGATGCAGCACTAGAGGTGGAATCTAATATTATGGCTGCAGAAAAGCTAAATATTCATGCTGACAAGAGGAGGCAGAGAGGTGAGGCCTCTTCTTCCTCTGCCTCATCTTCAGAGCCTAAATTAGATAAAATGACTAGAATGATAGAGTCATTGGCTACAGAGATATCTAAGCTGAAGGTTGAGCAGAATTCAGGAAAGACAAGGCAGCATAACACATTTGCTCCAAGAAATCCAAATCCATTCAGAAGAGCAAATGAACAGTTACAAATAATTCAGAGGGGTAAAGAAACAAATGAAGAACAAAAGGTTAAATCTCCTTTCCAGAATGTAGTCATGGAGGAGGAACAGTTTGAAGATGAGGATGAAATTCACTGCATGGAAGATAAAGGCAGTGCTACCTTTTTGACATTGGCTGCATATGAAGAATCACTGCTGTAGGACCAAATAAGTCAAGAATGGGACAGAGAGGCTGTTCTGCAGACTGGTGAACAACAAAGATATAATCTGAGGTCAAATGCAAAAAATGTCAAGGAGAATCCTGCCCAAAGAGCTGTTGTCCAAACAGAGTCACAAAATATCAGACAGAGAAGACCAGTAGCTGACCCAATCATCGTCAAAGCTCCAGTTCAAGAGGTAAGAGGTCTTGACAAGTCCCCTTCCCCTTTCAGCTTTGAGTCAGAATTCCAGAAATTAAAAATATCTGTGCCTCTGATAGAACTTGTGAAGAGTGAAGTGTTTAGAAAGCCTATCCTTGAAGCTCTTGAGCTGGAAACCACACAAACCTCCACTGACTCAGTCAATTTGCGAGATGACAAGCATGCAGTTGTGCTTAGCCCTATGATTGAACCTGCTGATAATAATTCTCCATCATTTTATGTCTCCTTGACCATTCATGACAAAATCCTCCACAATTGCCTGCTAGACACAGGGGCCAGCCACAATTTGATGCCTAAAGTTGTCATGGAAGAGTTAGGCCTTGATATCACTAGACCATATCATGATTTATTCTCATTTGATTCAAGAAAAGTGAAATGCCTAGGATTAATCAAAGACCTAGCCATTACCCTAACTCAGCTGCCCATGAAGAGTATGATGATGGATATTGTGGTAGCAGATGTCCCTCCTAAGTTTGGCATGCTGCTGTCTAGAGGATGGATTAAGAGACTAGGTGGGACATTACAGAATGATCTATCTTATGCCACTATCCCAGTTTTTGGAGGAGAAAGCAAGAGGTTATACAGAGAAGCACAACTGGCATACATCATCAGTGATGAAAAGAATCCATCCAATCATCCCATTTATGATGTGGACACTGATTTTGGAGCATGTATCCTCCAAATTGAAGAATCTTAGAAGGCCTCAATGCAGCTCAGAAAATCATTAGTTCAAGCCGAGGAAGAGCAAGGAAGTCAAGTTTGGGAGATGTTCTTTGATGGAGCATGTTCCAGGGAGACTGCAGGAGCAGGGGTGGTGCTGGTATCTCTAGAAAAAAAAGGCACACATCTGTCTTTTAAGCTGGCTTTTCAAGTCACCAACAATATAGCAGAGTATGAGGCTCTGTTATTGGGCCTTAACGTAGCAAAAGACAGAGGAATTAGAAGCATAAAGGTGTTTGGAGATGCTGATTTGATCATTCAGCAAGTAAATAGAACATTTCAAGCAAAGCACCCAAGGCTGAAAGTACAAAGATGAGGTATGGAGAATCAGAGATTCTTTTGATAATTTCTGTATTTCATATATCCCTAGAGCCCAAAATCAGCTTGCTGATTCCTTTGCTGTATCTGCTAGCATGTTTATCCCTCCTATGTTTCCCAGACTAGTTTATGAAGTCCAAATGAAATATAGGCCATCCTTGCCTGATAATGTCCAGCATTGGAAAGTTTTTGAAGATGATAATGAAATAAATAGGTTTCTGCAAGTCATTGATGAATTCTCTGAAATGCAAATTGACCAAGAAAATGAAGCCCCAAGCCCCAAGTTCAGCTTAGAAATAAAATTGGCAAAGATAGCATTGTCCAGCTTCCCAACAATCATATTCCTAAGGGTTTAATTCCTCTAGAAAGTCTGTTCGACCAGAATGATGTGCCTTACAAGGCTGCCCAAAAAGAAGATCAATCTGCAGTATGTAAGCATGATATAGGGAGTCCAGGACAGCCTAGATACATAAATCTTTCTTCTCATTTGTCTGTTGACCAAGGTTCTGAATACTGCAATTTAATGAAGCAATTTGCAGATGTGTTTTCCTAGGAATATAGTGACCTGAAAACCTATGATAAAAAGATTATTAAGCATAAAATCCCTATAGAGAAAGACACCATACCTTTCAAACAGAAGCTGAGACCAATAAATCCCGTGCTCCTTCCTCTGATTGAAAAAGAAATTAAAAAGTTGCTGGCTGCCAAGATCATAGTCCCTCTCAGATATTCAAAATGGGTAGCCAATTTGGTTGTGGTGAGGAAGAGAAATGGAGAAATCAGGCTTTGTGTTGATTTCATAAACTTGAACAAATGCTCAAAGAAAGACAATTATCCCCTACCCAAGATGGAGCATTTGCTGCAAAAAGTCTCAGGAGCCAAAGTAATGTCTTTCTTGGAGGGATTTTCAGGGTTTAATCAGATTGTTGTGCATCCAGATGATCAAGAAAAGACTGCATTCACCACTCCTTGGGGCACTTTTATGTATGCTAGGATTCCTTTTGGACTGATGAATGTTGGAGCCACCTTTCAGAGAGCTATGGATATAGCATTTGTGGGAGAGAAGGATAAGTTTGTCCTTATCTACCTTGATGACATAACAACATACTTCAGCAGCCATCAAAACCATTTGCAGCATTTGAAAAAAGTGTTCCTGAAGTGCAGAAGGTTTGAGATTTCAGTCAATCCAAAAAAATCACAATTTTCTTTGGAAGAAGGCAAGCTTTTAGGACATGTTGTTTCTGTTGCAGGTGTCCGAATTGACCTAGAAAGAGTAAGAGCAATACATGCCCTGTTTTTCCCGAGATCAAAGAAAGATATCCAGTCCTTTCTGGGCAAAATAAATTTTGTGAGGAGGTTTATCCCAAATTTTGCAGAGCCGATGAAGCATATTAACTCCATGTTGAGAAAGGGGTCAGAAATCAAATGGACTGATTTGGCAAGAAAATCCTTTGAGTTCATTAAGAAGGCTATTATGGAGGCTCCCACTTTAATAAGTCCAGATTACAACAAGGAGTTCCATATATTTTCTTTTGCCTCCAATGACACCCTTGCAGCAGTGTTATTGCAAGCAGATGAAGAAGGTTCAGAGCATCCAGTGGCATTTTTCAGCAAAAACTTAAGGGATGTTGAACTGAGGTATGACATTATTGAAAAACAAGCATATGCTCTTATCAAATCTTTGAAAGCTTTCAGGGTTTACATTCTGCATTCCAAGATAATTGCATATGTACCGTCTGCTGCAATAAAGGATGTCTTAACACAACCTGATGCTGATGGAAGAAGGGCTAAATGGATTGCAAAGATGATTGAATTTAATATAGAATTGAAGCCCACCAAGCTTGTCAGAGGTCAAGGTCTTGCTAGGCTATTGGCTGAAAAAAATTGCAGATCATTGGATATAGATTTCCTGTGCACAATTGCAGAAATTGGTTAGACAGATGAAGAAGAGGAAGCAACTGAACCAGAGAGAAAGCAATCAGTGGAAGAAAATCTAGCTTCTTGTGATTGGTATTCTGCAATAGTTAAATTCTTACTGAAGCTAGAAATCCCTCCAGGCTTAAGCACAAGTCAAGCCAGAATGATAAAGCTTAGGGCAGCAAAATATTGTATCCATGAAAATATGATCTACTAGAGGGATTCATCTGGATTGCTTTTGAGGTGTCTAGACAAGGAACAGTCAATAGAAGTTATGCAGCAATTTCATTCCAACATGTGTGGAGGACACCATTATTGGAAAACCACTGCTCATAAGATCCTCAGAGCTGGGTACTATTAGCCCACCTTATTTTCTGATGTATTTTCATTTGTTAAATCTTGTGACAGGTGCCAAAGATTTGAAGGAAAGCAGCAGTTGAAGTCCCTGCCCTTAAAACCAATACATGCAAAAGGTCCTTTTCAGCAGTGGGGCTTGGATTTCATTGGAGAAATCAATCCACATTCCAGTGGCCAGCACAGATGGATATTAGTAGCCACTGATTACTTTACTAAGTGGATTGAAGCAATCCCTACCAGAAAGGCTGATCATAATGTGGTCATGAAGTTTTTGACAGAGAATATCTTCACCAGATTTGGTTGTCCACATAAATTAGTCACAGACAATGCAGCAGCCTTCAGAGCAAAAGAATTGGTGGATATGTGCAATTCAATGGGTATTAAACTGGTTCATTCCACCTCATATTATCCTCAAGGCAATGGTCTAGCAGAATCCTCTAACAAAAGCCTGATAAGGATAATCAAAAAGCTGTTGGAGGACAACAAAAAGAATTGGGATTCTAAGCTCAAATATGCATTGTGGGTTGACAGAGTGACCATTAAGAGATCCACAGGGAATTCTCCTTTCAAGTTGGTATATGGCACTGAGGCTGTGTTCCCAATTCAGTTAACTCTCACTGTGGCAAAATTCCTTCAAGAAGAGCAGAACGAGGAAGAGCATATGGCAAAGAGGATCACGGATTTGGCAGAGGTACATCGAATCAGAGAACAACTGGTAGAAAATTCTGCAGCCCATCAAAAGAAGATCAAGGATGCTTTTGACAGGGAGACAAAAGCAGATAATTTTCAGGTTGGAGACTTGGTTCTGAAATGGGATGCACTGAAAGAAAAGAAAGGCAACCATAGGAAGTTTGATGCTTTCTGGACAGGGCCTTTTATCATTTCTCAGATTCAAGGGAACAACACCTTCATGCTGAAAAGTATGGGAGGAGAAGCAATTTTTGATGGCCCAGTTAATGGGAGTTTTCTGAAAATTTATGTGATTTAAGGTCTTTGGCCTTAAAAGTTGTAAATATTTTGTTTTATCAGTTTTAGTGTAGGATCAGTCAGACTCCATGCCCAATGGAACACTAAGAATTTTGTTAATTGGTTTTCATTGGAAAGACATTGATCTGCAGGTTCTTGAGACCTCACAGGGAGGATCTCATCCCTCGAAGGAGCCAGTGTTAGCTTTGCTATATTCTTCAACATTCGATGGATAAAAACAGGTAGGGCAGTGCTAGTTATGCTTACAAGGGGCTCGCAGCAGTTTGTTTCCTCTTCTCCTTCATTATCCTTATAACTCCATAACCCCCACTATCCCTATTTTACTCCAACATTTAGCATAAACCTTTATTTCCTAAACCCCCGAGTGCTGAGTTTAAACGTCATGTAACCCCGATAACCTGACCGAGTGCTTTCACAAGCCCCTTTTCACGTCACATCAGTCATAAACACGTGCATTTAACTCCGCGTAGTCCGATCAACCCCGCCGTGATCAGACGACATTCGCGCCTCCCGCTCTCGTAAGCTGCACACACATTAACCCGCGGGGAAAGCGGTTTTCCCCCCGTCACATCTGCCACGCGTCACCCGCTGATTACGATAGTGCCCCACTGTACGATTACCACTTGTCTGTCCAAAGCGGTGCGGGGAATATCGCTCACCGCCAAAACTGCCCTCCTCGCGCATTAACCCCTGTGCACGTCTTCTGCCCGATCACCGTCGGATCTGTCCGCCCACGATCCGACGGCTCACGATCGTCTGCCCCGCTGCTGCCCGATATCCTCCGCTGACTATTTCCCACCGTTGATCTGCACGATCCAACGACCTATCTTCCCCCTCAGTTCACCCACACGGTCCTCGTCCATAGCCATTCCAGACTCCCGAAGGACGAAGGTGGCTTGCATTTATGTACCTGGTGCAGTTACTCCCCAATGAATGCATTTAACAGGAAGAATGGCCAAGGAGAAAAAAGGACAGCCTCGAGCAGATTACAACATTTACCAGTTATGGAACTTCTTCCATACGGCACTCCACCTGCTCGAGAAGGACAACAGAGTATCTCGAAAGGCAAATTTTGTTCTTTAAAGCACACAGTTTGCAGCAGAGGCCCATTTTAGATAGTTAATGTGGTTGGTGGTCCATTATGACCCCTCCACGCATAGGATAGCAGAGCATTTTTTGTAATCAACCTCTATATATACCCAGAGCAGAGATGTAATGAAGGTTGATGGTTGTAGTTTTGATGTAAGGTTCAACTTCTGGAGACTGTAACTACTGTGACACTTGCAGCATCTGGTCTTAATTTTCAGCTAATACAAGATTCTTTTGCTGTTAATTGCTCACTTTCCATTTCTACTCTGTTCTAGGCTGTGCCTGTTATGTATTTTTCATGTGCTCTTGATGTTTAGCATTAGAGGGGCTGTCATCCCACCTCTGTGTTAGAATCTAGTATGTATCATTGAATGTGCTATGCAGGTTTCTGTTTACTTAGTGCCAGAGAGCTGTCATCCTGTCTGTGAATTAGGAAATAGATTTGAATACCTTTTTAGTAGTTGCAGCCAGCCATCACATGGTCTTGTGCATCTGTTGGTGTGGTCAGTATTCTCCATGTTCACTTAATCCTCAAACTGTGAGTAATTGGGGGTTTAAAGCCTTGTAGTCTGGGGGTGTTCACCCATGTCTGGAGTTAAGCATAGTAGAAGTGGTTATCTGGCTTGAATATGCATCATTCCTTCCATTCATCCATTTCCAACATTTTGTTGAGTTTGTAATGTTCCTGAGCATCTCTGAGATACAACCTAAGAGAGTTTCTTGGGGTGATAACAAGTTGAAGTCTAGAGCATGGAGTGCTCATATGGTTCTAGAGGAGAGAACCAGAGAGATTCCAAAAGACTGAGCTCAGAGGAGAGAAGCTTAGTGAGGTATCATGCAACAGGGAGGACTTGTTGTTGTAGAGACTTGTGCAGCTCATAATGAGTGAGTGAGGAACTCATAGAGATGGAGAAGAAGATGACAACTGATAGTCATTGTCGAGGTTCATAGAAAAGCCACAAAGTGAAGAAAGAAGATGCCAAAGCAAAGGGCATATGGAGACAAATGAGTGATGAAGAATATGAGAGGGAGAAGGCTAAGATAATAGTCCATCTTGAAGTACTGATGGAACTGTTACAGAGGAATGAGAAAGACTAGGGGTGTGGTTTTCTTATGAGAAGAAAGATAAGGTGGCATAAACTACAGAAGAGCAAAGAGAAAATGATGAATGCGCAACTGAGGGAAGAAATACTCATAATAAATGAGTATTTGGAGAAAGACTTGAATACTGAAACTTCAAGTGAGACCAAAAGGTCACATGATTTTAAATCTGATAATTTGTGTATGTTTGCAGGTGAAACATGTGAAGAAGGACAATTTACTGATATTGTCATAAAAGAGGAAGAAGACAGGCATAATCTAAATTCTGTTCTGAATGAAGATGAGATAGACAGGTCTCATGCAAATGTCCATACACAGTTGGGGAAAAGTTTTACTTTTCAACATATTGCAAGGACTGAAAGCAGAGGAAGGTTGACTCATGATGATGGCCAAAAGCAAGAAGAAGTAGGGAAGGATATCAAGCAACCAAGTGAAGGACTTGAGGAGATTGAAGAGAAGACCATTGAAATATTTCTAAGTCATGTAAAGGACTTGGAACAACAGAAGGACTTGGTGATTGAATCATTAGGTGAGATCACGAGGTCTTGTGGTTTTACAACTGACAAGTTGTGTGTGAATGCAGGTATTGCAGAAGACAAATCATCCTATGGACCTGTCTTGAGTGAAGCTGAAAGTTGCCAAGCAAAGTATGATGATGATTGTCTTTCAAATGAAGATAAAGTTGAGTTATTGCAACAGAAGGAGTTCATAAATTCCTTTCTTAGTGGAGGAAATATCTTCAGTAGAGATGAGACAGTTATATCTTATGATAAGGAATTTATTATTGGTAAGGAAAAAGAGGAATTGATTTTCTTAAATGGCCAAAGGGAGAGTGATGGGCAAACATCTAAAACTATCACATAGATGGAGGATCATAATTTTATTCTGATGGAGAATGAACAAGTAGTGTCACCAAGAAATTATGCTTGTGACAAAGAAGAAGATAGCAAGGATTGTAAAAAGCTTTTAGGAGAAATCCCAAGTGAGATGGAAAATTTATGGCATGAGTTAAGTCTTTTGGAGAAAAGGCTAGAAAACCAAAAAGTAAGTGTTCAGGTTGTAAAATCATAACTGAATGAGAATGAAGAAGTTCACTACAGTGGACAAAGACAGGAAGACATCATTGAAACAGATGATGTGGAGGAGAGACTAGCAAACAGTCTCGTGAATTCTTTAGAGAGGTTGAATTAGCATACTGATGTGCTGACAGAGGAGGAAGAATTAGAGCAAGAAGCTGAATTGTTGCCAAAGGAAGAAAAGGCATTGAAGCCTTATGATTTTTATTTTAACAACTGTTTTATGATTACAGGTTTTGTTGCAGACAAGGAGCATAAATTAGATGTTGCAGAGGGAGATATCTTCAAGGATATTCAAGAAGTTTGGGTGGAAGCAATGTCTACAGTAGTATCTGGAGCAATTTCTACAACAGTATCTGGAGCAATATCTACAACAGTACCTCGAGTAATCTCAAGAGTAATAGCAGAAGCTGAAGTAGAAGAAGCTAAAGAGAGTAAACCGCAAGTTGAAGATAAGTGGACAGAGTACAACAACAATCTGAAGCAAAGAAAAAGAGATAGCAGTAAAAGGCAGAGTATGGACCAGCCCAAGGATGTGTTGGAGATGGAGATTGAAGAACTATGGCAGTTGATGATGAAACAATATATGTTGACGAAAATGACAGCAAGAGGAGTGATCAATCGGAATTTGAAATTGATTGAAGAGAGGAAGATGAACTAGAAGAAAACATATATACAACAGCAGCAAAGGTGCAAGGCATTTGGGTAGTTACAAACTAAAATTTAGGACCATGGAGGGTTTTCTATCAACACATGAGGACACATGATCAGGAGACCATGAATGTTTTCAACCTTGGGAGTCTGATGCAGGAGCATTCAGCTCAGAAAAATCATTGTATTTTAGTAGACATAGGGGGTCTTGTGTTTTTAAGGAAGTTGGTTTCCTATGCATCAAATTAATGTAATTCTAATGTTTTTGAGTGATATTATGAGAATAGGATTTAATTAAGTATTGAGAGACATATAGTAAATGTTCTCGAATGAAGGGGAACATGAGAGAATCAGGATAGTTGAGAGTTCATAGGAATTGATAGAATTGGAAATTAATTGTAGACCTTGAATTAGGAATTAGTTCATGATTTATGGGATTGAGAAGATTCTTAGGGTTTAGTCGAAATTATTAAGGATCTGAACTAGAATTGGTTCACAAAACCCTTTTGTATAAATGTAAGCCTAAAAGGCATAGGAAGAGTTAGTTAGAGTGTGAGTTAGCTAGTGAGAGTGTGAAGGGTTTGATTGTAAGCCTACAGGCAGATTATGAAACAGAGGCCATTGATATTGGAAATCAGGCCTGAGAGAAGAAACCGTGTAAATACTTGTTTACAAATACAAAAATTCAATTCCAAACATGTGTAGAGTACATATGTGACTAGATTGTAATTATTTATAAACGAAGTGTTGTTACATAAGATATGTGTGTGCAAATGAAATCGTGAAGGACAGAGCGTAGGGATAAATCTGTGTTATAATGTAATTCCATCGTAAAGTGAACAAGATCAGGTCAACAGAGGAGTTTGAATAAACCTAACGGGAGCCGTTGGATCGTGAGATCGACGGATATTAATGGTAGAAGAGGAAGTCGGTGAAAACATTTTAGTCGTCCAATAGAAGTAGATCTACGGTCATCGCGTGGTGGAGATGCACGGGCGTTAATAAGAAGAGAAGGCTGTATTCGTGGATGGTAAATGGTTTCTCGCGCGACCTCAAAACTGTAAGCGGGATTTGAAAAACAGACCTGATGAAGTTATGAACCATAACTTAATCTAGTTGAAGTTCGAAGGTGATCAGACCGTCCGTTAAAAGGGTGATCGGATGTATATCGCGTGCTAACAAGTGCAGAGGTTAATTTCCAAATCGGATGCGATGAGGTATTATACAGTGGGGTTAAATCCTTGTTGAGTTCCGATAATCACAACCTTTTGTTGGTTGATTGATAGGACGATGATCGCGCGGAAAGGTGCGCATAGGTTATCACATTGAGCGGACCCGATGAGTTATTCAAAGAATTTTAACTTGTTTTAGTTCCGACGGGTGAATGGGTTAGGATTGGCTTATTGTGATAGCCATTGATCTGAAGGGTGAAATCAACGGTGCAGATTTAAAGTGAAGGTTGGCATCGGTAAATGTGAAAAGTTGGGTGAATGACAAAAAGGTAAGGTTTAAGTGTGTTTACGAAATATTTCTATTATATTTGAATTATAATAGAAATAAAGCGGAATACAAATATTATGGGTTAAGTCGGGTTTAACCAAAGTTAAAGAGCGTGGTTTGGTTGATAAGTGCAAGTAATAAAATCAAAGGGTTAAGTTATAAGGAATAAGAATTAACCAATGTTTATGAAGGATTGAATAAAGTTCCTCTCCAAGGTTAATTGAGGGTTAGACTATGGATAGTCAAATGAAACGTTTCTGCATGAGGTTTAATTAGTAAGCCTAAAATATTGATTAGTGAAGATTTCTTTTTTTTGATCAAGTAAGAGTGAAACCTTCCATTAATCGAGAAAAAATTACATAATGTACACTTCTTTAACAGAGCCAAGAACAACAACACCAGCTCTGTGAAAATTCAACAGACAGCTGGGTTGACACAACTCCGAACCTAACACCAACAAAACTACAAAAGGACGGTTGACAAGACGTTCCATCCAACAAAGAGTACAAAGAATCTGCACCAATGATCACAAAACACGAAAGATCTGTCCGCCCTCAAGGCGTCGCTCTAGATAACCAGCGCACTAGAAACCTATTTTCCGAACCCGAAAGAGAAGTTAAATGGTTCTAAAGTTCTTTTGGGTCCGCCACACGTCATAACTCTCGTGCATCAAAGAACCCGATAGCCCTTGATGCCGAGGGCCCACCGATCTGATGGCCCACAGATCCAATGGCCCACAGATCCGATGGCCCACAATACTGAAACATGTGACCCAAGAACATGCCTTAACCTTCAGTTATCTTTTCAACCCGATGACCGTGCGATCCAACCATCGTAGATCTGACGATCATGTGCTGATTTTGGGTCGACACCTTGCTCACACTTTATCTTTTCTTACGGACCTGAAGAGAAACTTAAGCAGTCACTCTATAGTTTTTCGGGTCCATTTGAAGAATTAACTTTCGTGCAGTTTTCCACCCGAAATCCATAGGATGAAGGAGTTCAAAAAAGATTTCGACAACTTGCCCACTCTTTATCTTTACTTTCGGACCCGAAGAGAAACATAAGCCATCGCTCTATAGTTTTTCGGGTCCATTTGAAGAATTAACTTTCGTGCAGTTTTCCGCCCGAGATTCATAGGATGATGGAGTTTAAAGGAGATTTCGACAACTTGCCCACTCTTTAACTTTTCTTACGGACCCGAAGAGTAACATAAGCCACCGCTCTATTGTTTTTCGGGTCCGTTTGAGGATTTAACTTACATGCAATTTTCATCCCGAAATCCATAGGATGATGGAGTTCAAGGCAATCTTTGGTTAGCTGCCTACCAACCTGCCCGCTATTTACCACTTGCTTCTTCTCTGTGATTTTTCCAGTTTCTATTGTTTCCATTAGTCTACTTTCTGCTTATTTCTCATACTTTGAAAGTACTCCCTGTCTTTGGTCGCCTGTCTATGACAGTCCTCGCGCAATTTCCCTGAGGGTGTCGACATCCAAGCATATCTTCTATTACTTCTTGAACAAAGCACTCCTTCATTCGCCAGACGATCCGCTAACCTGTTAGTTGTTCTGCGCATGTGAACAAATTTGAGTGTTCTTAGGGCTCTCAGGTGGGATTGTATATGTTGATAGACCTGTAATAACCGCCAGTGTTTCGAAACTTTTTCTGGTGCTGTGTCGTTGCATATCTTTTTGACCGAATTAATTATCAATTCAGAGTCAGCTTCTATGATGGCATTGTGTAAATTTGAATCAATCAAGATTTCTAGGCATTTCTCTAAGGTTATGAGTTCCGCCATATTATTAGTGGCTTTCCCCAAATGACTATGAAAGATGATTTTTATGTATCCATGCGCATCTCTTATGACACTTCTATAACCATCCACCCCAGGGTTTCCTTTAGAGGCTCCATCTATATTAAATTTCAAAAATCCATGAGGAGGAAGTTGCCATAAGTCCTTACCTGCTGTTGTGTGGCTTACAATCTTGGTTATGCCTTGGGGGATAGGAAACTGGAGACCCAAATGCAATAGTATATGTGCATCCTGGTCTAGAGGAGGGTTCTCGGGGGGTTTCTTTAGAAGGGTGCCCATAGTTTCTTTGAGCTGTCTAATAAGCTGAGCTATGATGCTCTGGGATGAGCCAATTCTGTTCTTGAAAATCCTATTGTTGCGTTATTTTCAGACATCCCAGATTAAAAATCCTAGAACCAGAGTCCAAGATTTGTTGACTATTTCATTTTTGGAAAAGTCTTTCCTCAAATTCTTCAGAGTGCCAGTGATGCTGAAATTGTCCCTATCCGTTTGCCTGAAGATTGAGGCCACCCAATTCCATAAGGTAGAGGTGAATGGGTAGAGTTTGAGTAGGTGTTCCATCGTTTCTTCTTGTAATTCACATAACTGACATCTAGATGGGCCAGCTAAACCTTTTTTCCGAAGGTTTTCCCAAGTCAGAATTTTTTTATGTTGCACTAACCACATAAATAGTTTGATTTTCATCTAGTGCGGGTTCTGCCATAGGTGCTTCCATACCTTATCATGGTTTGGAAAGTCAAGCCCTAGGGTCGTTCTCTTGGCTTCTTTGAGGTTGAAGTTGCGTTCGTTGTTTCTTCCCCATCTCAGTTGGTCAGACGATGTTGATGTCAAAATCTTTCTCTGTTCCAAGATCATTGCAAGAGCTTCTACCTGGGCCTTCAAAGGAGTCTCTTCACTATATACCAGGTCCTTCCATATTCTCCATTTACCCTTATTCCTTGTCTGATCCTAGAAGTCACTTACCCTAAGTAAACCTTTACCGTCAGTGTCATTCTTGAGATCGGCTAGTTCTTCTCTTAACAGGTTAGGTTCCTGCTTCTAGTTGTCCTCCCAAAACCAAGCTAGGTTTCCATCTCTGATCTCCTAGAAACTATGCTTCTGAACAATGGTTCTATTCTCCATGCATTGTTCCAAATGTGGGAGCCCTTGATGAGCCCACACATTCGAATATGATCCCTTTCTTGCCAATTATTTGCATACTTCTGTTTCCAGAGCTTGGCCCAAGGGGTTACCGATTCCTTTAGCCATCTCCACCATAGTTTTGCCACCAAAACTTTGCTTAGGGTTTCAGGGTCATGAAGTCCCAAACCTCCATGGGTCTTAGGTTTACAGAGCTTATCCCAGGCTACCAAAGCCCATTTCTTTTTCTCTTCCCCTTTGCCCCAGAGAAAATCTCTTTGAATATTCCTGATGTGTTGCAAAACTCCTTTAGGAGCAGGAAGAAGTGACAACATGAAGATGGGAACAGTTTGCAGGACAACCTTTGTTAGCACTAGCCGTCCTGCTAAATCCAAAGACCTGCTTGTCCATTTCCTGACTTTGTCCTGGAGTTTATTAATTACTGGCTCCCAAACTTCCTTGCTCAGAGGTTTGTCCATGAGAGGTATTCCCAAATATTTGGAGGGTACTGTTCTCTTTGAAAGCCGAGAATTTTGGTGAGGTTTCTCTGAATAGCAATGTCAATATTAAAATAGAAAATATTTGATTTGGTAAGGCTTACCTTTGTACTAGCAGCCATAGCAAAGTCGTTCAGGATTTGTTTGAAAGCTTTAGCTTCCTTGACTGTGGGTATACCCTGTAGCATAGTGTCATCCACAAATTGTTGATGAGTCAAGGCATCCCCATTCAGGGTGAGTTTGAGCCCCTAGATTTTTCCTTCTACATTGGCTGATTTGATTGCTTTGCCTAAACCTTCCATCATGAGAATAAAGAGGAAGGGGAGAGTGGATCTCCTTGTCTGAGTCCTCTCAAAGGCCTAAAGGTTCTGGATGGTGAGCCATTTAGCAGGATTGAAAAACTAGCTATGGTAACAAGGGCCATTACCCATCTTATCCAATTGTGGTCGAGGCCATATGCCTTTAGTACTTCCCCTGATGTAAGACCAGCTTAGCTTATCATAAGCTTTCGCTAGGTCAAGCTGTATGATCATACCCGCTTGCTTATTGCTCTTAAGAGAATGTACCACCTTGTGAGCTTGAATGATGTTATTAAGAATTTGCCTTCCTTCCACATATCCAGTTTGCTCCTCAGACACAAGAGTTGGAAGAAGGGGCTTGACTCTGTTTGGAATTACTTTGGAAATAATTTTTTATACCACATTGCATAAAGCTATGGGTCTGAATCTATCTGGTGTCATAGCTTTTTCCTGCTTTTGAATTAAAGCTATGAAAGAGGTATTAAGCGCCCTCAAAACTATTTTGGATCTCCTCGAGTCCTCCACAACATCAAGGATATCTTGTTTGACTATTTCCCAACATGATTTGAAGAAGTCTACATTGAACCCATCCAGACCTGGAGATTTCCCATTTTGCATCTCTTTAATGACTTCATTGGCCTCCTCTTCAGTCACTAGCCTGTTAAGATTGTAGTTATCTTCTCTAGTTACAAGCTTTGGAATGTACTTTGTGAAGTTGTTGATGAATTGCGATCTGTCTAAGAGAGGCTCCTCTGCTATGCTTTGGAAATGATGTACCAGAGCAGATTCCATTTCTTTGTGGGTGTTGAGCTATTTTCCTTGAGTATCTTTGAGTTTTGAAATCATTTTATGAGACTTGTGATCCACGGTTGACTTGTGAATAAACTTTGTGTTTCAATCCCCTTCTTTAATCCATTGCACTCTCGATTTCTGTCTCCAGAAGATCTCCTCTTGCTGGCATTTGTCTTCCCATTCCTGTTGAAGAGAGTCAGATTGCATTTTCCTTTCCTCGGTAAAGCCATCTGTGATGAGGATCTGATTAATTCCCTGTAGTTTCTCTTCGACTTCTCTTTTGGCTTTGAAAATATTGCCAAACTCATTTTTGTTCCAATCTTTAAGCCTGAGTTTGATGTGTTTCAGTCTCTGATGCAGTAGGAACATTTTAGTGCCTTGAATGGGCATATCTTCTGCCCACCATTTTCCAATATTGCTGATGAAGTTAGGGTGGGTGAGCCAGACATTTTCAAACCTAAAAGGTCTATTCCTCGGAGTGCCTATAAAAGAAGCTTCAAGTTGGATAGGCCAGTGATCCGAGCCTCCAAAAGGGAGGATTAAAGCAGACAAGTCAAGGCCAGTAAGAAGGACGTCCTCAAAGATTATGAATCTATCTAGTTTAGAGGCAACTTGAGAGGCCCCTCCCCGCTTATTGTTCTAGGTGAAGGTTCCATTTTTTGTCTCTGTATCCACTAGCCTCATGTCACTTAGGAAGTTCTGGAAGGCAATGGAGTCTCTTCCTAGTGTTTTGCTCCCGCCTTTTTTTCTGTAAGAGATCTGATCATATTAAAGTCCCCTCCTAGAATCCAGGGCATAACAGGATGTCTCTCTCTCAGCTCCTCCAGTGAGATAAGAAGCCTGAGTTTGTCTTCAAGTTTTTGAGGACCATAGGCATTTGTGATCATATAGAGTTCCTTATCACCCAAAGGTTGGATCACCATCGAAAGGTGAAGCATCCAGGATTCCAAGTTTCTAGGGGTTCCAAAGTATGAGAATCCCTCCTGCTGTGTTGTCTTCTTTAACTTCTAGATATTCATACTTAATGAGCCATTTGCTATGTATCTCTCTGATTTTATCTATTGAACATTTTGTTTCCTGGATAAACACCATATCTGGTTTTTCTTCTTTTATTATATTGCTAAGATTTCTTTGTTTCCTTTTACTTCCTAGACCCCTAATGTTCCAGGTTGTGAGCTTCATTAAGAAGGGTTTGTAAATGAGTAACTAGTAAGATTTCTCATCTTACCTGAGTTAATCATGAGTTTCCCACACTCTATCAGTAGCTCATTCTGTCTTTTCCTTCCTCTTTTCCTGCCTGGGTTCTTAGAAGAGTGTCTCGCTGTTCCCTCCATTGTTTTTACCCCTTGGTTTTCCTGGCTATCATGGTTTCTTTTGACACCATAACTCTTTTCTTGAGATATCCAGAGGAAGAGCTGTTTCACTCTGTCAAACTCCTCTTGTTGATCCAGGTGGATATTGGTGGCCACCTGCCAAGTCCACCTGGACCCCCACCATTGTCTTTCTCAGCATTTTCAGTTTCCTTAATTGTAGCACAACTTACTATTTTTAGCAGTTTTTCGGGTCCTGAACTTCCGGAGCCGTTTTGAGGCCCTAAACGGCGTTTTTTGGGGAATCCGGGGGCAACACAAGTCCATGGAATGGCTCCAACAATGATAGTGCTCGGATAGATCTTTCTAATGAGCTATTGTACACGTCAAACGAAGATCATATGCCAAAGTTACGACCCCGGGAAGTTGATGTACCAACTTACCCCCAAACGGGGCCCACAGTTTGGCGTTTCATCTCCTAGGGTTAGGTTTTGGAATGTTAAGGGTTTTTCCATTGTTTCTCAACAATAAATAGGCCTTCGAGCCTCATTGTAACACAGTTCAGAGGCATGTAGCCATCACATCTCTTCTCAGAGATAAGCTACCATCGCCCTAGCTAGTTTATTTCCATTTCTGTTTGTAAGCATATTTCAGTATTTTCCATTAATGAAATGAAGTATTATTTCCGCTGCATCTTTGTGTATATGGTTATCTCTGTAATTTGTTGCGTTCCTGTTTAAATCCGGATCAGTGGTATCAGAGCGGTCTGCTTTTTCTCTGTTTTTCTTTGCATGTCCCCAACAAGGTCGGGATATAAGGAGTTAGGGCTTGAACTGGTTGAACCTTTGCAAGACCAGCCTCGCAAATCCCGACGGCCTCCCATGGCGGACGAGAAGAAAGACGAGGGGGCAGGAGATCCCATCAAAATCTTGCTCGAAGAAGCGCTCGAGCGACAACGGAACGCGATGATGGACAACTTTGCGCAGATCCTTCAGCGGCTACCCAGAAGCGGCGCATCGGCTTCCAGCAGCTCCTCTGGAAACGCCACACCCTTTAAGGTACAAGTTAATTTTGAAATCCCCATATTCGAGGGTCAGATAGACGCTGATGCCGTAGATAAATGGTTAAATCTGCTAGAGGGTTATTTTTCTGTTCATGAATTTTCGAGTCGGGAAAAGATTGTTTTTGCTCTTCTCAAAGCAGCCCCCCACGTCAAGGACTGGTGGGAAACCTACTGCGAGCAGAAGGATGAAAGTACTGGCTCACTATTTTCAGCCGCACCCACCTGGGATTCGTTCCGGGATGCCATCAAGGAGCAGTACTACCCTGTCGGAAGCTATGAGGATGAATACATAAAGTGGACCACGCTGCGGCAGGGAAGGGACCAAGACGTGCCGGAGTTCACCAATCTTTTCCATACCCTTCGCACAAAGTTGGGTATCAAGGATTCGGAGCAACATTTGATACTCAAATACCGTGGCTGCCTGCACAAGTACATCCAGGAAGAAATACAGTTCCTAAACATCCCCTCGCTCGGCGCAGCATACCGGTATGCCGTCAAGGTCGAGCAGAAGTTTAAACAAAAGAAGCGAGACTTTGGATCTGCGAATCCAAAGCAGGGGAAAGGTGCCCCTAAACCACAGAACAAAGGACAAAGCCAAGGCGGGACAGCCCAAGACAACCAGCCGAAGCTGCAAGCAAAGAGCAACGCCGCGAAGCCGAGAAAGGACACTGGAAAATGGTGCGAGTTCCATAAGAGCTCCACTCACAACACAAGTGAGTGTCGGGCCAAGCAGTCACTGGTGGCTGAGCTAAAGGTTTCAGAATCAGATGCATGTTCCGACTCTGAGTCAGAACCCGATAAGGGGTATGAAAAAGGGAAGCAGATCATTGATGCGGATCCCAGCGCCACTGTTGCTACCGCAAAGATCCAGAAAAATGAACCCGAAGATCCAGAGGAGGAGGAGCGTCTCTTCCACTCCCAGATGTGGGTAAAGGGCTCCCCGATACAGTTCATTGTTGATAGCGGGAGTCAAAAGAACCTCATTTCGGCAGAGGTCGTGAAGCGGTTGGGCTTACCGACCACAGCACATCCACAACCATACACCATTGGGTGGCTTCACCAAGGGCGAGATCTTCGCGTGAGCCAGCAGTGTCGCCTTCCATACAACATCAAGCCCTTCACGGATGAGGTATTGTGTGACATTGCTCCCCTTGAAGTTTGTGATGTATTACTAGGACAACCATACTTGTGGAAGCGACATGCTGTGTATGAATCAAGGCCCCGTGCTGTTATTATTACATTGGGAAATAAGTTGTTCAGGATACCAGAGGTAGCACCACCTGCCGCCATCTCTTTGATTACTGCAAAACAATGCAGTAAGATCATTTCCAAAACCAGGAAATTTGTTTTCCTGATGATACGCCCTCAAGGGAAGAAGAAGACAGTGGCCGCGGCCTCCAAACGGGGTCCCTCTGCACGGCAGCTACAGATGGACAAGATTGTGGAGGAGTACGAAGACATCTTCACCTCCCCGGCAGGGGTTCCTCTGCACTGTCAAGTCAAGCACTCCATCGATCTGACCCCAGGTGCGCCGCTACCCAATGGACCAATTTATCGGCGCTCCGTTCTGGAGAACAATGAAATCAAGAGGCAGATTCAGGAGCTCCTGCAGAAAGGTCACATCCGTCCGAGTTCTTCGCCCTGTGGGAGCCCGATAGTGTTGGTACAGAAGAAGGATGGGACGTGGAGACTCTGTATTGACTATCGGGCGCTGAACAAGATCACTGTCCGTAATAGGTACCCGATCCCGCGGATTGATGACCTCCTAGACCAACTAAAGGGGGCGAAATATTTCAGCAAGATCGATCTGAAGTCAGGATATCACCAGGTACCAATTGAACCCTCAGATGTGTGGAAGACTGCCTTCAAATCCAAGGAGGGCCTCTTCGAATGGTTGGTCATGCCTTTCGGATTGACGAATGCTCCTGCAACCTTTATGAGGCTAATGGATGACATCTTGCGGCCATTCACCAACTCCTTTGTAGTAGTATACTTGGATGACATTCTGATCTTCAGCCAGAGTTGGGAAGAGCACCTCCACCACATCCGACAGGTTCTCCAAACACTGCGGCAACACAAGCTATGTGCCAATTTGGAGAAATGCACTTTTGGCATGACCGAGGTTCAGTATCTGGGATACATCATTGATGAACAGGGGGTGCATGTCGATCCAGCCAAGGTCCAAGTCATTCGGGATTGGCCCTCTCCAACCACTCTAACAGAGCTCCGCAGCTTTCTAGGTCTTGCCAACTTCTACCGCAGGTTTGTGTTGGGATTTTCTCATATTTCTTGGCCCTTGAGTCAAGTCACCAAGGGCGGGGCGAAAGCAAAATTCTTTTGGTCTGAATCTCAACAGAAGGCATTCAGGGAGTTGAAGGATCGCCTCTGCACGGCACCAGTGCTCGCGTTACCAGATTTACAACAACCATTTGAGGTCGAGACAGATGCCTCTGACTATGCTATTGGGGCAGTCCTTACTCAACATGGACATCCAGTGGCATATCACAGTGAAACACTTTCAGACACAGTCCGGAAGTACCCCACTTATGATAAAGAGATGTATTCCATTGTACAGGCCTGCCGACAATGGAAGCATTACATTTTGGGGAAGGAAACGGTCATCCACACAGACCACCGACCTCTGCAGTTCATACAGACCCAAGGGAAATTGCAGAATGATCGCCATCAGAAGTGGTCTACATACCTGCAACAGTTTCACTTGAATATCAAGTATAAAAAGGGCAGCACCAATAATGTTGCAGATTGCCTCAGTCGACCACCGATCATGGCGCTAACCACCGTGCTCAACTCTTGCGGGCACGAGACTTCTGATTGGCCACTTCTCTACAAAAGCGACCCAGAATTCGGCCACACATACCAGACACTCTTGGAGGGTCGGCAGGTTGCAGATTTTCACCTCCAGGATGCCCTATTATGCCACCTCGGTCACCTTTGTGTTCCTTCAAGCGAGCGTGCCAAGATGATTTGGGAAGCACACTACAGTCGGGCTGCTGGGCATTTCGGGGTCGAGAAAACAGTGGCAGTACTGCAAAACTATTTCTATTGGCCGAATCTTCGACAGGATGTTGGGAAGTACATCCGATCATGTACTGCCTGTGCCATTGCCAAACCGACCATTAAGAAGCAAGGCCTCTATACCCCGTTGCCTACCCCTAGTCGACCTTGGGAATCCATCTCCATGGATTACATGTCAGGCCTTCCTTCCACTAAGCATGGAAATGACTGTGTTTTTGTGGTCGTCGACAGGTTCTCAAAGATGGCCATTATGATGGCCTGCAAGAAGAATATCACAGCAGAAGCCACTGCTAAACTCTTCTTTGAACGAGTGTGGGTGCACTTTGGGATCCCACAGTCTATCATCTCAGATCGGGACAGTCGGTTTCTCAGCACCTTTTGGTCCAGTCTCTGGTCAATGCTGGACACCAAACTCACGAAGTCCACAGCCTTCCATCCTCAAACTGATGGCCAGACAGAGGTTGTCAATAGGATGATTGTGCACATTCTGCGCATGTATAACTCAAAGCATCCACGCACATGGGACGAGAGCCTCCCCTACGTTCAGCACAGCTACAACCGAGCTCTTCACAGCTCCACTGGCCATAGCCCTTTTCAGGTGGGTTTGGGATTCCAGCCACTATGCCCCATTGATGTGGCCATGCCACTTGCAGCTACTCACATGAATTCAGCTCATGTCCAGTCCGAAACAGATAAGGCCACCAGCTTCATTGAGCGCATCCAACATATTCGCCAGCAGGTCCATGACATTCTTGAGAAATCAAATGCCAAGTACAAGCAGCGACATGATCAACATCGGGTGCCACACAAGTTTCAGGTGGGCGACAAAGTCTGGTTGCATTTGCAAAAGGAACGCCTTACTGGAGCCTATCGGAAATTGAGACCACTCCGATATGGTCCTTACACCATTACTAAGGCTATGGGAGACAATGCATTTGAGCTCAGCATTCCCCCATTCCTTGGCCTGCACCCAGTATTCAATGTGGACCGCCTTCGGCCATACTTTCCACCATTGCTAGACACATCCGACATTGCAGAACAGCTCAAACCCACAGAATTAAATCCAGATTGCATGGAACAAGCTGCAACTGATCGGATCATGGACACACAGATCAAGAACACTCGCCAACAGAATATCCAACTGTATCGAGTTGTCAAAGCGGGCCAACTCCTTCAGCAGGGCAAGTGGCTCACCAGGGAACAAGTTCAGCAGAAGTTTCCTCATCTCATGGAGGAGCTCAACGCAATGGGGACCATTGCTTCCTAAGGGGGGAGGAATGATCCAGGTGGATATTGGTGGCCACCTGCCAAGTCCACCTGGACCCCCACCATTGTCTTTCTCAGCATTTTCAGTTTCCTTAATTGTAGCACAACTTACTATTTTTAGCAGTTTTTCGGGTCCTGAACTTCCGGAGCCGTTTTGAGGCCCTAAACGACGTTTTTTGGGGAATCTGGGGGCAACAAGAGTCCATAGAATGGACTGGTGTTGCCCGTTCCAACAATGATAGTGCTCGGATAGATCTTTCTAATGAGCTATTGTACATGTCAAACGGAGATCATATGCCAAAGTTACGACCCCGGGAAGTTGATGTACCAACTTACCCCCAAACGGGGCCCACAGTTTGGCGTTTCATCTCCTAGGGTTAGGTTTTGGAATGTTAAGGGTTTTTCCATTGTTTCTCAACAATAAATAGGCCTTCGAGCCTCATTGTAACACAGTTCAGAGGCATGTAGCCATCACATCTCTTCTCAGAGATAAGCTACCATCGCCCTAGCTAGTTTATTTCCATTTTTGTTTGTAAGCATATTTCAGTATTTTCCATTAATGAAATGAAGTATTATTTCGCTGCATCTTTGGGTATATGGTTATCTCTGTAATTTGTTGCGTTCCTGTTTAAATCCGGATCACTTGTGGTAGAGAATCAACCCCTTTGATGGTTCCCTGCTCCAGGAACTTTTCTAGATTAAGATTCTCCCTCTCAAGAATCTCCTGTAGTTCATGGTCCTCCGTTCCAACCTCACTTGGGGTCATCTCATGGTCCCTGCTAAGTTCCATAGTGCTTGGAAAATCCTCCTTTAGTTTGTTGTTCCCAGGTATATACTCCATGCTAGCATCTCTTTCCTTCTCTGCAGGATTATCCTTCGATACTTGGTTCATCCCATTGTTACCACCTTCTTCTTCTAAAATCTTGAAACTGTTATGAAATGGTTGTTTATCCTCATTAGTTTTCTTTTGGTACTTTTTCCCTCCTTTCCCTTCTCCTCCCACCTTGGTAAAGCCTTCGAGATCTTTTCATGTGTTGGTTTTTATATTGTTCTCCAGCTTGTTTAATGGGAAGTCTCTGAAGAGGTGCCTGTGTTCATGATATTTGCGGCATTTGAATGGGACATGTTCATAGTCCACCGTTTGCAAACATTCTGCATATACTTCTAGAATTATTTTGTCCGGAAGTGCTCCAGATAGGTCCATTTCTACACATATTCGAGCGAAGGAGGTGTATTTTCCTTGCAGAGTCGCATCTGATATTTTAAAAAAATGACCAAATTTATTGCCTATGGATTTTAAGGATTCTGGCAGCCAATAATCTAAAGGTAGGGAGTAGAGTCTTATCCATACCGGTATTGATGTGAATGTTTCTCGTTTCGGGACAAAATTCATCACCCATGGTTGCATGTAGAGGCCTGCAATAGCATAAAAATATGGTCCTCCTTCAAACACTCTGTCTTTGTCCTCTAAGTTTGTGAACACCACTGTGAAGAAACCCTTAGACCCAAGGTGAAGGTTTATTTCCCCCTTTGGTTTCTAGTGGTTTTTTATCCATGCCTGCAAAGCCTTCTCCGTTGGCCATATCCCCATAAACTTGCATATAACTGCATATGCCGCCATGTGATCCCTGTGCACTTGTAGCGCTGGATCACATAAAACAACTCGGGGTGTAATGGTTGACCTAGGTTTGCAGAATCCTGCCACATTCTTGTGCTAAGCTCTCTGACTGCCTCCTCCTGTTCTCTTCTCTCTTCTGACTTCCTCATGATTCTCTTCTTGTTCATATGATGTTTTTCGGTTTTTCTATGCTAATACTCTCAGTTTCTGCCTCCATTGGTTTCTTGAAGCGGTTCAAACCAGCTTCCTTTCTTCTATTCACAACTGCATGACTGTAGGAGGGAGTGGAACTCTCCCCTCCTCGCCCCTCCATGGTTACCAACAATAATACCCTGTTACAAACCCTCGTTCAGCCAGAGCACCACAGGAGCCCAATTTGTTCTTTTGATTAGTGAATATTTCACTAACATGGAATATGGGAATCCTTGAGAGGACATGTACACATGTATGTAACATGCAAACTTATTTGCATAAAGTGGGTATAAGCGACTTAGGCTGCATCACAACGTAGGGAAATTTAAGCGAAAACTAATATTTTAAAGAGCTATCTCAGAGAAACAAAATGTTGACCTTTCGCTTTAACCCTCTTCGTTCATGGCAATTTTTCTTTATTTTAGTTCCTAAACCCACATGCAAGTCGACTAAGATATTTGAATGGATGGAGTTTTTACTTCTTGGTTTTTGTTATATTGGACATGCCTACAACCTTTAAATGGGAAATATAAACCTTCTCATAGAATGACTGGTTGTTTTGAATATCTTTGGAAAATCAATTTTTTTTTGAGAAATTAACAAGTTTATGGAAAGATTGGGTTAAGAATTTTACCATATTTAACACTTAGATTGATGTGTAATAATTATTTTGACTATAAAATTTTACCAAGTAATACACAGTAGAAAGTTTTAAATGTGTTTTTTTTCAATTACATTTGTGTTTTAATGCAAGAGGGAAAAACTATGTGTCCATCTGGGGATGTTATTAATTAAGATTGTGTAAAGTTCCGTCATATCTTGTGGGACAATTTTTATTCCCACCATGACTCTTACTCTCAACTCCTTTTTCTTCGAATTTAAACCAATAATCTAATAAAAACTAAACCCTACACAACCAACTTATAAGACTATACTTACTGTTAGTAAACCATCAAAAAATGCTTGGACTTAGTTGCAAATAAACCGAACCACCCTACTTACTCCAGATTAAGAAGGCATACTTCGATACTTGCTTTGCGGAAACAAACGTTGAATTTCTATCAGTATAAGTTAAAATTAGGCCTCCTAAGTTCCAGTGAAATCCAAAACTTACTGCAAGGTTGGTTAGGTGTAGTTCGATTCTTGCTTCGCATAAAATCGAGTTGTTTGGGCTAAATCTTACTCCAAGACACTGAATTTCTTGCAAAAATCAAGACATGAGGGAGTTACCTATTGGTGAACGTGGCTGCAAGAAAAAAATATTGACAGAAATGGCAATACGGAGCACAAAAAGTCAAAATGGTGGCAACCCTGAATTTCTTGCAAAAATCAAGACACATGCAAGTTACTGGTTGGGAACGTGGTTGTAAGCAAGAATATTAAAAAAAATGGAATTGCTAAGTACAAAAAGTTAAAATGGTGGTAAATTGAAAGAAAGAAAGAAAATTAAATTATTTTAACTTTCACTAGGCTAAAGATAGTCTATGGGACAAATTGTTTTTTCATCTAGTTGATATTTTCCTGTGAAGCTAAATAGATTATCCAAAAAGTTAGCTGCCAGAATATCAACATAATTTTCTCTCTTGTCTTTGAAGGCTTCATTCTAATTTTTTTGTTTTCACTTTTCGGAAGAACAAAAAATACATATTCTTTCCTCCCACACTTCTTTTGACCTTTTCTACCCGCTCTTTCACAACCAAGTTAATGATAAATCTTATTACAAAACCTCATAAATGAATTTCTTGAAAAACTCAAAACACATGTGAGTTGGTGGACATGATGTACGTTGTCCTGTGTGTTGAATCGTAAGCGGATCTCGTCTTCGTCTCCTCTCATGTTTTTCTCCTAACTCTACCATCATGCCACTTGATTTCATGATCCGTGCAAAACAACTATTGAGCTATTTTGGTAATTCATGCTTCTTTCCTCATCCAATGTTGCTTCTTGTTTTGTTCAAGTTCGATTCCCTCATAGTTCAGAAGCCCTGTTTTGCAGTTTTATTATTCAAGATTTTATCTACAACTTGCTTTTTCATAAGCTATAGCGACTTACGTTCAGTGAGCTGTCCACACCGTGTGGATGACAATTTTAAATGTGGTGCATTGTTTGTATGGTTTTTCTTTGTAAATCTACTACATAGTGAAATTCAGAAACCATACAAACAATTTGATCATTGCAAAATCTATAGTTTAGAATTTTAAATGCAAATTAATAGTATAGTCACCTTATTTTTGGCATTGGGTTTTACAAACTTTTAGATATAAGAAATTCAGAGCAGCTCTCCTCTGCGTGGCCTGGAAATCATAACAACCCATTGGCGTACTCCTGATGTATATAGAGTTCAGAGGCTTAGCAACCAAGCAGCTGTAGATCTCTCTTTTGTAATTTCCATGGTGGGTTTTGTACAACACTTCAAGCAGAAGTATGACCTTGATATTTGCTTCAAACTATGGCCTTGTGTGGATGTGAGCAGAAATCGAGTGATGCAGGGCTAGCCTGCCAACCCATAAAATTTTCTTCTTATGCATTTAAACATTGTTGTGCATACATTGCAATCACTGCCATACTAAGTCTCCAATCTGGGCAATTTTATACATTTCCCAATTCCGGAAGTTATCTTTCATTTATTGATTATAAAACCATTTCACAATCTCTGATTATGAGAGTTTACTCTATCATGGCAAATTCATAACTTTTGAAATCTTCAATCTAACTCAATGAAACATGACAATGTCCAATTTGTTTACCACAATCCCAAATAAAATTCAGTCTCACATTATCATTTCTTTCCAATGGCACGAGTCATCACCACAAACATATATGTCTTTCAACAAAAGGTATTTGCAGCCTAATGTTTAAACTTCAATTCTGTCCAAGAATAATCACCATACACATACCTTGAATTCATGCTCATGGAATTCACTACCACCATGATTCCTCACACAACCAAACATTTGAATGCTCCCACAATAAAACCTGTGACTCTCATTCTTATATATGACTGGACTCAATTTAAAAGAATGCGCTCTTACTCAATGAGGCACACATATCGATATTATACACCACACATCAATGAGATTTGTTTGATTTAATGTAAGAATACCAACGTTCCATTCTATATTCAACCAGAATTCATTTCCTATGATCCAACTAATAAATTCAACTTCATCAATAGCCCAAATACCAAGGATTTAACAAATCAGATTTGAATTCATTGTTTCTGTGCACCTTTGTCTTTTTAAACAATATGGACGTTATGTAATCAATCAAAATTATAATGCCATTCATCCTTTGCGCAACACACATCACTGGTTGATTACTGGATTGTCAACGTTCTCAATTCGGTGAACACAAACAGAAATATGCCATAGCATTATTATTAATTCGTTTGCCCATTCAACATAACTATATATACGCCTTTTCAACATACCCATTACAAAGTAATCCCCATTTCATCACACACAATTCCAGCGTTCTAATTCACAGTCTAATACGAAACTCTTGCCTACCTGCGTTAATTTGTCCACGTCTGGCGCTTCAACATCTGCAATGGTTGCCAATTGGTTTGTTTCAATGCCATGCTTCTGGTTTGTAACCATCATTCCGCCTTTAACTTTCATTCGCTGGATTGCGCCTATGGCATATCATTTCACTGTTGTCAAACTAGATAAAGTTTTAACCCAAACCCTGTTCATTACCTCCATTTAATTGGACCGCTAATTCCTCCTTGATCCGCATTCTTTAACCACTTATGGACGCGATCTAAATTCCAGAACTTGCTGTTCTCCTGTAGCTGCATAGTATTTGATAATTATAGCAGATTTTTAAAATATTGTCCTCTAATTCCCGTTCAGTTCTTCTGCTATGCCCATTCCATAAATTCAGATCTTATATAAAAGTCAATAACGACACACAATTTCAAAAGGGCTCCACATTTTGATCTTCGACTTGATAATTCGGTTCTTGGCAACTAGTAATTGGCATTTTCATTACAAAACATGATGTAAATTAAACCTGCGCCTATTTCAAAACTCCATCGATTTACCAATACGCAATCTGTATGGGGTTAACCCGCTCTACTGTGTACAAGCCACTCCAGTTTGCCATTAGTTACGTTTTATTTCAATTTAAAATAACCAACATTTCATTAACGCTCCATGCGTTCATTCAAAATTGTGAAGATCATCCATTTCAATGACAATGTACTGCATTTGTAGAGACAGTAAAACCAACATTCAAAACAGAATTATCGGCAAATATATACAATAGCGCCCTCCAGTAATCGACCATTTATTTATACAGAAGTTCTTTTCTCCTTGAAATCGATCCACAGAGATTTTTCATCTGCCACTTCAATCTATTTGATGTAGATTAATAAATAAAAACTGGAATCAAACATGTAATGTAATTATTCGTTGCTTCTGGAATAAACCATTCACTCAGGATTCAACTGAATCTCAAATCGACATAACAATAAAAACCAGTGAACTCAAGGAATTCCAATTCTACGACTTACTCATTCAATTAATGATACATATATAAATCTGAAACATTGTTTTCACACAAACAAAAGGAAAGGAGACTACTTACAAACTTATCTTTGACCTGATATTCGACACTGATGGCCCTTTACAAACTACCCGAAAGCATCCAATCAGAAAAACCCCTCACTCTTTACTCTCACTAACTCAATCTGTTTTTCTCTCAAAACCCCCTCCTATTTATACAATTTTTAAAAATGATCTAATTAAATGCTTAATCCCCCTAATATCTCCATATCACTAAAATATCTCAACAAATCCTCTTATCTAGAATCTTATCCCTTCATATCCTTAACTAACAAAATTATCTTATATCCTTTTATTAAATAAAAGGATATTTACAAAAATCCTCACCTTCTCCTATTTTATTCAAATTAATTAATAAAATATTAAAAATTGTCACATCCCCTTTTAACATATTTACAAAATAAAAAACGCCCTTGATGCTCCTGCATCAGACTCCCCATGTAAGAAAATTCATGACCACCTGGTCATAAGTCTGGATATTTCCTCCTGGATCCCAAATTTTATTTTGTAATCTTTTCGTGCTTGTCAATTGCTTTACCACTGTTGTTATCTGCTGTTGTCTTCCAGGTTTCCATATTTTGTGCTGTAATGCTCCACTTGCTGTGCTCTTGCAATCTTTCTCTGTCTTTCTCTTGTTGCTCCTCTTTTGCCTTACTACTGATGGTCTCTTCTGGGATTCTTTCTTCATTAGTCTTCTGATACTTTCAATCTCTCGATCCAATAAATCTCCCGGCTACTGATTTCTAGCTGTCTGCTGAGCTAAGACGGCTTGCTCAATTTTTACTTTCTCTATTTGTACTGTCACTTGCTGACTTCTTGCTTCTTTGCTTGTTTCTGTTCTGACTGCCACCCGTTCATCCATGCCCTCTTGTCTTTTGGAACAGAAAACTTTTTCTTCCTTCATTTGACTGCTTGACTGAGTCAAATATTCTCCAGTACCTGCAACAATACCTACATTCACAAAACACTTGTTAGAATAAAAATCATAAGGCCTCAGGGCCTTACTTCCCACTGCCAGCACTTCAGTATGCTGATCCCAATCATTCTTGAGACTATCAGTTAGTCTCCCCTCGACATCATCTTCTTTGAGAATACCTCTGTGTTCTGGAACCTCTTTATTTCCATTCATCTCTGTCTTTATACTCTGAACACTTATCCTCTATGCTTCTAGTCTCTGCTCCAGAACACTTAACTCATGCCATAAACCTGTCATCTCCTTTGAGAAACTTTCTGTGCAATCTTCAATACTTTCACAAGCAAAGCTTTCTGTTGTCACCATCTCATCATCTGTTATCAGAACATAATTCTGATTCTCAACTCCTGTAATAAACTCAGTTATCTGTCCATTACTTAATAAAAATAATTGATCATCATCATGTATCATCCCTGCATTCATACACAACTTGTCAGTTTGAAAACTACAAGTTTCAAAAACTTTAACCGTCGGTTCATATACCAATTCTTCCAGCTGAATCTCCTTTTCATTCACATGAACTTCCTCCTGTATTGTAACAGTAAAAGCATCACTGCTTTCTTCTTCAGAATACTTATCTCCTGAAAGACTCCTTTCCACACTTGCGACAGCTTCACAAGATTGCGCATCCTCCTCAGCACCTGTAACCACATCAAAATTATCAGCTACAAAAATACAAGAGTTCACATTATCCAGCTGGTCTGGATCTACCCAATAACTCAAGAAATCATCAATGATCTCCTCCTCTGTTTCATGAATGGAAACCTCCTCTTCTAACTCAGTTGCTCTGAGTTCTTCTCGTCTCAACTGTACATCCATCACCTGCTCGAGCTTCTTCAGCTCTTCTGTTAACTGCATGTTTATCTGTCGATCCCTTTTCTGTTGTAGCCTCTGCCACTTCACCCTCTTCCTCATCAGCCAACCATGTCTCTGGCCTTTCATATTCTCCTACAACAATTCCATCAATAACTCAAGATGAATCGTGATCTCAGCTTTCTCTTTCTCGTACTCCTCATTAGTCAACTGATGTCTTATGCCATTTTCCTTGGCATCTTTCTTCCTCTTCCTACTGTGGCTTTTCTTTGAACCTCTGCTTCCTCCTTTATGACTTTCAGTAGTCATTTCCTTTGCCATGAGTTTCTCACTCATGAGTTGCATCAAGCCTCTACAAAAGTAACCTCTCCTGCTGCCACTTACCTCACCAATCCCTTCCTCTGGATCTGGTCTTTTGGTAATCACCCGGTCCTCTGCTGGAACTCTCGAGCATTCTCCACTGCTCCTTCAGGCTTTTCTCATATGCAACTCTTAAGAACACACTTGTCCTTTTCATTCAACCTCCGTTGAATCTTTAGGTTCTGCCACACACCTAGAATCCTCTGTTGGATTCCATCACTGCTCTCAAGCTGTGATCTGCTTCTTCCTGCTGAGATTTCTCCACTATGCCTGCAACCAAATTTTGTAAATAGTCTTCAAACCAGAGTTAAATATCAACTACACAATCTCACCTTTCAAGATCCTGTTGATCTCGCTTCCTTCCTCAACTGCACTTGCATACCTGTGCTGCTATCTTCATCAGTTTCACAATCCGACATTCATTCACCACATGCAATTAACTAAATTAAAAAAAAATTGAATCCTCTCATAGAGCCATTTAGCTCTTTAACAAAACCTTCTGTCTTCATTAAGAAAACAAACATTCTTCAATCTCAACAGAGCCAAGCTCTGATACCAAAATGATGCAGGGCTAGCCTGCCAACCCAGAAACTTTTCTTCTTATGCATTTAAACATTGCTGTGCATACATTGCAATCACTGCCATACTAAGTCTCCAATCTGGCCAATTTTATACATTTCCCAATTCCGGAAGTTATCTTTCATTTATTGATTATAAAACCATTTCACAATCTCTGATTATGAGAGTTTACTCTATCATGGCAAATTCATAACTTTTGAAATCTTCAATCTAACTCAATGAAACATGACAATGTCCAATTTGTTTACCACAATCCCAAATAAAATTCAGTCTCACATTATCATTTCTTTCCAATGGCATGAGTCATCACCACAAACATATATGTCTTTCAACAAAAGGTATTTGCAGCCTAATGTTTAAACTTCAATTCTGTCCAAGAATAATCACCATGCACATACCTTGAATTCATGCTCATGGAATTCACTACCACCATGATTCCTCACACAGCCAAACATTTGAATGCTCCCACAATAAAACCTGTGACTCTCATTCTTATATATGACTAGACTCAATTTAAAAGAATGCGCTCTTACTCAATGAGGCACACATATCGATCTTATACACCACACATCAATGAGATTTGTTTGATTTAATGTGAGAATACCAACGTTCCATTCTATATTCAACCAGAATTCATTTCCTCTGATCCAACTAATAAATTCAACTTCATCAATAGCCCAAATACCAAGGATTTAACAAATCAGCTTTGAATTCATTGTTTCTGTGCACCTTTGTCTTTTTAAACAAGATGGACGTTATTTAATCAATCAAAATTATAATGCCATTCATCCTTTGCGCAACACACATCACTGGTTGATTACTGGATTGTCAACGTTCTCAATTCGGTGAACACAAACAGAAATATGCCATAGCATTATTATTAATTCGTTTGCCCATTCAACATAACTATATCTACGCCTTTTCAACATACCCATTACAAAGTAAACCCCATTTCATCACACACAATTCCAGCGTTCTAATTCACAGTCTAATACGAAACTCTTGCCTACCTGCGTTAATTTGTCCACGTCTGGCGCTTCAACATCTGCAATGGTTGCCAATTGGTTTGTTTCAATTCCATGCTTCTGGTTTGTAACCATCATTCCGCCTTTAACTTTCATTTGCTGGACTGCGCCTATGGCATATCATTTCACTGTTGTCAAACTAGATAAAGTTTTAACCCAAACCCTGTTCATTACCTCCATTTAATTGGACCGCTAATTCCTCCTTGATCCGCATTCTTTAACCACTTATGGACGCGATCTAAATTCCAAAACTTGCTGTTCTCCTGTAGCTGCACAGTATTTGATAATTATAGCAGATTTTTAAAATACTATCCTCTAATTCCCGTTCAGTTCTTCTGCTATGCCCATTCCATAAATTCATATCTTATATAAAAGTCAATAACGACACACAATTTCAAAAGGGCTCCAGATTTTGATCTTCGACTTGCCAATTTGGTTCTTGGCAACTAGTAATTGGCATTTTCATTACAAAACATGATGTAAATTAAACCTGCGCCTATTTCAAAACTCCATCGATTTACCAATACGCAATCTGTATGGGGTTAACCCGCTCTACTGTGTACAAGCCACTCCAGTTTTCCATTAGTTACGCTTTATTTCAATTTAAAATAACCAACATTTCATTAACGCTCCATGCGTTCATTCAAAATTGTGAAGATCATCCATTTCAATGACAATGTACTGCATTTGTAGAGACAGTAAAACCAACATTCAAAAGAGAATTCTCGGCAAATATATACAATAGCGCCCTCCAGTAATTGACCATTTACTTATACAGAAGTTCTTTTCTCCTTGAAATCGATCCACAGAGATTTTTCATCTGCCACTTCAATATATTTGATGTAGATTAATAAATAAACACCGGAATCAAACATGTAATGTAATTATTCGTTGATTCTGGAATAAAGCATTCACTCAGGATTCAACTGAATCTCAAATCGACATAACAATAAAAACCAGTGAACTCAAGGAATTCCAATTCTACGACTTACTCATTCAATCAATGATACATATATAAATCTGAAACATTGTTTTCACACAAACAAAAGGAGACTACTTACAAACTTATCTTTGACCTGATATTCGACACTGATGGCCCTTTACAAACTACCCGAAGGCATCCAATCAGAAAAACCCCTCACTCTTTACTCTCACTAACTCAATCTGTTTTTCTCTCAAAACCCCCTCCTATTTATACAATTTTTAAAAATGATCTAATTAAATGCTTAATCCCCCTAATATCTCCATATCACTAAAATATCTCAACAAATCCTCTTATCTAGAATCTTATCCCTTCATATCCTTAACTAACAAAATTCTCTTATATCCTTTTATTAAATAAAAGGATATTTACAAAAATCCTCACCTTCTCCTATTTTATTCAAATTAATTAATAAAATATTAAAAATTGTCACACCCCCTTTTAACATATTTACAAAATAAAAAATGCCCTTGATGCTCCTGCATCATCGAGCAAAGCCATATTATGTTTCTTTAGAATTTTGTCAGATTTACGACGGTGAAAGAGTTACTTGTAGTAATTCTGGCTCTATAGAACTTCCAAGGACGCAGAGATGTCCACCATTTGTAAAACGAGTGGAAATGATCCATGACATCATGGCTAAACAAGACGGCCCTAGAGGGTATGTTTAATATGTCTTTCCATTAGAAAATTCTATTATAATTTCTTTCATTTTCATGTTTTGTTTTGGCTTTGCCAGTTTAATTTGATCCAATTTCAAATAGCTATGGCCGCCGATATGATTGAGGTTACAGGTAGGATACTCGAACCTCCCTTGCTGAAGCTTGGAAATGGCCGTTATGTTTGTCAAGGGAATCTAGAAATGATACGACGCATAGAAGTAGAGTGGAGAAATTTTAGGAAATTGTTTTGTTTTGTTGTTGTTGTTTTTTCACCAAAAAAATCGTAATCTTTCATTTTTATTTGAAAAATTACATATAGTAGACGCTGATAGCATACGCAGTATTGGCTTTATTGCCATGTCTGTGTAAACAAATACATCCTTTTGTCACCATGACTATACAAAAATGGTGCTAAATACTGGTCTCATACCACGCAGGGCATATAGCATAATATAGTCTGTAATAAACATCGCTGAAATAATTACAATATCATTCACCACGCAGGGTGTGAGCAAAAATAAAAGTCTTTGGATGGTAGCTGCAGTGATATGTACAATGGAAAATAAAAAAAAATTGTATAATAAAAAAACCAAAGATTAGGGCCTGATTGCCCTATGATATCCCTGGTCTATGTATGGCGGGTGAGTAAAAAATATATTGTTGTAATAGAAAACTATCTATTTTATTTATTTATTTTTGGACTATAGATTATGAATGTTCTAATGCTATGTATGGTTAGTTTTAAAATATAAATGTTCAAATAATTTATTTAAATCTCATTTTGAAATATTTTTGAAAAGTATAAGATTTAAACATCTTACTCATATATATATATATATTTACTTCTATTTTATTATGATTTATAATGGACATTATTTTTCTATTTACAACACAATTTTTATTTTTATTTTTATTTTTATTTTAAAAGGTGATGGACGAACCAAAAAACTTACACGTCCCCTTCATACTAGGTTGCAGAATTAGCCTCTCGACTCAATAAACCACATGGTAGAGGGAAAGCAAAATCTCTTCTAGTTGGGAGTTGGTCATTCCCATATGTCATGACCAGTTAGCAAACCACATGGCAGAGGGAAACAAAAAGCTCTTGGCACCTCAGTCAAGCCAATTGGGAGTTGGTCATTCCCATATGTCATGACTAGTTGGAAATTTCCCAAAGGGACAACAAGGGCTCAACCTTTCGAAGGTGCTATGAGGAGAGGGAGTACACTCGTAGGTCATTCTATGATGAGAGGCGGTCCCTCTTCTGCCATCTCATAAAGATTTGAGTCTAATTCAGAAATTGTCTAAGGGGTAAATAATTATAAAATCAAGTTGTGCATGCATTATGAGAAAAATGGAACCTTCCCAAATGGATTGAAGTGCAAATTTTCCCATGGACATAATGACCTTAGGGCTTTATCAACTTCATCAAGTTTGCCATCTCATAAAGATTTGAGTCTAATTCAGAAATTGTCTCAGGGGGTAAAGAATTATAAAATCAAGTCATGGGTGCATTATGAGAAAAATGGAACCTTCCCAAAAAGATTGAAGTGCAAATTTTCCCATGGACATAATGGCCTTAGGGCTTTATCAACTTCATCAAGTCTTTTATCAGGTGCAAGAGTTGGAACTCGGCCTTCAACTATGTCTTCGGATCTTATTTCACCGAGGAATTTGATTATGTAAATCTACTCAAATCTAGAGGTTTTTTCTTTTCTTTTTGTATTTAGATGTATGTACACTTATAAACCCTCAGAGTTACGTTGAATCCCTTTCCCTTATAGTTCATCACTTGCCCATTCATATGTAGTTTTTTTTATGCGAATCATTGTTTTAAACTGACATATTAATTTTTGCTACCAAGCTGACCAATTTTTAAATTACTTCATTTTATAAATATTCATTCTATTTTAAAATTATCTGTAACTAGTTTCTTGATGTCTATTTGACTCTCTGTTCTATAAGCTCCAACTTGGTCAATGTATGGTTATAGTTATTTGCTTATATTTCTAGATTGGAGGTTTATTCATATAGGGTAATTAAACCCCATACTGGAATAAGATTGCTCTTCATGTAAGTCTACTCAAATTATCATTTTATTTTCTTTTCAAGCATGCAATTCAAAAGAATTTGAAGGAGCATAGATGTGTGACATAGTGTGATTTTTCACATGAAATGATTGAATTTCTTGTAAATGAATGGAAAGAGGAAGGAATATATGGACAAACTGAGTTGCCTAAAAAAGATAAAATAGCAATATTTATAAAAAATGATAAAGATAATAGTTATGTTTTTATTGAAAAAGATAATAATTAATTATGCCTTACAACATTTCCTTTGCGACATTTGTACAATTTCTAATATAATAAATATGAAACCAATGATAACCTGATCTTCACTATATATATATATATATATATATATATATATAATTTTTTAATCACAACACAAATATTCACCATAATAATATAATAAATGTGAAAACAAAAGTAACTTGACCGACCTTCACTAAACAAAAATATATATATATATATATATTTAATCAAACACCAATATTCACTAAACATGTATATTTAATTTTTTAATCTATTTCCCTATATAAAGCACACCTATTTGGGATGAGAAGCTCTTTAGTGTTCAAATTCTAGAATGAAAAACACTTTATATCTCCAAATTCAGTGGGTTATCGGTTTATGGTCACACGACGAACCTGTGGTATAATTAAAACTATGCACGAGTTAATTGGGAAAAGTTTAAATACTTTAATTAAAAATATATGGAGACATAACAAAAAGCTAAATGTATTTATATTACTTCGCAGAGATGAAGCTAGAACATTGAATATTGTTGATAATGACGTGTACATGGTTACTCCCTAATTGTGTAATGGCTTATTTTAATAGTGTTTATCCAAAATTATTTGACAATATAAGATACAATAATATAATATAATATGATGAAGGTAGAACACTGAATTTTGTTGATAATTACGTGTACATGATTTACTCTCTAATTGTGTAAGTGTAATGGCTTATTTTAATTGTGTAAGTGTAATGGCTTATTTTAATAGTGTTTTTCCAAAATACTGTTTTAATAGTGTAATGGCTGGTTGTGATATTGCAAATGAGTGGTGGTTGCAATGGAGGATTGCATGATTATTGCAAATTAAACTAAGCACATAGGTGAAAGAAACCTATAATATATTTTTTCATTTACATGTGCATCTCATTTTGTTGTAAATTTATGCATATTTTTGTTAAAATATAAACAATATATTCAACCAAAATAATAAAGTCTTTACAATTTAAAAAAAATCCTATACAAGTTAATGTCCATTAACACTTTGAATTTTTAAACACGTGTTCACTTCCATTTTAGGTTTCGAACATACTATGTTAAATATTTGAGGAGCCAAACAGGTTAAACTTAATCATCGTAAAAACCTTTTTCAATGACAAGTTTTTAGTGAGCCCCTAAGCCAAATATACATGTGAACTACTTTTGTCATCGTAAAAACCTTTTTCAATGACAAGTTTTCAGTGAGCCCCTAAGCCAAATATATTGTCCCATCGGATAAAGTTGACATGTGAACTACTTTTGTCATCGTAAAAACCTTTTTCAATGACAAGTTTTCAGTGAGCCCCTAAGCCAAATATAAAGTTGACATGTGAACTACTTTTGTCTTTTCCTTGAGGTAGAAACATACACATGAATGAGTGTGCGGTCTCTATCATAAGAAATTATTATGATTAAATTTATATTAAAATAAATTATCTATTATTATAAAATAAATTTTATATTTAAAATAATTTTCTATTAAAATAACTAGCAATTGCATCACATGTTGCAAAGGAAACGTCCTAAGGCTATATTATATGGAATAATAACATAGGTGGAAAAAGATGTGATATGTTATGTGATCTAGATGTTGCCTAATTTGAAATGGTTTCCTTTGCAAAATAAACTACTTACTAAGAATAGGTAATAAATAAAATTGCATCCTCTCTCCTTCAAATATAAAAAACTTGAGCTTCATGGTGATGGGTGAACTTCATATACACGTATCTCTACTCCAACCTCTCCCCTCACCCAATCATAGTGGACACAAAGAATGGAACTTTGGCTCTATTAGACCTACTTATTAACAATTATTTACATTACATTGTATAACCTATCATGATTTATTTAGGATTGTCGTGGCACCTTTGAGTTTATAAATCTAGGCAATTTACATGGCATTTGGCTCTATTAGACCTACTTATTAACAATTATTTATATTACACTGTATAACCTATCATGATTTATTTAGGATTGTAGTGGCACATTTGAGTTTATAAATCTAGGCAATTTACATCGCATTTGAACCTTCATCATATGGAGTATGTGGTTGGATAACAATTCCCATTCTTTCTTTGGTGTTAATATTATTGAATATTCCTTTTCTGGAGGAATGAAGGAAGAACCTTATTTGGGTTGATTTCTGAGCAAACAATGAAGGAAGAACCTTATTTGGGTTGACTTCTGAGAAAACAATGAAGGAAGACCCTTATTTGGGTTGATTTATGAGCAAACAATAATGACATCTCATTAGTGCAGTAACAATTTTTCTAACTTGTAGATAGGGAAATCCCCATTCTCAAGTGTCTAGCAAGTATTTAAGTACTTTAAGCAGTCACTTCACGATCTTTTCCCTTTTGATCATGAGCCACATTGGAACTTTCTTTTTTACCTCTAACATTCTAATAGGTTGAAGATTTTTGTCATTGCATGCCTCAACACCAAAAGTGCCAAGGCTCCTAGTCTATTTGTATCCTCTCTCCTTCAAACATCAAATATTTGCTTCATGGTGATGGGTAAACTGACCAACCACTTTGATTTACAACCGGTAAACTAACAAACCACCTTGATTTACAACCATGAATATGACAAGGTAAACTGACAAACCACTTTGATTTACAACCATGAATATGACATGCCTAATTCTTGAGTCCAAACATTTGGCCTTGAGTTCCACTCAAAGAGGCTAACTTTAGAAGCAATTCTCCCATATGCATTCCTACAAATTCAAAAAACCCTATCTTAAGGCACTGCAACCTATGAGATACTCTCATATAAGAGCAAGTGTCATAATTAAAACTAGATTTACTTTCTCCATTCCTCTTTTAGATTCTTGACAACAACACTTCTATCAATTCAAAATTGCAAATCTTGGCCAATATTGTTTTTTTTTTTTTTTGACAGAAACGGATATGTTTATTAATAAACGCCAGCGAGAATACAGACGGAGCTTACATCGCGATCCTGGGGAGTCCAGCAATTACATGATTCTGATAGGAACGGATTCAGAAGCGTTGCCCATTCGGTTTTGTAGTCGATCTCTGGTGTATGGATGGCCCGGCGACAGCAGCTCTCCCCATTGGCAGCCTGATTCGGCAATCTCAAAAATTCCTCAATTCATTCTTCTTATTGATTCTTTGGATGCCCTTACAGCATAAAGAAAACGCAAGGCGACAAAGCATCAGCAAATCCAGCAAACTTAATTTAGGGGATGTTGCAGAAACAGTCGATCTGGTTGACTGACATCGAACCTTTGCTTAGCAAAACGCCTTGGTTGGCTTCCAAATCTGCTTGGGAGTTTAAATTCCTGAGGATGTGATAGAAGGAGATCTTGTGAAATTTGGGCAGAATAGATTTGATTCTCCTGAGGATGATTGATAATTGGAGCTGCGAGGGATTCTTTTTGGAATGCAGAGCCTGAATAATAATTCTGGAGTCCCCGAAGACAGATATGGAACGAACATTTCCTTTGATCGCTTGTGAGAGCCCTTGCCACAGAGCCAGAGCCTCCGCTCTGTTGTTGGATTCCTTGCCTAATCCCCAGGCAAACCTTAACTGCTCAGAGCCATTCGGGCATAATAGAACTCCGCCTCCTCCTGCGAAACCAGGATTGCCTTTGGAGGCCCCATCAAAAAATAGGCAGTGCTCATTAAGGGCCGACCTCCATTTTATGAACTCTTGCTCCTCCAGCCTGATTTCCCAATTCGAGGGAACGTTGTTAGCGATGGCAGCACAATCTTTATGACTTGGGACCAGGCTGTTCAGCCAGCGTTCCTCTTCCCTATTCAGGGCTTTCCCAGATTTTTTGGCAGTGTTGGTATCCAAAGTTTCTCCTAACAGAGCTTTAATCTTGGTGATGACTTTGATCGGGTTGCAGCTTTCATTTCTGAAAATTCTGTTATTCCTTTCCAGCCACAGCTTCCAACAAACGAACTTGGGGATCCAGAGCCAACAGTTTTTGAGAAGGATATTTTTGGAGAGGTCATACGGCGACAATTTGCTCCAGGACTGGAAAAGGTTTTGGATGTTCCTCGGGAGATCAAAGTTATCAGCATTTAGCATGAGGACTCCCTTCCAGACTTCTGATGCAAAGGAGCATGTTAAGAACAGGTGGTCAGCTGTTTCTTCCTCTGACTTACACAGATTACACCAGGATGGTCCTTCCATTCCTCGCCTGCGAAGATTATCTCGAGTGAGAATACTATTATGGGCTAATGTCCAGCAGAAGAAATCAATTTTGGGAAGAGAGGGGGAGCCCCAAATAAAATGCCATTGAGCCGGGTTTGGGGGAACATTCGGAATGGCCGAGATGCTTTTGTATCCTTCAGCGGCGGAATACGAGCCTGTGACTGATCCCCACCCTCGTTTGTCTTTTGATGAAGCTTTTACAGGAGCTTTCCCTTGAAGCTTATCCAATAGAACAGAGGCTTCACCCTCCAGCCACTGAGGGACCTCCCCCAACTGCCAGCATTCCCAAAGACCATCCTCTGACCAAGAGGAGATATCCCAGAGAGTGTTCAGGTTGCGATCTTGAAGCCAGTCTCTGATGTTAGAAATTCCTTCTTCGTGATTCATCGGTTGGTCACCTAGAATAGGATCATCCCAAATTCTTATTTTTCGCCCATTACCTGGAATCCAATACAGATTACGACTAAAGTGATCCCAGGCTTTGATGCAGAGACTAAAGACAGGGGAACCTTTGGCGGAGCGAGGCGGATGATCCAAACATCTGAGGCGCTTCCCATGGAAGTATTTTCTCCACAGGACCTTCTTGCTCCAGCTGATTTTCCCAGAGACAATGTCCCAGAGCAGCTTGGTTCCCAAGGCCATATTTTGGGTAGCAAGATCGCGGATTTGTAAACCTCCTTCCATAAATGGCTTCTTAATAGTATCCCATTTAACAAGGTGCAGCCTTCTTTCGTTGTTTTTCCCCCCTTCCCACAGGAAACGTCTGAGCAGAACTTCCATCTTGTTGATGAAGGTTTTAGGGGCCAAGAGAATAGAGTGCTGATATAACGGAAGGCTTGAGAGGACCGCTTTCATCAAAATGATCTTCCCTGCATTGTTCAGCCATGAAGCTCCCCAGGCATGAATTCTGTTTTTGATCTTGTCCAGCAAAGGCGTCCAGTGGGCAACTTTGGAAATGGTCCTGAAGATAGGAATCCCCAGGTATTTGAAGGAGTCCCATTTCCAAGACCCTTCCATTTGGAGAATCCTAGCAATATCAGATAGTTCCCTAGCCGAACAATTCCAACTATAAACTATGCTTTTAGAATAATTGATCTTGCTGCCCGAAACTTCTCTGTAGCTGTCCAGCTCCTTCTTGAAGGAATTTGCAGAGATTATGCTTGCCCCTCCCAACAGAAGCGTATCATCGGCAAATTGGGCATGGTTTATGTCTTTGACCTGATGAACCATACGGAGACCAGGAAGGATTTGAGAATGAAGATTATGATCCAGCTGGAAGCTGAGAACCGAGGCTTGGATCGCATAGAGGAGCGGGGACAAAGGGCATCCTTGTCTAAGGCCCCTAGAGGCTTGGAAGAAATCTGCCGGACGCCCATTAACTAAAGGCGCAATCCAGGGAGAGGCAATGCAGGCTTTTATCCATTTAGTGATAGCGGGAGAAAAGCCCATTTTTTCCATAACCATGAACAGAAATTCGTGCTTAACCCTGTCAAACGCATTTGCCAGGTCCAGCTTAATCACCATACCTTTTTCCTTTCGGTGCCAGCTTGAATGGACAGCTTCTTGCACCAGCACTATATTATCAAGAATTTTTCTCCCTTTGATGAATCCACCTTGGTTTTCCGGAATAATGGCAGGAAGGATTTTTTTCAGGCGGTTGGCTATAATTTTGGTTATAAGCTTGTAGCTGGAGTTGCACAGCGAGATTGGTCTGAATCTGCTGAAGTTAGCTGCTCCTTTCTCTTTTGGTATCAAGGCTAGAAACGCTGAATTGATGCCGCCGCCAATCTTGGAACAAGATTGGGATTTCTTAACCATTCTCAGAAGATCAGCACTGATTATATCCCAACAGGAGAGGTAGAATCTGACAGGGAACCCATCCGGGCCCGGAGCTTTGTCCGGTTCCATACTGTCCAAGGCGCTTCTGAGTTCATTCATACTGATAGGGGCCATCAGCATTGCGTTGGTAGGATCTTGGACACAATGGGGAATCATATTCATCGGATAGATCTGGGGATCCAAAGGAGGTTCGTGCGGGGCTGAATAAAGATCTTTAAAGTAATCGTGAGCTGCCCGCTTTATTTCTTCGAAGTCTTTGACCACTACATCGTGATGGTGAATTTCTTTAACTGATTTGAATTGCTTGCGGGCTTCAGCGTGCTTGTGGAAAAAACTGGTATTTTTGTCTCCAGCTTGTAACCAGAGAGCTCTGGATTTCTGCCGCCAGTTTTCTTCTTCTTCCCTGCTTGCTTTGTGAAAATCTTTTTGCAGGTCAATTTCTCTCTGAAGAAGGTCTTGGGTGACTTCAGTGTTTTCCAACAACATTTGGTGGATTGCTAGATTGTCCATGGCCGCTTTTCTGTTGGAGGAAGGGGATTTCAGCGTTCTTGCCCAGTCCTTGAGTCTTCTTTTGAGCCTCCTCAGCTTTTCTTCCCATACATAGAAGGGGGAACCTTGAACCGGTCTATTCCAGACATCAGCAACCATCTCTTGGAACCCCTCATGCTGAAGCCATAATGAACTGAATCTGAAGGGAATGGGCCCAAGATTTTCCTCCGTGAAGAGCTCAAGAATAATGGGTTTGTGATCCGAAGTGCTGTTTGACAAAATCTTGGACGAAGCCATGAGCCCACAGGTCAAGAAGGAGGATTGAACCAGAAAGCGATCTAACCGAGCCGCGATATGATTTGGACCCACTCTTCTGTTGGACCATGTGAACTTCCCGGATGAGGGCTTGATATCCTCCAGATCCCATCCTAATATGAGATCTTCGACCCATTCTCTTGCTGGGTCCCTGACACGGGTCCCTCCCCTTTTCTCATTTGCAGCAAGAGTAACATTCATATCCCCAGCTATGATTATGTTTTCAGGGTTGTTCAGTGAGAGAAAGGACGAAATTGAATCCCAGCATAGTTTTTTATCAGAATGGAGAACAGGAGAATAAATATTGAACAAACTTACTTGTTGACCGGAGTCTTTGTGGAGGAATTTCGTGAATATCCAGTGGGCAGAATTCTCTTTTTGTAGCAGGTCATATATAGTGCTGTCCCAGAAGGTAGCGATTCCTCCAGAGGCGCCTCTTGCACTGACAGCACAACCAATACCTTTTCGCCAGAAGGATTTGCTGGTATTAAGGAGGAAGTTTTCCTCCATCTTTGTCTCCTGGATTAGTAGGATTTCAGGCGAGTACATTCTGACTATATCTTTGAGGGCATCTTCTTTTAACTTGCTGCCTAATCCTCTGCAGTTCCAGGAGACGTACTTCATTATTTATTGGCTTGGGGGACTGTGGCTCCTTTTGGAGCCGAGCCATGCTTGCGCCCAGACCTTGTATTCATCATTCCCTTGAGAGTTTTTTGGGATCCTTGAAGAACGTCCCTATAGGTTTTCTCCTCTCTTAGTTTCTTCTTGGATTTTCGCCCCCTGGATGACTTGATAGGGGTGATTTGAGAGCTGTCTGATTCGTCGGTTCTTCCTTCTGAGTCTTCCTCCGATTCGGAGGCCAGGCTTATGTGATCTTCATTATCTTTGTTTCCTGCAATGCCTCCTGAGGCTGGGGGGGTGATTGTTTCAGTGCCAGTTTCTTTTGCTTCCTTCATTGGATTTTCAGATGCTTCGTGGGTCTCGATGGTTTCTTCGTTCCCACCAGTTGAGGTTCCTTCTTTTGGGTCTTCATTGTTCTTCAGATTGGACTTCGGCTTCTCCCTTGAACCCGAATTTTTCTTTTCTGTTGGTCTTGGGACGGTCTTTCCCCTTTTGATTTCTTTCCATCCCTCCTCGTCTTCCTTAGTCCCGACTTGGGATTTGGGGCAGTTCCGTTGGAAGTGTCCGTGTTCATGACAGGTTCTGCACTTGAACGGAAGTTGTTCATAATCCAGCTTCTGATAATGCTGCCATTCTCCCACTGTGATTTTAATCGCTTCGGGGAGCCCAGCCTCCAAGTCAACCTCTACACAAATTCTTGCACAAGTGTATTGGCCTTTAGGGTCCGCTTTGTCAATGAATCTGCCCAGACCATTCCCGATCTTTTGCAATGATTGATAGCTCCAACAATGGATCGGGAGGTTGGGGAGCCTAACCCAGACTGGCACTTCCTTCGGGACATCTACTGAGGGATCAAAATCCGGGGTCCATTTATTGAGGTACAGACCCTGGTTTCCCATGAAATACGGTCCATTCCTGAAAACCAGATCTCGATCTTCTTTGGAGGTGAACTCGAAAATGAAAAAACCTCTCCCTACCGGATAACAGATCACACTGTTCTTCAGCTGCGGCCTCCAGTTGCGTTGAATCCAATCGTCCGTGGTTTTAGTAGAAGGCCAACGCCCCATGAATTGCCCGACCAAACCTCTATCAGCAAGGGCAAGAGCAATTTTGATCGGCTGATCTTCTTGCAGGGCTATCTCTGGCACTTCCTCGAGTTTCTTAATGAATTTAGGGATTTCTGGGGCTGGGCGTTTCTTTCCTTTCTGCTTTAATAAACGCAGAAATGCTTCTTCAGAGGAAAGCGGAGGGGTGGGAGAGGAATCCCCACCCCCAGGATCACCCATGGCTGCCACACCGGAGCGCTACCTGGAATGTCCCTGCGTCCTTTCAACTCCAACAAACTTCAGTGCTCAGGAAAGCACCCAACTAAATCACCGCAGCAGAAGAAACGAAGGCAGGGAGGAGGCCGGATGAGCCGCAGAGGGCCGAGGCCGCCGTCACGAACCCTAGCAGAGCTCCCGCAATCTAGGTCTGAAATCCTGTATCACTCTGGCCAATATTGTTAGTTGGATTTCATTGATGGAAAAAATAGAAAAACCTAGAATTTTATAAATTCAAAATTGCAAATCTTATTTTGTTTTACACTCAAGATAGGCTTCCACTCATTATTAATAAAGTGTTAGAATAACAACTTAATCATTATTATTAATCCCTTTGCATTCTCTTAAATTCATTGTTATTAATGTCCACCATGGATGTCGTTAATTATGGTGTGTGTTTCCATACCTGTCTCTACATTATTAGTTTAAGTTTGTCTCTTAATTTTTTATAGACATCTTTCTTATATTTTTATTAGATTATAATAAAATAATGTAATATATAATTTGAGAATAACCAACCTTAAATCCATCTTTAACTTTGAATTTTTATAATTATTTATTTTATTTTGTTTTATTTTTATGCAATTTGGCCAAGTAAAAATGTTTGAATGTTGGATAACATTCTACATTTTTGGTTTTCTCCATCACTGAAATCCAACTAACAATATTTGCCCAAATTTGCAATTTTGAATTTATTCTTAATGCAAGTTGCATATTAATAATGACCTATGTGTTTTTTTATTAGAATATTTTATCTTTTTATAATATAATGATAATTTTAGAATTAAACTTTAAATTTAAGATTTTTTTTTTTAATTAAAAATGATCAATATAATATGACATGCCCCGCACACATTATATGTAGATATTCAACCACAATTCTCTATGCTGTCATATAGTTCTCCAAAATGTTGAGCTTATTGAAACCCTATGAGCTTTCCTCATGTTCCAAAGCAGAAGGTTGAAGATTTTTGTTGTTGCAGGCCTCACCACTAAAGCTTCCAAGGCTCCTAGACTACTTGCATCCTCTCTCCTTCAAATATCAAAAACTTGAGCTTCATGGTGATCGGTGAACTTCATCATACAATTTGCTCTACTCCAACCTCTCCCCTCATCTAATCTTAGTGGACACAAAGAATTGAACTTGGCTCTATTAGACCTACTTAATAAAAATTATTTATATTACACTGTATAACCTATCATGATTTATTTAGGATTGCAATGGCACATTTGAGTTTATAAATCTAGGCAATTTGCATTGCATTTGACCCTGCATCATATGGAGTATGTGGTTGGATAACAATTCTCATTCTTTCTTTGGTGCTAATATTATTGATATTGGTTGAAGGGGAATCATGTGCGGTGTAAAAAAAGTGTTTTCTTGATGTGGTTGGATAACAATTCCCATTTTTTCTTTGGTGTTAATATTATTGAGCCATTCTTTCTTTGGTGTTAATATTATTGAATATTCTCTCTCGAGGAATGAAGAAAGAACCTTATTTGGGTTGATTTTTGAGAAAACAATAATGGCATCTCATTAGTGCAATAACAAGTTTTCTAGCTTGTATATATGGAAATCCCCATTCTCAAGTGTCTAGCAAGTATTTAAGTACTTCAGGTAGTCACTTCACGATCTTTTCCCTTTTGATCATGAGCCACATTGGAACTTGTTTTTTTACCTCTAATTTTCTAATAGAACTCCCAAGGCTCCTAGTCTATTTGTATCCTCTCTCCTTCAAACATCAAATACTTGAGCTTCATGGTGATGGGTAAACTGACAAACCACTATGATTTACAACCGGACAAACCACTTTGATTTACAACCATGAATATGACAGGGCAAACTGGCAAACCACTTTGATTTACAACCATGAATATGACAGTCCTAATTCTTGAGTCCAAACATTTAGCCTTGAGTTTTACTCAAAGAGGCTAACTTTAGAAGCAATTCTCCCATATGCATTCCTACAAATTCAAAAAACCCTATCTTAAGGCACTGCAACCTATGAGATACAACCTTATAAGAGCAAGTGTATTCCATTCCTCTTTTAGATTCTTGACAACAACAATTCTATCAATTCAAATTTGAAAATCTTGGCAACAATTCTATCAATTCAAATTTGCAAATCTTGGCAAATATTGTTTTCTTTCGTTGATGGAAAAAACTAAAAACTAAAAATGTTATCCATTCCTCTTTTAGATTCTTGACAACAACAATTCTATCAATTCAAAATCGCAAATCTTGGCAAATATTGTTTTCTGCATTTCGTTGATGGAAAAAACTAAAAATGTAAAATGTTATCCATTCCTCTTTTAGATTCTTGACAACAACAATTCTATCAATTCAAAATTGCAAATCTTGGGAAATATTGTTAGCTGGATTTCATTGATGGAAAAATTAAAAAATGTAGAATTTTATAAATTCAAAATTGCAAATCTTGGCAAATATTGTTAGTTGGATTTCATTGATGGAGAAAACAAAAAATGTAGAATGTTATCCAACACAGGGTTGGAAATTGACGTCCTACACGACGTATTTTAAGTTTCAGCACGTATTTTACAATTGGTGAAAATTTGTGCACGTCAGATTTGACATCTAAAATATATTGGGGTCCCGTCATTTTGACGTTTAATTAAAAATCCAAACCGTAAAAATCTATTATACTAGAATTTACAAATCCCCAAAATTATTTATTATAATTAAGGTTGAGTTTACAAAAATCTAATCATAATGTACATATTACACATAGGTGATCCATTAAAAATCCAAACCATAAAAATCTATTATACTGGAATTTACAAATCCCCAAAATTATTTATTATAATTAAGGTTGAGTTTACAAAAATCTAATCATAATGTACATATTGCACATAGTTGATCCACATGGGTGATCCAGTTTGATTTCTTTGTACCTACAGGGGGGTACGGACTACAAGACTATGGCTAGCGTGGTATATTCTTTCAAGATCTGGTTGTTGAGAATTAATGGGACTCTTTCAAGATCTGGTTGTTGAGAATTAATGGGACGTTATGGGGACTACAGGGCTATGGCTAACCTGCTATATTCTTTCAAGCTCTGTGGTTGAGAATTAATGGGACATTATGGGAGTAACAACTGTCATATGAATATTGATGACAGAATTTAATGACATATTTACTAGCATTGGAATTCACTCTCTTGCAAAAAAGCTTTCGAATTTACCACTTTGGCCTTTGGCATCTAACCATATGTGGTTTGATGAATTATGTGTTTTATGGCCTTACATTTTCCTCTGCCATTGCTCTTTCTTGCTAATTGGAAAAAGAAATAACATCCCTGCAACCTTTTAATTTACCCTACTGCACTCTTGAATTTTTTAGTGTTTCTTGTTCAAAACTGTTGAATTTGTTAGCGTTTCTTGTTCGAAACTGCTAGACTGGTAGTATCAGCATATCATGTATTGATGCAGGAGCATCCAGCTCCGAGGAGACATATGACAGTTGACTGACCCACGGAAGAAGAACAGAAACAAGACAAAGATTTCGGGCTTGGGTGGACAGGTCACTAAGTTGGTTGTTGTCTTTTTCTTTAATTATTGTTTGCTTCATTTTATTTCAGAGCATTTTTAATTACAAGTTGTTTAGCTTAGGAAAGGAATAGTGTTTAGTTAAATCTTTGTTAAAAGAAACTAGACGACAGTTACAGAATTCAGGTTGAACAGTTCAACTGAAATAGGGGAAGCAATTATGCTCTCCATGTAATTTAAAAACAGAAAAGAATAGAACAAGGGGAGGGTCCCCTTCAGGACGAGAGTAACAGACAGCAAGACAAAAAAAACCCCTGTAACAGAGTTATACTATTTACAAATGAAATAATCTACTGCTGATATTTTCCATACGTTGTATACAATCTTTACTGTGTATTTTAAGAATGAGTTTGGAACAAATAGACCCTAACTGTAACAGGAATTGAAATAACGAAGGACGTTACAGACATCTAGTTGAAATCAAGTCTACAACCAGCATTATACAGACAACCAATATACCGAAGCACGAAAGAAGCGCTGCGGACATACATCTCCAGCAAACGAGATTACAGAACCTTACAAAGGCAAACAGGTACCAATAAACACAATCACTGTTTCAATTTACTTTCATAAAAAAATAACATAGACATTGTATACAGAAAGGAAGGCTAACTGAACAAAATCTGCCACAAGATTGTGGACTATTACTGTGTCATACAATTTACAAAACCCTTGCTACTACAAAAGTACTAAACGCCTTTCCAAGGCCGAAACCGCAAATTTGTTGCATAAGGAACAGAGACATAGAAGTTACAAACGCCGGAAAAGGCACGGCCGAACCCACACAACCGACGCAGGGTAACACTTAAGCTGTTCAAACCCTCCACAATCTACAGCTATACCAAAGAAATCTACAGATATATTAAAGCAGGAGCAAACCCTACCAGTTTGCGAAGAGAGACAGGGTTGAATGGAGCCGGAGGTTGAACGAGCCCAAAACCCTCGATAGCTAGCCACCAGATCAACCTGCGTACAGAGCAAAGCAAGGTTAGACAAAAAATAGCAATCAGGGTTATAATGAAACCAGAGAGCCAAGAACAAGAGATGTGCAGCGTAAGGAAGTCATAAAACTTACAGACAAGTCGACCAGGAGACCGCCGAGACAGAACCCAATAACCCTAACTGAACAAGGCACAAGAGCTGTGAGTAGTTGTAGCAGAAACAGGAGCAGAGTAAATCAGAGAACGATAAATTACCTTCGAAGGCGAAGAGGAACTCAGCAAAGCGGGAGCGCCGAAGTTGCAGGCCATCTGTACAGTAACCACAACTAAGTAACGAAAGCCGAAAGAACCAGGCGACAGAGAGCTCATATAAACACCAGAAACTTACCATTACACACAGGTGAAGACCAGCAGAATCATGCGCGCCCAAACAACTCATTAACCCAGCAACGAAAGCCGGAGACACAGCATATCACCAGAACCCGCAACAGGGTGAAACCCAAGACATGGACAGAGAGTAAGGTCCATCGAAAAGACCGAGGAGCAGACCAGGTTCGAGTCCGGAGAGCGACGCCAAAAGAAACGCAGAGCAAAACTCGACTGAGTGACAAAGAGTAAAATGACCTGAACTCAACAATTAGGGTTTAACAAGAGCGGGAAGCATATAGACCGGGTGAACCGGCAGGTGGCCTTACCAACCGGAAGAGGGGGTGTAATAATTAGCTGCAGATTGAAGGTAGGTCGGATCTACGGAGATTTGACCTTAAACACAACAGTGACAGCCGAGGGCCTGTAGAGTGACCACGTGGTTACGTTGTCCACGTCACCGTAGGGCTGGGCCATCAAAAGTGGTATCAGAGCCAGATTTTGTTGAGTAGGAGAAAATGGAGGTTGGCAGAAGAGGAAGAGGAAGAGTCCGGAGGGTAATAGAAGAGGGACTCCGTGAGGAGATCCGTGTCTTGCGAGAACGATTAGAAGCAGTAGAAGCTGGGGGAAGGAGAAACCCAGCAGATGACAGTGACGAAGATGTGGCAGAACCAGAAGATGAATTTGAGGGGGTGACACCGGAATTCCGACTGTTGAAGTCAGTTTTGCTGTCGAGTCATAAACCAAAACATGAGCTGTCTACTTACGACGGAAGTCTGTCTGCAGACGTGTTATTGGATTGGTTAAGTGAAGTCAACAAATATTTCGAATTTGAGGAAACTAGTGAGGATAAACAGGTGAAGTTCGCCGCCACCAAGCTGAAGGGACATGCGTCCTTGTGGTGGGACAGCATTCAGGCGGAGAGGAAGAGGCTTCACAAACAGCCTATAAAGAAATGGTCCAGAATGGAGGCCAAACTGAAGGAAAAATTTCTGCCGAAAGATTATCAGATTATGCTGTACAGGCAGGTACAGAACTTGAAACAAAGGGGAATGACTGTTAAAGAATTTACAGAGGAGTTCTACAAGTTGAATTTGCGGGCAGGATATGTGGAAGACACCCCGGAGAAAACAGCCAGATTTGTGAATGGTTTGAGGGGGGAAATCCTGGATGAAATCGGTATCCTTTCACCCCGGACATTGGATGAAGCCTATCAGTTTGCACTGAAGGCAGAGGAGAAAATTAACCGGAAGCAAAATGCCAGGAGAGGAGGTGGAACTGGCAGGGGGAAAGGTAAGATGTTTGGAAGAGGCCGAGGTACAGGTTCAAGCGAAGAAGGCAGCAGCTCTAAGTCTGCTGGAACAGCAGAAAAAGACAATAGCACTAGAGGAGGACGACCACCTCAGCGAGGGCGAGGAAATGGTCGGGGCAGGGGAACTGTCCAGTGCTATCGCTGCCACAAATTGGGACACAAGTCGTATGACTGTCCTGAAGGTGAACCAGCAGGTGGAAGAGGAGCTTATGTTGCTCAGCCAGAGGATGCTGAGGCAACACCTCAAGAAGCAGAAAACGCACCAGAGACAGGTGAAGCTTTGGTGTTGAATAAAGTGCTGTTAAAACCAGCAAAAGAGGTTGCAGAACCGGATCAGCGAAAGGCTTTGTTCCGCACTGTCTGCAAGTCACGGGGTAAGTGCTGCAAACTGATCATTGACAGTGGGAGTACCGACAATTTAGTGGCTGTGGAGATGGTAGAAAAGCTGGGATTAAAAAAATTGAAGCACCCTACTCCCTACAAAGTGTCATGGCTGCAGAAAGGACATCAGCTGTTAGTTGACGAACAGTGTGAGGTGGAGTTTCAGATAGGTAGGTACAAGGATAAGGTTCTCTGCGATGTCATGCCAATGGATGTCTGTCACCTACTGCTGGGACGACCTTGGCAGTTTGATAGAAGTGCAGTTCATGACGGAAAAACCAATTGCTATAAGTTTGTTAAAGATGGGATCAAGCACACGCTCGTACCCATCAAGGAGGAAAATACAGCAGAAACCAGTGGGGTGAAGGCATTGCTGATGGGCGGAAAGGAATTTGTAAAATAGATTGAGGACAGCGAAATAAATTTTGCTGTCATAAGAAGACCAAAGGCAGTGGTACTACATACACAGATTTCAGATTTGCCCGAAGAAGTTCAAAAGTTGCTGCAAGAAGTTGGGGACATCGTGGTGGATGACCTTCCAGATGAACTACCACCAAGGAGAGGTATTAGTCACTGTATTGACTTTATACCAGGGGCAAGCCTGCCAAATAAAGCAGCTTATCGTATGAGTCCTAAAGACCATGAGGAAATCAGGAAACAGGTCCAGGAGTTATTGGACAAAGGGTTGATTCGAGAAAGCATGAGCCCCTGTGCAGTACCAACCGTTTTGGCTCCAAAGAAGGGAGGAGAATGGCGAATGTGCACAGACTCCAGAGCCATAAACAAGATTACTGTTAGGTACAGGTTTCCCTTACCAAGAATGGACGATATGATGGATTGCCTGAGCGGGGCAGCTTATTTCTCGAAAATTGACTTGAAGAGTGGATATCACCAGATTCGAATTCGAGAAGGAGATGAGTGGAAGACAGCTTTCAAGACAAACGAAGGCTTATATGAGTGGCTGGTGATGCCATTTGGGTTGAGCAACGCTCCCAGCACATTCATGCGCCTGATGAATGAGGTACTGAAGGAATTTAATGGTAAGTTTGTAATAGTTTACCTGGACGATATTTTGATTTTTAGTAAGACTAAAGAGGAACATTTCAGGCATTTGCAGAGTGTGTTGAGGAAGCTGCAACAAAACAAGCTGCTAATTAATCTGAAAAAGTGTACCTTTTTCCAGCGAGAATTAGTGTATCTGGGCTTTGTCATTGCAGAAAATGAACTGAAAATGGACCCAGAAAAAGTGGCAGCTATAGTTAGCTGGCCTTCTCCAAAAAGTTTATTTGAAGTCCGAAGTTTCCACGGACTAGCCAGTTTTTATAGGAAGTTTATCAGAAATTTCAGCGAGATCTGCGCACCTATGTTGGATACGATCAAGAAGGTGAATCAGCCTTTTCACTGGACTGAAGCAGCAGAAAGTAGTTTTCAGATTTTGAAAAAGAAGATTACTGAAAGACCGATATTGAGGCTGCCTGATTTCAACAAACTTTTTCAAGTTCGTTGCGATGCCAGTGGTACAGCCATTGGGGCAGTCCTTAGTCAGGAGGACAGACCGGTCGCTTATTTCAGTGAAAAGCTAAACGAGAGTAGGCAGAAATACTCAACCTACGACAAAGAGTTTTACGCAATTGTACAAGCCTTGAAGCATTGGCGACATTATCTGTTAGGTAACGAGTTTGTTTTATTTACAGATAACTCTGCATTGCAGTACATTATGCAGCAGCATAAATTGAACCATAAGCATGCAGCTTGGGTTGAGTACCTGCAGAATTTTACGTTTGTACTAAAACACATTAGTGGGCAAGCAAACAAGGTGGCGGATGCACTGAGTAGAAGAACATTGCTTCTACAGGAAAGCACGATGCAGGTCTTGGGCTTTGAGCACTTAAAAGAGCTGTATCAGACCGATACCGAATTTAAGGAGGCCTATGAGGCTTGCCAAAACCCTCTGTTAAGAAATAACAGCATGTGGTTAGACTATAATCTACAGGAAGGATTGCTGTTTAAGGGAGGGCAGTTGTGTATTCCCAACTGTTCTATGCGGGAAAACATTATACAGGAAAAACACAGTGGGGGTCTGGCTGGACACTTTGGTATAGACAAAACGATTGCTCAGGTACGACATTTTTATTTCTGGCCAAAATTGCAGCGGGATGTGCAGAGGTACGTGAGTAGATGCAAAGTTTGTCAACTGGCAAAGGGTCACAGTCAGAACACTGGTCTTTATTTGCCGTTACCTATTCCAAGCCGACCATGGGATTCAGTGAGCATGGATTTTGTTCTGGGTTTGCCGAAGACACAACGGGGTTTTGATTCAGTAATGGTTGTGGTTGACCGATTTTCGAAGATGGCACACTTTGTACCTTGCAAGAAAACCAGCGATGCCACTTATATAGCACATCTTTTCTTTACTGAAATCGTTCGGTTGCATGGACTTCCAAGATCCATTATCTCTGACAGGGATGTAAAGTTTACCGGTCATTTTTGGAGAACTCTGTGGAAAAAGTTGAATACCCAGTTGCAGTTCAGCTCCGCTTATCATCCGCAGACTGATGGTCAGACGGAAGTAGTAAACAGAAGTCTGGGAAACTTACTTCGGAGTTTAACAGGTGAAAATTCCCGGACATGGGACCGTGTACTTGCTCAGGCGGAATTCGCATACAACGATTCACCTAACCGCAGCACTGGTTACAGTCCGTTCCAGATTTTGTACGGCATGCATCCGCGAGGAGTGCATGAATTACGAGATTTGGGGAAACTCGAGAAACGAAGCGCTGATGGAGAAGATTTCGCTCAAGCGATGAGCAATTTACACGAGCAGGTCAAGCTGAAATTACAAGACAGTAGTCAAAGGTATAAACAGCGAGCTGATACAAGGCGTCGGGAAGTTCAGTTTAACGTTGGGGATGAAGTCCTTGCGTATTTACGTAAGGAGAGGTTTCCAAAACGGGAGTACAACAAATTAAAATTCAAGAAGATCGGTCCCTGCAAAATCATCCGAAAATTTTCTGCGAACGCTTATGAGTTACAGTTGCCACCCGGGATTGGTATTTCTCCCATTTTTAATGTGGCAGATCTGTTTCCCTATGTCGCTGATTCGGAGAGTGATGCAGCAGCAACAACACCGCGGGACACCAGCTATGGAGAAAATTCATGGACGAGACAGTTGCCAACGGCACCACCCCTTGAGATTGAAAGAATTCTGGATACACAGGTAGCTAGGCGCACACGCAGGAAGGAATATCTGCGGTATTTGGTCAAGTGGAAGAACCGTCCAATAGAGGACAGTTCATGGCTCAACGCAACGCAGATACAAAAAGCGGGCTATTCTGTTGACGACCTCATGGAACGGAGCCATGACTTTTTACCACCCCGGGAGCCTGATGCAGGAGCATCCAGCTCCGAGGAGACATATGACAGTTGACTGACTCACGGAAGAAGAACAGAAACAAGACAAAGATTTCGGGCTTGGGTGGACAGGTCACTAAGTTGGTTGTTGTCTTTTTCTTTAATTATTGTTTGCTTCATTTTATTTCAGAGCATTTTTAATTACAAGTTGTTTAGCTTAGGAAAGGAATAGTGTTTAGTTAAATCTTTGTTAAAAGAAACTAGATGACAGTTACAGAATTCAGGTTGAACAGTTCAACTGAAATAGGGGAAGCAGTTATGCTCTCCATGTAATTTAAAAACAGAAAAGAATAGAACAAGGGGAGGGACCCCTTCAGGACGAGAGTAACAGACAGCAAGACAAAAACCCCTGTAACAGAGTTATACTATTTACAAATGAAATAATCTACTGCTGATATTTTCCATACGTTGTATACAATCTTTACTGTGTATTTTAAGAATGAGTTTGGAACAAATAGACCCTAACTGTAACAGGAATTGAAATAACGAAGGACGTTACAGACATCTAGTTGAAATCAAGTCTACAACCAGCATTATACAGACAACCAATATACCGAAGCACGAAAGAAGCGCTGCGGACATACATCTCCAGCAAACGAGATTACAGAACCTTACAAAGGCAAACATGTACCAATAAACACAATCACTGTTTCAATTTACTTTCATAAAAAAATAACATAGACATTGTATACAGAAAGGAAGGCTAACTGAACAAAATCTGCCACAAGATTGTGGACTATTACTGTGTCATACAATTTACAAAACCCTTGCTACTACAAAAGTACTAAACGCCTTTCCAAGGCCGAAACCGAAAATTTGTTGCATAAGGAACAGAGACATAGAAGTTACAAACGTCGGAAAAGGCACGGCCGAACCCACACAACCGACGCAGGGTAACACTTAAGCTGTTCAAACCCTCCACAATCTACAGCTATACCAAAGAAATCTACAGATATATTAAAGCAGGAGCAAACCCTACCAGTTTGCGAAGAGAGACAGGGTTGAATGGAGCCGGAGGTTGTACGAGCCCAAAACCCTCGATAGCTAGCCACTAGATCAACCTGCGTATAGAGTAAAGCAAGGTTAGACAGAAAATAGCAATCAGGGTTATAATGAAACGAGAGAGCCAAGAACAAGAGATGTGCAGCGTAAGGAAGTCATAAAACTTACAGACAAGTCGACCAGGAGACCGCCGAGACAGAACCCAATAACCCTAACTGAACAAGGCACAAGAGCTGTGAGTAGTTGTAGCAGAAACAGGAGCAGAGTAAATCAGAGAACGATAAATTACCTTCGAAGGCGAAGAGGAACTCAGCAAAGCGGGAGCGCCGAAGTTGCAGGCCATCTGTACAGTAACCACAACTAAGTAACGAAAGCCGAAAGAACCAGGCGACAGAGAGCTCATATAAACACCAGAAACTTACCATTACACACAGGTGAAGACCAGCAGAATCATGCGCGCCCAAACAACTCATTAACCCAGCAACGAAAGCCGGAGACACAACATATCACCAGAACCCGCAACAGGGTGAAACCCAAGACATGGACAGAGAGTAAGGTCCATCGAAAAGACCGAGGAGCAGACCAGGTTCGAGTCCGGAGAGCGACGCCAAAAGAAACGCAGAGCAAAACTCGACTGAGTGACAAAGAGTAAAATGACCCGAAGCTCAACAATTAGGGTTTAACAAGAGCGGGAAGCATATCGACCGGGTGAACCGACAGGTGGCCATACCAACTGGAAGAGGGGGTGTAATAATTAGCTGCAGATTGAAGGTAGGTCGGATCTATGGAGATTTGACCTTAAACACAACAGTGACAGCCGAGGGCCTGTAGAGTGACCACGTGGTTACGTTGTCCACGTAACGGTAGGGCTGGGCCATCAGGTATGTACTCTTTATTTACTTATGCCATTAGTTTATTGTAAAACCTGAAAAATACTTACAAGTTATGTAAAATTTGATATGGTATACAACCCTGGAGGAAATTTTGAAGTAAATTAAGGCGTGGTTGCTTTATTTACTTATGTCGTTAGTTATTGTAAAACTTGAAAAATACTTACAAGTTATATGTAAATTTTGATATGGTATCTAAGTAAATTAAGGCGTGATTTTTTCCAACTAGCTTAGGGAGCCCCCAAGGAAATTTTGAAGTAAATTAAGGCGTGATTTCTTCCAACCAGCTTGTGGAGTAGCTCAAACTCAAGTTGGTAGCTTCATACACCCTCAAATTCAAGAAAAAAAGTGTGTATTTTATTTTTTGTATTCTAATCTATTATGTGTTTTATGGTTTTATGTTATTTGGTAGTTTTCAGAAGTTGAGGATTTTGAATTTTCAAAATTGGAGTGGATAAGAGGTTTAATGTTATTTGGTAGTTTTATGGAATGGGAAGTTGAAAATTTTGAATTTTCAAAATTGGAATAGATAAAAGGTTTTTAAGGCATTAGATTTATTTATGAATCAAAATTTCAAAAATATTTTCTTCGATCTCTCCAATTTTTTGCATGATGTTCTGGCAATTGTTTTAAGAAGATTTTAAGGTTGGCAACCTTGTTAAATAAGGAACTTCATAACTAAGGAGCATGCCCAAAGCCCACAACTTAGTAATATATCCAATACTCATCCAAATAAAGTTTAAGTAATTAACTAAATGTAGCGTGCTTAGAATGTTGCCTATCTAAAGTTTAAATAACTAACTGAATGTAGCGTAAAATTTTGAGGATCTAAAGTCTGTTCTTGTTGTATAATGATCTCTAACGTTATTTGGTAGTTTTCTAGAATTGGAAGTTGAGGATTTTGAATTTTTAAAATTCAAGTGGATAAGAAGTTTAATGCTATTGGTATTTTTTCTGGAATTTGGAAGATTTTGAATTTTCAAAATTGGAATAGATAAGAGATTTTTAAAGTGTTAGATTTATTTATGAATCAAGATTTCAAAATCAACATTTTCGTCCATTTCTCCCCAATTTTGTGCATGATGTTTTGAAAATTGTTTTACAAAATTTTTAAGTTTGAAACCTTGTTAAATAAGAAACTTCATAACTAAGGAGCCTGTCCAAGCTTAGCAAGCTATCCAACACTCATCCAAATAAATTTTAAGTAATTAACTGAAGAGTATCTAAAATCTGTATAACAGTATTTAATGCTATTTGGTAGTTTTCTAGAAACGAAAGTTGAGGATTTTAAATTTTCAAAATTGGAGTGGATAAGATGTTTAATGCTATTTGGTAGTTTTCTGGGATCCAAAATTGAGGATTTTGAATTTTCAAAATTGCAGTAAATAAGAGGTTTTTAACCAAATTAACCAATTTAACTAAAATATAACCAAATTAATTCTATTTCAAATATCACTAGACATTAAATCTATTTATGTATTTAAAAATATATTTAAAAAATCACTATGAACCATCATATTTGGCAATTTCCATATACTTTGAAATTACATGCTATTAACAGGTCACAAATTTCATGGCCATAATTTTAAGAAATCATGGTTTGACTTTTTCCTATAAAAAAACCAAGAAATAATACAGATTTCTTAATTCAAACTTCACTTAAAAAAAGGAAAAAATTATTTTTTTAAGAAATCATGATTTAGCTGTTGGATTCTATTGTTGAATTGAGGCTTCTGTGATCCATAATAGTTATAACTTCTGTGATCCATAATAGTTATAAGAACTTCGGGGTAAATCACATGTAGAAAGAGAACCAACTAGTGTGGTTCATCGTCAGGACAAGTTGAGGAGTCAGATCATCGCTACATCTTAAATAGGGAGAGCAGATCCTCCAAACAACTAGGTTGACTAGGTTGACTATCAACAACTATAAAAAACGGCTAGATAATGTTGAAAATTAAAAATTAATATTATATTAATAGTAATTAAATTATATTATAAATACCATTTCATTATAGTCAAAAGGTAATAAAGACAAATATTATAATTATAGTAATTAAAATCTCTCTCTAATAAATAATTAAAAAATTATAAATTAAATTCGAAGGTGATTCTATTTTATTTTATAATATATTTAATTCCTTATTGAATTTATATAATGGTAAAAAGGGGTGTTCAAGAAAGATTATCTATAGTTATTAAATTAATTTATTAGTTCCTTACGCACAAGAAAGTAATTCTAATATTATTATTATTTATTTATTTATTTTTATTAAAGTTGTTAAAATAACTTATTTAATTATTTATTAAATCAATTCTTTTTTTCAAATGCATATAGAAATTCCTATAAAAAAAAATACCAAAATATAATACAAATTTCTTAACTCAAACTTCAAATTATGAATATTTTTTTTGGAAATTAAAAATATAGAAATCATAAATCAAAAATTGAATTGAATTTTAAATCATTCATACATCCTAACCTTATCATACCTGAACTGAAATTTACTTGAAATTGTGTTGTATTTTTATTTTTATTTAATTAAGTTAAAAAATGAAAACCAAATATTTGTTTTCTATTTTTAGTCAGACATCTTATTTTTTTGGATTTGGAAATTATAATAAAACTAGATTGAAAACTAACTGGTGTCAGTTTCATTTTTATTTTTATTTAATTAAGTTAAAAAAATGAAAAACAAATATTTCTTTTTAATTTTAGTCAAACACATCCTATTTTTTTGGATCTGGAAATTGTAATAAAACTAGAATTCAAGTTTGTTAGTGAGGGAAGATTGAAAACTTTCATATATAATATACGTATAGACTAGAATATGTTAAAAATAATGTTTCCGGGTTGACAAATGTTTGAACTAGAATTGGAGTTCGTTAGTGAGGGAAGATTGAAAACTTTCATATATAATATACGTATAGACTAGAATATGTTAAAAATAATGTTTCCGGGTTGACAAATGTTTGAACTAGAATTGGAGTTCGTTAGTGAGGGAAGATTGAAAACTTTCATATATAATATACGTATAGACCAGAATATGTTAAAAATAATGTTTCCGGGTTCACGAATGTTTGAACATTTTGTCCTCTGTACATTGTTGCAGATGTGTTGCTAATGGTAAAACTACATAAAATATTACAGAAGAATGAAAAATGTGCGTGATTAGAATTTTAAAAGCCTTTTTAGAATAATGAAAAAGGTCTATGATTAGAATTTTCTAAGCATTTTTAGAATAATGAAAAAGGTTAGTAATTAGAATTTTCCCTTCCTTGTTTTGGAGTTTATGAGGAAAATCGCTTCAATCTAGTTTGTACACGCATAAGAAGGATCTGTTTGTGCTGAAGGTAGTTTATTGAACTCTAGTCTTGATCTGTTAAAAAAAACCTAAATTATTGTTCTAACAATGTTTGGAATTGTCAACCCAAAGATAAATTTACGATAATGATTTGTAATTGTTCAATCCTCTTGTTTTACTCATGAAAATTTATAGTTGAATGGTCAACTAAAAGTCCACACTGTCCATATTTGTTTTCAAGTGTTTCGCTGCTTGAAGATTGTCCAGATTGGGGATACCCTGTTGATATTTCAGCCATTTGTTTTTGTTAGAGATGGATTGTCCAGATTGGGGATACCCTGTTGATATTTCAGCCATTTGTTTTTGTTAGAGATGGATATATCTATGCGAGGTTTGAAATTTGCAATTATAAGCACAACTTTGGTAATTTGGTTTAAATAATGTTGTGTTAAGCATGAATAAATGCTGGTAGCTGTTACTTTTAGTAAATTGCCATAATTCCACTATATTTTCAACATCATACAGTGTAATATGATTAGTATTATACTCACATTGGAGGCTTGGATGACCATGGTCACTCTGCGAATGTTCTATGTGAAAACTATATGATTCTACCTCAAAGCTTTATGAACAAACATAGAATTATTTCTTCATTATTACATAGAAGAGTTAAATGAGGGAAGATCCAATGCTACTAGTTTAGTTTATTAGAATGAAAGGTGGTTTATTGAGGTAAAACGTAAAATGAAGGGCATGTAAAATGTAAAAATGTCATGAAATTCTCATTTGACGGGCAAAGAGAATTTGAAATTCTAGGCCTGATCCAACATTTAAACATTTTTACTCAGTCAAATTGCATAAAAATAAAACAGAATAAAACAAATAATTATAAAAATTCAAAATTAAAGATGGAACTAAGGTTGGTTATTGTCAAATTATATATTATATTATTTTATTATAATCTAATAAAAATATAAGAAAAATGTTTATTAAAAAATTAAGAGGCAAAATTAAACTAATAATGTAGAGACACGGATGGAAACACACACCATAATTAACACGACATCCATGGTGGACATTAATAATAACGAATTTAAGGGAATGCAAAGGGATTAATAATAATGATTAAGTTGTTATTATTTCTAACACACTATTAATAATGAGTGGAACCCTATCTTGAGTGTTAAACAAAATGTTGTTATTCTTAATGCAAGTTCAATATTAATAATGACCTATGTGTTTTTTTATTAGAATATTTTATAATTTTTTATAATATAATGATAATTTTAGAATTAAAGTATAATTTTTTTTTTTTTTAATTTTTAATTTTTATTTTTAAATTAAAAATGAATAATATAATATGACAATCCTAATTAGTGAGTCCAAACATTTGGCCTTGAGTTCCACTTAAAGAAGCATTCTCCCATATGCATTTCGACAAATTAAAAAAAGTCTATCTTAAGGCACTACAAGCTATGAGATACATTCATATAAGAGCCACAAGTGTCATAATTAAAGATTTTCTCCATTCCTTTTTTAGATTCATGACAACAATACTTCTATCAATTCAAAATTGCAAATTCTTGGCAAACAAACCATTTTGATTTGCAACCTATGAGATACAACCATATAAGAGCAAGTGTCATAATTAAAATTACGTTTATTTTCTCCATTCCTCTTTTAGATTCTTGACAACAACAATTCTATCAATTCAAAATTGCAAATCTTGGAAAATATGGTTTTCCTCTTTTAGATTCTTGACAAGAACAATTCTATCAATTCAAAATTGCAAATCTTGGAAAATATGGTTAGTCAAAATTGCAAATCTTGGAAAATATGGTTAGATTTTGTGCATTTCGTTGATTGAAAAAACAAAAAATGTAAAATGTTATCCAATCCTCTTTTAGATTCTTGACAACAACAATTAGATCAATTCAAAATTGCAAATCCTAGCAAATATTGTTAGCTGGATTTCATTGACTGAAAAAATAAAGAACGTAGAATTTTATAAATTCAAAATTGCAAATCTTGGCAAATATTGTTAGCTGGATTTCACTGATGGAGGAAACCAAAAATGTAGAATGTTATCCAACATTTAAACATTTTCCTACAAATTAAAAAAAGTCTATCTTAAGGCACCACAAGCTATGAGATACACTCATATAAGAGTCACAAGTGTCATAATTAAAGATTTTCTCCATTCCCTTTTTAGATTCATGACAACAACAATTCTATCAATTCAAAATTGCAAATCTTAGCAAATATTGTTAGTTGGATTCCATTGGCGGAAAAGACAAAAAATGTAGAATGTTATCCAACATTTAAACATTTTGACTCATATTACATAAAAATAAAACAAAACAACAAAATAAAATAAATAATTATAAAAATACAAAGTTAAAGATAGATCTAGGTTGGTTATTTGCCAAGTATATATTATATTATATTATTATAATATAATAAAAATATAAGAAAGATATTTACAAAAAATCAAGATACAAAATTAATCTAATAATGTAGAGATGCGTATGGAAACACTAATAATCTTTACTCTAACACTTTAAGAGAGTTTAGGAGAATGCAAAGGGAATTAATAATACACTTTATTTATAATGAATGGAACCCTATCTTGAATGTAAAACAAAATTTTATTCTTAATACAAGTTCTATATTAATAATGACCTGTATGTTTTTTTATTAAAATATTTTACAACTTTTTATAATATAATAATAATTTTAGAATTAAATTTTAGATTTGATTTTTTATAATTAAAAATGAATAATATAATATAATAAAAAATATAAGAAAGATATTTAAAAAAAATTAAAATACAAAATTAATCTAATAATGTAGAGATAGGCATGGAAACACTAATAATCTTTACTCTAACCGTTTAAGAGAATTTAGGAGAATTCAAAGGGGATTAATAATACACTTTACCTATAATGAATGGAACCTTATCTTGAATGTAAAAGTAACCAAATTATATAAACCACTCAAATCTATATTTAGTAACATAGATTTATCAAAGATTTGAAGGAAAAAGACTTATAAATATAATTGATGGGTATGGAAACATTAATAATCTTTACCCTAACATTTTAAGAGAATTTAGGAGAATACAAGGGGGATTAATAATACACATTATTTATAATGAATGGAACCCTATCTTGAATGTAAAACATAATTTTATTCTTAATGCAAGTTCTATATTAATAATGACCTATATGTTTTTTTATTAAAATATTTTACAATTTTTTATCATATAATAATAATTCTAGAATTAAAGTTTAAATTTTTGATTTGATTTTTTATAATTAAAAATGAATAATATAATATTACAAGCCTCATTCCTTGAGTCCAAATATTTGGCCATGAGTTCTACTAAAAAAAGCTAACTTCAGAAGCAATTCTTCCATGTGCACTCCTACAAATTCAATTCTCCCATATGCATTGCTACATACAAATTCAAAAAAATCTATAAGATAAACCCATATAAAAACCCCAAATATCATAATTAAATGTAAAATATAATTTTATTTTTAATGCAAGTTACATATTAATAATGACCTATGTATTTTTTATTAGAACATTTTATAAATTTTTATAATATTATGATAATTTTAAAATTTAAGTTTAAATTAAGTTTTTTTAATTAAAAGTAAATAATATATTTTTATAAAAAAATTAAATTTTTATCATCTATGTAAATTTATAGGTTCCATAATGAAATGGAGAGTTGAAAAGCCTTAGGTGGCCATGAGTTAGGCGGCGCGAGGAAGAACCACAGACTGTAGCAAGCAACAGGCACAGAAACCAAGAACCAAAAGACATGACAGAGGAGGAAAGGAGGGGAGAGATCCCCTCCTATCGAGACGCGGCAGCAGGAGAAGGCCAGAACACCAACAACCAGGCAGGAGAAACAAGAAACCCAGGACCTATCCTTGGAGCACGATGGCAGGCAGGCAGCAGAGGCAAGTGTCTACCATGTGCGATGGAGAAACCACGATTTATAATCCCGATGAACAAACTGGAGAGATACAGAAGCTACATGAAAGACCATGCGCTCATTTGCAAGTTCATCTGAGTATGGCCAGTGGAAAAGGACCTCACCAAATGGATCCAGCAAAAATGGCAACCCCAAGGCCACATCGAGCTAAAGCTGGGAGCAAGAGGCTTCTTCACAGTAATCTTCTCGAACTTGCAAGATAAAGAAAAAGTGTTTGAAAATGGCCCTTACTTCCATTATAATGCTGGACTATTCATGAGATACTGGGAAGAATGTTATAACCCCGATAAGGAAAAATTCCTGGTAGCCTCGGTATGGGTCAGGTTATTTGGGCTACCAATGGACTTTTGGGATCCAAAGATCCTAGAGGGAATAGGAAACACAATATGCAGTTTTCTTAAAATAGCAGAAACTACAAAAAAAGGAATATACGCCTCATATGTTAGAATTTGTGTTTACATGAATATAGCTGACCCTATTCCAGACACAGTCAAGCTAGAGTATCACGAGGAGGTATGGCAGCAAACCCTCGACTACGAACATATTCCATTTAGATGCAGAAGATGTCATGAGTATGGACATCTGTTTAAGGAATGCCCACTCAATATAGAAGAAGAGGAGCGCAGGAAAAAACAACAGAGAAAAAACCAAGAAGACAAGGAAGGGTTTCAAGAAGTAAAAAGAAAAAGAAGACAAACAAGAGAGAACACCAGCAAAGGAAAGAAAGAACAACAAGCCCAACCAAGTAATACAAACAACTTTGAAATCCTACAAGAAGAAGAAGAAGATAAAAATGAGACCCAAACAATGGACTATTAGGGAGAAAAAGGAAAAGAAAGCAGTACAAGCCAAGGCAAATAAAAAACCAAGAGGAAGGCACAAAGCGAACTAACAGAGAAGGAGGAAAAGGAAGCGAGGGAGAAGATGGACAATGCAATAATGGAAATTGATACAAGCAGAGGAGAAGAACTAAGCTTAGAAGAAGAAGTTTTGCGGAAACTACTAAATGAGTGGAGACACTTGGACGAAAGATTCATTCCAGAAGAGAAAAAAAGATTATACAGAGAAACATTTCAACAGTACCAAGCGAAATAGGGACAGGAAAAATGGAAATGGTAGAACAACTAGGCCTTCAACAGGATAACACTCAAGACCACCAAAGCAAAGCAAAATGCAGGAATAAAAGAGGTCGAAGAAATCTACATGAATCGATACAGATCATGGGAGAAATGTTAGTGAATACAGGGAGAGTAGTACCGCTATCAGTGATATTCCACCAAACCAGCCAAATACCCCAATGATAATTACACCCTGGAATATAAGAGGCCTTAATAGTAAAGGCAAACATATACACTTAGCAGAAAGGCTAAGAAGAGAAAAACCCCAACTAATGTTGTTACAGGAAACAAAAATCTCAAGAAGGAAAATGGAGGAAATCCTAAATAAAATAAAACCGAAATATGAATGCATGTCCCTAGATGCAAAAGGCAGTGCGGGAGGAATAACAATACTATGGAACCCTACAGAAATCATAATAGATTACTGGATAGGCATGAAACGAATACTCACGGGCAAGTTTCGATTAATCAGAAATAGAGAATGGTTTCTAGTCTCTGCAGTATACGGTCCTCACACACCAGCGGAAAAAGGAAACTTCCTCCTCCAACTTCAGCAGCTTGGAAACCTTCATGATGAGAAACTGTGGATGATAGCAAGAGACTTTAACATGACAACATCAAAAGATGAGAAGAAAGGTAGACTGCAAAGAGAAGAGCCAGATATGGAGAGGTTCAGGGATCTTCAAGTAGAACTGAAAATGGTAGACATTCCAACCATAAATGGAAAATATATGTGGAACAATCGAAGAGGAGGGAGCAGACAAATAGCATCCAGGTTAGACAGATTCTTAGCAACAAAACACTTCATTGGAAAATATATCTTTTATGAAGCAACAATCCTCCCGTGTTTAGGGTCAAATCATTGGCCCATTAAATTGGAAATAGCTATGAATCAATAGAACCAGAATAGACCCGTTAGGTTCGAGGAATTTTGGTTAAGAGAACCCACCTTAATAGACAAAATGAAGAATTGGTGGAAGGAGACTGAGACTGGGATGGAAGGAAGAAATAAAATGCACACCCTCCAACTCAGATTAAAAGACTTAAAACGAAGGATAAAGAAGTGGAACAAAGAAGAATTTGGAAACATTCAAAAGGAACATGAAACACTCCAGATAAAGATGAAACAAATACAACAGAAAATCATAGACGAAGGAAGAAGTGAAGAGTTGGCAGAAGAGGAAGGACTGGTGCTAAATAATATAGAAGAAAGAAGAAAACAAGAAGAGATCCTATGGAAACAAAAATCGAGAATCCAATGGCTAAAAGAAGGAGAAAGAAACACAAAATTCTTCCATAGGGCAATGGTACAACATCGACAGCAAAATAGAATCTTCTCCCTAAGGGACCACCAAGGCAACAGGCTAACCCAGAAAGTTGATATGGAGAATCTGCTAGTACAAAATTTCAAACAGCTCCTGACATAAACCAATATCAGAAGGGAGGACGACATCGGTAAAATTAGTTAACATATCCCTAAAATATTGACTAGAGATAAGAACTTGGCTCTCTTAAGGGTCACAATGAAAGAGGAAGTGGAGGAGGTAATAAAAAAAATGGCAAAGAATAAAGCACCTGGGCCTGATGGATTTACTTCAGAATTCTATCAAGCTACGTGGCACTTCATGGGCCAAGATGTAGTGAATGCAGTAGAAGAATCTAGATGCACCAAAAGAATGCATCTGGCCTTGAACGCTACATTCCTAGCCCTAATACCAAAGACGGAGAATTTAGAAGAACCACAAGGATTCCGACCTATAGCGCTCTGCAACGTTATATACAAAATATTAGCTACAATTATGGTGAACCGACTAAAACCAATTCTACCAGAGTTGATATCCCAGGAGCAGACGGGGTTTGTCAAAGGCAAACAAATAACAAATGGCATAGTGGTAGCACAAGAAGCAATTCACTCATTGAAAAATTCAAAAATCAAAGGGATGCTAATAAAATTAGACTTAGCTAGAGCTTATGACAAACTTAATTGGGAATATCTCAAAAAAATCTTAAAGGCATACAACTTTGATGACAGGTGGATAAACTGGATAATGTCAATGATAACTACGCCAGTTATGTCAGTACTTCTAAACGGGTCACCTACAAAAGCTTTTAATGTGTCCAGAGGACTCAGGCAGGGTGACCCACTATCCTCGTTCTTGTTTATCCTTGCAGCAGATGGACTAGGAAGACTGATAAAAGCTAAAGTTAATAGTGAACAACTGAAGGGCCTAAGACTATGGGGAAATGACCTACCACTAAGCCACCAACAATTTGTCAATGATGTTATGCTATATGGACAGGCAAAACTCAAAGAAGCAAAAAAGATAATGGAAATTCTCACAGATTTCACAGGGGCCTCTCGAACCGAGATAAGCAAAGAGAAGTTGGAAATTTACTTCTTTAATACCCAAGCCTCCTCCCAAGCCTTCCTGGCAAGAACCATGGGATTTAGAATTAAGAATTTCCTTACTAAATACTTAGGCATCCTGTTAAATGACAAGCAAAACATAGTGGCCAATTGGAGTACCCTAATGGGAAAGATTCAACGGAGAATGCAAAACTGGACATTCAGGGTGCTGAATATCCCGAGCCGCATCATTCTTTTAAAATCAGTGCTCCAATCCATCTCGATATATCAACTGACCAGCCAAGACACACCCACAACAATCTGCCAGAAAATGGTAGATATGTTTAAAAAATTCCTATGGCAAGGGTCTAACAAGATAAATAAATTGGGCTCTTCTATCTTGGAGCTGGTTAAGTAAATCCCTAAAAGAAGGAGGACTAGGTCTGAGAGACCCATACATCCTGAACCGGGTAATGGGGCAAAGATGTGGTGGTGTTGGACACAGGGAGGGGAAGACCTGTGGAAAAAACTGTGGGAGAGAAAATATGAGATGCCCAGGTCTCTAGAAGGTAGGCTGAGAGGTCAAAACGAGAAGAAAGGCTCTACAATTTGAAATTTGTCCAGTGCCAACAGGGATCTGAATAGGGAGCATAGCTTCTGGGAAGTCAGAGGAGGAGATAAAGCCAAATTCTGGGAAGAAGCGTGGCAACAGAGAGAAAAACTCAATAACAAGCCGTAGCTCCAAGAGATCCACCAATTCACTAGCCTAAATGAGGGAGACACAGTAAGAAACTACTGGTGCCTAGAATCTGATGGATATTGGAGAAAGTGGAAACAACAGGAAAACTGGCTAGAAGCGCCAGCAACACCCCAATGGGAAACCTATGAAAATGAAAGTAGCGATCAAAGATGGAATGGACACTCTAAGATGGGGACATAGAATCAAAGGTATGTTCACAATAGCAGAAGGCTACCAAATAAAAGCAGGATACAACAGACACCTAGAAACCAAAAAATGGGAAAACCTATGGAAAACAAAATCTCGCCAAAGGTAGCATTCTTTAGCTGGATCCTGAGCCACGGGAGGGTACTAACATGGGACCAACTGAGGAAAAAAGGAACACACGGCCCATTGAGATGCACCCTCTGCAGAGAACAGGAAGAGACCATGGAGCATCTAACCAATGCCTGCAGAGTTAGCATAAACCTGTGGAAACAAAATCAACAAATATTTGAAATCAGTGACAGAGATATAAATAGCATGAAAGCAACGATCGAGATTTGGAGGGAAAAACCTTACGAGAACACGATCCTGAATATGGCATGGAAACTCTCGCTAGGCTTTGTTCTGTGGAATATCTGGAAAGAGCGAAATCGCCTGATTTTCAAGCAGGAAGGTAGAGCAAAGAACAGAGATATGGAACCAAATTATACAGAACATCAGAGAGGCCATCCTCACAGAGAGGTGGTACGAAGAGGATTGGAAAATTGATCCAACAGAAAAAAATAATGATACGCTTGAACCTAAAGCCAAGTATGACGCACATGATAGTAAGGTTACACCAAAACAATGAGGTGGAGGTGGACAATCACTACAGAAATCCTCAACAGGGGTGTATCAAGTTGAAATTTGACGGGGCTGCGAAAGGAAACCCTAGTGAGGCAGGGACTGGCAGAGTATTCAGAGATGACAGGGGAAGGACTCTCGGAATCCATGCGATGGACTATGGTAATGTTACAAACAATGAAGCAGAGCTCCATGCTTTGAAAAAAGGGTTGGAAATTGTTGTAAAGGAGGAATACCAAATTCTTCAGTTTGAAGGAGATTCGAAAATGGTAGTTGATATAGTCAAATAGCTACAAAAAGGTACCCAAGCAAAGAAAATTAGTCGAAGCTTGAGAATTGCCTGGCTGGTGCAGGAGATTGACAAACTCATAAGACAGGTAGACTACATCCTTCCCACCCATGTGAGAAGGAAAGGAAACAAACCAACAGATAACCTGGAAAATTGGGGGTGCAGGCACGACGAAAGGATTCTGGATGCAAGTGAGACAGAGTTATTCCAGATGGAGGAGATGGCAAACTTAGTGTACTTTAGGTGTGCTTCTAAAGGAATTGTCCCTCGTTGAAAGTGAGCTATTGTAGCTTGCCACTTATGAATTTTTGTAGACATGATAAACTCCCGCGCCTTGATCATATGTAAAAATGACTCTGTCTATGCAGCTATTGAAGTCATTGGCCTATCTTTGGTCTGTGTTGCCACTTAAACAGTTTCAGGTCGGGGCTTCGCTATGTTTTTCTTGTGCTTTCTCACTCTTCTTCATAAGCGCCACATCCGTTTCCTCAATTTCATGATTTCTATTTTCAAATACATATTCTCTTTGAATTGTGCATGATATATTTCCTTAAGAGGGGCTCTCCTTTTCGCACATTGCTCAATAAAATATTGTTTCACAACAACTTCTTCCATAGGTCTCACAATTGGTCCGAGGCCTGACGGGTTGACATTGACAAAATCATCAATCGGTTCTTGTTTTACTTTGATTTGTCCTGTTTTTTCCTCGACTCGAGGAAAAACCCCGCCATCTCCTTCTTCAGGTCTCGAGAACTCTACGTCTTCCCTTTGTGACTTTGGATTTGTTGCAGGGTCTTGTGGGGTAGTGTCTTTGACACCTTCTTCTTGTAGCTTCTCTGCTTCCTGACCATCCTCTTCCATCTGTACATGAATGGTTCCTACCCACTGCGGGTTATTTTTGTCAGCAACATCCTCTTCCATTTTCTCGGGAATGGTTTTTGTAGAAGTAGTACTGGCCATAGCTTCTTCATTTTGTCCTTCAGTCGACACTGGTTCATGTGTGGCAGTGTCGACCTTCAACCCTTCAATTTTCTCAATTCTTTCACCAATCAAAAATGGTTTTTGAATAACAGTGTTGATAATGGTTTCCTTAGCTTTCCCAACAAATTTTAGGATCGGGGGAGAAGCTTCTTCTTTCTCCATCCATTTAGAGGAACAAGATTTCCTTCCCCCTTTTGGAAAAGATGAAAGAAAAGAAGAGTGAGTAATAATTTCATCAGTTTTCATTCTCTTAATGCCTGTTGATGTAGGCCCTCCATCCTCTTCTTCTATGTTCACCGACTGTTCTATGCTCCCTTTTTCTCTTCTTGCCTGTGCTTCTTCCAAGTTGTCCTTCTGCACAGCGATCACCACTGTCTCTTGTGGAGTGGTGTCGACTGCGGCACCTGTTTCCTCTAAAGGTTCCACATTCATTTGAGCAGGTGTTGTTGGATCTTGTGTGGTAGAACCACCTACATTTACATCCAACAGTTCCACATTCATTTGAGTAGGTGGTGTTAGTTCTTGTGTGGTAGAACCACCTACATTTCCATCCAAAAGTTCCTCAACTTTTTGAACTGGTGCTGCTAATTCTTGTGTGTCAACACCAGCTACATTTCCGACTAGAAGTTCTTCAATTTCTTGGATAGGTGGTGTTGATTCTTGTGTAACATCACCACCTACATTCTTAACCAAAAGTTCTTCAACTATTTGGACAGGTATTGTTGGTTCTTGTGTGTCATCACCACCTGTAACTACATCCAAGCAGTCGACACTGGTTCTTGTGGAGCAGCGTCGACTGCACTCTCTTCTATTTCCATTTCATCTATCTCTATTGGGCCAACAAGAGAAACTGGAACAACATCGTCTATGGCCTCTTCTTCTGCTGCTAAGTCTTCTTCCTCCTCCCTTGTAGGCAACATACCCACAAGTTCTTCCTCTGCCAGCTCGGTGAATTGTGGCCAAGCCATGGAGGTTCGAGACAGAGCATGCACCACCAATAATCTAACCAACCCATGATTTGTGAGAACCATTAATGGTTGTCGAGACCGGCGGGCAGATTGCGCCATTAAGTGAAGGCTACTCCATAGGAAGTATGGCATGTCCAAAGCATGAACCTGTGCATGCTGAAACCAAAGGAATGCAAGGAGTTTGAAATGATACTTAGTGTAGAGAAATGGCCTTCACAGGTAACATACCTCATAACAAAATATGCCACCTCACCCTATTGATATGGAAAATATGTACGATCATACCCTCTTCCTTTTTGGACCGTTGTCTCCCCAAACTACAAAAACAATTCCGAAAACTCCGACAGATGAAACTTTATAGAGAACCATTTCTGACATCCTCATTATAACCCACTGGAAGTAAAAATAGCTTCCTCCGTGATAGAAATATCCAGCCCACAGAATCTAGAATGATTTCCTTCTATGTTTAACGCAAATTCAACTATGATGGCTTCGTCAAATCCTTGTAGCCTCTCAAAATACACACACCATCCTGCATCCAAGAAGACTTGCCAAACATCTACATTGTGTCGAACCTGCTCTGTGCTCTCTAGTTCGTATTTCATAACCTACCCACCCATTCTACAATGGATCTGTAACAACACTTCGGAGTAACAACATACCGTCAAGGAGGAGTGCCTGCAGGTAGATTTGCAGTGAGAGCTGTGATAGCGATGGGGTGCTTTGAGAGTGAAAACTAGGAGGATAATAGTGAAATATGGAAAAATCATGGAAAATAATGGTAATTACTTTGCAGCATTGGAAAGGACCATTCATTAGTACAATAGTACTAATCTTCAAGTCCTTATGCCTATAGGTAACCATGCGAAGTATGGTGGAAATCATGGAATGTACACACTTAACACAAGGTTTGATAATGATGATTGCAAATCGTTATTGTAATTTAATTATGGTATATTTTTCATTTATTATAGTACCTTCCCCCAACTAAGGGACGATCGTCCATGGTCATATCAAGTCATGGCACATGAATTGTTAATCAAATCCACAAAATCGATCGGGGCTATACCTAGTAACTTACCTTGATGGAGTAACAACAACGGAGGAGTAACAACATCGGAGGGAGTAATAGTACCCGAGGAGTAATAACATCAGGGGAGTAACAACACCCGAGGAGTAACAACATCGGGGGAGTAACAACACCCAAGGAGTAACAACACCACTTGAACACTTAGTCAAAATCGCGATGTAATAATAGCACTTAGGTACTTAGATGAAATCGCGATGGAGAAATAACACGGGAGGAGTAACGACACTGGGGTACTTAGATGAAATCACGATGGAGTAACAACCATGGAGGAGTAACAACACTGGGGTACTTAGTCAAAATCACCACGATCTGAGTAACAGCACCGAAGGAGTAACATCACAAGAGAAGTAACAATACCAGGGTACTGTTGATGCCCTGAAAATTGTTGTATCAACATCGGGGGATAACCACCCAGTCCGGACCTTAATACAGCTCCTTCTCCATTTGGAATGGTGGCTCCGACTGGGTATAATGGGACCAGTTTCCCAATAATGAATAAAAGGGGTGGATGAACGATTGATTATCTAATCTAACGATAGGTGAATAACTTAATCTATCAGCAAAAATAAAAGAACTAATACTAATCCCGGGAACTATTATTCTTTGAAATGTAGCGCTTGATGATCTTTGTTTATTGACAGGCATATAGATGACTCTATCTAATAAACATCCAATAGTGGAAGGAATAAAGAATGCTGTTAAAAACACATGCATATATCCGATAATAGCAAAAGTGATCAAATGACAATTCATATAAAAAGAATGAACTCAAACATAGATAATAGTACAATATGAGCTGCTAATCACTCCCAATATCAATCGCTATTTGAAATTCTTCTTCCGACTCAGAAATACTTTCAAACAAAGACAGTAGTGCACATCCGCATAAAAGCTTCTTTGTCAAAATCAGAATGATTGGCCCAGTTTTATAAAAGAATATGCCTGAAGTACAGTAGTGCAACTTCAGGTTTTAAGTCATATACAAAACTTACGACCCTTTCTAAATACATGAAAGGGTCTATAAATACTTAATTAAGCTAACTACCTATGAAACTAAAATCCTACTTAATTGGTATCACTTGATTCTGAATATCTCCTTCATGGCAATCTAGCAGTCGGCGGCATGAATCATCACTTAGGCTGTTTGCCTTTAAACTTGAGCTAGCATATCGCAAGCATTGGTTCCACTTCTGGTGGTCTGTTGAGACGAGAATTGAGTTAGGCAGCATAGGTGGCATCCTGTATATTGGGAATGATATACCCGATTGCATCTGTGAGGCATTTGAGGGCGGCTCTCTGGCTGTATGGTTTGACTAAGAAGAAGCAATAGGTGTCCCATGTCAAACTGTGAATTCTTGCGATTAATCTCCCATTTTTCTCTAGTTCCGGATAACATGACTGCTCCAATGTTTTGGCCGCTGTCAATTTACCTGGAGTACATTGAGAAATCATGTTAGACAAGTAGAGAGTATCATTAATCAATTCAACCAAATTACTTGTGGTTAATTTGCATCTTGAAATTTCTCTCTCTGCTTTCATTAACTGGGACTGCCATTCCGTAAATAATATCTCCTTATGTGATTCTAGGATTTTTGGCAAATTAGTCGCCTGTCCCTCATCGGTGTCTTGCCACTCAAGAAAATTAGTTAGTGTTTCATCGGCTTGATCCAAGTCTGTTCTAGCTTTTTCCGATTTTTCACTTATTGATGTCGTCAAATCGCATAAAGGTTCCGCCTGGGCGATTTGTTGACATAAAAGCTTTATCTGTGTTATCAATGCCTTGTTTATCTGTAATGCCTCTGCTCTGAATTCATCTAGCTGTGGAAGATTCTTTGTTTTCTCTAGCTGGGCTGATAGTTGAGCAATTTGCTCATCTTTCGACTTCAACATTTGTTCATTCGCTGCTTTTAGTTGTGCCAATGCCTCAGACAGCTCTTTCTGCTTTTGAACTGCACTGTAATTAATCCTCTGTTTCTCTTCCTGCAATTGTTTAGTCAATTGATTATTTATTTTTGTTGTTGTGTAAACAATTGCCGTTCTGCTTGCTCCGCCTTCTGTTGTGCCTCCGATAGTTGTGCTTGTAGTGAAAAGATCTCCTGGTCTTTTCCTTTTAATAAATTACTCACCTCTGATGCCTTGTCTATTGTCGTTTCCGAATAGGCTCCAGCATATTGGGATAGTTTTGTTAGGTCATCAGAGGGGTCAAATTCCTCTTTCCAAACCACGTTGCCCGTCACTGTTTATTCAGGGAATAGGGAAGGTTGATCAGTCCTTCTCCTTTTTCGCTGTCGTTTTACCACAACCTTGTGTCTTGGGATGTAAAAGACATCTAAGGGAGGAATTTCTTCTATTTGCAAAATAATCTGATCGGAGGGATCCTTAGGGATTATCTCTACTTCTTTATAACTGGGTAGGCCGCTGGTTCCACTTGGAACCTATTTTGAAGTTGTCTGCTGTGTGTCAGCCGCTTTTGATGTTTCGGCTTCCTTCGAGCACTCAAGATTGCTGATGATTGAGTCGAATTTCTGCCATTCCTGAGCAATTTCGGGTCAATCTGGGCATCTACATTCACCTCTGTGCTGCTCTGTTCCTGTTCTTTTGTCTGGATTTCCTCTTGTTTTTTCATATGCACTTCCTCCTGTTCTTTTGATGTAATAGGAGGTTCCTTAGTGAGTCGCTACTTAGGCTCACTTGATTCTGTCGTTGGGGTTGTTGCTAACAGATCTAGAGGCAGAGTTTGCAACCTCTGTTATCTAAGTCTATTGAATTCAACTAACCCGTCATCTTTATATTCCATTCTGGCCAGCGATTTAACTTGGGACATTGACTCGGTTGAGGAGAACAAGTCATCGAACTTATCTTCTTTATGATCAAACTTTGTCAATTTTTCCTGTTCAAGTGCATTATAGGTGACTTTGTTTGGATCAAATCGCCTATTAGGAAGAGTTGCTAGACTTAATGCCTTCATTTTTTCAGCTTCTTTCTCTGCATGTTTAAAGTCATGAAAAGCGTAGACACCGCATCTTAGAGGAAAAGAGGGCCAAACCTGCTTCTTATTTTTCTTTAGAGTTTGTGTAACTCCTTCGGACATAATCTGATAGGCTATCTCCCTAGCCAACAATTTATCAGGTACGTACAAAGGGAGGACATGAGGTTTGGCTTGGCTACCGAAAATTCTTATATAAGTAAATTTTTCCTCTTCGAACCATCTTCCTATGGATGTCAAATCAACCCCTGCTTGGTAGGAAATCTTAGGAGCAGGTTTATCAAAAATAGAGTAGTGAATGGGTAACATAAAACCATTGCAGACTTGGTATAAATGGTTCTTATAGTAAGTTTTCCACAACTTCTGATGGTATATATGAATGGGCATGGGGTCTTGTGGAGTCCACCTCCATCCAAGCACATGAAATTCAGAATTAAAACACAGGGTGTCCAAGATATAAGCACTATAGTAGAATGGGGGAATAAACCTTTCAGTGATGCGGGTTTTGCTTCTAAAATCAAGAACTACGGTTGCTAGCTTATCTGACAGTACAGTTGCCCAATCCATTATTTCACTATTACATGCTGCCTCCATCAAAGGAACCATTTCTATAGTGAAATTTGCGGAATCATGTAACCCCCACAATCTACACATCATTATCCCAGCATAACAATAAGGAGAACACAGAGAATCAACAGAGTACTTACCCGAAGACTCATGCTTGTGTTTTGCTGGATTTTGCCTCCAATCCCGAATGGGTTCAGATTCAATTTCGTTCTCTTCCCTGAATTTCTCCAGAAATGCCTTGTCGTACTTCTTCTCTGGTACAGGCAAATGATACATTTGCCTCAAATCATTAGGTTGAAATGAACCGAAGATTCTCCCATCCATGGTGCAAAAGGTTCTGTCTGTGATTGGGATTTCCTCAATTGCCCACCTCACTACATCCGTATATGGGAGAATTTGTTCCCGGGCTGCTATCCGATGAAGGAAAGAGTCGGCTAAATCCTTTAGAGTAGCATCAGATTTTTGAGTCGTATCTACTGTGGCTTGTACTACTGCCACCTCGAGTTCTTCGGCCTCAATCAAATTATAGGTACTTTGCCAAGTAGTTTTTCCGAGTCCTAGACATGTAGTGTCAGATATCAATCCTTTTCTTTTAGTTCCTGGATCAGCGATGAGTAGTCCTGTGGCTGGCGAAGCGGAGGCCATTGTGGTCTTCTTAGACTTCTTCCCCATTCTGCTTGAATCTACTGCTTCGGAAGAGCTCTACACAGGAGTGAAAATGAACGTAATACAGAGAATTGGTAGCGCAAACCAAATATGAGCAAGATATATTAATCAATGCATGATGAAGGATTAACTTAAAGTGGCCGCGGATACAATCTGTGAAAAGATTTTTAGACTTACTATTTCATTAAATGGCCGTTAAAACCTGTCAATCCTTTAAATGCCCATCATATTGTTTATTGGCCGAATGATTCGTTTAAGCGTGCCTTGGATGTTTTGGCAGTTGAGCGCAAGTGAATCGCTATTGGGAAGATAAGGCCTTTAATACGAATTAATCGTAATATCCCTGCTTTATCAATTTTTTGAAATTTGCGCTTTTAGCTTTATCGCAATCGGCCGTCGGGGAAAACTTAAATCGTTATATTGGTTCCTTTTGGAATCCCCGATTGCCGATAGTGATATCGCCAATTCGCATCGGGAGTATTAACTGAGAACTTTGAAAAGCATGCATTGTACATCTCCGATTGCCGATAGCGATATCGCATCGCATCGGAGTGAAAGGGACTTTTGTTATGATAACTCGTTATTGCCGATATCCGATAGCCTTTTGCGTGTTGTCACGTCGGAGAAAACCAATGGGTCTTTAAGTTATGCCTCCTTTGTCATTGCGACATGCGATCGCTTTATCGCAATGATAAAAGATTACTCATTTATATATTATAAGACCAATTAATTGGTTTATCAAAAAGGTTTTGTAATGTTTTTATTTTGTTTTTCGGATCTTTTTGAATAATACTAAGTTGATACCAATTAAAATAAAAAGGGGCCCATTTCATATTATAGTTTTGAGAATAAACTTGATATGAAATGGGGGGTTGTTGTAGAGCATAACAGGTACTTAGACGAAATCACAACAAATTAACAACACCGAGGAATAACAACACCAGTGAAGTGTTCGAATTCAAGCTTTTGTGATCCATAACTTGTTAATTCATGAAGATTTTCGGAAAAAATCACATTGCCAATATTTGGTCGACGCGTTTCGAACTAGCCAGTTTGGTTCATCTTCAAGACAAGATCTTAGACAAAATTTCCATCATTAGAGTAAAAACGTTGGAGGAGTAACAATGCCAGTGAGGTACCTGCAAGAAAAAGATTGATAGAGTAGTAACAACATTTTATTTTATATATATATATATATAATTTTTTTTTTTTTTTTTTTTTTTTTTTTTTTTTAATAATTTTTATATCAGGGGTGCAGAGGAGGAATTCCCCACACTAATGACTTCAAAACTAGAGTTATCAGAGATATATTTAATAAAGGATTCTCTTGAAGCTAGACGGTGATATAATCTGAGGTGATGTCCATTCACGATCAAAGGACTATGTGCCTCATCAATTGTTATAAGGCTAACAATTCCATTATCAAACATTGTGTCAATTTCATATGGTCCCATCCACCTGGAGCAGAGTTTTCCTTTAAACTCTTTGAACCAAGAATCATAGAGTAATTCCCAATCTCCTCTTTGAAACACCTTTTTCGTAATGAATTTGTCGTGCCATTTAGTTTGCTGTTGCTGGATTGCAAAAATATTCTGGATAGCTACCAAACAAATTTCATCCAACTCATTCAACTATTCCAGTCGGTGTTTCTGGGCTTCTAAAAGGTCTAAACCTACTTCAAGGGCTATCATGAGCGTCTTAATTTCGAATTCCACTGGAAACAAAGTGTTAGAAAATTATATATTATAGAGCAATGGAACACATAAAATATTGCAGAAATATAAACACAGAAAACACATAAAACAAGAGAGGCACAGATGTAATTGGTTCACCCAGTTTGGGCTACGTCCACGGAGAAACAACCAGTCCTTCCTTTTATATTATCCAAAAAAATGAAGAGATACAACCTACAACAGATCTGCTCTAATTCCCTCTTTGCTCTCAATCTCCTCTCTCTTCCTTATTCATAATACATATCTACATAGACGCAATATAATTCCCTCATATATAGCGAGGGGTTGCCTTCTAGGGAAAAAAACCCTAAATCAAACATAGCTTCTACCGTCAGATCTCCGCCTAATGAGCGACCCAAATTGAATATGAAATTACAACATTTTACAAGGCAATTTTACATCTATTTTTAGCTTCGGGGGCGCTGCCCCAATCCCCCACCAGGGGGGGCTCCAAATAATTGTCATCGCCTCCCCTGGACCCCCCTCATGTGGTATTCTCTCCAAGCATGGGGTCAAAGTCTCAACCACTACTTATCATAAGGCTCCTCGTTTTTAAAGATAAGCATCTAATGCTCTAATTTATCGTCACCAATGTATGTTTCTTAAGTCTACATATAACCCCAAGCAATGTGCCCCCAATCTAAGTGTCCTTAATTTAAGCTCTTATCCTCTTAAAAATTTTCAGGTCTTCCCAGTGCTCCAATGATAAGCACCCTCCCTCCTAGTTTTAAGTGATCCTCTTCTAAGCTAGATCTAACACCCATGTAAGTAACTATCCTCCTGAACATGCATTCCATATAGAATAAATAAATTCCATAAAAGATAGCCACCTCATCAAGAAGTGTGCTACATTTATCACTAAGTATAACTTCAAGCAACCACCTATATAAATCTCTCAAAATCTCATCATTGAAAAAGGTCTGATATAAAATTAAAGGGATACAATTTCATCATGCACCACACATCACATGAAGGCCCCCCTAACATAGTGTAAACACTTTTGAAGCAACCCAAAATCTAACACTCCCTCTTTGTGAGGTGTTGTCACCATCACTAGTATTTTCCCCTTGAATTTCAACTGAACTTGCCTTCTATAAATCTATGTTCGTGACAGTCTCAGAATCAATCACTAACCCCTCAAAAGAAATTGTCATCCAAACATCGTTCTCCACCAATAAGGAATGAAACCTCACTTCCTCAAAACAATTGTAACACTCACAAATGGAAGCACCTAATGCAATATGGTTAGCATATCTTCTAGAGGGAAGGCTTGCCCTCATTTAAGATTTAAGCACTCATACATGCTCCTATGCATCCTGGAATATCTAAAAATGCTATCTCTACTTCTTGCAAGATGAAGTAGCTCTCCTTGCCTAGACTTAGATCTAACTCTTCTCTTACCTCTAAATGAGATTCTGGAATATCAACCTCCTCACTCCCTTTAACGACTCTGTTATTTTAAAATCTTGTCATATAGAAACTTTAATTCCCCCAAACTTTATTCCTACTAAATCTTTAAGTTTGCACCTAAATGAATGGACAAGGAAAGTCAAAGTAGTTTCCAATATTGATTTGTGCACCTTCAACCAGGCCAAGCCACCCTTCCATGTCTTTAGCTTTGATGTCACTAATGTGAAAAGTAGGTAAGATATCTATTGCATGCTTCAACATCCAACACAACTTCGCTGCAATGTCATGTACTACAACTATAATAAGGATACACTTTGCACAAACATCCTCCTACAAATGCTACGTAAAAATGAAAGATATACTTATGTCTCTCACTCCAAAAATAAAAGGGGCAGATCATATTCTTTGTCACTAACATAGTGAAAGTTTGCATCCTTAATCATTTCACCCATACAATTATATAATGTCATATGGGAGGTCAAAAAGTTATGGCTCCTTTTATATTCTAAACATATTTCTAAATATGCAATGTTTAATTAGATGATACAATTAGGCCCGTGCAAAAAAAATATGCTTATACATTTTTTCTATTAATATAATGTTTTGCCAAAATAATTACAAGATAATATAAAAATATCTATGATCTCCCTAGTTTGAGAAGATATTGATATTTATTTCTCATGTCTTTTTGAAAGGGGTTTTGAATTTTTGAAAAGAAGACTTAAGAATGTTGCACTATTGTAACTTTTTCAATCATCTTAATGGAAAAGCTGAACCAAGACTGTTTTTATCATGAGCATAGCACTGATATATCGAGTACTTCTATATCTATGTTATTGTTGTGTTTATATATGATTAATAGTCATATTTTCTAAACTGTTTTTCTATATATGAGCTTTGAATGCAGTTAAACACTTATTCACTATTGAAAGTGAGAAATTGTTATCTTTGAATGTATGTGGAAAACAACGAGATATTTTATGCGATATGCGTTAACAATTAATTTGATTAACTATTTAATCAAATTAATTATCTTACTTGTATTTACTTCTTGAAATGTTGGATGATCTACATTATCTTTCATACCAGAGAATCTTTAAGCTTGCACATATAAAGAAAAGTTAAGTCCTAGGATATATATATATATATATATATATATATATATATATATATATATTCAATGACTCTTTTGATGGCCTTTTGATTTGGGATCAAACTTTATTTACATTCATAGTCGGGGCCCTCCTTCTAGGGCCAAAAATGTTGAGGGCTTGAAATTTCATTTCCGCAACATCAGGGATAACCACCCGATCGGGAACTTTAAATCCGTTCCTTTTCTGTTTGGAATTGTGGCTCCGACCAGGGATAATGGGACCAATTTCCATTTAAAAATATATAGTGGAATGTGAGGTATAAAGAGAGTGAAATAGATGTGATGAATAGAGGTATATATGGCTTTCGTTTCGATTCATCACATCTATTTCACTTTCTTTATACCTCACATTCCACTATATATTTTTAAAGGGAAACTAGTCCCATTATCCCCAGTCAGAGCCACTATTCCAAACGAAAAAGGAACGGATTTCAAGTTCCCGATCAGGTGGTTATCCCCGATGTTGAGGCAACGACATTTTAAGCCCTCAACATTTTTGGCTCTAGAAGGAGGGCCCCAACTATGAATGGAAATAAGGTTTGATCCCAAATTAAAAGGCCATAAAAAGATTCATTGCCCCTCAAGATATCCCCCAACTTCTAGATCTCATTCCAAATCTCCTACTCCTAGACTAAAAGTTGTGAAAACAACCACAAATCTCCTAGCACACTCCCTAAGTTAGCTGATCAACCTCCTTCTCAGGAGATACCTAAAGTTCATACTTTAATTCAGAAATTAGAAGGAATTTCTATTTCGGAAGAAAAGCCACAACAATCTGAGTTTTCTGAAGGTAGTGTTTCTTCATCTTTCCAAAGTACTCATATTTTAACTTGATCCCAAAGTGAGAAACTTGGGGTTACTCTGTTCAAGTTTCCCTTACCTTCCCACCGAAGAAAGATGAAAAAATCTGAATCACAATCATCCACTAGTGAGATTTTATCTTCTTCTCCACCACAAACACCTTCATTTCATCCCTCATCATCAACTTCCTCTCCTCCGATCAATCCTTCCACTTATACCCCTCATTTCCAATCAATCGGTGCTAGTTCAACCAACACTAGCACAGGGGCTACTTCTTCTTCCACACAATCAACCTATTCTATTATTACAACTCCTTCTACCCAAGTTCCCATAATGGAATACAGACAACAAAACCCATTGGAAAATAGACCATGGACCAATCCTAGAGTTGTTTAAATAGCAACACCTCTCCATCTCCTACCTAGGCATCTTGAAAAATGGTTGCCTAAATTTAATCCTGATGATGGACTTCTTGCTCAAGAACATCTCCATAATTTCATGCTAGCCATTAATATTAATGGAGTGGTTGAAGAAGATTGTGTAGTTAGATTATTTCCCTATACCTTTGAAGGATCTGCAAGTTCATGGTATTTTTCATTACCACCAGGATCTATCACTAACTAGGATACTTTTGAAGAACAATTCTTGACTAAGTTTGGTGATGATCGCACAACTGCCACTCTAATTAATGATCTCTCCAATCTTAAAAAAAATCCAAATGAAAAAATCAAGGATTTCAATTCTAGATTTAATAAATTATTAAACAAAATTCTAGATACTTCTAAACCTGGTGATGATGTTCAAATCGAATGGTATATTTTTTCTCTTCCTTCCAATATCACAATTTTTGTTGACAGGGCTAATAAATCCACTTTAGTGGACAACATGAAAGAAGCTCTATTTGTGGAAAAAATGATACTAGCATTGGAAAAGAAAATTGCTCAAGAAGAAAGAAATACTAAGAAGGTTACCTTCAAAGAGGAATCAAAGAAGAAAACTCCCAAAGATCCTTTTGATCTAGAAGGATTACAAAAGGTCCTTAAATCCATGTCGAATGAAATGGTAGAAATTAAAAAAAATCTAGCTGAGTCTTCTAAGAAACTTATAGACCTTTTAGGAAAGCCCATGCATCAAACTCTCAGCCTCCTAATGTCATATCAAATGTTGAATCTGAACAAGACGAGGATGAAGAAGAAGTAGCATTATCTACAGATGATTCCCAGGAGGAAGAATCAGTTGAATTTCATGGATTGTGGGATTTTATTCTTCCTACTTCAAATAATGAAGAAGAACATGAAGCTTTTCCAGTTAGCACATGGAGTAAGGGCCCTACAAATTCATCGCAGTCAATCCAAAAGTAGAAATCTTCTACTCCTACTATCAAGGACAAAGGCACAACCAAAAATTCCCCTTCTACATCTTCTGATTGAATTCCATCCTCTTCAAATTCTCCATCTACATCTAAAACTCTCATTGTTTCTGACACCATAAAATATAATATAGTGGTGGATATGAATGAGGTCAAGGCTAATATTTCCTTATTTGAAGTAAGTAAATTAAAGCAACAACACAAATTTTTTACTTAAAGAATTGAATGTAGTCCCTGCATCTCCTCTGCCTACTGCTATCACTTCTAAAGATTCTAAAGGAAAAGGAAAACCTGCAAATGATTCTTCGAATAAGATTGATCCCACCGATGTCATCCTAATTGGAGATAGGTCAAATTCTCATACTCCCCCTTTTCTTTTGACCTTTGAGATATTCAATAAGAATGTGCACAATTTCTTAGTAGAATCTCGGGAATATTCAAATATAATGCCTTATTCAGTTTGTCTTAAACTGAACATTTCACCCCAGAAGTCTGTTTTTCATATTATTCAACTCAATAGAACCAAAGTTAAAGTGTTAGGAGAAATCAATTATGTTCTCATAGGACTTTCTTCCAATGCTAAAGTTTGTCAAATCATTGATGTACTTGTTGCTGATATTCCTGACTTTTATGGTTTAATTCTAAGCAAAGATTGGTCAGAAAAGTTACATGGTTATTTATCTATAGACTGGTCTCATATGTGACTTCCTTACAATGGTAAGCCCAATAAAATTCGCATTGACTGAGAAAAGCACATGAAATATTCAGTAACTGACTTGGATAAGGATAATGAACTAGTGGTCTTTACCAATAACATTCTCAGGAACTACTATTCAGAGTCGTTCTTGGGTAGTTTCAATGCACAAGAATCTCCTTTCTTGATTGATTATGTCACCTCTCAAATTGAAAGTTTTTCACAGAAAAACTCATCTAGATGTGTAAATACTATAGATAAACCAGTAGTTAAATACTTGTTTTGGACATTATATTTTGATGCTTCTAGATCCAATGATGGTGCTAGAGTAGGATGTATTTTAATAAATCATGAAGGAGAAAAAACAATGATAGCATGTAGATTGGAGTTTAAATGCACTAATAATATCGTTGAATATGAAGCTCTGGTTCAGGGTTTGTACAAAGCGATAAATCTTAATGTCAAATACCTTCAAGAGTTTGGAGACTCTGAAATTTTTATTAAACATGTGAGGAACACCACCCATTCTTTCTCAAGTCACTTGAAACATTATCATTCTCTCATTCAAACTCTCACTTCTCATTTTCTAGCATTTAATATTTCTCCTATCCCAAGACTTCAAAATACTATTGCTGATTTTCTAGCTAATGTCACATCCAAGCTCATTCCTCTTGAGGATTATAGTCCAAATAGGTTTTCCATTGAATTGATTTTTCGCCCTTCAATTCTGGAAAATATTACTAATTGGCGTGTGTTCAATGATGACGAAGACATTTTAAGTTTCTTAACATCAGAAGGGTCATATATTGATCAGATAATCGATGAAGACGAACATGATAAACATATGAAGCAATCAATAGAGGAAAATTCCCTACCCAAGTTTGTGGTCAAGCTTGAAGATTTGTATGACTTGAAGGACATATTTAAAAAGGTCACTAACTACAAACTACAAATTTCAACTTTGAGGTTTGAATTGGTAAACCTTGAATCTAATCTTAAACCTAAAAATATTAATTTAGGCCTAGTACTTTCATCAGATGAGAGATTGGAAGAAATACAATAATGTTTTCGCTTGGAATTATGATGATTTAAGGAATTATGATACCTCCATCATTCAACATACTATCCCAATGATACTTGACGTTAAACCTCTTCAGTAAAAGATAAGAAAGATTCATCCTAATCTAGAAAATCAAATCAAAAGTGAACTAAACAAACTCCTTAAAGCCAAAATCAGTTTTATAGTTAGGCATTCTAAGTGGGTTTCAAATTTGGTACCTATCAGGAAAAATAATGGTGATATTCACATTTTCATCGACTTTATAAATTTAAATAAAGAATGTGAGAAAGGAAATATTCCACTTCCTCCCATGGAAAAAATCTTACAGTCAGTAGATGGCTCTGAACTTATGTGCTTCCTAGATGGATTCTCAGGATACAACCAAATCCTTGTACATCCAGATGATAGGTTGAAAACCACTTTTAGAACTAAATGGGGAACTTATGCATTTCAAAAGATGCCTTTTGGATTAATAAATGCAGGAGAAAACTTTAAACGAGCTATGGACATTTCCTTTAGAGGTCTGATAAATAAAATTGTTGTTGTTTACTTGGATGATATTACCATAAACCTAAGAAAAGGAACAATCATTATCGTGATTTAAAATAGATTCTTGAAAGGTGCATAAGATATAGAATCTCCTTGAGTCCCAAGAAGTCGTACTTTTCTCTTTGTGAAGGAAAACTTCTAGGATTTATTGTATATAAGGAAGAAATTTGCATATATCCTGATAGAATCAAGGCAATTTCTGAGATCCCTTTGCCTCATAACAAAAAATCAATGCATTATTTCTTCGGATAGATTAATTTTGTTAAAAGATTTGTTCCGAATTTTTCTCAAATTGCTTTGCCTCTACAATCCATGATCAAGAAACATTCAGTTTTTAAATGGGGACATAATGAAAGGGAATCCTTCGAGTTAATCAAACAAGCTATTATTGATGCTCCCTCTTTAATAACTCCCATTTTTTTTGATCAGCTCATTTTGTATATTTTTCTTCCAAACTATCTTATGCTACAGTTCTAACATAGATCAATGATAAAAAAAATAGAGGTACCTATCTCCTTCTTTAGCTCGAACTTATAGGGAGCATAACTCAATTATTCAGAAGTGGAGAAACAAGCCTTTGTAGTCTTCAAGTCTATAAAACATTTTAGACCTTTTCTTTTGAAAAATCATACTAAAGTAATTGCCTCATTCCCAGCAGTAAGACAATAGCTTGTTCAAAAAGAGGTGGGAGAAAAAAGGGAAAATTGGGTCACTGCTCTGCAAGAATATGACATTGAAATTAAACCTACTAAAACTGTCATAGGTCAAGGTTTTTACAAACTAATTACTGGATCTTTTAACATATCAACTAATGAAGACTCAGGTAACAAAGTTCAGATATCTAAGGTTTGCCTTACTGATACTGAACCTCAATATGTTGATCTCACTTTTTCTCTAAAGAATGGTTATGCTCCACCTGAACCCAATTAAAAGAGTAAAAGGGCTTTAAGGTTGAAAGCCAATCAATATGAACTCATTGATAATGTGTTATTTTGAAAAAATTATGATTCAATTTTATTAAGATGCTTAGAAAAATCTGAAGCACAAAGGGTTTTGCAGGAATTACACGATGGACGAGATGGTGGAAACTTTGAAGGAGACACCACTGCTCACAAAATCCTGCATGCCAGATACTACTAGCCAAATATTTTTAATGATACACAAACCTATGTGAGAAAGTGTAAAATTTTCCAAACTGCCACAGGTAGACAAAGAAAACCTACCTTGCCTCTTCAACCAATCAACATTGAATAACTCTTTGAACAATGGGGATTGTATATATTTGGTGAGATTGTTCCTCATTCTTATAAGAAACATAAGTTCATCCTTACTACTACAAATTATTTCACAAAATGGGTAGAAGCGATAGCACTTAAGGTAGCCAACCCTAACAATATTACTGAATTCATTGATCAACATATTATCACCAGGTTTGGTTTACCTAATGCGCTAATTTTTTATAATGCATCTTACTTTTCAGGAAATAACATGACTGAGTTTTCTTTAAAAAGAGGATTTAAACTTAAATACTCTGCTAATTACTATCCTCAAGGAAATGGTTTAGCATAATCAAATAATAAAAACCTCATTAGGATTATTAAACGAACTATTGATCAAAGCCAAAAGAATTGGCATAAATCCCTGATTTTTTCTCTATGGGCTGATAGAATAACTAAGAAGGCCTCCATAGGTACTTCTCCTTTTAATCTAGTATATGGGAAAGAGGTTATACTTCCTCTAAATCTAGTCCTCCCCTCATCAACCCTAGTACAATTTATCGAAGAAAAACCTTCTTCTCTGCAATTAAGGATATCACAAATACTTAAACTAGAAGAGAAAGGGAAAAATCCAAACAAATACATGTCCACCATCAACAACTAGTAAAATATTCCTTTGATGCAAGCTTAGTTGATAAGAAAAATTTTCAAGTTGGAGACTTAGTCCTGAAATGGGACAAGGCACATGAAGAAAAAGGAAAGCATACTAAATTTCAAAAATTGTGGCTTGGACCATTTCAAATCGTTGAGCAATTAGGCCCATCAACTTTTATTTTACAAGATTTACAAGGAAAGAGGGATGCTCTTCCTGTTAATGGGCTAATTCTCAAAAAAATCTTTTCTTAGAGGAACATCTGTTATGATGTAAATATGTAAATATTCATATGTACATACTGATGTCTTTTAGTATAAATAATGTTAGGTAACACATAATTGGATTTTTATCATTATCTCTAATCATTTTCTGATTTTTGACTTTTCAAAGTATAAAATTTTCAGGAAATAATTACAAAATTGAGAATTGGGTAATTATTATAAAACTCTGAAATATTTTATCCATTAAAATTGTAGCCTCTTCAGACCTAAAAACTTATAAAATCTTCGATCTAGTTATCAGTCAGGAAAGGTTTTCTTTAAAAAGTAAAGACTGTTCAGAGCTTTAGCACCTTAAACTTAGATTGTCATCCATCACTCTTAAGGAGTAAATGGACCTCCCCATCCATTAATCATATATATTTCAGTGTAATTCAAAAATATAAGAAATTTAAAAGAGAAGTGGTCTCATCACGAGCCTACTTACCATGATCATGGGAAAATAATAGGTTGACATTATCATTACTGGCTACCAAACCAAGATAATGGCTTATGGTTATATAACCATAGGACAAGGAGTCTCATCACGAGCTAGCTTGTTCATCTTTATTACAACCTGTGAATGCCATTGTCATCATTTGGTCACAAAACCAGGATAGTGGCTTTTAAGTATCTTCAAAGAAAAAGAAAAAGTTTAACACATTACCTCTAAAGATTACAACTATAAGTGGATGGGATACTGGTTCATTATTGGTTAAAAGGTAACCCTGTCAAGGCTATGGACGCCTGCTGACAGCAGTGGCTCTACCTGTGACAAAGCAAGTTCATCTAAAAATCTAAGCTTCAATAACCCCCTACTTTATCTTTATAATTGATTAATGATTGATTTAGATAGTGAAGATTTTCATCTATAAAAGGTTGCAAGTAAGTTACAATGAAATGAGTTTTTTATTATTCAGAGTAATCTTATTTACCTAATATTTCAAGATAGTTTTTCTTTCCTAATTATTTTTGCTTCTGATTAAGTTTAAATTTCATAATATATATTTTTCAGAGATAATTGGTTCTTCCAGTGAATCGCCAATTGTTGTGTCACTCAACAACCCCCATTATGATTAGATAAGTTAACTTAGCCAATAATGGGGACCCTTTTTAATTTTTAATTTAGAGTCTTTTTAGCAATTAAATAAGACAAAATATTCCTAAAAAACCAAAAATTATGTCATCCGAACCTAAGTCTTAAGTCTAATGTCATTAAAATGACTTAAGCGAAAAGTTGTATAGACCTTTTGCATATCGCATATCGCTAATCGCAATAGGTCAAAACATCCTACCAAGGAAAAGCGCGATGTGACTTGCCCAGACTTAATGAATTAATGGAAAGTATTTCATAACTTTAATAAAGAAAAACCCTCTGCGCATGCAAATGTCAAACCCGGTCTTGCCAACAAGCCACATCATCATTGCAATACTTATATCACAAGATGAATATCGACGTTCCTTGTTGTTGAAACAAGCTCGACCTTCTGAAAGCTCTTCTTTGATATCGAAAATACTCCATCGCAGTTTCCTCATCGCGATACTAATATCACATCGCAAAATTCAAATTGTGCCTTGCCTTAAGAACTTTCAATGTGATAAACCCTACCATAAGCCTTTTGCCACATATTTTAATGATTATTCAATCACATATCGGCAAAGGGTTAATCTCGCAGATTGAAAGATATGCATTGCAAAGAAACTTGTGATGCGAAAAACCCAATGAAGCGCTAACCTGTATCATAGACCATGTGAACACACGTTTTCCATTTATGATCAGTTATAATGGTATTTATGATTCTTGATAATGTAAATGATTTGATCGTTATCATTTAGTGCTTCATGATTTTTCATTAATCGTCAATTTTGATACTATTTGGTCATTCTTTCCATAAGTTTTGAGCTCTAAGTGTTTTCTCCTCATTCTCTATGTTCTCTCTTCCACAGGCTAGTCCTGATAAGCAGAACCCGAGAAAAATGTAGAGAGCTACTAAGAAGACCAAGAAACCTGTGGTGCCACCATATCCGACTCCTCCCACTCCAGAAGTAACCGAGATGCCCCCGTTATTCTCTAATACCACATGCACTACAGATTTAGGAAGTTCTTCCTGGGAAGCCATGTACAAACTGTTTGAAGAGGAAGAACCTAGAGTGGTTACAAGACAAGTCACGGTGGATGACTCAACATCAACTTCTAAAACTACTTGGGCAGACATTGCTAATTCTCACCTCCATCAAATTGTTGCTCGGCCCAAGATTCTACCCTACACTGATTTGGTCAAATGGGTCATCGACGAGGTGGACATTACAGATAGGACCTTCCTAACCTTGAGGAAACAGACGCTAATTGGGTCATTCAGAGCTGAGGACTTGAGAAAGATGTACCATCTTCCAGAGCCACAAAAGATATATAATGCGCAATTTCTTCAGAAGTTCGCAGTAGAAAACATAGTTCAATAAGAGCCAATAAGGCAGTGGAGGTACAATCCAAGAAAACAAAAGCATGAATACAAGGGTATATATTATATATCTTTCCTTTCTGGTCCTCATTGCCAAGCTACCACTGTGTTATGTAGACTGTTTGGATATCCCAATACACATAAATTTATGGTTGAATGAGTCCCCCTGATTGAAGCCACTTCAGATACCTATATTATGGATTGGGACACTATCTCATCAAATAATTTAGCTTCCCAGATCTTAGCCTATAGAAGAAAGCACAATATTTCCACTGGGACTATGCCCCCTTTCAATATGAGTGCATACATCATGCATGTTGTTTGTTTTACCTCTGATTTTTTGTCGATGGGATAGAAATGGACCCTAGAAGACCCTACCCCTATCCACATCTATTATAATATCCTCTAGGAGTCTAATTTCCAACCCCATTTTTACAAAAAATATCATGGAGTAATGTTGCCTTTATAGCAAGATATTTTTTATGAAAAACCCCCTAGATTTTCCAGAGAAGCTCATGATGACCTTACAACAATAGGTAAATGGTTTGGTGAGCAATATTTCAACTATGTTGAGCTTTTCAAACCCTAACAGAGATCGATGGCTTGATCGAGGGATGGTTTCTGGTTCATCTGCAATGGCAGACCTGCACACTAGGGTTTTTGGTTCATCTGCAACGACAGATCTCCTCGGAATCTTGCTGACCTGCCAGATACGACACCTCAGAGCCATCACAAAGCAATGAGAGAAATCTAAGGACCAATGAATCCCCCCCAGGGGGAGGGAACATAACCTCCCCCATCGATCAATGATGAAAGGCAGAAAAATAAGGAAAGTGAACATCAAGAGGTTCACAGTGGGGATCGCGCAGGTTTGAACCAGTAAGGGGGAAAAAAAGACGACAAAGCACAACCCAGAGTAAGCTCGACCACATGCAAGCCAGTAGCAACAGAACGGTCGAAAGTAGAATTTCCTAGCCAACGCATCAATGCTCAGATACAATACATGCGGGATCATGCGCTTATAGGCAAGTTCATAGGGATATGGCCCACTAAGAAAGCGATACGAGGCTGGATAGCAGTGAAATGGAGCCCAAAAGGACACATTACCTTGCAGCTGGGGCCTAAAGGATTCTTTACAACCATTTTTAACTGCTTGGAGGACAAGAAGAGGGTATTGGATGGAGGTCCATATTTCTTCAATGCCGTTGGTTTGTATCTCATAGGATGGGTAGAGCGCTTCAACCCTGACAAAGAGGACCTTAGCTGGGCTCCGGTTTGGATTCGGCTCTATTCGCTTCCTGTGGAGTATTGGGAGGAGGTCTCTCTACAAGAAATTGGTAATGTTCTCGGAGAATTTATCAAAGTAGCAGAGGAAACAAAAATCCGAAGATACACCTCTTATGCAAGAATCTGCGTGTACATGAACCTCAACAAGGCGCTCCCGGATGCGGTAAGTTTACTCCATGATGATTATGAATGGGTTCAGTTGATTGATTATGAGCATGTTCCGTTTAGGTGCAGACGATGTCATGCCCTGGGTCACCTATTCAGGGACTGTCCCCTAACTCAAAAATCCTCCCCCCCAGGCGCCTCTGATAAGTCTGAATCTGATGGTTTCACCAAAGTATCCAACCGCAGGAAAAACCACAAGAAAGCAGCTCCAAATCCCAGGAGACCTCAAGCTACTGCTTCCAAGCCTTCAACGAGCAACAGTTTTGAAGCTTTAGCTAATGAACCTGTGATCAATCCTGATAATCCAACTCCCCCAGAGCGGGGGGCAAAGAAGGATAAACAACCAATGCACACAGAATCCATGATGATCCCAACAGATCCGATGATCAACGATCCCTTTTCTTCAGCTAAGCATAAAGCCCCAGAATGGTATCTTCAAGGAATGGAGGAAGACATTAGAGAACCTGACTCAAGAACAACAGTAGAAATCAATGAAGAGCAAAATGACTCTCAGCTCATGGAGGAGGACCCAGAAAATATAGACATTGGGGAACTAGACATTCAGGGCCTTGAGCAGGCATGCAACGCAAAGAATTTTGATAAAATTCCAGATCAGCAGGTAGAGGATCTGGAGGAAATCTTATCACGGGCACACAAGAAAAAATCTCTAGGTATTCAAACGGGAAGCCCTTGGGATGGAAGAGTCATCACCAAAGACATCAAAAAACGTGGAAGAAAAATAGATCTTCAATGAACAATCAGAGTAGGAGCAATGTTAGTGGAGTCTGGCAGATACTCCAAGCTAACAAAGTATTACGAATACCTCCAAAACTCTTCCCAATGAAGTTAATATCATGGAATATTAGAGGGCTTAATAGCCCAGGGAAAGGGAGACTTCTTAAAAAAATGATAATGCAAGAAAAACCACAAATTCTTTTCATACAAGAAACAAAATGCAACTCAAGTGCAATAGAAAGGATTGCAGCAAAAGCCTGGCCAGGAGGTCTCAATGTGGCTGTAGATGCAGATGGAGTGTCTGGAGGTCTTGCAGTCCTATGGGACGCTCGTTCTATAACACTCTCCAACATTCATGCAAACAAGAACTTCATCCAAGCAATATTTCACATCACAGGAACCAACACATATGGGCATCTTACCAATGTGTATTTTCCCCAGGAATCCATGCACAAAATAGAAATCTTGAATGCCCTCTCGGAACTCAACTCGGCCAGAGTGCACCCATTGTGGATAGCTGGGGGTGATTTCAACATGATTACCAGACTGGAAGAAAAGAGAGGAGGCAGGAACAGTGGGAACCAAGATGGGATTCACCTCAAGGACTTCATTCAGAAGAATTGGCTTATTGACATGCCTTTCAACAACGGTCTTTTTACATGGAATAATAAAAGAACAGGGCTGCAACAAATATCTTCTCGCTTGGACAGATTCTTAATATCAGACAATGCTATTCACTTAGGGGGAGACTTTGCTGTGTCAATCATGCCGATCGGGGGATCGGATCATTGGCCAATCTCGTTACAATGGACTCAACCGGGAAGCACCATTCGAAGACCATTTCGATTTGAAGAGTTCTGGATGTCTCACCCGGACTTCAACAACCTAATCAGCACATAATGGAATAATTTTACGCCTTCTGAAGGAATGAAGATGTCTCAGTTTCAACAGAAGCTCAAGCATCTCAAGGGTAAGATCAAACAGTGGAATCATAATTCTTTTGGTAACATTTTCCAGGCTCAGTGCATTCTCGATCAAGATATGAAACGCCTGCAATAGAATGGAAGGCCCATCAGAGGACCTGTCAGAACAGGAAAAAATTCTTGAGTCACAAATCTTAGAAAGGGAAAAATAGGAAGAAACGCTATGGAGGCAAAAATCAAGAATAAAATGGCTTAAGGATGGAGAAAAAAACACAAAATTTTTCCACAGTACCACCATCCAATGCAGAATGAACAATAACATAACCCACATTCTAAATGAGCAGGGGGATGAGAAGGAAACTCATGAAGAAATCGAAAGAGAATTTGTAAACTATTTCAAGAAGGCACATCAAGAACCTCACATAAATAGATCGAATGCCATAGAAAAAATCACCAGACATATTCCGAAGTTAATTACAGAGGAGCACAACCAACTTCTCCTCAGACCAGTCGAATTGCAGGAGGTTGAAGCAGCTGTACGCCATCTGAAAGCCGAGAAGGCGCCTGGTCTGGATGGGTTCACTTCAAACTTTTTTCACAAGTTCTGGGACTTGATTAAAATGGAAGTATGGCAGGTGGTCGAGGAATCAAGATCCTTGAGATGGATGTTTCCTGGAATGAATGCTACATTTATCGCTCTCATCCCCAAGGAGGCCTAGCCCAGCACTCCTGATAAATACAGGCCCATTTCCCTCTGCAACATTATCTACAAGATTGTCTCCAAAATCATTGCCTCCAGACTCAAACTGTTGCTCCCTCTCATAATATCACCGGAGCAATCTGGATATGTCGAAGGGAGGCAGATTACGGATGGTATTATTCTCACTCATGAAATAATCCATTCCTTAAAGCAATCCAAGAAGCCAGGTATGCTCCTTAAAATTGATCTCTCAAAGGCTTTTGACAGTTTAAGCTGGTTGTACATTAAAAAAACCCTTACTGCTTTTGGTTTTGCTCCCCCTTGGGTCAGATGGGTTATGAGTCTGTTATCCTCCTCCTTTTTTCTGTCCTTATCAATGGTATCCCCTCTTCTCCCTTCTGACCTTCTTGGGGAATCAAACAAGGAGACCCTCTCTCTCCATTCCTATTCGTTATTATGGCTGAAGGTCTGGGCCAAAGCATCAAACAGGCCCAATATTCTTAGTTTCTCAAAGTCTTGTCTATTCATAATTCCCCAGCCTTCACTCACTAGCAATTTGTTGACGAAAACATGCTTTTTAGTCACCCCTCAGTTCAGGAGGCTTGTCAACTTAAGTCCCTTCTTTCAGATTTTTCGGAAGCTTCTGGAGCCTCTATCAATAAATCCAAATCCCAAATCTTTTTTTTCAATACGCCTATCTGTACTCAATCTACCATAGCCCGCATCATAGGCTTCTCTATTGCTTCCCTTCCCTCCAAATATCTTGGTGCTCCTTTAACAGCCTCAGCCCTGAAACATTCCTCATGGAAAATTCTCTTAGAAAAGTTGGAAAACCACCTTTCCTTATGGACTCACCGAACCCTCAATATGGCGAGTCGGTTAGTTCTCATCAAGGCTGTTCTTCATTCCATGCCGCTATACCTGTTCTCTATCCTGGCAGCTCCCAAATGGGTGCTAAAAGAAATCAAGCGACTTCAAAGATCTTTCTTATGGGGCAGCTCAGGTCAGAAACGTAAATGGGCTCTGGTTAAATGGGACACTGTCTGCCTTCCCAAAAGTGCCGGCGGAACTGGCCTTAGGGACCCTTCTCACAGCAATGAGGTCATGGGGGCACGTATCTGGTGGCGATGGCTCACTATGCCATCCACCCCCTGGGCCTATTTATGGACAGCTAAATATGCAAACAATCGTCCTACAGAGGAACTAATAAGAATATCAGAGGTAGGAATGGGATCTTTAATTTGGAACTCAGCCAAGCAGCATAGGAGTTTAATTCAGCAGCACAGTTTTTGGGAAGTCAAGGATGGCAAGGATGCAAGGTTTTGGGAAGATTCCTGGCAGCAGCTGCCAAAGTTAAAGGACCTTCTTCATCCTTTGCAAATCCCAGAGCAGGACCTACAAGACCACAACAAGGTAAAGAATTTCTGGAGATCTTCCCCCATACAAAATACTAGGCAATGGTTAGAAGCAAATCAAATCTTAAGAAATGGAACAAAACAAGATCAAAAAACTCTTCAAGCAGAATTAATGAGAAGGAAAATTCAATGCTCGGAGGAAAGATATATTCTCAGATGGGGGTATGGAGAAAAGGTTGTCTTCTCAACAAAGGAAGCTTACAATATTATAATCAAGGAGCATATGGTCAAAGATAACCTCTGGAGCAAAGTGTGGGACCCCACCAACTAGCCGAAAGTTTCTACCTTCCTCTGGCTCCTTGGTCACAACAAGATTCTTACATGGGACAATCTCCGGAAAAGAAACTATCAAGGACCCTCAATATGTCCTAACTGCAAACAAGAGGAAGATTCCATAAAGCATCTTATGTAATCCTGCATCATTGCACGCAAACTCTGGGAAAAAGTAATCTTCCGCTGCCAAAAGGAAGATAGAATTCAGGGAGATGTCATAGAAACGATGCGCAACTGGGAACATAACCCTTTTCAAAGCAAGACCTTAAATTTCCTCTGGAAACTTATTTCGGGCTTCCTCATGTGGAAAATTTGGAAGGAGAGAAATCGAAGAATATTCAAGGACCAATCTATGCCGATGGAGAATCTTTGGAAAATAATGTGTCAAAACATCAAAGAAACCATATCTTTGCATACCTGGTGTCAGGAGGATCTCCCTTCTATACCCCAAGAACAAAACAGATGGGCCAATTAGATCCTTCAATGGCATCAAGCAAATATTGCCAAAAGAATTCATCCTCAGACAAGTCGCTCGCCTGAAAAATGGATTCCACCTCCAAAAAATATTTATCAGTTAAATTTTGACGGGGCCTCAAAAGGCAATCCTGGAAGTTTGGGCTTTGGAGGGATTTTTAGAGATTGGAAGGGAATTCCTCTGCTAACCTTCTTAGGCTCAAAAGGATGGGACACCAATAACTCAACGGAATTAGAAGGCCTTTGGCAAGGGCTCATCCTCGCTCAAAATTAGGGATTTTTTCCTCTGATCATCGAAGGTGACTCTCAGATCATCATTAACATGGTCATCAAAATCATGCAAGGCACCCCCTCAAGCAAAGTAAGCAGCAGTTGGAGAATGGCAAAGCGGTTGGAACTCATCGAAACATGGCTCATCCATCACAGGGCGATCACTCTTAAGCATATTAGACGGGATGGGAATAAAGTGGCGGATCTTTTAGCAAACATTGGAGTGGAATGTGGGGTGAACCTTCATACAGGCTCAATTTCAGGTCTGGTCTCTGATTCCCAACTCAAGGACTTTCAAAACAATGTGAAGAAGGAAATGATGCAGGAAGGAGAAGAGCACCCGGATGCGGGTGATTCATATCATAGTTAATGAGGTTATTAATGACCGCCGGCATAGTGTCCTGCCGTCTGAAGCAGAGCGCTCATCTCCAGGTTAGCGCAAGGCTCAAGCGGGTTCACATTATGCGCATTCAAATCATCATGTAGGTTGAATTAATGCTCCTCCTTGATAGATACATGGTCCAGATGGTTTTAATCAGGAAGTTCGCAGCCCTTCCATTCACGGTTTGCTCTCTGGCTTTTTGTTGCGGTCCCTCCCTTCTGAAGCTTCCTCGCAGAAGATATACCTCTGCTATCAGTGACAAGCTCAGGCCAATTCAGGCGCTTGACATCCACTGCTATTCCCCCTCCGGCTGGCCCTGCTCTGGGCATGTGAGTTCTATTCCCCGCTGTTTGTTTCGCCCCGGTGCTCCTACTTGCTCCACTATTATCTGTTTCTGCAGGTCCGACATAGAATGCGGAGCCATCGTGGCGGGAGCCGAGGAGGTCGCAGGCGATCTCAGACTTCTCATCCTGCCTCCCAAGCTATGACGCCCCCGTCTAGTCCCTCCCGCAGACCATTCCCGTATCATGCTTTTCAGAACTTCCATTTCAGATTCCAGAGCAGCTTAATCAGGCCTATCATATCTGCTAACATTTCCATTATCTTCACGGAGGAGGAGTCTTCTACCCCCGTCTCTGCAAGCGACATGGCGGAATCCTCTCAGGAAGGTCTCAGAATCGTGGGTGGCCATGGTTTAGAGCAACAACAGGGAAATATTGGTCAGACAAGCAAGCAGGGTGGATTGCAGGCAGCGGACAAGGGAATTGAAGGCAGTTCGAGCAGTTCTCCTCAGGATGTGCAGCCAGGTGGTAGCATCCATGGCGCGTTGGCATCGGTGGAAGCTGACGGAAGTTCAAGCAGTTCTCCTCAGGCTCTGAATCCCCCAGGTGGCTGCACTTCCTCCACCAGACACTCGTTACCATACCATATATCTTCACCATGCTCTGCCTCGCCCTCCCCCTAAGATTTCTTTTTGGCTGTTTTTGGGTTCAATGTTTATATGGTGTTGTCTGTGCGGTCAGGAGGTTTTTACTCTGGTTTTGTCTATGCACTTATGGTCTGGAAGTTGGAGGATCTTACTCCAACTTGGATGTATGTTCACTGTAAATGGTCTCCCCAAATATGGGATAGTTCTGTCAGTTTTGAAAGCATGCAGGTCCTCTCTGTTGAGGCTCAGTCCTCCTTGTAATTTTACTGTTACTTTACTTTAATAGATTTAGCATTTACTGAGAAAAAATAAAAATATTTCAACTATGTTAGGAATTTTGGTAGCTTAGCTGCTCCACATGGTCTCCCCCTTTATGTACCTAACAAGATTTTAGCCCGAGAGGCTGCCTATCAAACTGTGGGCAATGGCCTCACTAAATCCATCAAGGAATTTGTTGGTGTCCAAGTATGAATCAGGAAATTCACCCAATCCACATTTAATTGTCAACCCAGGGTTCTACCAGTTGTTTCAAGGCTATCATGCATTGTATGTGCAGGCCACGGTTTCCCTACCCAGCATTGAACATTAACTATAAATTAATCAATGTGTAACAACGAGCAATACTATAACATAAAATAAGAGTAACAAAAAGCAATAATTGTAACAGAAATAAGAGTAATAGTAATTGGGACTCACAGCAACACACTGATAAACATTCAGAGCAATAATAAACTCACGAAAATAAACCTAACACACATCTAATCCAACAACACCTGGTTAGGAGAGTGGGCCCAACTCCCTGATCAGGGTTGTGGCAAGACCAACGAATCACGATATGCTCAGAAGATCAAATTGTCATTAATTAAAGAAATATTACAAGTATGTTGTTACAAACTCAAAGTTAGAGTATTTCTCCTGTAACCTTAACGAATCTTAACAACGATAGCTTTCACAACTCACAACTCTACTTTATACAATTTGTCAATGATACATCTCTTAGAGTTACAACACTGTCTGCCTTTAAATATATGGTGGTTTTCAGAACAAAACAAAATGTAAAAGATAGCAGTGTGTCAATTGAAGGATTGATTCACCATTTTCCCCAATATCCAAGGATAGCTTTGCCAGCTTTGATGGCATCATTTAGTGAATCACGGTCCTAGTCATTCTCCCTTTAAATCTGCAGAAATAACTGAATTATCAAGCCACTTAGGTAATAATACCCTACGACTATGCTTCATTGACCAATAATCCATAAAGACATGACGATAGGTATACATGTGCGTTTTAAGATATTGATTAACCACTATTGGCATGAAATTGATAAAAAGAACAAGGTAAAAGGGTAAGTAAAAGTATGAAAATCTAGCCACCAAGATCTCCCCCAAACTGTTCTTACTGCACATCCTTATGCAGTTCATCGGCTACGCAATTCTGGGTTAGAGTCGTGATGATCAGTGTGAAGTTGTACAAGATCATATTTTGCAGACATCTCTGTAATTTCTTCGATCCATTTTGTGAAGTAATATGTTTCCGTGAGAATCCATCGATGCTGACCGAAAGAAGCAGGATGAATTTCACCAATGAAATCCAACCCCCATTGCTGAAAAGGGGCACTCACCTCAATGGGATTAAGTGGCAAAGGCTGTAATTTCTGCCTTCCTTCAAAAATCTGGCATTTATGACAGCTCTTGACAACTTTATACACATCAACAAACAATGTTGGCCAATAGTATCCCGCTCTCAAAACTTTATTTGCTGTTGTTTTCCAAAAAAGGTGACCACCAGAAATCCTCCATGACCTACTTTACTTCTTCTTCCACCAAACAATTCAAAAGAACACCACCGGGATCTTTCCAATAAAGTGCAGAATTTAGAATGCAAAACTTGGCAGCCTTTAATTTGAGAGTTCTAGCTTTGTTTCTAGTCATGCTGGGTGGTGGTGATAAATTTTGCAGCACATATATGATTTCTGAATACCACGGAGAAAGAGCAAACATTTCAGATACCTGAATTGACGAACCTTCATCCTTCTCATCGGACATAGCAGTGATCAGGTTTATGTCTAACGTGTGCAAGTTTGATTCAGCCATTAACTTTGCTAATCCCTGCCCTTTAACCAAATTTGTGGGTTTTATCTCCACATCATATTCTAACAAAGCTGCGATCCACTTGCCTCGTCTTCCTTCCGGATCGGTCTGCACTAAAACATCTTTGACAACAGTGTTACGAACATAAGCCAAAATATGAGAATGCAGAATGTATAACCGAAAGTCTTTCAATGCTTTCACAAGTGCGAGAGCTTGCTTCTCAATGATATTGTACTTTAAGGCTGCATCTCTTGTAGTTCTGCTGAAGAAAGCAATCGGTCTTTCGTGATCATCTCTTTTCTGCATCAACACCGCTGCCATCTTATGCTCCGAAGCGAATGAAAACAATATAAAATCCTGAGTGTATTCCTGGCTGATTAGACCTGGAGCTGAGGAAAGAGACAATTTGACTAAATTGAAAGATTTTACAGCCTCTTCTATCCACTTCACTTGGCTGTCCTTCTTAAGCATGTTTGTGATCTCCCTTAGGTGCTCAGCAAGGTTAGGTACAAAGCGGCGTAAAAAATTCATTTTACCATTGAAAGATTGAATCTCCTTCTTATTCTGGCGCAGATCAATTTGTTGAATAGCTTGTACACGTGCAGGATCGATAGGAATGCCATCTTTTGAGATAATGTGCCCAAGTAGTTTTCCCTCCTCCATGGCAAACAAGCTCTTTTTCGGATTCAGCGATAGACCATATTTTCTGCACTTTTGAAAGATAGTTTTCAGATGATACATGTGTTCTTCATCAGATTTGGAAAACACCGTCAGATCATCAAGGTATACAACCAAAAAGACATCCTTCTCATTTGCGAAAGCCAAGTCCATTGCCCGCTGAAAGGTGGCACCTGCGTTCTTCAAACCGAAAGGCATTTTGGCGTAATGAAAAGTTCCCCATGGAGTAGTGAACGCTATCTTGTCTCGGTCATCTTCATGGACTGAAATTTGGTTATATCCAGAATAACCATCAAGTAGTGACATACGAGATGCTCCAACTACTCGCTGAAGTATATGATCCATTTTGGGCAGTAGATAGTTATCTTGCAATGAAACTTTATTAAGATTCCTAAAATCGATGCACAAGCGAATCTCACCTGTCTTCTTCCGCACGGGCACCAAATTGGAGATCCAATCCGAAAATCTGATGGGAACGATGATTCCTGATTTGTACAGTGTTGGAAATAATACTGAGAGGGGGGTTGAATCAGTATTATTAAGTCAAATATTCCTTTTTCAAAATCAAATGATATACGCTACTTCAGTTAATTAAACCCGCGTATATACGCAACTATGCAGAAGAAAACGCCCATGGGGCTTTGGATTGACGGTGATTGGGTGCGATGTTAAGGCACTCCTTGCGATAGGTCACCGGTTCAAATCCCCTGTGGGTACTTAGGTTAGTCTTAATTGAGAAAAAAAAAAAAAAAACTATGTAGAAGAAAACCCGCGTATATAATGCAAACTTTTTTATTTACTTTATCTTTCTGATGTTGATTGTTAATCTGTGATTCAGAAGCAAATAACCAGTAACCAGAACCAATAAAACAGAGCAGAAAGACAACCGCACATAAGAACACAAGATGTAAGGTGGAAACCCAATGTGGGTGAAAACCACCTGCTGCAATTCGTCTCTATCTTCTCTTTAATTAGAAACTTCTTTTTACAATTGTACTGGTGCAGTCCTTTACGAGTACACAGGCTGCAACCTGTAGAGAGCTACAACCCTCTCTTGTTTTCCAGCTTCTCCTAGAAGGGAGCTACAACCCCCTTTGCTCTTGCACTAGCCAAGATACTAGTACGTAGGTGCTGGCCTACAGAAGGCAACAACCTTCTCTTTCTTTCAAGGACCACGTTTCATAAATTTTCAGACTGGATCCACAAGTAACATCAATCAAGCATTAAGAATTTCTGCATCAACCAATCACCTTTTCACCAATCAAAACTGAATCAACATAAACACTTTTCTGACAACTGTACCCAGATCACAGTAACAGTAACCACACACCAAATCTGAACCCAGAACACTGCAGCAATAAACAGAAGCAACAAGATCACAACTCAAAATATATACGCTACTTTAACAGCCTGAAACCAGTGTGCGTACGCTTCTGCGTATGGAACAACCTGCGTATACGCTGTTTTAATTCACTGAAATAGCGTGTATACGCACCTTCGCTTTACCGAACCTGTGTACAGATCTACAAAAGATAATTCACTCTTTCAAATATTCAAGCACTGATTAACCCAGATTATCAGATTTATATATCAAGCATGTGCCATCTATAACAGATCAGAATCGTGCAAAGATATTATCAGTCAAGCCAAAAGATTATGACCCATCAATAGAACTTATCCTTCTTTGCGCTAAGGTTCCTCCTCCATTCAGATCCAGATCTGCACTATGACCTTAATCACCAATATTTCAGATCTAGCACTTTATCAGATATTCAACAATAATTCGGATGATCTTTTGCCACATGATCTCCTTCCTCTTTTATAGTCTTAGGCCTTCCACAATACCACGGTCCAAAACCATAATAAACCAATACCACGGACTCAATACTTGGGATCAACACGTCTGACGAAGTACCATGGTCCAAACCATAGGTTCAAATACCAAGGACTAACTACCACGGACCAAAGGTAAGTTCTCCAACATATACGCGCTTTTCCTTGCATGAAAGTACGTGTATACGCACACACACCTTTGAAACGTCTAACCCGCGTGTATGCGCACATGTGCCTTTGAAACTTCTAGCCCGCGTGTATACGCGTCTTTGTCTAGATGAACCTGCGTATATGCCTTTTCCTTCATTCTAAAAGCCTGAACTGAGATCTATTACCAAAGAGAGTTGCCATCAAGGACAACACCTGTGCCATAGCTCCAATCCTGTGCCATAATGCCAACAATCTCCTCCTTTGGACTTGATGGCAACCCAACATCCTCAAAGTCATTCTCCCCCTTTGTCATCAAGGGTAAAGGGTTGTGCTCCCCCTGAGTACATGCTGAAATTTCTGCCCTGCTGTGCTGACCATGCTCCCCCTGACTGTATGCAAGATCTGCAAAAGATGTTCTTCAAGAAGAACCATGACTTATACATCATAAAAGACCTTCCTATCACCAAAAGACTCAATACATACATCCATCACCCAACAAATGGGGATCATCCACCCAACCAAGTGGGGATACATCAGAAATTTATATATGACAATCAAGATCATTACGTATTCATCCCAGGCATAGTGGGGAAACCAAAATAGGCCGTTACATGACCTTGACACCATAAAAGAGATATCACAAAAGAGATAGAGACAAAATATCTAGAACAAGACTTATGAAAGTCACCAATAACTGATAGCAGCAGCATCTGTCAATCATCATTCATATCAGCAACCAAGATTTCCTTTTGTTCTTCTGCCTTTGTTCCACCTGAAACCAACAACAGTTGTGAACTAGAACCAAAAGCTTCTAAGATAATGCCAACAATGCATTATTAGAAGATTATCTACTCCCCCTGAACCTGTGCCGGATGGTCTCTGTCAAACCCATATCAGAATATCTTCAACCAGAGCCTGTTCCTACTGATATCCATCAAACCTCCATATACGCGATTGTCTCTGCACAAACTGGCATATGTACATGGATCCTCTTCACGCAACTCGCATACACCCATTTTCTCTGAAACAGACAAGTTTTAACAGCAAGATGATGCATCAACTACTCCCAGCTTCTGTCTGAGGTATTCAAATGTCTCCCTGGGCAGTGGTTTGGTGAGAATATGAGCAACTTGTTCCTTAGAAGGAACATACTCCAATTTGACCTTTTGTTCCAACACTTGTTCCTGGAGAAAGTGATACTTGATCGGTATGTGCTTGGTCTTTGAATGCATGACTAGGTTCTTTGAAATGCTGATTGCACTTGTATTATCACAAAAGATGGAGATAGGTGGTGTACAAGTGATTTGAAAGTCCTGCAAGGTTTGTATCATCCAAAGAAGTTGAGTGCAACAAGATGCAACAGCCACATATTCCGCTTCAACTGTAGATAAATCAATCGAACTCTGTTTCTTGCTGAACCAAGATACTAATCTGGAACCCATAAAGAATGCACCACCACTTGTGCTCTTCCTATCATCCACGCTTCCAGCCCAATCTGCATCTGTATAAGCATGAAGAGTGAGATCTGTATCTCTAGGATACCATAAGCCATAGTTTTGAGTTCCTTGAAGATCCTTGAAAATTCTCTTCACTGCCTGAAGATGAGTTTCCTTTGGACTTGTCTGAAATCTTCCAACTATTCCCACTGCATGCATGATGTCTGGTCGGGTACCTGTCAAATAAAGTAGACTTCCAATCATAGATCTATAGGTTGGTTGATGTACTGCTGCTGATTCATCATTTGCACTGAGACTGCATCCTGTAACCATAGGAGTACATACTAGTTTCGAATCTTCCATGCCATACTTCTTCAGAATCTGCTTGAGGTACTTGGTTTGAGACAAGAAGATACCGCCTTCATTTTGTTGGATTTGGAATCCAAGAAAGTATGTTAGTTCTCCAGGCAAAGACATTTCGAATTCTTTCTGCATCACCAAGGCAAAGCTTTGACTCATAGCTTCTTCATTGCTGCCAAAGATAATATCATCTACATACACCACAAGTATTAGCAATTTGTCATTTTCAATTTTTATATAAAGATTGCTATCTGCTGATCCTTTTGAAAAACCTTGTTGATGAAGGTATTTGTCCAAATGGTAGTACCAAGCCCTTAGAGCCTGTTTAAGACCATAGAGTGCCTTTTTCAGTCTGCATACAAGATTTGGATCATTCCCAAGAATGAAACCATCTGGCTGTTCAATGTATACTTCTTCTTCTAAATCTCCATTCAGAAAGGCTGATTTTACATCCATTTGAAATACTTTGAACTTCTGAAAGCTTGAGAGAGCAAGGAACATTCGGATGGCCTCAAGTCTTGCAACAGGAGCAAAAGTTTCTTCAAAGTCTACTCCCTCTTGTTGAGCATACCCTTTAAAAACAAGTCTAGCCTTGTTTCTAATTACTTCCCCATTTTCATTCAACTTATTTTTGAACACCCATTTTGTCCCTATGACATTCTTATCTTTTGGTCTAGGGACCAACTCCCAAGTGTTATTCTTTTCGATCTGCTCAAGTTCTTCATCCATTGCCTTGACCCAACATTCATCTTTGCATGCCTCTCTTACATTTTGTGGTTCAGTGGAGGAGAGTAATGCCAAATAGCTTGAGGCTTCTGCAATTGTTCTTCTTGTTTGTACGCCAACCTCTTTCTGCCCCAAGATTTGAGATTCTGGATGATTCTTCTGAACATACCTGGATGGAGTCTTTTCTTCTATCCTTATCTGCTCCTCTGGTGCCTCTTGAGGTTCTTCTTCATCATCAGTCTGATTTGGAGAGTAGTCTTCATCCTCTTCGATATCTTCATGATTTACTTGCCTAGGAATGTATCCTTTTTCATCAACCACTACATCAATGCTGTCAACAATTCTTCCAAGTCTTTTATTGTAACACTTATATGCTTTGCTGTGGGGAGAATAACCAAGGAGAATGCCTTCATCTGCTCTAGGTTCAAGTTTGCCAAGCTGTTCATCAGTATTCTTAATATAGCATTTGCTCCCAAAAAATTTGAAATGCTTTACCGAAGGAGTCTCACCATACCAGAGCTCATGAGGAGTTTGAGTGCTGTTCACTCGGACATGTGTTTTGTTGAGAATAAAAACCGCAACAAATGCAGCTTCAACCCAAAAGGTTGCGGGAGTCCCAGACTCATCAAGCATAGCACGAGCCATTTGTTGGACCGTTCTATTCATCCTTTCCACCACTCCATTTTGCTGAGGAGTCCTAGCTGTAGAGAATTCCCTTCTTATTCCATGTTCTTCACAGAAATCAAAAAATTTATTAGAGGTAAACTCCCCACCTCTGTCAGACCTGAGGCACTTAATTTTGTGATCTGATTCATTTTCAGCCAAGGCTTTGAAAGATTTGAATTTTTCGAATGCTTCGTCCTTGTGTTTCATAAGTCCCAACTAGACCATCCTGGAGAAGTCGTCAATGAATAATATAAAGTATTCTTCTCCTCGAGGTGACCTTATCCTAAATGGACCAGATACATCTGTATGGACTAGTTCAAGAGGCCTGCTGGCTGATCCTTCCTTCTCAGGGAAGTTAGTTCTGGTTTGCTTATCAAACTGACATGATTTACATATGGTGTTGTCTAGAATTTTGATAACTAGAAGACCACGAACTTCCTGGTATTTGCATGATTTCCTTATTTGTGAAAAGCTTAGATGCCCCAACCTCCGGTGCCATAACCAATGTTCATCATCCTTGCTCAAATAGCATTGTTGTTGTCCTTCTTCAAATATGTATAGATTATTTGGAGTTCTTCTGCCTTTGATCACTGTTTTTCCTGTATCAAGATCACGAACACTACATCCATTTGATCGAAATATTACCTCTGTCCTTTGATCACACATCTGACTGACACTTAGTAGATTATGCTTCAAGCCATCAACATACAAAACATTTCCAGCTTTGACCTTTTCTTTCAAATGAGCAGCGCCTTTTCCTTTTATGGCTGCAGGGGTATCATTTCCAAAAGAAACTTTCTTTCCCTTTTCTAAAGCAGTATATGATTCAAGTTTTTCTTTATCACATGTCATATGCTTAGAACATCCGCTGTCGATGTATCATGTACCATAGATTTTCTTGTCCTTTTGCATAAAAAGCTATCCCACATCTTTCTGTTTTTGGTTCCTTTATTCTCCATGTTCTGGTGCTTGAGGCTTGTTCCTTTATCTGCCGAAACCTGCTCCTGCATTCAGAATCTTCATGACCGAAGTTATTACAAATAGAACATTCAACTTCATTTTCAAGGGCCGAAAAGTTGTTATAAGTCCTTTTTGTAATCCCAGTCATACTTCTTTGTTTTTGAGCTTCTCTAGTCATGATTGTCTTATAAGCAACACATTGAGCTGCTTTGTGACCAAAGTTATGGAAAGAGAAATATTGGCCATTGAAGAAACTTCTGCGATTATCAATCTACCAGAAAAATGATTGTAATTTCTGTTGTCATCCATTCTTGAAGCAAATTGAGAAGTTTTTACCTGTGGATGGTTGTAGCTTTTGTTCACCCTTAAGATGGATTTCCCCTGGTTTACCTCGTAGTCTTTGTTTGATGTACTTCATCCCTACTTTATGTGGTGATCTCCATTGGGCTTTTGCTCATTCCTCCTTGCTGCATCAAGATAACTCCCTGAGGTGGATGCTTGAGATGTTTCTCCATTATAACCCAGACCTGTCTTGATTAGTGGAGAACGTTGTACATTGATAATCTCATCTAGAGTTTCAGATCCTTTAACAAATTTAAGATTAAGAGCCTTTGTTTTCTCAATTTCTTTTCTAAGGCCAATAATTTCACATTCTAACTTCTCAAGAGTTTTATCCTTTTCATCAAGTTGGAATTGCAGAGTATTAATGATCATATCTTTTTCTTCTAAACATATTTTGAGTTGAGAAATCTCTTCATAAAAACCATCGACATCTATAGCGTCCATGTAATCATCATCTTCAAGGGCCATTAAAAGTTTATAATCATTACCTCGTTCATCTTCGTCACTATTTGATAGGCCATCACTGTCTTCATGAGTGTAGTAACTTTTCTTAGTTGCATTCTGTTTCTTGTTCCATCTAACAGGTTCCTTCCCTTTTTCAATCTTATCCTTGTGAGGACATTTGGCAGCATAGTGACCGACTCTTCCAAAAGCAAAGCATTTGAAAGGTAACTTACCTTGGAACTGTCCAATACCCCGTTGAAGATTTCTGACAAAATTTGATTCTTCTTCTTCTTCTGACACGTGTCCTGACTCATAGTACTCTCCTTTGCCTGAAGCCTTGAAGGTAGCTTCTCTCCTGTCTAATGGACCTCCTTTCCTCATTTCATAAGCAGTTAGAATTCCGTGCAGATGTGACATTTTAAGGCTTTGTAGATTCTCTTTTTCTTCTATTGCAGAAACCTTAGATTCAAACCTAGGGGACAAAGATCATAGCACTTTTTCAACCACAACAACCTCTTTTATTTCTTCACCCAAAATTTTCATACAATTAACAATCTCATCTACACGAAGAAAATAGTTAGCCACACTTTCATCATTATACATCCTAAGATTTTCATACTGAATCCCGAGGGTTTGAAGTTTTGCTCGTTTTACCTGATCATCTCCTTCATAGCTCAGAACAATATTGTCCCATATCTCTTTTGTGGATTTAAACTGCATTACCTTGAAAAATTCTGATTGAGATAGGCATCCTAATAGAGTATTGACCGCCTTTGCATTTGTTTCATATTTCTTCTTCTCAGCCGGATCTGTAGGAGTTGCTGATGGAAAAGTATACCCTGTATCTATGATATCCCATACTTCTGTACCAAGAGATTGAAGATAGGCAGTAACTCTTACCTTCCAATAAACGAAGTTTGTCCCATCAAAAATCGGTGGCCTGATTGATGCTTCCCTCTCGTAGTTGCTCATGATGAACGATATTCCTTCAAGCGATCAAGCTTCTTCTGAAGGACCTGCTCTGATACCAATTGTTAGAAATAATACTGAGAGGGGGGGTGAATCAGTATTATCAATTCAAATATTCCTTTTTCAAAATAAAATGATATACGCTACTTCAGTTAATTAACCCCGCGTATATACGCAACTATGCAGAAGAAAACCCGCGTATATAATGAAAAATTTTCAATTTACTTTATCTTTCTGATGTTGATTGTTAATCTGTGATTCAGAAGCAAATCACCAGTAACCAGAACCAGTAAAACAGAGAAGAAAGACAACCACACACAAGAACACAAGATATAAGGTGGAAACCCAATGTGGGTGAAAACCACCTGCTGCAATTTGTTTGTATCTTCTCTTTAATTAGAAAATTCTTTTTACAATTGTACTGGTGCAGTCCTTTACCAGTACACAGGCTGCAACCTGCAGAGAGCTACAACCCTCTCTTGTTTTCCAGCTTCTCCTGGAAGGGAGCTACAACCCCCTTTGCTCTTGCACTAGCCAAGATACTAGTACGTAGGTGCTGGCCTACAGAAGGCAACAACCTTCTCTTTCTTTCAGGGACCACGTTTCATAAATTTTCAGACTGGATCCACAAGTAACATCAATCAAGCATCAAGAATTTCTGCATCAACCAATCACCTTTTCACCAATCAAAACTGAATCAACATAAACACTTTTCTGAAAACTGTACCCAGATCACAGTAACAGTAACCACACACCAAATCTGAACCCAGAACACTGCAGCAATAAATAGAAGCAGCAAGATCACAACTCAAAATATATATGCTACTTTAACAACCTGAAACCAGCGTGCATACGCTTCTGCGTATGGAACAACCTGCGTATATGCTGTTTTAATTCACTGAAATTACATGTATACGCACCTTCGCTTTACCGAACCTGCGTACAGATCTACAAAAGATAATTCACTCTTTCAAATATTCAAGCACTGATTAACCTAGATTATCAGATTTATAGATCAAGCATGCGCCATCTATAACAGATCAGAATCGTGCAAAGATATTATCATTCAAGTCAAAAGATTATGACCCATCAATAGAACTTATCCTTCTTTGTGCTAAGGTTCCTCCTCCATTCAGATCCAGATCTGCACTATGACCTTAATCACCAATATTTCAGATCTAGCACTTTATCAGATATTCAACAATAATTCAGATGATCTTTTGCCACATGATCTCCTTCCTCTTTTATAGTTTTAGGCCTTGCACAATACCACGGTCCAAAACCATAATAAGCCAATACCATGGACCCAATACTTGGGATCAACATGTCTGACGAGGTACCATGGTCCAAAACCATAGGTTCAAATATCAAGGACTAACTACCACGGACCAAAGGTAAGTTCTCCAACATATACGTGCTTTTCCTTGCATGAAAGTGCGTGTATACGCACACGCGCCTTTGAAATGTCTAACCCGCGTGTATACACGTCTTTGTCTAGATGAACTTGCGTATATGCCTTTTCCTTCATTCTGAAAGCCTGAACTGAGATCTGTTACCAAAGAGAGTTTCCATCAAGGACGACACCTGTGCCATAGCTCCAATCCTGTGCCATAATGCCAACATATAGCCTGTTTATCTCCTTTTCGATTGATGGAAGTAGTTTTGGATTTAGTCTTCTCAACTTCTGTCTAAAGGGTTTTTGATTAGGCTTAATGGGTATAGTGTGCTGAATGATATTAGTTTCATATGTCTTCAAGTCAGAATAATCCCAAGAAAACACGTCAGCAAATGAGGACAACGGACTCATATATTTGGCTTTCATCTTTTGTGGCAATGCTTTAGACAGTTTTACCATTTTAGGATTAGAAGCTGTTCCGATATTGACCTCTTCAACACCCTTCTCTGTTGGTTGCAATGTTGGTTTGTGGGCTACATCATCTTGATCAAAGAGTTCTTCTAAAGGTATCAAGCCTTTAGGGATGATGTTTTCCTTCAGTTGCAATACGTCCATTTGATTGATCTGCACCTCATCTTTGCCATCATCATTTTCTTCATCAATTGAGGTCTCTTTGAACTTACCTTTGTTTTGCAGAAAATCATCAATCTCCTCATCATCTTGGAAGAATTTCCAATACCTTTGATTGTCAGGAACAGTCAGACGATGCTTGACATGGATTTAGAATTTATTACTGGAGTTCATTGGAATCTTCAAACTATTGGCTGCCTTAGCAAGAGCATCAACAATGCTGTTTTGAACACGAGGCAAACATGTCAAGGTATATTCTGAAAATAATTTCAGAATGTCTGGGACTGCATTCCGGTAAGCCCGCATCCGAGGATGCTTTGCTTGATATTTGCCTCTGACCTGCTTAATCACCAACTCGGAGTCGCCATAGACTGCAATCCTCTTAGCATTCAGCTTTCTTAGAATCTTTAGGCCAGCAATCAGAGCTTCATACTCAGCCTCATTGTTTGAACAATCAAAAGCTAATTTGTAAGAGCATACCCGCACATTACTAGGCACCTTGTTCAGGGCAGAGAAAGGACTGCGTACCCAAATTCCAATTCCAGCGCCATCATTTCCCACTGCTCCATCGAAATCCATGGTCCACAAACCTTCTTCCTCTTCTCCCAAGTGCTGAAATTCTGCTGGCTCTGTTTTTCCTGCTTGCTGTCCATTATCTTTAGCTAATTTCTCAATGGTGTTTTGCTGTTCTCATCCTTCTTTCTTCAAAACTTTTCTGAAATTTTCTACTATTTCTGGAATACTTTCTGCTTCAACTAACTAACTATCTACATCGTTAAAACTATATGAATACAAAACAAAAGACTCTATATCTGTATGTACATAATTAATTGGATGATTAATGGGTTTCTCCTTGCTTGTAATCATGTATTTCATTTTTTGTTCCCGACACAGTTTTCTCATCTGGCCAAACACCGGAATTGTTGCATAGGAGAAATCAAGTTGTAGTGTCCCTTTCAATTTCGCTGCCCAATACCTGGAAAGAAGCATGCCGAACCTGGGAGGAATATCCGCTACTATAATATCCATCAAAACATTCTTCACCGGGATTTGATCTAGACTTACAACCAAGTCTTTGATGAGTCCAATACATCTTACTCTGCTGGAATCAAACGAATAGAGATCATGGTATTTCTGGGTGATGTCCAAACCCAACTTATCCATGATAGCGTTGGGCATGAGATTGTGAGAAGCTCCGAAATCGAACATGGCACTGCGTAACACAAAATCATGCAATCTTAAACTGATATAAAAAGGTGGCACATCATTGTCTAGAGACTCACCTTTCAATGCTGGCCCAAAGATCATTTCGGGTTGATCATCTTCGACATTCACCATATCAGACATTGGATCACAGTTCAAAATTTTAGAACTTGCCCTCTATAACTGTTGTTCTTCATTATTTTAGTCAACGGAATGGATACCTTCAATTTAGAAATTTCATTTTCTAAACTAAAAGCAGAAGTCTTTTCTACCTCTTTGACCGAGGCTTCTTTCTTTTCCTTTTCCCTCGATACAATTTGCTGATTTGATTTTTCTGCTAATGGTGAATTGCTGCTGTCAGGTCCAAGTGCCTCTTTGCCTTTCTTTTGTGCAACTGACAGGTCATTCTTTGATGCTGAAACTTCCTTCCTCTTCTGAATTGGGTTAACTGGCACATCTATGTTTCTAAGTGAATATTGCCGCTGCTGAGCTGACAGAGCATACATATAGCCTCTTTGATATTCCTCTAATTCGTCTTCTAAAACTGTGTCACTTGCTAGAATGAAATCTGCATCTTTGTGTGCAGTTGAACTTTCTGCATACTCCTCCTCTTCAGTAATGTAAGTAGGCAAATCATCTGGAGTAAAGAAGTGGTTCTCTTCCCCTATTACCTTCCCTTCCTCGTCAGAGTTCGGTCCATTCACAAAATTTTGCTGAAGAGGTGTCTATACTGCCTGCTGTGCTGTTTGATCTTGGGCTCGTTGACCTCTCTGCCTTATCCTATATTGTGGCTGCTGCTGGCCACAAAAGTTAGGATTTCTAACTTGTGGCTCAGGTTTGTCGAGTTTCACCCTTTCAAGCATCTGCTCTACCTTCTTGAGTAACTGATCCATCGAGGAAGACTCTTCCTTGACTGCGACCTTCTTTTCTGCTTTCGCTCTAGCTCTTTTGGATAACAGATTTGCTTCAACGCTGACCGCGATTTTCTCTCTCTCTCTCAGTTGATAAGCCATGTCAGCATCAAAACCATCCGGAAATTTCATCATGTCTAATCCCACAGGTGGCCTTAGATGATCAGGAATTTCATTATAAATGGAATTGAATCTAATGCAGTAGTCTTGGACCGATTCACCAGCGTTTGGTTTGATCTGCTCATACTCAGCAAGAATTTGAAGAGGATTCTTTTTCACTTCCGAGCGGTCAAAAAATTGTCTTTGCAGTTCGGCCAAGGTAGCGATACGTGCAATCAACAAACCTCTAAACCATTTCCTAACTTCACCTGCAAATGTATGTACAAAGAGTCTCATTGCTACATTTTCTGCATCGATCTCATGAAGGTCATAGAAATCTGCCATTCTGTCCACATGTTGCTGAGCGGTAACGCTGTGAGGCGCACCATCAAACAAAGGGATTTTGCTTTGATAATCTGCGGAATATCATCTAGAACTTGAGGCAGCACAAGAGGTGCAAAACGGGTAGCCATCACTCTGTGGATTCAGTCTTGGAGGTGTTGGATAAGTGTGTGCAGTTTGTAGGGAATTAACAATTTGAGTTTGAAGCTGTGTCGCAATATAATTATCAATTGACCGGTTATCCCTTTTAGTTTCTAGGTCTATAAGGAACTGTGGATTGGGGATAGTATAGTCAACAACCCTCTCGGATTTGGTCTCAAACAATGATATTTCAAGCCGCTCATCAAACTAAAGCTCTTCAAGATACTCAAAAATGTCAGGACATGAATGGGATTTGAACACGGGAGTTACAGAGCTCTCTTGACGAAGGAGTCTTGGAATCAAGTTGGGGTTTTCGTAGATATGAGGAGGATCCGGGTCTGGATTGGCTCTGGTATATCGTCTCGAAGCCAGCGTGCTATTTTCGAAAAAATCAGAAGGACATGAACAACTTACTCAGCCTATCAAATCCTAAACTTATCATCCGGAAGCTTAGAATTATCAGAAGTATGGGGTGTTTGTAGGTTAAGCCTACCGTTTATGCAATGGAGAAGACTAACAAACAAAGAATTTCTTCCCCAGTGGAGTCACCACTATGTTAGCACCTAAATTTGCCTTAGGCTGAAGGAAGGCAAAATTCAGGGTAACCACAAACCACGCTCAGTCTGGTAGCTAGCCCTACCAGAACAGGAGAGGGCTCTCTCCGGGTCACACTCAGGAAAATAAACAATAGGGTCTGAGATGACTCAAAAATGGATACTAATTTTAGGCTAGGTAAATAAATATGATGGAGATGTTTGAAGAATAACTGAGTTTTCTGGGATGTGTGGGGCCAAGGAACATCATGAGCAGGGAATTTAACTCAAAGACGCAGGTTGTTTCGTGAGGCAAGAAAGGCGAAAAGTCTAGCAATTAGAGTCAAAAAAATGTGAGGTTGAGATAATGTTTGAGAGTGTGAAAAGGGCATAAATAAATGAATCCTTTTCAACAGAAGAAAACATAGAACATGAAAACTATCCCAAGGCAGAGCAGTGCACTGAATTCTACCTTTTTTACTTAGAAAGCTTTCACTGGAAATGAATGTAAATGAAAATATGAAACATAATGAAATACATATGAAACATAAACAAGATACATTTGCTAAACTCACGCCACAGGAATCTCATGAACCAGAGCTGCAATCTTTCATTAATTCTCTGTCAAAATGTACAGTGAGTGACTGAGTTTTTCTCCCACAGTTCCTAGAAATGCCAACCAACCTATTGCAAATGGTTTGCATACAATAAATAGACTATGACATGAGGAAATAGAACGACCAAGAGTTGGGGAGTTTTTCGAATCATTACAAAGTGGAAGTGGAAAGCCAACCATTAGTTACAGGTGCAACGTTACAAAAATGACAAATGGCTTGGGTGACTGCTCGCCTTCCTTTGCCACTTGGATAGGAGCCCACCTTTAGTGAAAATACTTTTTAAACATTGCCTTAGTTGTCGAGAAAAATATAGTGTAAATGAGTGGGCCCACTTGGAGAAAGTCGCGAATTGAAATTTTGCGAAGTGGGCGCGATTTTGGCCTTTTTCTCTATATGCGCTACGCCCAAATCTATAAGTATCGTGCCAATTTGGAGGTGATTTTTAGGTACATGATGGAGTCCAAATTGTTCCCAAGTGTGCTTGTTGGAAAGCCTGGCCTATCTACTTTCCAACCCAAGTGTAATTTCTGAATTTGGTGCTCATTTTCCCCTCCAAACCTTCATTCTCCCAAGACTACTTCCTGTGTGTCAAAATAGGGGCAGAGAGGTCATTTTTTGAGTGCTTTTGACCTCCTGGGGACTCAAATCATGCCCAAATTTCTTGTCCATGCACCAAAAGGCATGATTTTTCATGCTGAATCCAAAAATGCAAACCATTTGTGATTTGGAGCTCCCAATCCTAAGCGCCACGCCAGTGGCACGACGCACAAGGAGAAAAAACGTGTGTTGTGACCAAAAATTTGCCATGTGACCAAAATTGCCCCAAATTTCTTGAAATTTGGGCTGGAGCTTCCTTATCAAGTGTTATGATGGGCCGAAGAGGTTTCAGCCAATATCTGAAGTCAATCGAGCTCCCTTTGCCTCTTTTTCTTCTTGATTGCCTTCCTCAATTTCGTCTAATTCCTGATTCGGGCCTTGCACACTTTGTTTCGCGCCATGTAGTGGAAAGCCATGTGTCTCAGCAATGCATGGTCCTTGTCATCCTTGTCCAGCAGCCTCTCCAAGTGCATGTTAACTCTCTCGAGATTGGCCTCCCGATCCTCATTAATCTGTTGCTCTAATGACGTGAGCTCAACTCTTCTCCTTTGTGCAGCTTGGCGATGCTCACGAATATTTTGTAGCTCCATGATCGCTTGTTGATCCTCCAGATGTTTGTTCCTCTGCTCCAGATATTTCATGTTCCATTTGGCTCTTTCCAAATCAATGGACAAGGCTTGAATCTCTGCTTGCTGCTCTTGGATGATCTCTTTAAGCTGTGCACTTGTCGGTTCTGTATCTGTATCATCATGAAGGAGAACGAATTCGGTCTCTCGTTCACCTGATGGCTCACCTAAAGGCCCCTCATCTTGCATTGGCTCCTTTCCTTTGTCCTGTTCCTGTGATGTTGATGGAGGAAGCGAGGCCCCTTCCACCCCGGGTGGAGATAACACTCGCTTTGCCGCTGCAAACAAACGTCTGGTGCCTTTCTGATATGTGATGAAAACCGACACACTAGCAGTCTCATGGTGCTCATACCGACGAGAAGGTTCACCCTCATGCTTAACCTCTGATAATACCTGTGAAGTGCTGAAGAGGTCACAGGAGATGAAATCATCCCAAGTAATTCCCTGCAATCCCAGCTGATGAACCACCAAAATCTTAATAAGAGCAAAGTGATAAACACTGTTAAGTTGCTGCTGAGGGGTCTTGTGCTGCATGAAGGTGTTCATCCTCTCTATGTTCCTACAAATGAAATATGGGATGTTCATCATCCGTACCCTGGTAAAGTGCATGAGCAACCTGATGTGATAGGCATATAGACGAGAGAACCTCCCCTCACAGCTGAAGTACTTCATGATCAACTTCATGAGTGGAGCATATTCATCTTTCAAATATCAGAATGGAAAGACTCTTGTATGCTGCCTCAAGCAACTGGCCTTAATGTAAGGCTCATAATGCTGCCGATCAACCTTTTGTTTCTTGTGCCATGGTTCTCCAACATTCGGTATGCCGGTTGCTAATGAGACAGTTTCGGGTGTCAGTGTGAAGGTGATCCCGGCCAAGATAGAGTGATCTCCATGTAAGTGAAGCACAAAAAGACGGGCCAAATCATGATGAACTCGAACATTAGTCACCCTTTGTCAAAACTCAAAACATGATAGATGTTGGAAACATGACATAGTAAGAGGGCAGGCCTGCAATTTAGTGAGGGTGTTTGGCTCATCCCTAACATGTTTGCCACTTTTGTGATGTCTCCGAGGAGCCTGTTCTTCCGAGGATGAATCACTTTTTGTTTCCATCTCATACTCCAATGAATGCTCAGATGCCATGACTGCTATATGTGTAATGTGCTTGGACTGCCCTTTGATGATGGTATGAAACTAGGTGTTGTTGTAAGATATACCACCAAGGGGAACAATGCAAAAGGGAGTGTTAGGAAGGGGAATAATATGATGGGAATAGGGGTTATGGGGGGAAATTTTATTCAAGGATATGTAGGAGGGTTTGGGGATTTTATAAGGTAGGGTTTTGGGGTATTATAGTTGAAAAATGTGTGGAGGGATAGGGAATAGGGGTTTAGTAATGTTTTAGGGTAGGGAAAATAGGGAAAAATGGGATAGGGGGGAAGGGAACAATGGAAAGGAGTGAAAAAATGAGAGGTGAAAGAGGAGCCTTGGCATCAATACTGCAAGTTTTCAACCCTAGAGCAATGGCTTTGATGCTTTCAAGAGGTAGGGTTTAGGAATTTTTTATTGAAATTATACATAGCCATGAACCACCATATGTTCACAAAATTTGATGAGCAAGCCAAGATATAGACCCTACCTGTCGATTTGAAGGGTTTCAAAGAGATTTGTTGCAAGTTTGGCACAAATTCGGGCCTCTGTGGGTGTGCGCCGCGCTCGGTATATGTGTCGCGCCCGTTTTAATTTTATACTGCGGGGTCGCGCTCTGTGCGCCGCGCTCCCTATGTGCGCCACGCTCCCTATGTGCGCCGCGCCCCTCTGTGTGTGCGCCGCGCTCCTGAAAACGACTCCAAACTCACTCCAAACACGTGCTTTGCACTCTCAATCACTTTGCTATGTTTCTCTATGACCTTGGTGTGCACAATGATTTGGTTGCTTGTGGAAACTTGTATATAAAGACCTTGGAGTCATGGGTTTAATTTTTGCTTCTTCAAAACCCACTTTAATAATGTTTCATTTTGACACTTTTCATTGATTTAATGCAACACTGAATTCCACTTTTCCCTTTGAATTTTTAGCTAAAATGATGAAAAAAATTTGGCACTTTGCAGGGGTCGCATGACATGGAATTTGGCCAAGGAAACCATGACTGCACCTGAAGAAATCAACTGGAGACTTTTTTGAAAATTATCACAAATGACATACTGTTTGACTTTTCTTCAAAACAAAGTTTTGAAGAACAGTTGTAATCTGTCAACATGACGATGAAAATCTCTGAATCATAACTTTGTAAGGGCCTCCCTCTGGCCTGCATGGATTTATTAGACATGGTTGAAGACCAAATTGACTAATCCCTAGACCTAATGACTGAAAATGACTCTTGTCCATTAAAAGACCGAACATTGACTGTCACGGACTTTAGTGAACATTGACAAAAGACCTACGCCAGCAGGTGCCAGACATGAGGGGAACTGACTAACAAGACCTTTTCCGTCAGATTATGGCATGCCCCTAGCGGAATGCAGCTGAGTGAATGGAGCGGGACTCTTAAAAATGAAATGCAGAAAGAGTTTTGATCTCTGACGGAGGACTAACAAGACCGACTCTAACAGAAGTAGTACCAGCCATAGCTTCTTCATTTTGTCCTTCAGTCGACACTAGTTCTTGTGTGGTAGTGCCGACCTCCAACCCTTCAATTTTCTCAATTCTTTCACCAATCGAAACTGGTTTTTGAATAACAGTGCTGATAATGGTGTCCTTAGCTTTCCCAACAAAATTTAGGATCGGGAGAGAAGCTTCTTCTTTCTCCATGTGTTTAGAGGAACAAGATTTCCTTCCCCCTTTTGGAAAAGATGAAAGAAAAGAAGAGTGAGTAATAATTTCATCAATTTTCATTCTCTTAATTCCTGTTGATGTAGGCCCTCAATCCTCTTCCTCTATGTTCACCAACTGTTCTATGCTCCCTTTTTCTCTTCTTGCCTGTGCTTCTTCCAAATTGTCCTTCTGCGCAGCGACCGTCACTGTCTCTTGTGGAGTGGTGTCGACTGCGGCCCCTGTTTCCTCCAAAGGTTCCACATTCATTTGAGCAGGTGGTGTTGGATATTGTGTGGTAGAACCACCTACATTTACATCCAAAAGTTCCACATTCATTTGATTAGGTGGTGTTGGTTCTTGTGTGGTAGAACCACCTACATTTCCATCCAAAATTTCCTCAACTTTTTGAACAGGTGTTGCTGGTTCTTGTGTGTCAACACCACCTACATTTTCGACCGGAAGTTCTTCAATTTCTTAGATAGGTGGTGTTGGTTCTTGTGTAACATCACCACCTACATTCTTAACCAAAAGTTCTTCAACTATTTGGACAGGTATTGTTGGTTCTTGTGTGTCATCACCACATGTAACTACATCCAAGGGTGGTGATTCTCCTCTTAAATTGGCAGTCGACGCTGGTTCTTGTGGAGCAGCGTCGACGCTGGTTCTTGTGGAGCAGCGTCGACTACACTCTCTTCTATTTCCATTTCATCTATCTCTATTGGGCCAACAAGTGACACTGGAACAACGTCGTCTATGGCCTCTTCTTCTACTGCTAAGTCTTCTTCCTCCTCCCTTGCAGGCAACATACCTGCAAGTTCTTCCTCTGCTAGCTCGGTGAATTGTGGCCAAGCCATGGAGGTTCGAGATAGAGCATGCACCACCAATAATCTAACCAACCCATGATTTCTGAAAACCATTAATGGTTGTCGAGACCGACAAGAAGATTTCACCATTAAGTGAAGGCTACTCCATAGGAAGTATGGCATGTCCAAAGCATGAACCTGTGCATGCTAAAACCGAAGACATGCAAGGAGTTTGAAATGATACTTAAACAGTGTAGAGAAATGGCCTTCACAGGTAACATACCTCATAACAAAATACGCCACCTCACCCTATTGATATGGAAAATATTTACGATCATACCCTCTTCCTTTCTGGACCGTTGTCTCCCCAGCCTATAAAAACAATTCCGGAAACTCCGACAGAGGAAAGTTTATAGAAAACCATTTCTGACATCCTCGTTGTAACCTACTGGCAATCAAAATAGCTTCCTCCGTGATAGAAATATCCAGCCCATAGAATCTAGAATGATTTCCTTCCAGGTTTAACACAAATTCAACTGTGATGGCTTCGTCAAATCCTTGTAGCCTCTCAAAATACACATGCCATCCTGCATCCAAGAAGACTTGCCAAACATCTACATTGTATCGAACCCGCTCTGTGCTCTCTGGTTCGTGTTTCATAGCCTACCCACCCATTCTACAACGGATCTGTAACAACACTTGGGAGTAACAACAGATCGTCGAGGAGGAGTGTCGGTAGGTAGATTTGCAGTGAGAGCTGTGACAGCGATGGGGTGCTTTGAGAGTGAAAACCAGGAGGATAACAATGAAATATGGAAAAATCATGGCAGATAATGGTAATAATGGATGATAATAATGGTAATTACTTTGCAGCATTGGAAAGGACCATTCATTAGTACAAAGCACTAATCTTCAAGTCATGATGCCTATAGGTAATCATGCGAAGTATGGTGGAAATCATGGAATGTACGCACTTAACACAAGGTTTGATAATGATGATTACAAATCGTTATTGTAATTTAATTATGGCATATTTTTCATTTATTATAGTACCTTCCCCCAACTAAGGGATGATCGTCCACGATCATATCAAGTCATGGAACATGAATTATTAATCAAATCCACAAAATCGATCGGGGACATACCTGGTGACTTACCTTGATGGAGTAACAATAGCGGAGGAGTAACAACAACGGAGGAGTAACAACATTAGAGGGAGTAATAGTACCCGAGGAGTAACAATATCGTGGGAGTAACAACACCCAAGGAGTAACAACATCGGGGGAGTAATAACACCTGAGGAGTAACAACACCACTTGAACACTTAGTCAAAATCACGACGTAATAACAACACTTAGGTACTTAGATGAAATCGCAACGAAGTAACAACACTGGGGTACTTAAACGAAATCACGATGGAGTAACAACCATGGAGGAGTAACAACACTGGGGTACTTAGTCAAAATCACCATGATCAAACTAACAACACTGAAGGAGTAACGTCACCGGAGGAGTAACAACACCAGGGTACTTAGACGAAATCATGACGGAGTAACAACACCGAGGAATAACAACACCAGTGAAGTGTTCGAATTCAAGCTTATGTGATCCATAACTTGTTAATCATGAAGATTTTCGGAAAAAATCACATTGTCAATATTTGGTCGACGCGTTTTGAACCAGCAAGTGTGGTTCATCTTTAGGAGAAGATCTTAGACAAAATTGCCATCATGAGAGAAACAACATTGGAGGAGTAATAATGCCAGTGAGGTACCTGCAAGAAAAAGATTGATAGAGTAGTAACAACATTTTATTATATATATATATATATATATATATATATATCTCTCTCTCTCTCTCTCTCTATATATATATATATATATATATATATATATATATATATATATATATATATATATATATATATATATATATAGATATATATATATATATAGAGAGAGAGATATATATATATATATATATATATATATATATATATATATAATTTTTATATCAAGGGTGCAGAGGAGGAATTCCCCACACTAATGACTTCAAAACCAGAGTTATCAGAGATATATTTAATAAAGGATTCTCTTGAAGCTAGACGGTGATATAATCTGAGGTGATGTCCATTCATGATCAAAGGAGTATGTGCCTCATCAATTATTATAAGGATAACAATCCCATTATCAAACACTGTGCCAACTTCATATGGTCCCATCCACCTGGAGTAGAGTTTTCCCTTAAACTCTTTGAACCGAGAATCATAGAGTAATTCCCAATCTCCTCTTTGAAACACCTTTTTCTTAATGAATTTGTCGTGCCATTTAGTTCGTTGTTGCTAGATTGCAACAATATTCTAGATAGCTACCAAACAAATTTCATCCAACTCATTCAACTGTTCCAGTCGGTGTTTCTGGGCTTCTAAAAGGTCTAAACCTACTTCAAGGGCTATCATGAGCGTCTTAATTTCGAATTCACTGGAAACAAAGCGTTAAAAAGTTATATATTACAGAGCAATGGAACACATAAAATATTGCAGAAATATAAACACATAAAACAAGAGAGACACAGATGTAATTGGTTCACCCAGTTTGGGCTACGTCCACAGAGAAACAGCCAGTCCTTCCTTTTATATTATCCAGCAAAATGAAGAGATATAACCTACAATAGATCTGCTCTAATTCCCTCTTTGCTCTTAATCTCCTCTCTCTTCCTCACTCATAATATATATCTACATAGACGCAATATAATTCCCTCATATATAGCGAGGGGTTGCCTTCTAGGGCAAAAAACCCTAAATTAAACATAACTTCTACTGTCAGATCTCCGCCTAATGAACGACCCAAATTGAATACGAAATTACAACATTTTACAAGGCAATTTTACATCTATTTTTAGCTTCGGGGGCGCTACCCCTGATCCCCCACCAGGGGGGGCTCCAAATAATTGTCATTTCCCCCCTGTGGACCCCCCTAATTTGGTATGCTCTCCAAGCATGGGGTCCAAGTGTCAACCACTACTTATCATAAGGTTCCTCGTTTTTAGAGACAAGCATCTAATGCTCTAATTTATCATCACCAATGTATGTTTCTCAAATCCACATATAACCCCAAGCAATGTGCCCCTAATCTAAGTGTCCTTAAGTTAAGCTCTTATCCTCTTAAAAAATTTCAGGTCTTCCCAGTGGTCCAATGATAAGCACCCTCCCTCCTAGTTTTGAGTGATCCTCTTCTAAGCTAGATCTAACACCCATGTAAGTAACTATCCTCCTCAACATGCATTCCATATAGAATAAATAAATTCCATAAAATATAGCCACCTCATCAAGGAGTGTGCTACATTTATCACTAAGTATAACTTCAAGCAACCACCTATATAAATCTCTCCAAATGTCATCATTGAAAAAGGTCTGATATAAAATTAAAGGGATACGATTTCATCATGCACCGCACATCAAATGAAGGCCCCCCTAACATAGTGTAAACACTTTTGAAGCAACCCGAAATCTAACACTCCCTCTTTGCGAGGTGTTGTCACCATCACTAGTATTTTCCCCTTGAATTGCAACTGAACTTGCCTTCTATAAATCTATGTTTGTGAGAGTCTCAGAATCAATCACTAACCCCTCAAAAGAAATTGTCATCCAAACATCGTTCTCCACCAATAAGGAATGAAACCTCACTTCCTCAAAACAATTGGAACACTCACAAATGGAAGCACCTAATGCAATATGGTTAGCATATCTTCTAGAGGGAAGGCTTGCCCTCATTTAAGATTTAAGCACTCATACATGCTCCTATGCATCCTAGAATATCTAAGAATGCTATCTCTACTTCTTGCGAGATGAAGTAGCTCTCCTTGCCTAGACTTAGATCTAACTCTTCTCTTACCTCTAAATGAGATTCTGGAATATCAACCTCCTCACTCCCTTTAACGACTCTGTTATTTTAAAATCCTGTCATATAGAAACTTTAATTCCCCCAAACTTTATTCCTACTAAATGTTTAAATTTGCACCTAAACGAATGGACAAGGAAAGTCAAAGTAGTTTCCAATATTGATTTGTGCACCTTCAACAAGGCAAAGGACCCTTCCATGGCTTTAGCTTTGATGTCACTAATGTGAAAAGTAGGTAAGACATCTATTGCATGCTTCAACATCCAACACAACTTCACTGCAATGTCATGTACTACAACTATAATAAGGATACACATTGCACAAACATCCTCCTACAAATGCTACGTAAAAATGAAAGATATACTTATGTCTCTCACTCCAAAAATAAAAGGGGCAGATCGTATTCTTTGTCACTAACACAGTGAAAATTTGCATCCTTAATCATTTCACTCATACAATTATATAATGTCATATGGGAGGTCAAAAAGTTATAGCTTCTTTTATATTCTAAACATGCAATGTTTACTTAGATGATACAATTAGGCTTGTGCAAAAAATATGTCTATACATTTTTCTATTAATATAATATTTTGCCAAGATAATTACAAGATAATATAAAAATATCTATGATCTCCCTAATTTGAGAAGATATTGATATTTTTTCTTACAAAGAATTACTGTAAATTTAATTTTAAATAACTCAATAACATGATATTAATGTAAATTTAATTTTAAATAACTCAACAACATGCTTTTGTGTGTTAATACATGTGATAATAATAAAAAGTATCTTCAATCTTATTTAACTTTTAATAACACATTGTAATTTAAATGCTAGGGATAATATTTAGAATTAAAAAGTATATACATTCAACGTTTTCATTATATACGAGAAGAAATTTATTATACCATTTATAATTTTATATTATTTTTCTTTATGACATATTCTCTCATTAACATATACTATTTATTATTTTTTACATTTCATCTTCTTTATTTCAGAAATATAGTAATAATATTAAATTATAAATTTATATTATAAAATATTCATCTATATATAATTGATTCTTATTTTAGAAAACATCATAAAATGTTTTTGTTCAACGTCTCAAGCAATTAAATAACGAGAAAACAGCTATAGTAACTCTTCACAATAATGTGTTGACAAAATTCATAAAGTTATCGCAATAATAGTACCAGACATAATTAAATAATAAATAACAAGAAAACCGCTATGGTAACTCGTCACAATAATGTTCATAAAGTTATCACAATAACAGTACTTTGTTGAGAGGTACCATGTCACAGTCAATCATTTAATTATGGTTCTTTTGACCACACATTTGTTTACATATTCACTTGTCCCTCCTAGAGTCTTAGATGTAAAAATCATTGTTCCAAGAGAAAGGATCTTCTCTTTGCAGAGAAAGTTATGATCAAAAAATTTATGGACAATGGCCAAATCAAAGGTTGTATAGGTATAGTTGGAAGAAAAATGGCTTCCACTATTGAAGGTATCATCACACTATTTCTTCCTTTGCGGAATACACTATATTATTTGGTTGTTCATGTGGAAGGAGGATAGAGATTTGATTTTATATATCAATTCATATTTTATGGGTTCCTAAGGGATTTATTTTGATTAATGGATATTTGAATTCAACACTAAGGAAGACATTACTTGAGGGAAGTTCAAGTGTGGGTTTACATTCGTCATCCTCTGGATAATCTTTTGGGTTACCTTCTAGGTCACTCTACTTAGGAATTTTTTGGATAGAGTTGTCCAAAAGACATTCTAATATTTGTATGCATGGATATATGTTGAAATAGGATTTGAGAAGGGACTTCCATAATCCATTTAGTTGAATATAAATGGTCGGTGTGATATTCAATAAATATACTATGAACAAATTCCATTCATGTCCAACATTTTCAATGAATATGCCCATTTTCAAAAATATTCCAAGAAGAGGCCATGGTCATGCCTAAACAACAAATGAAAATAGTTAATGGGGAGATGGACAATAGCTAGAAGAGTTGGAAATCAAGTCTAATGCCCTTATCCAACATATTATTTCAAGATATTGAAGGAGCTAGATGTGAATCTAGATTCTCGAGAAGTATAGAAAGTGGAGGAAAAAATGGCAAGAATGAACCAGTGACAAAAGCATACCAAAATCAACCATAGGAGTAAATCATCCATATGTCTAAATATTATAAGTTTTGGAGTTTGTGGTCAGTGGTCAGAATCTTCTTCTCTTCTCTTTTTTTTTGGTTAAATCTTGATTTTGTTGTTTAAATTGGGTTTTTTACAGCATATATCAATCCAATACCCTTAAAAACCCATGGAGTACTCAGATTGTAGAGAGTTCACAATTCAAAACTTGTGATTCTAATAAACCCCTGCCAGATTCTGGGTAAATGAGACTGGAAAATATGTCAGAAAGACCTAAAAAACATATAATAGATAGACTATGAAAAGACAAATTCTCAAACTACATCATGCATTGGCATTGTTAAACATTTTTGTATCTCTTCACAAGCATCAAGAGCAAGAAAAACCAAAAGAGATCATTGGAAAAAAATGTTGAACAAATATAATATTGAACTTAGAGGATTTCCTAACCAAATTTTACTAACTTCATGAAACTAAAATATTTTTTTATAGAAATAAGAAAATTGGAAAAAGGGGATCACTATTCACCTCATTTTGTTTTGAGGTTGGATGATTAGGGTTTGGAAATTTTAATTACCCTCAATTTTATATAACATTTTAATGGAAGGTCCTAATTTTCATTTATTTAAAATATAAACATTGCTTTATTTAATAATAAATTATTTTTATATCATTTAAATACATTTTTTTACTTATATTGAAAAAAATGCTTTTTTTACTCACTAGACTAAATTTTCGAACTATTTTCATTTTTTTTAATGGATAATATTACTTCCAACTTTTTGGTTGAATTTGTAATGTTGCATTTATATTGTTTAAACATCTTCCCTTCTAAAATAATTGTTGTGGATTAATTAAAAACTAATGACTACACATTGAAAAGGGGTGGCAGGTGCCTAGGGGGGGTTATCTTCAACCCTAAAGGAAAATAAATAAAAAAACTTCTTGCACCAAGGAAACAACAAAACCTCCTATAATCAAGTTAAGGCTTCAACTCTTCGGTTAGGAGTTCAAATAATTAAGAATGAAAATATTAAAAAGATGACAATGGTCGGACATTTGTGACAAGTGGCATTGATTTGGAAAGATGCATGTACAAATGACTACAAGGGTGATTAACTGTGTTATTTTTTATTACTCACTTAAAGTTTCTACCATGAGCCTTGTCAATATAATATTTTGTAGAGCATGTGGGATCTATTTGTGCCTTGTGATGTGCATATGGAAGTTATAACTATGGTTTTGGAATGGTCTACCTCTCATCTTTGTTGTTTGTTTCTCCTACTCAAAATATTTGGCTACAGGTGGAAGGTTCAATGGTTTGGGAAGCATATCAAGTGAGAACTTCAAGAAAATCACTATGACAAATTGAAGTTTTGGTTTTGGGTTCAAGGATGCAATACTTGAATGTCCCAGATATGTTGTAATTTGAACTCTGGCACCAAGCTCAAATCCAACCTAGGAATCCCCTCTCTTATGCTAGTCTTGCCAAGGTACTTTGTAAAACTCAAATAGCCATTCTTATGATATATGGGATAAAATTTCTTGGCTTTCCTACTCTTATTCTTCCCTAAAATTTCTAGCAATCAAAATTAATCAAATTCATGGGATATATAGATACCTCCCTACATTTTTATAGAGGTGGTATTCCTCTTATCACTTAGATAGTATAATTTATTTCATTCAAAATAATAAATTAATCCATTCATAACATTAGCGTTTGAGAGTGGGCCTGGTGGTAAGGCCCAAACAAGAGAGAAATGATTTTAATTTGAAAAACACAAAGTAATTCATTTATTCCATCATGAACACTAGTCAAGATAAAGTAAATAAATAATCAAAGCAAGACCATAGGATAAAAAGCAAGGCAATAATCCTGTGCAAAGAACTTCAAATGATTTCATGCAACTAATTCCATAGGAATGTAAATGAGACATATATTTGAGATCTTATGCTTTAATAAAAGTTAGAAATCACAAAAGTTATGAGCTCCATAATAGTTCTCTGTAAAACCCTTTTAAAGAATGATGCAAGTCAATTACTCAAGATCAAATAAAATGTATGCAAAATAGCAATGCATAATATCCTTGATACTTAAATGATAACAAAAAAATGTGTTTGTCCTATTGGACAAGGATGGGGCTCTCATGGACCATATATATTAGCAAAAGTGGCCTAGAAGAGAAAATGAAACAACCAAGGATTGGTCCTCTGGGAATAAATCAAACAATAAGGCAATATGATCATGGATTGAGAAGAAAAGAGGGAAATGTTTTAAACAAAAATATAATCACAAAATTTGGAAGTAGACTATGATGGGTGGATTCCTCTTTTCTTCTTGATAAGACTTTTCAAATAGGTAGCTAGAATAGTGAACATAACTGGTGTAGCCACTTCTTGAATCTTAGAAGTTATGGAAGATTAAGTATTGTATCTAATGCCTTTTTCAACCAATTTTCAATATTATATCTTAATGATGCTACCATTATGTCTTGTTTGATTTGAAGTGAAAATATCTCATCTTCAATAACTTTGCATTCAGAATGTAATTCTTGTAAGTTATCCATATGGTCTCCAATATTTTTCACAAAGTTAACCAACCATTTTTGCATTTCTTCTTTAGGGAAGTTAGTGAAGTTTTCAAACTCGCTACCCCATGAAACTTTGAGTGTCTTTAATTTAGATTCAATTTGATCTTTGGTTAACATTGTGGCATCACTTATCAGTTGTGGGAATTCATGTTCCTTCAATATATCTAAGGTTTTTAGAAACAATTCACTTATTTTCCCTTTAATGGTGTTAGAACTAGCTGATAATTGTCGAAGGATATGTAGGTTTCAACCTTGTAAAATTAATTATTGAAAATAGATTCTTAATAAATAAAAAAATATGCAATGGAAAACACACACATTACACAAAGATTTTACCCTGAAAAAACAAACTGGGGAAACCAGAAATATTTTCAAATAATTCTTCTTTACAATATTACAATACCACACACACAAAGAGATATATATAGCGAGAGAGAGAGATGGTCCTTATTATTGCAACAGAAATGTTACAACTCCTAAGGATCTCATCTTTAATTATGAACACAGTGTTCGTACAAAGTTAAGAGGTTTGGAATTGTATATGAAATAGACACTATCTATTTCTCTTGTTGAGTTTTATGTAGGTGAAAGCATTGCAATTAAAGTTAGATGTAATAAGACCAAGCTAATTAATCTATGCTACAGGAGAATATAATTGCAGAAAATTACTTATTGAAAGGAAAATGGCACACAAACCTAAGCTACTTTTCAATGGAGGAAAGTACACATGTACACTTCTATACTATCTACAATGAAATGGAAATCACACTTGCACACTTCTATTCTATCTACAAGGAAAGGAAAATCATATTGTTGAAATGAAAGATTGTTAATTGAAAACCCTAATTTGCATGAAAAAGCAATTTTCTAAAGCAAATCAACAAAAGAATCTACAAGGTCTCACCTCCAAGTGCCATTATCAAGGTTTTGGGAGTGTTGTAATATAATAAAGAAGTAAAATCATGAATTTATTGCAAATCTGAGTGAGAATGGAGGGTTTGTTATAAGCTGCGATAGGAGTCCCTGTTTTGCTATAGGAGATAGTCCATGAGCATGTAACAAATAAAAATGTGAGTATGAGAAGCAAGGAAGCTATGGAAAAGTTAGAAAATGATAAAATCAACTTGTTCAAATCTTCAAGACAAGTTGTCACAAGTTTAACCTAACAAAACTAAGCTTTGTGTTTCTTATAGCTACAAATTGGTTACACAACAAAAGAAAACAATGAATAGTAAATGTGTGGTAGCAAAAGAAATAAAGGAAATGAAAATTGGAAATGGCATTACCTAATGTAACTGTTACAAGCAAATGCTTAGGAAACTTGTTAGAGAGAACTACTCATAAAAAAACTTCTAATTAATCATGCATGAGTGATTTGAAAAGTTAACTTTTAGAAATGCTACAAAAATAAATGAAAACATAATACTAACAAAGTATAACACAAGAGGGATATGGATCTCTTCGAGTGGGCCAACCCAAGGAAGCTCAGAGTCCCTTAGAGGAAAGCCAAACTAGAAGTTGAAATATAAAACCACTTTCATTAACTAAGAAATTGTTTGTACATTACATAATTACAAAACTTGCTTGGAAACACAAATCTAGTATTTCCTCCTATTCTTCACGCTCTTCTGTACATGTCTATTGGGCTACTCGAGCCTGTTATTTATAAAATGAGTGGGGAGTAGCCTCCTTGAGGGGAGGACTGAATTTCCCTCCAAACATCCCTAGAAAAATGGATATTGCTTCTAGTCCACCTCGGAGAAGTAGGAAGGGGCATTAAATTCCCTTAGCTATCCAAGTTGAGACGCTCCTACAGCAAGGAACAAGTCCCAAGAATATCTCTAGTGTTGGATCTCCTTGAAATATGTGCAATGTCTCTTAAAATCTTGCACAATGCACATGTTAAAGCACACAAAATATGAAAAACCTCATTGAACCTACTAAGAACCCATTAAGCTAGGAAAGTATGTCACCAAGTGCAAAAGGAGGGTTTAATACAATTTTTATGTGCCTAGGAGTAGATTGATGGGCCTTATGATTTACCTATTTTAGAGGCCCATCACACACACACACACATGATGTGGCACTCATAAACCTCCAATCAATTTACCTTGGATTAGAATAAAATTAGAGTTACATAACTGAAACTACAAAACCATGGGTTAAACCACCATGCAAGACAAAATTGCTAAATGTGAAAGTTGTGTGCTTAAAATAATAAAAAATAGATGCAAAAAATTGCCCAATTTTTTTTTAAGGGGCGCTTCCCCTAAACTCCCATGTAGGAGGGATTCCCCCCACCCCCCACGACCCTCCACCATTGCAACCAACAAAATGTACGTTATGTGGAGGTAGTTATGCAAAGAAATAATGCATACCCAATAGTCTCCCAATTAATGTTTTCTTTGCACATGAGGGATTATGGGAGTACATGATCAATAATCTAGGGCAATAATATCCATTGTATCTCTACACAAAGAGAACCTACTAAACGTTCATATATCTTGTTAATTAATTTGCAACATTCTTCAAAGTTTCCACTGCACTAGTAGCACATTCTTTTCTTCAATAATTTTTGGAAGAAAATCACTACTCGGGGGGTTTGAACCAATAGTGATAGTTATTGTAAAATGTTTAACTCTTTTCAAATTTATTAAACAATCAACTAATCCCTACACATAAACATTAATACAATCAGATACATATGACACAAGTGATTTTGGTGGAAACCCTCAAGGGGAGAAAAACAACCATGTCATTGTGCTGATTTATTTTTTATTATTATTCAAATCTCTTTTACATTTTTTAGCTAGCCACTACTAGCAACGATCCACCACCCCTACAACAGTTTACTAGCCACTACCAGCTAGGAATCCCTAACTCCATATTAATGTTCACTAGCCATTACCAACTAGGAAGCCCCATCTTCCTATCTTGGCACACCACCACTTGTTGGAGGCCCCAACCTCCTCAAACTCTATGGGCCGCCTTTTCATGCATTTTAAAAATGGACCCCAATACAAAAAAAACAATCTCTGCAGCACATCAATAACTCAAGTATAAAATCTATCATGAACCACACATAAACTTCCACACTCATCCATACAACACATCAACGTAAACTTCTCTCGTTCAACATACATATCTCTAACATATTAGTAGCAAAAAGACTCATGGACAAACATCTTTCACTCACAAACTCATCCTACATGACAATAAAAATACATGATAATAAAACTTATGACAACATATATTAGCTTCAACTAAACCAAAGTAGCATTGTCACAAGGTTTATGTCACAACAACATTAAATCTCCACTATATAGACATTTCTTGCTTCAAATTACTCTATTCAACTTGCATCAACATCAACTCTGTCCTCTATCATTCACAAAGGTAAGATATGAACTCTCAAATTTTGTCCATAACTCTATCAAAACACATGATCTTTAACTTTGTCTCCAATAATGGTTGATCTCACCTTTCAGATCCCATCACATCCTTCCATACTCATATATTTTCTCTATGTTTATGCGCACTATACAAATAACTCTCTAACCATGTGCATTTTCTTTTTGTCATTCCATGTGCACACATACTCAATCGAATATGCACTAGAGCTCAATCTAATGCTAGTTGATGTGCACCACTCTCAGATATTTGACTCTGCTATGCGTATGCTACATCAAGGCATGCAATCAATAGCCAATACACACATTAGCTAACCACATCTCTATCCAATGCTAGGAATATATAAAATTAATGCTCCATATTAGATCATATCAAATGATCACTTAGACAAAATCAATCCACAACCAATTCAACCGACAAATGCCATAACAAATTAATCAATGTGTTCTCATATCATCTTGGAGGATCGAATCAAACCATACCATGTCAATAATCCACAATTAGTTGTGTCCACGGTACTAATGATAACTAAATCATTATAAATGTTGAAAGACTGATTCAACAACTCGAGCACATCACTTTACCTTGGGAAATTCCTTGAATCAGCCTGTGTTTTTCCCCTTGCACACCTATAGGCAGTGTCGTGATCTCTGAACTATTAGATTGCAGTAATTGTTGCAGGCACAAAGTGGAAAGCCTTTGCCACCCTATGACTGTCTGAAGCCTGCAACAATCTCTATTACTAAGTAAATTTAAATCTTCTCTGCCCAAAACTGCTGCCAAGTTCTTAAACACATCCTCAAGAACCTGTCAAACATGTGAAAACCTAATCACCTCTAACAATTTATCAAGGCCATGATCCACCACTAGGTTGACATCAATGCCAACATGCCAACCTACCATAATGTCAACAATCATATCTCTCATAAAGCAATACTGAACATCAATGTTCTTTTCCTTAGAATGATATGCTAGGTTATTTGCTGGGAATATTTCCCTCTAACACACTCTATTCTTATAAATCATTGTACCAATCTAATACTTCAACACAATCTTTGTCACCATACTTCTTCCTTGCTTGCATGAGTGGTCGAAATGTTCTACTTTTGTAGTTGAGAGTGCCACTATAGACTGTCCCTTGGTCATCTAATTGACTGCTCCTCCAAATATGTTAAACACGTACCTACTTGTAGATATTATATAATCTAGATCTCCATCCCAATCTACATCAATAAAGCCATCTATTTGCATCACTCTGTCCAATATTGATCTTCATTGGTAGCACAATCCATAGCTAGTAGTGCCACACAAATACATAAAATCCCTCTTTACTTTTTTCCAATGCTCCTTCCCTAGTTTTAACATATACATGTTCAATACTTTGATTGCATGTGTAATGTAAGCTCTAGTATAAACCATTTTATATAGAAAACTTCCAATTGCACTTGTATATGGAACACGAGACGTGTACTCTTCCTCTTCATCATTTCTTGGGTCAAAGATATGTAGATAGATTTTGCACCTATAAGAATATACACCTTTATTAGTTTACATTGCTTCTTATTAAACCTATACAATATTGTCTTGACATACTTCCTCTCAATTAACCATAGCTTCTTTTTTTCCCAATCTCTTCTAATATCCATACCCAAAATTAAGTTTGTAGCACCAAGATCCTTCAATGTCAAATTTAGAAAATGATTGGGTTTTCACTTCCTAGATGATTTGCCTATCCTTTCCAATTAGTAATGTATCATCCTTATACAAGACCAAATAAATTAGATGATCACCAACAAATTTGAAATATGCATAGTGATATGCTTTGATCCTTGTGAAGCCAAACCCTAATATGTAAGTATCAAATTTTTTATACCACATCCTTAATGATTGCTTTAAGCCATATAAGGACCTTTCAACTCGCACACCAACTCTTCCTTTCACCGCAAATCCTTTTGGTTGCTTAATGTAGGTTTCTTCTTCCAAACCCCCATGAAGGAATGATGTATTTACAAGCATATGTTCTATTTCAAAATCAAAAGTAGCAGAAAACAATAAAATAAATTTAATAGAAATTAACTTGGCAACAAAAGAAAATATTTCACCAAGGTCAATTCACTCTACCTGGGAATAACCTTTCTCTACTAACCAAGCTTTGTATTTATCCGCTCTACCTTCTGCATTTTACTTCTTATTAAACACCCACTTGTTGTCAATGGGATTTCTTCCAACCAAAAACTCCATTAGATCCCAAGCTTCATTATTGTCCAAGGATGTCATTTCTTCAACCATGGAATTTTTCTAGAGTTTTCCATGCTATGAATTCATTGCCTTCCTAAGAGTTATAGGATCATCACCAGTAATAAACAAAGAAAAAATTGAATAGAAATTAGGTAGAGCATATCTTTTTGGATACCTTCGTTCCCAAACTGATCTCCTTAATAATGGAGTATGTGGTTCTTCTTCTTCTAATTCATGTTATTTTTTAGATTTAGATTCATTATTCTTCAATTCAAACTCTATACTTTCTTGTTATTTCCCCCTTGGAACAACTTCATGTTTGAAAACATATTTGATTTCTATAAATGCCACATATTTACTATACACTACCTTATTAGTTTCAAGGTTCCAAAGCTTATAATGTTTTAGACCATCTTTATATCCAATAAAGATACACTTTTCAATTTTCTTATCTAGCTTTCTCCTATTATCCTTTGAAACATGTATATAAGCGTCACAACCAAATATCTTGAGATGTTTAAGAGAGGGTTTCGTACTGGTCCATACCTTTTGTGGATTCTTGTCATCTAATGCTAATGAAGCTGATCTATTTACTCGATAACATGAAGTTTCCACTACTCTTTTCAGAATTCCTATACTAACCCAACACCATAGATCATGCTCCTTGTTTTCTCCATTGACTTCTTATTCATTGTTTTTGCAACTCCATTTTGTTGAGGTGCTTATGTACTAGTCTAAGGCGTTGCTATACGAAACTTCTGACAGTTTTCTTTGAATTCATTCCCACATAGTTATCTACCATTATTTGCACTCGACACCTTAATTTTCTTCTCTATATTTTTCCATAAAACTGTTAAACTCTTTGAATTTGTTAAATACTTTAGATTTCTTCTCAAGAAAAAAACCCATATATTCCTTGAGAAGTCATCTACAATGAGACATAGTACAAATATTTACCTAGTGATGGAATTGACACTGGTTCAAACACATCACTATGCAACAATTGTAATATTCTCTCTAACCTCATTACACTAGAGGAGGATCTTACCCAATTTTGCTTCCCATCTAAACAATGTTTATAGAAATCAAAATCTTGAGAGAAATTAAACACACCTTTTACCATTCATTGATCATGTAGTACTTAGAAAGGTTGTAGGAGATTTTCCTTCTTTTACTCTTCTCTAAAAAAAAACAGAGTTGTTGTACCCATCAATAATAGTGCTTCGCACTAGGTTATACAGAATTCCAATCCGAACTTTGTTTATCAATACCATTCTCCTCGAACCATCTAGTAGGTATCATTTTCAAACATTATTTTTACACTTGCACCATTCATCTTTCTTTCATAAATCAATATTCAGCCAAACCTGGGATATGCAGAACACTAAGGAGTGTTTTAATCCTTACCCCCATGAGCTTCAACTTAAATTTTTCTCATGCTATGTTTATGAATTTCAATTTATCATCTAAGAAAAAATCACCACCAACTTATCTTTTATACTCGCAAAACCACTCACTATGAGGAATCATATGAAAGGATGCACATGTGTTAACCAACCATGTCTCATGATCTACATGTGTACTTGAAGAAGATAAATACACATCCCCTCCTTCATATGAGGAGGTTTTTATTTTGTAGAAGGAGTATCACCAAATTCCTTCCCTTTCTAAGTAATTTAGGACTTACAATATTTCTTGTAATGCCCATATTTTTCACATCTCTAATATACCTTTACAAATTTTCCTAGAAATTTAGATTCACATCTAGATTTAAATCTCCCACCTGAGGACATATTTTTATTTCTTTTTTGGGAGTTTCATCTTATAGACTTGAGGCATATGTGCTATGAGCTTCATATTTTTCCATCTCATCTCCTTTGATAACAAGGATGAGACTATATAATTGAAACTTAGATTGGTTACATTACTACCTATGGCAACAACCAAACTATCCCACGCATTTGATAAAGAACACAACAAGCTAATACATTTATTTCCATCTAAATTATTAATATGAGTAGATACTAGCTTACTTCCAATAGTATTGAATGAATTTAGATACTTTTTCATTGATTCTTCATCCTTCATCCTCATGTTATACAATTTGTTTATGTAGGAACAATTTGTTCATTGGGGACTTAGGTTGATACACAATCCCTAACTTGTTCCACAATTCCTTTACTGTAGCTTCTCCTGAAACATTTGGTAACACTGAATTTGAGAGACACAATCATATTGTGCTATTTTTCTTTTGATCCAACTTGGTCTAGTCTTCTTTTTCCATCTTTGTTGGTGTAGTACTTAGAACCACAACAAGCCATTGATCTCTGTCCACCAAAAAATCTTCCATTTGGAGCTTCCACAACTCAAAACTTTGTCCATTGAATTTCTTGATCTCTATATTTGAATTACTAGCCATTTCCTTTCACCACAAGAATTAACTCCACATATCTCCCACTGGAACAGGGTTTACCACAGGCCTAAGAAAAACCCCGTAGCCAAAAAAGCATCCTCTTGAAGCCAAAACTTCTTTGATACCAAATGTAGGTTTTAACCCTATGCATTCAATTGTTTCACAAATATTATTAATAAAATGGAAAATATGTAATCGAAAATGCACACATTAACACAAATCGTTTATCTTGGAAACCCAAACTAGGAAAACTAGAAATATTTTTCAAAAATATTCTTCTAAATCACTAATCCATTTACCCTGGATCAAAATTTAAATTTAGTTCCTTAACTGAAATGACAAAACCATGGGATAAATCACTATGCACCAAAAAACCACTAAAAGTGAAAACAATTTTCCAAAACATGTGCAAAGACCTCCCATATATTTTTTCAAGGGTCCTACCCCCTATAAACCTCCCGAGTAGGGTAGGCTTCTTACCCCCCCCCCAAACACCCCCCTTCCCCCGCCCCATGAACCCCCCACTATGCTTGGCACAACAATAGTGCATGAAGGTAGTCATGTAAAGAATATAACACATACCCAACATGATATCAATCCTTGCAATCCAATAAGATTTTATCTACTTTATTCTTCTCTTAGGGGGGAGGTCATGTTGTTTGCTTGTGTTTCATCCATGTCTAAAACTCTTGCTACAAATGTGCTTAATGTATTTTTATAGAAATATTCATAATTTTCTAGATTTTCTAAGGTACTCAATAAGAGAATAAAATCTATTTTCCAATTTGCTTGAATTAGAAGCAACTTCTCATGCTTCAAAATTGCGTTGACTCATTTATTTATGTTCTCAATAACATATGTTCTAATCCCAATTAACAATTTAGATACGTTTTTAACTTTAGAAGATTATCTTAATGTTCTTGGAGGGATTTGATCTCAAGTGAGGATATATAATGACTCTTCAAATAAAGGTATAGGACACAAAGCATCCTCAAGCTCATTTATTTTTTGATGTAGTCAACAATTTTTAAATTCCTACCCTGTTGTTGAGTGACCCAGTGCATTACTAGTAGTTGGGTGGAATTTGAGAATTCTAGAGGCTTTCAATTATTTAACTTCAAACTATGAGTTCCATCTCCTTATATCTTTCTTATTCTTAACATTAACTCTTTTAATTGGTATTTTTCTAGCCTCTTTATTATACATGGTGTTAGTATTGGGTTTGCACCTTCAGTTCAAGGCAATATTTATCAGTTCATTTTTGCAAAGTCATGGTTATGTAAAAGGGATATTAATCTTTTTATGAAATTTGCTATTTAAGCCTATGTATATGTCTAATAATTTTTTTTACCTAACTCTAAGCTTATCCTAAGTTTTTTTGTAGCACAATTAACCTATCAAAAACCTACAACTGGTGCTACGAAATATTTTCATAGCGCCAACCGAAACATTTTAAAACTTGGTTTTCGAGATTCCAACGCCATTATTTCGAGTGCCCAAGTGTTTGTTCATAAATCCTTAGCCATTTTCATCCATGATTTGACAACCAACTGTATTTTCAAGCCCAAGAGAACCATTGAAAATCAAACCCTAATATGCCATGTTTACCCTAAAACAACATTTTCCAACAAACATATATTTTTAATTTAAGTGCACATGAATCTTTCTGAGCATTTTCCTACATTCAACTAGGGTGTTTGAAGGTTGGGAAAGTTGTTTGTAGCATCAGATATTTTACAATATGGGTTGATTAGGTCATGTGAAGAGGTTTGAACCTGATGGTATGTATTTCGAGGTCTATCCAGAGATGTTAGTTCTTTTCAGAAATGCAGGATGGGAGCCAGTGTTCCAGCGCTTCAACGGACATAATCTCAATTGGTGGCATGATTTCATCTATTACTTCAATGGCAGCATTGCAAGAATCAAGACCCTATATTTCCCTATCACAGAAGAATCCATTGTTGAAGCAACAAGTTTGTCAAATGGGGGTGAGAGGTGGTTTAAAAAACAAAGGTTAGAGAATGTAGACTTGAATTTTTTCCTGAAGGAGGATTGTCATAATCAATATTGGAATGTAGGGTTCCTCTAAAATATGTTGAATCCTAAATGGTCTACTGTCGTTAGAAGTACAACTCTTCTTCACCCGTGAAGATAGGTATTCTAAAGCTTACTTGTATCATATGAGGTTTCTTTGTCATTTGGTAGGTTTCAGTAAGATGAATTTACCATATTTCCTTCACCAAAGTCTGCTAAAGATGTGCACCAAAGAAAGAAACATACCTGAGCTACAACCCTGTGATATTTTTCATCATGATGTAATTAAAATCATATACACTCATGAGTTAAATAAGTAGGTGGAGAAGTTGAAGAAATTGAGGTAGACAAACCTAAGACCACTTGCACATAGAAGATCAAGGAGAGGTCAAACCAAAGTTTCTACCCAAACCCTAGCTCAGGAAACCAAGGGAGAATCTAGTAACATCCTTGTTGAAAAACATGATGAAACCCCTATGAAAAAGCTAGAGGTTAAGGTTTATGAAAGGAGGACTAGAAGCCAACAGAAACTGATGGTAGAAGAAGAGGAAGCAAAACAGAGAGAAACACAAAGAAAAAAAGGCAAACAGAAGATAGAAACAAAGGATGAAGAAGTTGAGATAGAACCTAGGGTTTATGGAAAAAGACCTCACACTCGCCCTACTAATAAGATAAGACTAAATTTAAAGGCTAAAATGAACCCTAGGCTGAAAGAAACAATGATTATTGAAAGAGTAGAAAGAGATAGAGGAAAACACCCTGTGCAAACTTGAAAGAGTAGAAAGAGATAGAGGAAAACAAAGCATGTTGACAGAAAGAAGGAAAAATCCCTAAAGGCTACAAAAATCACATAGAAACCTACTAGAAGGGTGATAAGGAGTCATAAGAAGCTAGACATCCTTGCTCAGGTTGTAGAAGCCATGGAGAAATGATCAGTTTACTTCATGGGGCAAAGAAATACACAAACACTAATGGTCCCTCGACATTTTGACCTACTGTTACACAACATTTTGTCACTATCCCTGTACTCCCTGTTCCTTCATCCTGGAGGACCTCTACAATGAACCCTTCATGCTTTCCCATCATGAAGAAACTCCCATTGTGTCCCTCTTCATGAGCAGAACAATTCCCCTTTGCATCATTTTCCCGAACTCTTTTGTTTTTCCCAATTTACAAGACCGACGCTAATGACCTGCAACCTCCCCGCACCGATATGCAGGGATTATAACTATCCCTCACGCCAACCGGAGTGACTGAGCCTTTTCTCAGTCGCGTCGATCCTCTTTTGGAAAGTTTTTCAATTTGGAGCCGAAGCTTCCAGATCTAGAAGCTTCGTAACGGAAGTCTGGTAAATGGTTAGGCCGGATGGAGCTGAGTAGTTCAAATTGGGCTCCTTTCCCCTATTAGGATGGAACTACCTCAAGAGATAAGACCTTCTCCCATGAGAAGAGGAACCATCTCCCATCCATTCAAGCTATATAAACCTCCACTTTTCCCAAGCACAAGCTAGTGTGTGTGTGTGCTAGTGCTAATTAAGTTCTGTTTGGAGTAATCAACAAGTTATCCATACTTTGTAGCTCTCTAGTTTGTGTTTAAGGGAGAATTGTGAGTTGTTTTTGTGTGAAGCCTAAAGGGAAGAGCCTTGAGACTATCATTTTTGGGGCCATCCATGGAATTCTAGCAGAAGTGTGTGGGAAACTGGATTTGTTAGAGGAGAACAACAACGTCAAGATGTCGGTTGTAATCTCTACTTCATTTAATAAAGATGCAACTATCGATTGATTTCCTACATAATATTTCATTTCACATGTTTATGGCTAATTTTTCTTGACTTTTTAAGTAGGTTGAATACAATTTGTATATTATCACGGTTGTTGTATATTGTTGTCTACTTGTTTTAGGTGTTCGCAAGAAGAAACAAAAGATAACTGGAGCAAGGAAACATGGTCGTCATCAAACGGATAGCGTACTAAGAGGTGGGCCCTCTTAATTGGTTCTAACCTAAGGAAATCTGTGGCTATACCTACCCTTGGACTAGAATGTCTTGTTTGTGGCTATACCTGCTCTTGGGCTAGAGGGATTGTTTGTGTCCACACTTAGAATTTTACCTACACCACAAATTGGCGACCATACTGGGGAATAAGTCCTTCGTTTTGCTTGTTTGTAACTCCATGGTTTTGTTTGAAGTTTTCTAGTATCACGATTTCCCTTTAGTTATATCTACTCTTCCTTGTTTACTGCTCTAGGTTTGAAATTTACAGTAGCAAGTCTGGTCTCAGCCTTTGAAAATTTTTATTTTTTCCTTGTATCCTCGACCAACGCGCTTACTTCGCTGACAGTCGCGCCGAATGATGCGATATACTCAGGAACAGTCGCGTTGACCCCCTTCTGGCACTTGTTTTCAGTTAGGCAGTTGCATCGATGCCTGTAGGTGAAGATTAGGGTTTACCCCAGATCTCGACCAGTGTGTCTTGCTCTCTTGATTTCTGCCTTGTAACTTGTTTAGACTGTTTTCTCCCTAACTGGAAAGCTGCATTTTGACTTGGTTTATTTGCTTGTTGACTTGCCTTCTTTTTACTTGATTTCTTGAGTCTGTGGATGGTTTGTAGCCCTAGGGAATCTAGGTTATCATCCATTCAGTTGATTGTGAACTCAGTGAGTCAAGATGTTGGTGAATTTACTACTTGCATTTCATTTATAGTCCTCTTACTGCTTTTGTCTCCATCACACAAGTGAAAAGTTTTGTTTTCTTGTTTAAACATCTCTTTTCCGGCATAGGTCACATTGATTGTCTTGTTTTTGGTAGAGTCATTGCTTCATTAGTTTGAAAGAGATTCTCTTTTGTGCCTTTTCATTTTATTGAGGATTGATTGTCTCGAAAAAAAACTTATTGAAGTATTTGATGAAAGATTCGTTTTTTCATTTCATGGAAAACACGTAATTCTAGTTTGCTGCATCAATATGTTATGCTAGTTAGCATCATTGAAGACTATGGTTGCATTTTCATTTGAAAAGAAAAACGAATTCTCTTCACTCTTGAAAGGACTATTTGGAGTGCACTTGTTAGGAAACTAGGAATTGGAAAGAGTTTTTTCATTAGTTTATTTTCAAAAAGTAAAGTAGTGAAAAGATAATTTTTGCTTTCAGTTGCTTGGTTGTTTGCATTTTATTGTGTTTTCTACCCTCTCTAGTGTATACGATTCATCGAATTGAAAGAGTCTTGTCTCATTTAGCTGCATATAGGACTTTTCGATTCACAACACTAAGGCCTGAAAACCGAGACATAATTCAAGATAAACTTTAAAATGAACTCAATTAACCTAAGGCGCATTTGAAACCTAACAATCACATCTAGAAGGTCTAGGCTAGAGATGTGTTCTGGCATCTTTAAACCTATTAGTTGTCATTAGCTTTGGCATTAGACAATGCTAGTATGGACTTGTGCTCCCGTACCATCGATTATATAAAGGGAGACCCCACTAGGCTGCAATCCTTTATCCATAGGTAGTTGAGTCTGTTGCATTGTAAACGTAATACACCGAACACAGCATTAGGGGAGATTTTCTGTCCATACTTCTCGGTTCTATAGGAGTCATTCTGCAATTCACGGTTACCTGGTAATCCTTTTTACCTAGATCATCTAGAGTAGTCATTTGATCTTCTTGACTCATTAAACTTAAAATATCATCTGAGCATTTGTCCTTTCAACCTCGTTTCCAATCGAAAGTGATAGAGTCATCTTTGCTTCTTTACCAACTCTTAAAACGTGAAAGAGAACTAGTTTATTTATCCATTCTTAAAAATTGTTGCCCACGATCTTATAACATCTTGTTAGTTTCTTCAAGACCAATTCATGAGTATTCCTTAAAGTACATTTTAAAGCCTTGAACTTTACTCTCTTTTCTTGATACTCAGACAAAGGCATCGTGGCTGAACCATATGCTTCACCTAGTTCCTCATCCTCTCCTCTGTTTGAAAGATAGAGGATCCATTTCCTGAATTACCACAGTCACTCGAGGACCAAGGTATTGAACTCAGAATTGTTCTGAGAATTCATCCTTTGTCATCTCATCCTCCATCTCCTTCAAATACTGGGTCACTATCTGATATTGGCCCAGAATCCCCGGACAATCCTGTCCAGACTCCTGAGAGTTTGTCGACTACTGAAAGTCAGCTTGGACTGGTTGTATATCCTCTGAATCCTTTGTTCAACCCTGTTGAGATATCACCGCAGCGTCTGTACAGTCTGTACGATCAACTAGGTATTCCTTTGGAATTATCCCCTTGAACATCTTCGTTCATTCATCGCCACTTGTTTCCACCCATGGAGCCCGAAGGCGACGCTCCAGTCTCCTCTCCTGATCACTCGGAGGTTTCCACTACACTGTCGAAGAGGAAGAACATTAGTTTCCTCCTGAAGGTTTGCCTTACACAGGAAGCATTCCTATTAGTATTTATATGGATTTACCCCCTAATTATGTGACTTTAGCACAGTTGGTCTCAGGAACACCTAGTGCCTCGTCACTTTATTTAACCCTGTTAGGGCATCTTGCACTGTACGTACCACAGGTCCTTCCATTGAGAACCAGACCTCCCAATAGTTACCTCAGTCTTGGTACAACCCACCAGTCCCAACCCTCTTGTCTCATCCGTCCAAGTCACCCATCCGGTTCAATCGATAGTCTCGAGTCATGTTGCTGTCAGTTCTTCGACCCCTCCAGTAAGTGGAAAAGTTGTGCCACCGCCTAGGGGGTAGAATCTGAATGTTTCTATGGTTTTAGGCACAACCAATGTGAGTATCTCACAACCTCACATGGTTGGGATGAACCTGCCTTCTTCTGATGTTCTTCAAAACCCTGCTGGTCCTACTGGATCAAGCAATGTCTAGTACCAACAGGTCCAAAATTCAGTTGGTCCGTCTGGGTCAGGAAATTTCCAGTATCAACAGCCTTATGAGACTCAGGTTTAGTACCAAACTCCTTATGTTCCATATGGTTCCCAAGGAATGGTCAATCCACCCTACGTCCTACAACCTGGACAATATGTTTAGCCTGGTTCATCCTCCTTTCCTGGTGGCTATGGCTAGATACAGTTCGGAAATTTTCAAGGTCTCAATCCGGGAATAGTTCAAGTACCCTTGCAGCAGCAAGGACAACCTCTACAGCAACAAGGGAAACCTTTGTTGCAGCAAGGGCCATCCGTGCAGTAGCAGGGGCAGATGATGTCGTAGCAAGGACAACTAAAACAACCACAGGGGTAACCCTTGCAACAGTTGTAGCAAACCATGCATCCGCAAATGCAATATGTTCAGCAAACTTCCCAGCCCATGTCTTCGCAAGGCCAACCTCTGCAGCCGTAGGGACAACCTTTGTAGCCACAAGGTCAGCCCTTATAGCAACAGGGCCAACCCGGGCGGTAGCAACCCTCATATACATATCAACAAGGTCAAGGTCAGGGTTAAGTCCTGCAGCAACAGGCCCAAAATCCTAATGTCCAAGGGAAATAGGTTCGAAATCCTCTGGTTGGACTTGCTTATCGACCTCCAATGCCTTTCAATACTCAATTGCCATTCTTGGCTACACTAGAGTTGCCCGATGTGTCTCGGCTTATGAATGATCCAATTCTTCATTCACCATACTAGACTCCACTTCCATCCAAGATCCTAAGAGATTGTCCGAAGTTTGATGGAAAAGCAAAAGAACATCCCCAAGCCCATGTGATGACATATCACCTCTAGTGCTCTTCGAATTCTTACGTTGATTATTCTATTCGTCTTTGTCTTTTCCAACAAACTCTTGCAGGCGCTGCAACCAAGTGGTACATCGAGCTCCCTCGAAGTAATTATCATGACTTCAACTCTTTAGCCATGGCTTTCCTCATGCATTTTTAGTTGTCGGTTCGCTATGAAACTAGCACCTATTTTCTCACATCGCTCAAGCAAAATACTATGATACACATCTCTGATCACATCCATGAATGGAGACGTAGGCATCGCTTGATCAAGTTCGAGATTGCTGATCAATTACTAACCGAATGGTTTACCAAGTCATTCGTCGCTCCAATTTCTCCCGATATAGCTATGGGTGGGTACGTTACAGAGGAGCAAGCCATTATTCATGCCCAGTACCTGGATCTTTTTTACTCCCAGTATGGAACTTTGTTTGAGTTATTACCCGATGCTCCGAGGCCATCATCCAATCCAACGACATCAAAGTCACAGGCTACACCTCCTATTGATGGAGTAATTGGTTCAGTGTCTCAGGCCCCTGCAAAATATTCTTCCAAACAGAAGTCGGTCTCAAACACTGCTTCCAATAGTCCCTCCCAAAATTCACCTAGCCCTAGTAAAACCTCAGAGGTCCATGCTGTCTAGTCTACCGTAGCAGACAAATCCTTGAAAGGTAAGACGAAAGGCAAAGGCAAGGGTAGAGCCGATGCCCCAAAACAGGGTCCTCCCAAGTTGTTTGCTGGTGATGCTTCACAATGGAAGCCTAAGTATCCATGCCTCATCTGTGAGGAGGATCACTATAGTAAGGATTGTCCACGATAATCCGAAGTTAGTCTCTTGCTCAAAGGGACCCCAACTATCCTTAAAGAGTTGTTTTTGTCTTAGCAGACTCAAATGGTAGACTAGCCTCAATCATTTGCTTCCTCAGGTTCACAAGTGTTCATGATGAGTACGCCAATTAATGTGGCTACTAAATAAAAAGATTATCAAACTCATGCTTTGATAGCCGGGAAAGAGAAAGAGGCCACCCCTTCTTCTTCTGCTCCGCTGAGTTCTGGTCCTCTCCATATAGAGCAACCTAACCCTGATTCCTCTATTAGTCCACCTTCTCGAGGTGTGCTAAGGAAGTCCTCGTATAATCCCAGTGCTTGAGTCACTCCACATTATAATATTGTTGAGGATTTGGCTCAGACGCCATCAGCTATGTCTGTTCTCAAGGTACTTCAAATTTCTCTGTCCCAACGGAAGTCATTACTATTGGCTATTGGGGGTATTGATCCTACTGATTATAATCTAATATGTTTTGATCTAGAGAACCACGTTCCACATTTTCCTCATGAGATTGACTTTCTCATTCAAGTAATCATTAATGAGAAAACCATTCATAGGACCATCATTGATGAAGGTGCCTCTACCTGCATCATGACAGTCACTTGTTGGAAGGCAATTGGTTCTCCTACTCTGAACCAATCTCCTAACACCTTGGAAACTTTCGACGGGCGCGATTCGCGACCATTCGGTGTCTTACCCAACCTTGCCAGGACTTTGGAAGGCAAGACAGTACATGTCGAGGTAGAGATTGTTGACGCTAATCTCAATTATAATATTCTTCTCGGATGGAGTTGGACCCACACCATGCATGTTTTAGCCTCCTCCTTGTTCCGCGTGATTCATTTTCCCCATCAAGGGAAGATAGTAACAGTCGACCAACTGTCCTTCTTTGCCTCTTCCTCTTCAGATGGCAATGTTCTGTATGTCAAGAACACCGATGCTCCTTATGAGAGTGTGGGGGCAATACTTTTTAAATATTCTACTTTGATGGGAATTTTTCCACTCCCACTTCCTCATGTTGCCTTCGTTAACATGATTTTGGTCAAATATGATCCTTGGGTCATACCTTCACCGGATCTTCTTAATAACTGGGGTGAGGTTATGCCACTTAGTCCCTCCGAAATCAATTATGTGGCAATTGTTTTGACCTCAAGTTCTATATCCTCTGATTTTCCTATTTTGAGGACATCTCTCGATACGTATTCTCACTCTCCGTGGCTTGGTGCTTCGAAATTTCCTAATCCCTTAACCGATACTTTTCTTTCTGACAAGAGTATCATGGAAATAATGTCTCTGGAGGAACCACCTTGGAACAATACTCTTCATTGTTCCTTGTTCCTACCTAGCTCAGTGGTCATTCTATGTGTCTTGAGAAGTTCTCTTCTATGCTGCCTACTGACATGTCTGCTTCTTCCGCCGTTGTCAAGATCTTTCAACTGAGGGAACCTTTATCTCTTCATGGATTCAGGAATTTTCTCCCTCCCTGAGATTTTACCGATTGCCCATTATTGCAATGGGGTTGTCATCTGACTCGTAACCCTCCCTCGCCCAGGGGGCATGGTGACAATGCCTTATATGAGTTCTACTCTATTATTTGGTTGAGTCGATGCTTACTCGTCATGTCAATGGTAAAACTCCAGTGTTCATCTATGTTGATTGATTACCCGAGTTTGAGCATGGACTCTCCCACAAGGTGCTATGCTTAGGTGATCCTACATGGTCACTTATGTACATTAGTGTGTCATTCATTTTTGTGCAGTGTGGTTAGGTGTGTTGGTTTCCAAGCAGTTTTCATGCTCACTATGTTTTTACCTACTTTGTAGATGTCTGTGACTCCTCACATTGGTTTCGTTGATGGTACCTTTCGTAGTACCTGGAATTTATGACACCCATGGTGAGTTGATTGATCTTCAAGGTATTTGTTTAGGTCAAATAACTAATAAAATTGCTGAGTACAACGCAATTATCGAATTGTTGTCAGAAGCCATCGCTCTTGAAATTTGGGAATTGGTTGTCAACCTAGATTCACAACTTGTCGTCCTTCAACTCAACGGGCAATATTCCGTCAAAAATCCTCAGATATTGAGAATGTATCTACGTATTCGTCTACTGGAGAGAAATTTTGATTATATTACATATCATCATATTCCTAGACATATGAATACATTGACAAATGCATTAGCTAACCATGTGCTGGATAGACATTTGCGAAATATGTGAAAAGCAAGAACAAATCATTTGTACCATAGTAAGAAAGAAAATACAATATATATATATATATATATATATATATATATATATATATATATATATAGTGTTTGATACATCCAAAACCCCAAAAAATAATATGTGTGTCCAAAATACATCGGTGGCTTGCAGGCCTTATACATCCATGGCTCACAGGTCTCAAAAATATGGAATGCTAGACCTATGCACTAAAAAGCATGATGCTTATGATAGCATGTAACTGCTCAGATTACACGAGTCAGTAGTCGGCGGATCTAATCTGACACCCCCACCATATGCCTCTGGTACTGGCATGGGACATCACCCATCCGAGCATACTTTGGGATCCCATGAGTCAAACCCTCGAGACTTCGCGCTATCTCCTCCACGTTTTCGTTCCCCTCCTGATAAGGAGCGACGTCAAACTGTTGAGCGACGCGCATGGAAATCGAGGACATCCCGGCAGGGCATTCTGGTCCAACATCTGCATTCATGAAATCGAAGTTTCATGAACACATATATTTCAAAAATAGTAAAAACATCAAAAACTAAAAAAAAAAATGTTTTTTTTACCTCCATCATCAAAATACTCTCCTTCTTGGAGCAGCATATCTAGATCTCTGCGAAATTCGGTACCACTGTAAGGCCAATCCTCCACTATGATTAGCTGTCGTCGTAGCCATGAGAAGAAGGCAGGCTTGTAGGACATCTGTTGGCCTCCCGTAACCTTGGGCATCAACTCACTCCAACAGAATATCCATGGGACTCGTGGCATCGGCGGATCCACCTCGGTCAGTTGGTATTGGAACAGTGGAACTCGCTCGAAGAAGAAGGTCACTAGCACAAACCCAAAGCAAAACTGCTTCAGGTTTCCCGCCTTAGCTTTTGATAGCTAGTGCTTCATGTTGACTTTCATAGATTCTGCCCAGTTAAAAATAGTGGGTGTTGTGCACTCGATAGCATACAGGAACTTTGATTTGTTAGTCTCATGTGGAGCTTGGGACCCATCCACTCTGTTAATGGTCAACAGTAACACTCTCAATACAAGATCTCGAACAGTCGTGATCTTGATCTTGCCACTCTTGGATTTGAGGGCTTCTGGGAAATGTTCGGAAAGTAACATGGAAACACTGCCCCGATCGACCTCGACCTTTTGACTAGTTCCCCTCTTTGGGATAGTCCTATGATGAAATAAATAACTGAAGTCTCCAACTCCAACTCTTGGTCACCAATGATAAAAATTTCCCGATTTATGTCCCAGAGACTAATCAGGTATCGTAGCAGCTCAGGTTCATCCCGCATCCCTGGTGTGAGAAAGAACTTGAGGAGCCCACAGTTCCTCAAATCCTCCAAGCAATTTGGATGAAGGATGGCTTGGGTATTGATATCCTCATGTTCTCTTTCTTTCCAATCCACCATTTTCAACATTTTTCTTCCTACAACAACCATTCAATCAAGTCAATGATAATTTTTTGACAAAGAAATTTGGATTTAAATGGTGCATTAAAGAGAAAACATCAATTTTTCTTTGTTCATGGTGCTAGCATGCTTATTTAGCACGATTCTGTGCCTGGAAATTGCACCGACCAAGGGCGAAAAAAACTCTGCCAAAATCTCCCTCATAAATCCAAAAAATAGATAAAACAGGAAAAAGCATTATGAAAATGGATCTTAAGGTCTTGGCTCTTACCTGTAGTTGACGGCTCGGCGAATGACCTCCCGGATCTCCCGCAATATGCTCCAGAAAAATTAGGGAAAAAGTGGGTTAAAAGCTCTTCACACAAAGGTAAAATGGTAAATGGTAAAAAATAATTACTTTTCCCTCCTTTTATTCATTTTTTCATGAAATATCAGGGTTTGTACGTGTTTTTAACCTATTTTGCCTCAGGAATTGGATAATGCATTTACCTTTTTGTGCAACGACGAGTCACGGATTTTCGATCGTGGTACCAAGTCACGTTTCAACGCTTTTCTCGACTCGTAAAACTCAAATGAAAAGATTTCCGAGTATTTTTCCCTTTTGACTCATAAAAGAGAATAAAATGGGGGGTCCGCTTTCAAGCTCTTTTCCGACCCTTTAAACACAAAAATATTGTCGAGCTCTTGTCGTTTTGAACTCGTTAAAGGCTGTGAAACGTCGTTTACCCAGTATATGTTTACCCCATTTTTGGGCTGGGATAAATTATTTATGAAAAATGTACTCCTTGATTGAAATGGTCAACTGGTTCTCTCAAATATTGTTTTCTACCTTTTCGGGCTCGAGAGACACAAAAATACGAAAAGGGACCATGTGGAGTTTTCTTTTTCGTGTTTTTTTCAAACTCTCTAAACATGAAAAAGATACTGAGTTACACCTTGTCGGACTTGTTAAAACATTAAATGACATTGGATTCGTCGCCATGACGAACATGAGCTTCTCCTTGTCCGTCTGAAGGATGAACTTACAGTGCAAGCATATGCTATCCCATTCAAGCTTGTGATTAAAAAATAATTGGGGTACCTGCCAAAAATGGTGGGGGAAAATGGGAAATTTTATCAGTCGTGTCGGCAGCTCACTCTTGAACATGACACTTTCTGCTTTGTGTCGAGTTGGGATATCCTCACTTCATCATTGACCTTCCTGGGTTGGGCTGTTCATTTTTTCCATCCATTTGATCTCTTCCACGTCATCATGACCATTGATCCTATGGATCCCAAGGCTGCCAAACTCTGCGTCGTGTCACCGATATGTTCAAGAGTTGTCCTTCTGCAGTTACCCTTACCTATGATTCTTTGTATCATCCAAAATCATTTGCATCCCTTTGTCTTGTGTCGATGATGTGGGATACATCATGGCCCTCCTTCGACATGGTCACTTCTTGTTGACTTCAACTCATTATCCAGGAAGTTGATCGAGAGACTCCTCTTCATTACCTTGGAGCTTTCATTCCTAACGACAAGTTCTTCGCACTCAATGATAAGTTCACATCATTGGCTTTCGATCGAGTGATTTCACGAGTGTTCGACTTCAGTTCCTTCATTCACATTCCATGAATTATGTTGCTAGTACCTTGAGAACCATTTTCATTATTGATGGTTTCTCTCGTGCTTGTTAACAATTTACATCATTGACTGGTAATCAAGCGATTTTCTAGCATGTTCGACGTCAACACATCTATTCACATGTTAGAATCTGTACTTTGATCAGGTCGTGTTGGAGCGCAAGACCCTGGGCTCAGATTACAAAAGTCCAGGTTGCAAGGCGATGTGACATGGTTGTGTTGATATACATGTATCTTTTAGATGGATGGCTGCGACCATACCATGAGTTGTCATATGTGATCCTTCTCATTATTGGATGGTTGTGACCATACCTTGGTTTCGATATGATCCTCTTTATCGGATGGCTGCGCCCATGCCTGGATCCATTTACATGATCATTCTCTGGATGGTTGCATCCATACCATGATTCATGTATCGTTTGATAGAGTTTTCAGTAATGTATATGTATCTGTACTTTCTTGCAGGTTTTCCGATGACAGACTCTGGTTCCCCGCACTGAGTTATAAAGTATTTCACCCCTCACTCTAGTTCGGCCTTCATGCTTTCATGTGGGCATCACTGACAAACGATTATTATATCACGTGTGTTCATATTGGGGCATTAAAAATGGAAAAATCACAAAATAATATATTGGGGTTATAATGAGGGCGTAAGGGGTTTTAATATACCATCCAATAATATATATAACCTAAGGTATTGTTTATACATTATTTTGGCCAAGCGGAGGGAAAAGTACACCAAGAGGAGGGAAAAAATTGGGCTACACGTCACCGGCGGAGGGAAGAAATTGGGCTACACTTCATTGGTGGAGGGAAAAAACTGGGTTACACTTCACCGACGGAGGGAAAGAGTTGCATTTTGGAGTCGAGCCTCTCTACAACCCTAAGCCTTTTTGCTCCTTTGAACCCTAGCATCTGCTCGTTTGAACCCTAGCAGGACTTTAGCTATTGAGTTTCTCAGGACTTGACTGGGTCGCCTGATGTAGGACCTTACCTAACCAAAGCCTTCGCGCCTTTGCTCTTCATTGTGTTTCTTTATTATTGAAAAAAGACCTTTTTCCTAGTTGCAACTATCAGCGTGCTCTAGATTTGGAAGGGATCAGACTCGATCAAAGGATGGGAGGGTCCATTGTATCAAGTTCAGGTATTTATGTAGGCACTATAGTGATGCCTGAAATTCATTGGATGATAAAATTTAATGGACACGTTTATACACTCGCAAAACAATCTATTTTGTAGGTCTCGACTTCTGGGTATGTATTTGGGCAAGGATACTCTAACTCTAAGTTAGATTTCGGGAGAGATTTCAAAGTGTGCAATTAAAACTACAATGGCGTAAAAATCTATTAGTTGCATCTACAAAATAGAGTCGATCACCTGCCAACTTGTACTTCTTTGGTTGTGACATTAAAGAATACGAGACAGGTTGACCTTCTAACCTTAGTTTGATTAACAAAAGAAACAAATACTACAAACTTTCGCCACATTTTGAGGTTACCAAAACAGATCGACAGAGGATGTAGAACAAAGGTTCTATGGAAAACACAATGGCTAATAACTGGAGTAGCTATACAAGGACAACAATTGTGAAAGGCCAAGCAACAGTGAAAAATTCTTTGTAGAGCTATATCATAGAAATACTACTGCTCTAGCTGTTTTCTTCTTTTTTTATCGAGCTATCAGATATTAAAATACTCTATCTTTGTTTTCAGTACAAATGTTGCTCTTTGGTTTTCTTCATTTGTCTTTGTTACCACTCTTGAAAATCAGAATAGCATGCATAGTGTCATTTTTTTTCCTTCACTTTGGTTGTGTTTTATTGCTTTAAAGTTTAGAGGATGCTTCAACAAAAATTTTAAACTGCCAAAACTTTATAGATATACGATTTCCAACCTAAAGTTGAGTGGCAACAATAGAAGATCTTGGTTTGTAGTCTTTTGCAAAAATATTCATAGAGTCATGACCCCAAAAACAATCGAGATGGTTTTCAGCATTGAAATTGAGTACACTTCAAAATTAAAACCAATGTTTACAGGATTCATTTCACATATTTTGTGAGAATAATTTTTGTGTGTGGTTGTTGCTGGTGCATTTGTTAAAGTGGACAAGTGCAGGGGGTTATTAATACTCATTAAAAATCACCAAGACTTGTGGATGATTAATTTTGACCATTTTTTTCACTAACAACACACAATGTTCCACCAAGTTTCTAGACAGTGGGGATGCAGGAACATGGAACCACGTCCAGGGTATGTGTCGAGACTTGCCCCAACCCCAAATTTTAGAAAATTTCATGGAAATGTTGGGGACCCCATCCAAAATCCTTTAAAAAAAGGAGACTTTAAAAATATGAAAATAATGACTAGTCACAAACATGAACATAGATTAGTGCATAGATGATAGACTCGCAAAGAAGCATCAACACTAGTTTATAGTAGTTTGTGTGTCCTTAGAAACTCCACGTGTTGTTGAGGACTACATGGTTCAGGATATTGTTTTATTCAAAATGGATTGTTGGATGAGATGTAGTGCAGCAGGGTGTGGCTTTGATAGAAATTGACATCCCTTTTCTTGATATTTCACTCTCGAATTAACTACTCGCATTCGAAAACAAGATTTGTGTAGCCTAAAAAAGGTATTTTCTAAGGATTTCCTTGTGCCACATGGTTTGACCCTTTTCCATCATGGAAAGTGAGAGATATACAACAAATTTTATGGCTAGACTTCAACCCAAGAGCTTGGTTGTGCATTAATCAATTCTCCCATGGCATAGCATAACTACCAGATGCCCCAAATATTTTTCGTTGGAAGCTTTCCCTCCATTTCCAGAGAACCTGGGTTTCATGTTGGTCTTTAGGGATTCATTTTTAAGTAAATTCACTTTCAGTATCCAGTGTTGAGGCCAACTTAGTGTAGAAGCGGTGAGGAAATGTGTGTGAGAGAAGGATGATGATGCAAAGCAATATAGAAAGCTACGTGACAGCGCAAAAGAGAGGCACATAATCAATGTGACCTTTTAGGTTCAAGATTCTATATAGCATAACAGAGCCATGTACAATGAAAAGAAGTCAGGAAAGGATAGCCCTTACCCATCGTGGTTCACACAACCTTTTTGTACCTCCATATGCATCCATCGGGTCCCTATGGTCTGCAATGTGTTGAGATAAAAGAAAGTAATGTTAGCTAGATCTTCCTTCTCTTATTACATCATTATTCCTAGAAATAAACCATCATTTGGAGAGGATAAAATGGTCTAGGGACCACAGAGCAGAGGCATGGTCTCTAACATAAATAAACGAAAGCACACAATCTCGACTCTCCTTAGTCCCAACAGAAATGAAATTTTTTTTTTAACAAATTCACCATCGAAAATTTGTCAAATTCTGATGCTATTTTTTAAACTGATATGCTCTGTAACCTATGCATTTCAAGGCCTCCTCCTTGTCTAGGCAGTGGTGTTATCCATTTATCAACCTACTTCTATCGAATATAGAAATACGTATCTCAAAATATAATTGACGAAAGTACCTTGGTGGATTTGACATGACACAATACAAACATTCTTGCTGGAAGGAAGGCTACATTTTCCAAAGAAACAAAATAGTTTTAAAGAGGAATCTATTAAGCCATTTGGCAGAAACCTTTTGGAAAAATTCCACCATCCCTTGTAGTCAATATCGAGTCAGGTTTCATCTTCTTTGAAGACAAGTTTGGAAACACAATTCAAAGCACACACTGGGTGCCCATAAGTTAGAATATCTTTCAGTTTAACCTTTAGCTACAAGAACCTTTCAGATTTAGCTCCAGTCCTTGTAAGGCATTTTTTTTCTCAACCTATAGATTTTAAATCTTCTTAGGAAACACTGTTAATTTATTTAGATTGGAGACTTATACTTATTTTAGATCTTTCTCAAAGTTAGTTGTGGAGCACAAGAATCATGTGTCATAGTAAATTCTCCAGAAAATCAGGGTTTTCTCTTCTCTGTTTTAAAATTAGAAATTAGTAAGTTTGAAATCCATATCAGTTAAAATATGCATTTCCTCCACCAATTCCAGTCCTCTGTGGAACTGTATTCTCTCTGACAGTGTCATGTAAAAGTAGAATAATCTCATATTATATTAGATTGCCATGTACTTTTTTTAATTAAAAAATTGAATAACAAAACAATTTTTTCTTTTTAAATATCCATCCATTGTGAATATTTTTGTTAACCTTTAAAGCTTCTCTTGTACCATGATCATTGACATCGACAACAGTGTGCATATAAGTGTCATAAGTTGCTGGTGTAGACTTAAAGGAGAATGTTGGTGCCTAATAACAATTGAGTGAGTGCATAATAAGTATGAAGAGAAGTTTTGAATCATGAGCTTCACAAACTCAAGATTGATAACTTCCTCAAATCTGCTACTAAACCATTTGATAGTGACTCTACAACCATATATTAATAATAAGCTATGATTAAATACGAATGCCAAGTCAACAACCCACCCATGTTAAAACGCATAATGCCTTACATTATTGAATCATAATTTTCATTAAGTCACCTCAGCCTATTTCTCTTTAGGTAAAATACAGGGAGAGGGACTGATGTGTATGCCCATACTAAACTAGAATATTTTTTTAATGACAATTTAAATATTGAGTTTCACCAACACAAGATTCAATGAAAATACACAAGATTCTTTACAAATACAATATTAGTTAGTAGATACATAAAGTCTTCCATGAAAACATGAATGTTTTTTGGAAAATGGAGCAAACCAAATCCACTTAGGCATGCATTACAATTTATATGAACTTTTGAAAGTTAAAAGAAGTCTTGACCCAACTCCATGGTACAAAGAACAATTGAAGATCGAATTTGTTAATGTCGGTATCTGCATACTTCCATCAGGGATCAAAATTTTCTCTTTGCATTTTCATTTTAGGGGTCCCATACTGAAAATTTTGCATCATTCCATTAGGTCATGACATACCAATCCACTGATGGTTGTCCTCTCTTTAGAAAATCTAAATTTTTCCCTCATAGAGTATACTTGCTGATCCTTCTTCAGGTTGTCTTAAGTTATGGTTTTATGATCAATCTGCAGTCATCATTTCATTAGGTCATAGGGCATGATTTCATTAGGTCTTAGGGTTTCACCACCAAGGTCAAAATTTTGATTTTAAAGTGTAAATAAAGGTCAGCAAGGGTATGAGGATGATTGATAAATCAAGCATGATGGTTTGTAAGTCATAGTTACTAAGTTATGATCTTTTAACCTAATGTAATTTTCACCTCAAAAACATGTTTTTGAGGTGAAAATAGAGTATTTTTAAGTTTATTTGTATTTCATATGTAATTTTAAGTTCTTATATGTAATAATGGATGTTTGCTGCATTAGAGCATTTCTCCTCGCTTCCAAACAAACAAACACTGCAAAATTCAAGTCCAATTGAGCATTCATCCACTTGTCAAAAGGAAAGGGTCAGAAAATCAAGAGAAATTAAATGAAAAGGTGAAAGTGACATAAACATTAGCAAAGGGCGTTTTGAGGAGCTAAAGATTAAATTCAAGGGTGTATAAATATCTTTTGCATTCACATCTTCTTTATTTCTCTCTTACCATGCATTGAGAAAACCCAGCAGTGTTTTTTTTTACAATCTGAGGTCGAATCAACAGAAAAAGTTGAGGCGCTGCACGTTTCCTCTTGGTGCTGTGCGTTTCCTCTTGGCGTTGCGCACTCCCTTTAGGTGCTACGCACTCCCTTTAGGCATTGCGCACTCCCTTTAGGCGCTGAACACTTCCTCTGGGTGCTGCACATTTGGCTGATTTTTCCCCTGTTCGTTCTTCAGAGGTCCTTATACCTCCTCAGCCTTAAAACAAGTAAGTGTCTTCTTCTAAACATCATTTTCCCTCTCCTCAAAGTTTTTTCCCAAATGATTGAAGGATGAAATCAAAATTGGTGTTAGTCTTACATTCAAAACCCTAGTTTTTCTCCTAAACCCTGATTTTGCAAGCAAGCTTCCCATTTCCCAACATTACCTGATTAATACCCTATATCCCCTTTCAGAGACCCCTATCCCTACACCTATCAAACTCCCCATCTACCTTTCCCTTCTCCTTTTTCCTTCCTAAACACTTGCATTCCCCTACCATTTACTTAGGGTTTCATAACAAAGACACCATGGCTAATGAAAGATATAGTCCACACAATGAAGAAGAGGGATCAGACAAAGAGGGAAACACAAAGCAGAGAAGACCACATAAAGGAGGTAAAATTCATAGGTTTGAGCCCACAGATCTCAAAGAGCTCCTAGCTTCTCCTATGACAGTGACATCCTTCAAATGGTTAGGGTGTTTTGAGTTTTGTGAGCAGGTCCAAGTAGTCCAGTACCACCCTGAGTTGACTAGGCTTTTTATAACCAAAATACAAGATAACCAAGTCACCCTTGTAGGCATAACCTTCACATTGTCTGTTGCCATCATATCAGCTGCCACCAGGATTCCAAAAGTAGGGGAAAAATGGTTCAAGCAGGGTGAAATAGAAGCACATTTTTATGAACCATACATCAAACCTAGGTACAGAAGTGAAAGAAAAGGCTATTTCCATTTCTCATACCTCCTTGACAGATATGCACCTATGATGAAGATTATAATGAAGTATTTTTCATGTGAGGGTAGGTTCTCCAGGGTCTATTCTTACCACATCCACCTACTCATGCATTTCACTAGGGTTAAAATGCTTAATATACCCTACTAGCTTTTCAGGAGTGTTGAGAAGATGGCTTACATTGCTCAAAGAAGAGAATACAAAGATTAGATGAAAAGCTTATTTCACCATTCCCTCATAAAGATCATAGTTCTTTATCACCTTAAAGAACTTAACATTGCATGGAATACATTTATAGCTAACCCCATTTTTACTCAAGTTTCCACTCAAAATGTTCAAGACATTCCATCATCATCTCATCCACCAACCTCCATTCCTCCATCTCAGCCCATGCACTATTCTTCTCATCCACCATCACCCCCATTATCACCATTCCATGGACCTATTCTTTCATTTGGTAGGAAAGAGGACAGTGACAAAGAACAAAGTAATCAGGGTCAAAGCAGCAAGCCAGGAAGGGCTAGTTTAGATACTATGGTGCACACCTATTAGAGAGGAAATAGGCAAGTGTTTGCCCCCCAGATTGTGGAAGGGGCCTTGCTCTCTTCATCAACAAAGCAGGTATAGAAAGGAAAGGAAAAAATGGTTGAAACAGAAATGCAAGAACAAGAAGAAGACCCCCATGAAACTGAGCAAGATTTTGACCTAGTGGACTTAGATGAGGAATATGAAAAGGAAAACACCAAAATGATCTTCAAAGAGCAAGAAGCATTGATAGGTGAGTTGCAGGTAAATCTACAAAGAGAAAAATACATCATATCTTATTATGAACAGGAAAATAGGCAAATGGAGACCAAGCATGAGCTTATGGAAGTTCAGCTCATCAAAGCTAAAAGGGAAGCTGAAAAGATTAAAGTCCAACTTGAGGAAGCCTATGGTGACTATGGTGAGCCCATGGAGGAAGAAATGCCCAAGAGGAGGCCTAGGACTAGAGGCCTAAAATGAACTTTGGAGCTTGAAAGAGAAAAAGAAGCTCAACTTTCCAACCAACTCACCTTAAATGAAAAATTTGGCATAATGATGAATGAGAACCGAGAATATTGGCTTGAGAGGGCTAACACTCATATTGAAGACCTATTAGCTAAGGCTAATAGAGATACGGATATTCAAAGAAGAATGGCCAAATATTATGCCATGAGAAACAAAATTGCTAGAGACAAGCTCAAAAGGGATCAAGAAAAAATTGAGGCCTTAACTCATCAAAAGGAGAAGGACAAGATTGAACTATTGGTGGAGGCTTCTCTCCATGCTTAGGAACCTTTAGCATTAGTTATGTCAATCATTTTTGAAGATCCTGAACTCAGTTTTTTCTTTGGGAATTTCCTGTTATCTTCAGACAATTTTTATATCAGTTCATTGGCCAAACGCTTTGAGGCATTTTTTGGAAGAATGGGCACCACCATTGGATTCAAAACATCATTTACAGTCAATAAAACCATGTTTCCAGGTTTGAAGGGCAAAATTACTAGGTGGAAAAGGCAAAAAACCACCTAAAAATCATGTCTCTGCCTATTTTTTGGACCAGGCACTGCGCATTTGACCAGTATTGGGAGAATACATTTTTGGAAGGTCAAATCAAGTTCATTTTGAAAACTGAAGATAGATCTAGAAACTAGACAAGATAAGCTTTCCAATGAGCTATCCTGAGCTAGATTTGGACACTAGGAAGGCAGTCAAAACTGACCTTTAATATGGCATTGCGCACTTCCTTCAGGCACTACGCGTTTGACATTAGCACTGTGCACTTGATAGACAACTAAATTTTTCACTGTTTCTCTCAGAAACTACTTTTCACTTGTGGGATTTTGATTTTTCACTGATGTAATTCATGATGATGATGTAATTAACATGCATTTTTGTTACCTAGGGTAGATACATCAGATGAATGGCCTAAGTGGCATGTAATGAATCAGTTTCCTTCATATTAGGAATGGTTCAGTTTGACCACCCTAGTCTTTAGCTATCAGTTTAGTCTTTTCTGCAACTGTTCCTCCTCTCATGGATTCGACACCTGAGGCTAGGATTAGTTGTTTTGAGGCCTATATCATGTATTTTCTTAGTCATTTTGTTGGTTGGACTCAGTGTGGATGCTCAGAGCTTGATTGTACACCTTTGTAAGCAGTTTGGCAGGAAATTAATAAGAATTGCAGCTATTTTTATGGGATCCCTATGGTATGGAGTTCTAGTATAGTTTCTTCTTCTGTGATTATATGCTTTATGTATGCCATCATTCATTTCATTGATTTTGGTTGAATGTTTTCAAGTTTGATAGGTAGAATCCATTGTATCAGTGCTCTCCCTTGGGAAATCATTCAACATTTCATGTTTTCTGCATTCCAGGAAGGACCCATGATTGTCACATGCCCTTCTTAGCTTCTCACTAGTCTTAAACATCTCACTTCATCAAGCCTTAGAGTGCTAAAGCCTCTGCCTACATTGCCCCATAGAACACCCTACATTTCTGACCTAATTTCCCAGACCTAAACTACCTAGCTCCTCCTGATCCAGCAAAACCTTTACAAAATCCAATCAAAAATTTTGAGCTACTATACCTAGCCTAAAATCCTTTACCTAATCCAGTCATCTTGATTGAGATCCTTATGGAGAGAGCCCTCTCCTGGCCTAGTAGGGCTAGCTACTTGGCTAAGCTTGGTTTGTGGTTACCCTGGCATTGCCTCCCTTCAGCCTGAGGTCAATCTAGGTGATAACATAGTGGCGACCATACTGGGGAAGAAATACTAATCACCCCAGTAATATCTTTCATTTAAATTCTTGAACTTTGGATGATGAGTTTTAGAATTTACTAGGCTGAAATAGAAAGTTGTAAAGCAATATAAAAAACTTCGAAATTTGAGCACACTAGCTTTGAGAAAGTACACTAGGGCCAATCCTGATCCCAATCCCGCCCCAGTAGTGGATAATCCTAACTTGATTTCAAGAAGACTCAAAAGACAAGAAAGTTCAGTCAGCTTGACACCTTCGATAAAAGTAGATTCCTGCCCGGATGAGTGGTTGTTCTTAGAAGATCTCTCTTTTGATTTGTCGTTTGACCTTTCTCTATTTAGAACCAAATCTGAAAGTGCACTTGACGATATCGTTCTAGACCCAAAGTTTATTGTAGATCTCGAAATTCAAAAGGCAAACTGGTCAATTGATGAGTATATCCTAAATTCTCCTCAATCATCCCTTGCTACTGCTAAGATCCTTGAGTTTTCTGAAACAACATTCAGTTCATCATTATTCCCATCAACCTCTGAAGTTCATTCCCAACCCAAATTTATACCTACCCTTCCCCTTCATCCTATCATATCCTATCAAACACCTACTACCCCTAATTCTCCATAAACCACTCCATTAAACCCTAGTAGTCCAACCATTGTTTCAAATCCACCTCGAGTCATGGTTGCCCGGTATGCACCCCTTGTTTTACCTCAGAATCTTGGTGATATGCCCACTGATTACCAAAGTAAAATACCTCTTTTTGATGCCACTCAAAACATTACAGCTCAACATCATGTTGATAGAATGAATGACTTTTTTAACCTTCATGAGGTTGAGATAGAAGATGTGACTATGAGATTGTTTGTACAAAGCTTTGGAGGTGAAGTTCGAAAATGGTTCAGAGCTTTACCCGCAGCCTCTATCACCACTTTGCCAGTCCTACATAGGCAATTCCTGGATCGGTGGGAAGTAAAGAAGAATCCACTCCAAATTTTGTCTGAGTATGAAAACATCAAAAGGAATGTCGGTGAAAGTGTGCAAGATTATTGTGTGAGGTTTAATGCAGTCTATAATGCTATTCCGGCCAACATTAAACCACCAGAGGGGTTAGCCTTGCTCAAGTTTCCAAATGGTTTCGATGCTGATATGTCATATCAGTTGCGAGAATGTGATCCTACCACATTAGAAGACATGCAAAAGAATGTCGTGAGTTTAGAAGCAAACTTGCTGGTCAAAAGAGCAAGAATGAGATCTAAAAAGAGAGTGTCCATAAAGGAGGAAGCATCTACCTCAGATGTCAAGATGGATACTTTGATCCGAACAGTGGAGAAGATGGTTGACCAGCTGACCATTACAGATAGACCTGAACCACCAATCAGGAATACAAATTTTATAGGACAACAGCAGCCCAAATTTCGGATCAAGTAGAGGGAACAAAAGGCAATCGACCAACCAGCACATCAACAGCAGATCAGAAGTCCTTTGCAGCAGAATTATGTTCAGGGAATGGAAGGAGAAGATGATGATAATGATCCGGTAATTGAAGCAAACCATTTTTTCACTACCAATGTCATTCCCATTTTCTGACGGAAGATGAAGAATATGCAGAGGTTCTAGACATTCAAAGAGATGAAGATTACATATTAGCAAACGATGTAGTTCTGGAGGCTGAGTCTGATGATTATTAGCGTGGTTATATGAGTGGTTATATGAATGCTTTGTCTTCACAATAGAGGTAGTATTCTTTAAGGAGTAGAGATGTACCGGTCAATTCCATTCAGAAAAGGAAGGATGTGCAATCAAAGAATGATTCCTCAAACACTCAGAAGAAAGGGAAGGAACTTGCTGATCTGAGTCCCAGCAAAGTACCATCAACAAGTGTCACGGAAAATGGGAAGAACATTTAGCAAAAAGATGGTGCAACGAAAGAGCAAGCAGACAAAAAGGACATTGGTGTCAAAGAGGTAGAAAATGCTTTTAATTTAGAAAGTGAAATTGCTAAATTGAAGGTGTCCATTCCTTTGACTGAACTCATAAAAAATAGCAATTATAAACACCATGTATCTAGAATTTTGCAAATCGACCCTTTGTCAGACATGGTAAATGTCGAAGATGATCATCTTGAACTCATTTTTGGCCCAGCCATAGAAGGTTAGCCTGAAGATAGTGAAGTTCCTCCCTTTAATCTGAGTCTTAGATTGCATGAGTACATTCTTCATAATGCCATGTTGGATTCCGGAGCTTCTCATAATTTGATGCCTAAAGCCATTATGGAGAAGTTGGGCTTGGATATTACCTGGAAATATCATGATTTGTACTCCTTTGACTCTGGTAGAGTTCGTTGCATCGATCTCATTAAAGATTTGGTGGTTTCTTTCGATCAAATCCCAGCCAAAAATGTCTTGATGGATGTGGTTGTTGCTGATATACCACCTCGATTCGGTATGTTCTTCTCTATATCGTGGGGTGCTAAACTCAAGGGCACTTTACAACTTGACTTCTCTTATGCTATCATCCCTGTTTTCGGTCAATTGTGGAAGTTGTACCGAGAAAATAAAATGAAGTACATGATCACTAGTAAAGAGAAGCCTGTGAATCATCAAATAAATGTTGTACATACTGATTTAGAATCATTTGTTTTGTACTCTGATAGTGGATTAACTGATGTAGATATTCAGATTGTAGAATTAGATGACGTGCCAGAAATTTCTGAAAATTTTAGGGCAATTTTTAATCAGAAAAAAAAGAAGAGAAAATAACAAGTTCTTCTGAGCAGCCTACACAACAGCACAAGGTCAGTGAAGAGCAGAAAAATGAAGTGATAAGCCAAGGTAAGTTAGAGAAAGAAATAGAATTTCAGCATCTAGAAGACGAAGCCAGCCTTTGGAGCATGGAATTTGATGGCGTTGTGGGTAAGGATGGTGCTGGTATTGGTATTTGGATTCGCATCCCTGCTTTCCAGCCTACCAAATGCCCAAGTAATGTTAGAGTATGTTCTTACAAGTTGGCTTTTGATTGCTCTAACAATGAAGCAGAGTATGAGGCTTTGATTACAGGTCTTAAAATTTTGAAGAAACTGAATGCAAAAAGGATTTCTGTCTATGGTATTTCAGAGCTGGTGATCAAATAGGTAATGGGAGAGTATCAAGCAAAGCATCCGCAGATGAGGGCTTATAGAAACGCAGTTCTGGATATTTTGAGAATGTTTCCTGAATATACCTTGACAGCAGTACCCGGACTCAGCACATTATTGCAGATTCACTCACTATTGCGGCAAGCAATTTGAAAATTCCAATGAACTCTAGCAACAAGTTTGAAATTCATGTCAAACACCGGCCTGTTGTTCCTGATAATTTAAGGTATTGGCAAGTGTTTTGGGATGATAATGAAATCAATGCCTTTTTGCAGAATGAAGGAAAATTCAAGAATGCTTCCATTGATGATGATTGTGATTCTGATGACCAAGAGATTGAGGTAAATCAAATGGAGGTTTTACAGCTAAAGGATAATATTATTCCTAGAGGTCTCATACCTTTAGAGGAGATTTTTGATCAGGATGATGTGGCAAGAAAACTGAGCTTGGTGCCTATCGACAAAGGAGTTGAATATGTCAATCTCGGAACAACTAGCAAGCCCAAGCTTGTAAAGTTATCAAAAGCATTGTCTCCCAAGGTAAAGGCCCAGTATGTTAAATTACTTTCTGAATTTTCTGATGTGTTTGTGTGGGATTATTCAGATTTGAAGGTGTATGACAAGGATATAATTCAGCATACTATTCCTATCAAGTCGGATCAAAATCCTTTCAGATAGAAGTTGAGAAGGATCAATCCAAAGTTGTTTCCATCCATCGAGAAAGAGGTAAACAGATTGTTCAAAGCTGGCATCATTGTTCCAATCATATTTTCTGATTGGATTTTGAATTTGGTCCCAGTACGAAAGAAGACTGGAGAAATAAGGTTGTGCATAGATTTCCAGAACCTCAACAAAGTATCCTTAAAGGATAACTATCCACTTCCAAAGATGGACCATATTCTGCAAAGAGTAGTTGGAGCATCACAGATGTCACTACTCGATGGTTACTTAGGCTATAATCAGATCTTGGTGCATGAAAAAGACCAAGACAAAACTGCCTTCACAACACCTTGGGGAACTTTTCAGTATGCCAAAATGCCATTCAGATTGAAGAATGCCAAAGCCACCTTTCAGCGAGCGATGGAAATCACTTTCACGAATGAGAAGGATGTTTTCGTTTATTTAGAGGATTTGACGGTGTTTTCTGGTTCTGATGATGAACACTTGCACCACTAAGGATTGTTTTTTAGAGATGTAGAAAGTTCAGGATTTCTCTCAACCCCAAGAAGGGTATTTTTTCCATAGATGAGGGTAAGCTCCTTGGTCATATCATTTCTAAAGATGGTATCCACGTTGATCCTTCAAGGGTGGAGGAAATTTAGCATATATACTTTTCGCATAACAAAAAGGAGATTCAGGCTTTCAATGGTAAGATGAATTTCTTACGTAGATTTATACCCAATTTGGCGGAACATTTACGTGAAATGACTAATATGTTGAAAAAGGACAGTGTTGTAAAATGGACCGAGGATGCCATGAAGTCATTCAATTTGGTAAATTTTTCTTTGACCACAGCCCCAGTCTTGATTACATTCAAGAATTCATTAAATTTTCATTTGCATCTGAGCATACCATGATTGTGGTATTGATGCAAAAGAGAGATCAAATTGAGAAACCCATTGCTTTTTTCAGTAGGACTATTCAAGATGCTACCTTGCAGTATAATATCATGTAAAAGCAAGCGTTGGCTCTCATAAAAGCATTGAAATATTTCAGAGTATACATTCTACATTTACATACCATAGCATATGTTCCAGTGGTAAAAGATGTTTTGATGCAAACTAATCCGGAGGGAAGAAGAGGTAAGTGGATAACAACAATGTTGGAATATGATCTGAAGATTAAACCCACTAAAAGGGACAAGGCTTAGCAAAACTGATGGCAAAATCAAATCTACATGCTCTAGACATAAATCTCATAACATCAATGTCGGAGGATGAGGATGGTGACTCGCTCATTCAAGTTGCAGAAATGTTTCTCCAATCACCATGGTATTCTGATATAGTTTATGTTCTTCAGCGTCTTTCACTTCCTCCTAGAATGTCAAGAAGCAAAGGTACATCACTAAAACTCAAATCAGCAAAATTATGCATTTTAAACAGTGCTCTTTATTGGAAATATCTAGGAGGGGTTCTTCTTAATTGTTTGGTTGAAGATGAAGCTCAACAGGTGATGCACGATTTTCATAAAGGTGATTGTGGCGGTCATTTGTTTTGGAAAACAACAGCTAACAAAGTGTTGAGAGCAGGATATTATTGGCTGACTTTATTTTCAGATTTGTATAAGACAGTGATGAGTTTCCATGAATGCCAAGTTTTTCAAGGAAAAAGGAAGCTAATTCCTCTTCCTTTGAAACCAGTTGAAGTAAATGCACCTTTCCAGTAGCGGGGACTTGATTTCACAGGGGAAATCCATCCTATATCATTAGCACAGCACAGATGGATCTTGACAGCTACCGATTACTTCACCAAGTGGATTGAAGCCGTTCCAACAAGGCAGGCCATGGATACGGTAATTATCCAATTTTTAGAATCTAATATCCTGTCTCGTTTTGGTTGCCCTCACAAGATTATAACAGATAATGTAGCAACATTTAAGTCCAAGAAAATGGTGGAGTTTTGCAACAAGTACAACATTACATTGGGTCATTCCACAACATACTACCCACAGGGCAATGGATTGGTCGAGTCGTCGAATAAGTCCTTGGTGAATATAATCAAGAAAATGTTGGAGGCTATCGAAAGCTTGTTAATACTTTGTGAGCTGACAGAGTGAGCAGTAAGAAATCCATAGGCATGTCACCTTTTGAGTTGGTTTATGGTACTGATACAGTATTTCCTACGTCACTTGTAGTCCCGGTCATGAGACTACTACAGGAAGCTGGCAGCGAAGAGGATGATATTCAGCGAAGAATTAATCAAATGATTCACCTTCAGCAAACAAGAGAAGAGGTTTCTCAAAATACTTTCTGGTTGCAAGAAAAGATAAAGAAGATCTATGACCGCAAAACCAAAGAAGAAAAGTTTTAGCTAGAGGATGTAGTGCTGCGGTGGGATGCACGAAATGAGGAGAAAGGAAAGCATGGTAAGTTTGAAAATCTATGGAAAGGACCATACAAAATCTCAGCCTATCGAGGATAGAATTCCTTTTTGTTGAAGGAAATGGATGGTCAGGATTGTTCAGGAGGGCCAGTGAATGGTAGGCTCTTGAAGCATTATTACTTTTGAGGTTGTTTTCTGAAGTTACTACACCTTCATTGTATATACCAATTTGATTTTCCTTGCAAGTTTTCAAGAACACTTTCATTTCAGCTTGGGTCCCGAAGTGAAGGCTATAAAGTTTGAATGATCAGTGTCAAGTTGAGTCGATTTGGTTTATAGTCAAGTTTTGAGTCAGTTTGGTTGAGAGTCAGTGTTCAGTTGTATTGAGTCATTTTTCATTTTTTTTAGTTTTGACCGTATTGCCCAATGGATGAGGCACTTGGTCTACGTTGTTCTTGACACCTCCAAGGAGCTTTCCCCAATAAGGCCCATGTTAGTGTCAGTATCTACATACTTCCATTAGGGATCAAAATTCTCTATTTGCATTTTCATTTTAGGGATCCCATACTGAAAATTTTGCATCATTCCATTAGGTCATGACATACCGATCCACTGATGGTTGTCCTCTCTTCAGAAAATCTAAATTTTTCCCTCATAGAGTATACTTGCTAATCCTTCTTCAGGTTGTCTTCAGTTATGGTTTTATGATCAATCTGCAGTCATCATTCCATTAGGTCATAGCGCATGATTTCAATAGGTCTTATGGTTTCACCACCAAGGTCAAAAATTTGATTTTAAAGTGTAAATAAAGGTCAGCAAGGGTATGAGGATGATTGATAAATCAAGCATGATGGTTTGTAAGTCATAGCTACTGAGTTATGATCTTTTAACCTAATGTAATTTTCACCTCAAAAACATGTTTTTGAGGTGAAAACAGAGTATTTTTAAGTTTATTTGTATTTCATATGTAATTTTAAGTTCCTATATGTAATAATGGATCTTAGCTACACTAGAGCATTTCTCCTCACTGCCAGACAAACAAACACTACAAAATTCAAGTCCAATTGAGCATTCATCCACTTGTCAAAAGGAAAGGGTCAGAAAATCAAGAGCAATTAAATGAAAAGGTGAAAGTGACATAAACATTAGCAAAGGGGGTTTTGAGGAGCTAAAGATTAAATTCAAGGGTGTATAAATATCTTTTGCCTTCATATCTTCTTTATTTCCCTCTTACCATGCATTGAGCAAACCCCAACAATGTTTTTTTTTACAATCTGAGGTCAAATCAGCAGAAAAAGTTGAGGCGCTACGCGTTTCCTCTTGGCGTTACGCACTCCCTTCAGGCGCTGTGCACTCCCTTCAGGCACTGCGCACTTCCTCTGGGCGCTACGTGTTTGGCTGATTTTTCCCCTGTTCGTTCTTCAGAGGTCCTTATACCTCCTCAACCTTAAAACAAGTAAGTGTCTTCTTCTAAACATCATTTTCCCTCTCCTCAAAGTTTTTTCCCAAATGATTGAAGGATGAAATCAAAATTGGTGTTAGTCTTACATTCAAAACCCTAGTTTTTCTCCTAAACCCTGATTTTGCAAGAAAGCTTTCCATTTCCCAACATTACCTAATTAATACCCTATATCCCCTTTTAGAGACCCCTATCCCTACACCTATCAAACTCCCCATCTACCTTTCCCTTCTCCTTTTTCCTTCCTAAACACTTGCATTCCCCTACCATTTACTTAGGGTTTCATAACAAAGACACCATGGCTGATGAAAGATATAGTCCACACAGTGAAGAAGAGGGATTAGACAGAGAGGGAAACACAGAGCAGAGAAGACCACATAAAGGAGGGAGAATTCATAGGTTTGAGCCCATGGATCTCAAAGAGCTCTTAGCTTCTCCTATGACAGTGACATCCTTCAAATGGTTAGGGTGTTTTGAGTTTTGTGAGAAGGTCCAAGCAGTCCAATACCACCCTGAGTTGACTAGGATTCTTATAACCAAAATACAAGTTAACCAAGTCACCCTTACAGGCATAACCTTCACATTGTCTGCTGCCACCGGGATTCCAGAAGTAGGGGAAAAATGGTTCAAGTCGGGTGAAATAGAAGCACATTTTTATGAACCATACATCAAACCTAGGTACAGAAGTGAAAGAAAAGGCTATTTCCCTTTCTCATACGTCCTTGACAGATATGCACCTATGATGAAGATTATAATGAAGTATTATTCATGTGAGGGTAGGCTCTCCAAGGTCTATTCTTACCACATCTGGTTACTCATGCATTTCACTAGGGTTAAAATGCTTAATATACCCTATTATCTTTTCAGGAGTGTTGAGAAGATGGCTTACATTTCTCAAAGAAGAGAATACAAAGATCAAATGAAAAGCTTATTTCACCATTCCCTCATAAATATCATAGTTCTTTATCACCTTAAAGAACTTAACATTGCATGGAGTACATTTATAGCTAATCCCATTTTCACTCAAGTTTCCACTCAAAATGTTCAAGACATTCCATCATCATCTCATCCACCAACCCCCATTCCTCCATCTCAACCCATGCACTATTCATCTCATCCACCATCAACCCCATTATCACCATTCCATGGACCTATTATTTCATTTGATAGGAAAGAGGACAGTGACAAAGAACAAAGTAATCAGGGTCAAAGCAGCAAGCCAAGAAGGGCTAGTTTAGATATTGTGGTGCACACCTATCAGAGAGGAAATAGGCAAGTGTTTGCCCCACAGATTGTGGAAGGGGCCTTGCTCTCTTCATCAGAAAAGCAGGTACAGAATGGAAAGGAAAAATGGTTGAAACAGAAATGCAAGAATAGGAAGAAGACCCCCATGAAACTGAGCAAGATTTTGACCTAGTGGACTTAAATGAGGAAGATGAAAGGGAAAACACCAGAATGATCTTCAAAGAGAAAGAAGCATTGATAGGTGAGTTGCAGGTAAATATACAAAGAACAAAATACATCATAGCTTATTATGAACAAGAAAACAGGCAAATGGAGACCAAGCATGAGCTTATGGAAGTTCAGCTCATCAAAGCTAAAAGGGATGCTGAAAAGATTAAAATCCAACTTGAGGAAGCCTATGGTGGCTATGGTGAGCCCATGGAGGAAGAAATGCCCAGGAGGAGGCCTAGGACTTGTTGTGGTCACCAACAACCCCCCTCTTTGTTTGATATTAGTAATAACATCAAGCAAAGGGGGACCCTTAACTAAAAAATCCAAAAAATATTTTTGTTTAAAAAACCTTTTGTATTAACTCCCTAAGAGCTATATCGCGTCGCAAAGGAAAAAGGAGCGCTTTCCCAAAGCGCATAAACACACTGAGGAGGAGCGACGCGAGAACTCATCGCATCGCGTGCATTAAAAGGCGCTCAAAAGGGGAAAACCTAAAGAACCGCCGACGGCCGATATGCGACGTCGCACGTCGCAATGTCGCATAAGCAGCACAAAGTGACAAAGCAAGAAACCTTGCGACCTTGCGATATTGCGATATGCGATCTGCGACCATGCAAAGCTGCGACCTGCGATCTATGGTGTGCGACAAATGAGACCATCAATTGTTGCGATACCACTTATTTACATCACAATCTTCGATGCTGCGATGCAAATCGCAGAAGCCATTCGTCACAGGCATTCCTCGGCATGATCTGTGAGCCTAAAATTGGGCGCGCACCTTACGGGAAATTAATGATTGTACGCCTGTGTATCCAAAGATTATTATGTTGCATTTTTCGAAGAGTCAAGTCATAATGGGTGACATGATTATACATTCATTAGAACTTAATTGCTTTCATGTCAATCTTTTCTTCTGTCTCTTTTCATTTACGTGAACTATAAGTCAGCAACTGATATAAATCTATATGCAGGAAACATCCAAGGAAAAGTGCCAGAACTAGAAGAACAGAGAGGAGATGACTTCGCAGATGGATACCGCATACAGCAAGACCGCGGATCCCAGAGTATCACTCAACAAATGCTGATGGAAATAGGCTATCTACGACTCAGAGTCAAAGGCGCACAAAAGCAAAGCGTTAATGAAAGATCCTGAGTCCCAAATTGGGTAAAGCAAAAAGAAAAACGCTTAAGGGGAAAGACGTCTCAGAAAAGCCTGGAACAAAGAATGGAAACAAGTTTCAATTGAGAAAATCGTTCAGGCAACAAAATCCCCAGCTCATTGAGTCATTCGCACGGCCGGAAACCGAAATAGCAACAGCACTATCAGTTTGAAAGAAATCTGAGTTGTGCTAAGTATACACGCCGTGAAGACACTCCTCCAGAAGAACACTTTCAAAAATATCTTCTAGTTTGTCAGAAAGAGGTGCCAGCTCTTGTTATTTCTAATTTTCAAGCTTGAACAAAAGGAAACGACAAGCAACCGACTCTTTCACGGCGAACAGCGCATCGCTTATAGCACTAAGGAGCAGATACAGAAATGGTTAGAAATTAGATTCAGTTTTTAGAAATAAATTTGTTTTAGTAAAAGGGCGGTCATTTGAAGCCGTTCCCTAAATTTGTGTAATTAAAATTAGCCGGTTAGTAGTATTTAACCCTTCTCGTTGCATTGGAGAAGGGTCCGGAAATTTGTCAAAAAACTTGTCCTCAGAACATGCACTTTTGCACCCTCGGAGGGGGTTTTTGATGAATGGACGGATCAAGATTTATTTATGTTTGCATTTTAATACCTGCTACTGATGTTGCACTTCTGTACTCTTAGTAGGCATTAGAAGTAAGTAGAAATAGATCATTATTGCTTCAGGTCTGTGAGTATAAAGTCAGTCATAAATGGTACTTTTATCTCTTGACGAGTTTCTGCTTGCATTCTTAGAGTAATATACAACTGATGTTGTTTTATATGTTAACGTATGAATGAGTGGACTACCATTTGGCACTTTTGTACGGTGGAGTCATTGATTTATGCTTAATACATGAATAACTAATTATGCGATATGCTGTTCACAACCGTTTTGCTTAACTTTTTATGCAGGATGGTTCATCTTAATTGATCTATATTCTCATAATAGCTGAATAATCTTCATTACCAGTTATTGTGTGAAATCTTTCTAGATCGCATAATGGAAAAAGTTCTATCCCAGGTTAGCGTAGATTAGATGTGTTGTTCTTGATAGATTAAAGTAGTATAAAATTCAGTCTCAGAGTTTAGAACTAGATTAGCTTAGAAATAATTCCATATTTTCATTGTCAAATTCTACACACACACACATCACCAAACTCTACACACACACACCCCCTTAGAACGGGAAGTTGGTCCCGTTATCCCCAGTCGGACCCGCTACACCAAATGGGCATGGAGCCGCCAACCAGGTTCCCGACCGGGTGGGTATCCCCCTTGTTGTTGACCCGATTTCAGGGCCCTCAACATATTTTGCGCTAGAAGGAGGGCCACGAACTATGAATGGCACCTAAAGAAACATCTAAATACCATTCTGAGAGTAATACACCCTCATCAACTCCCTCGACCCCTCCAACACGGTTAAAACCGGAATTTGAAGTCGCTCGAGTATCTACCGCTGCTACATATTCGAATATATCAGACCAATCTATCATTGAACCCCCTGAAATTTGAACTTTGATTCGTAAACTCCAGGGATTCTCTATTTTTAACCAGAAGTCTGATAAATCTAAAAGCAGCGTGACTTCGCAGTACAATCCTGCTCATCCCCTTACCAGATCAAAGAGTGAAAAATTTGGCATACAACCAAGTGAACTCCCTCTCCCTACCAGGAAAAGAGCAAGGAAAACACCACCAGAGTCTGACAGTCAGACTCCTTCATCCACTTCGTCCATATCAACTCCCTCAACGCGAAGTCAACCACCCACTCTTCCATTCCAACTCACTCACCCATCTTCTACAAACCTTCCTCTTCAAACATCAACGATCTTAATATCTTCATCTTCTCAGCATCAGGGATCGTCTTCTGCACTTCCATTAACTAGCAGCTCAACGATGGCCCAGTCTCCATGGAACAATCCTGGGGCGGTTTTAATGCCTCCACCCTTGAGCCCTATACCGGCCCATCCTGAGAAATGGCTGCCTAAATTCAATCCGGAAGCAGGAATGCTAGCCGAGGAACATATCAATAATTTCATGCTTTTTGTTAATCTCAACGGAGTCACTAACGAAGACGCTGTTGTCCAGCTTTTCCCTTATACAATGCAAGGAACAGCCGGGTCATGGTACTTTTCGTTACCTTCTGGATCCATCACAAGCTGGGACATTTTTCAAAGTCAGTTCCTCACCAAGTTTGGTGATGACAGATCCACGGCGACATTGATCAATGACCTATCTAATCTTAAGGCTGAGGCTAGAGAACCCATTAAAGATTTTAACTTACGGTTCAATAAGATCCTCAACAAAATCCTCGCTGCCTCACAACCCAGCGAGGAAGTAAGATGTGAATGGTACATCACGGCTTTACCTCCAAACTTGGCTATCTTTGTAGATAGGGCAAACAAGACCACCTTAGTCGACAACTTGACAGAAGCGTTAGTAGTGGAAAAACGCGTGGTAGCCCTAGAAAAGAGATCCGCTATAGAAGAACGCAAATCTAAGAAGATCTCTTTCAAAGAAGACACCAAGAAGAAGCAAACAAAAGATCCTTTCGATTTGGAAGGATTACAAAAAGTGTTGAAAGCCATGTCAAACGAGATGATTGATATTAAGAAACAAGTAGCAGAGACTTCTTCAAAAAAGCCCTTTAGGACTTTTAAAAGAAATCCTCCTATGGAGGTAAGACCACCTAGTGTTGTCTCAAACGTTGAATCTGAAGAAGACGAAGAAGAAGAGAATACCACTGAAGGGCAGACTGACGAGGAAGAGGTCGTAGAACTACAAGGAATGTGGGACTTCATCCTCCCACAAGAAGAGGATCAGGAAGCATTTCCTGTTAGCACGAGAAGCAGAAATCAACTTGATCCTCCCCTAACTACCCCAAAACAAAAGGGCGCAAGCCTTGCAACAAAAGAAAAGGTCGCAACCAAAAAGACAACTGCTAAAGCGACCCAGATTAGCCCAGTCCAATCTGATCAAATGCCTCCATCAAGAACACTAATAGTGTCGGATGAAATGGAGTATAACATCATTGATGACATGAAGAAGACTAGGGCTAATATCACTCTGTATGAATTGAGTAAATTGAAACACCAGCAGAAAATAATGATGAAAGAATTACACGCTGTGCCTACTACATCTTTACCTACAGCTGTAGCTTCCCACAATCTGGGAAGGCCTCCAACCAACACGATCAATAAAATTGATCCAAATGACATCGCCTTGATTGGAGGAAGATCAAGATCTCATACTCCTTTTCTTCTCACATATGAAATCTTCAACAAAAACGTGCACAATTGCTTGGTCGATTCTGGTGCTTCAACGAATATTTTACCCAGATCAATATGTGCCAAATTGAATGTGCAACCTCAAAAATCCGTGGTACGTATAGTTCAGCTTGATCGATCCCAAGTCGAAGTGATTGGTGAACTTAATCAGGTGACCATAAGATTGTCGTCTAACCCAAAAGTGTGTCAGGTTATCGACATTCTAGTAGCTGATATCCCTGAGTTCTATGGTTTGATTCTTAGCAGGGATTGGTCGGAAAAGCTCCACGGATATTTTTCAACCGATTGGTCACACATGTGGTTACCATACAATGGTAAACCAAATCAGATAAAGGTTGAACGAGAATTGCACCAAAAATACATAGTGACAGAACTGGAAGGAGAAAATGAGGCCATAACGTACAATAGCAGCATTGTAGGCAATTACGCAATAGATTCTTTCCTAGGTAATTTCAATGCTCATATTTCACCATACTTAGAGAATTCAGTTTTATCCCAAGTTGAAAATTTCTCCCAAACTGATGACTCAAAATGTTTTAGTTTTTTAGATAATTCTGTAAATACATCTTTATTTTGGAAGTTATATTTTGACGGATCTAAATCAAATGAGGGAGCAGGAGCAGGATGCGTTCTGATTAACCCAGACGGGAACAAGATTATGCTCACATGCAGACTTGAGTTCGATTGCATGAACAACACAGCGGAGTACGAAGCCTTGGTTCAAGGCCTATACAAAGCAATCGGATTAAACGTTAAGTATCTTCAAGTCTTTGGAGATTCGGAGATCGTCGTAAAACAGGTACGTAACACCATACATTGCCTGTCAAGTCATTTAAAGCATTATCAATCATTAGTTCAAGATCTCACTGCACATTTCGTAGCATTCAACATCTCGTCAATTCCAAGAATTCAAAACGCGAGAGCAGACTTGTTAGCTAACGTAGCCTCTAGACTTATCCCTTCTGAAGATTTTAGTCCTGATAGGTTTTCAATAGAATTAATCTTTAGACCATCCATCCCTGAAAATATCACCAATTGGAGAGTGTTCAACGATGATCCTGACATCGTGAATTTCCTTACTTCTGAAGGATCCTACTCAAATCAGATAATCGACGAAGACCATCATGATTATCAAATACAACAAAATGGCTCCGACAATGCTATACCGAAATCGGTGGTCAAGTTAGAAGATTTATATGATTTGAAAAGTCGATTTAAAAGGTCCGCCAATGCTAAACTTTGCAGTTCTACCCTGAACTATGAATCAGTAAACCTAGGGACCGATCAGAAGCCACAAAATGTTAACCTAGGTCACGGCCTAGCCCCTGAAGAGAAATCAACATATATCCGTCTTCTGAGACAATACAAAAACGTTTTTGCCTGGAATTACGATGAGCTAAAAACATACAACACTTCTATCATTCAACATGTTATCCCTATGATTGACAATGAAAAACCTGTCCAGCAGAAGCTCAGAAAAATACACCCTAACCTAGAAAATCAGATAAAAACTGAGCTTAATAAGTTGTTGAGAGCCAAAATAATCTTCCTCGTCAGGCATTCTAAATGGGTATCCAATATGGTGCTCGTTAGGAAGAAAAACGGAGACATTAGAATCTGTATCGATTTCCGAAATCTCAACAAAGCCTGTCAGAAAGATAACTTTCCCCTCCCACCTATGGAGCAAATATTACAGGCAGTAGCAGGCTCAGAATTAATGTCATTCCTGGATGGATTTTCAGGATACAATCAAGTACTGGTGCATCCCGATGATCAGTTAAAGACTACGTTCCGAACCAAATGGGGCACTTATGCATATCAGAAGATGCCATTTGGGCTGATCAATGCCGGAGCTACCTTTCAGAGAGCCATGGACATCGCGTTTAAAGGGTTAGTCAATAAATCAGTGGTGATTTACTTGGATGATATAACAGTGTACTCCAAAAAACGAAACAACCATCTCAAAGATTTGAAGCAAATCTTTCAAAGATGCTTGAGGTATGGGATTTCGCTCAACCCAAAGAAATCTTTCTTTGCGTTAAGCGAAGGGAAATTGCTCGGATTCATAGTGTCGAAATCTGGTATTCATATAGAACCCGACAGAATCAAGGAAATTTCTGAAATATCCATACCCCATAACAAGAAAGCCATGCAATCCTTCCTTGGACAGATCAATTTTGTCAAAAGATTTGTCCCGGATTTTTCACATATTATTTCTCCCTTACAAAATATGATAAAAAAGAATTCAAATTTCAAATGGGGTCTAGATGAGCACGAAGCGTTCAACTTAATCAAACAAGCTATCATCAATGCTCCATCTTTGGCCACCCCAAACTTTTCGGAATCTTTTATCTTGTACACTTTTGCCTCAGAGAAATCCTATGCCGCGATTTTGACCCAGGCAAATCAAGAGAAAGCGGAGGCTCCAATCGCACTCTTTAGCTCAAACTTACAAGGTGCTAAAATTAATTACTCAGACGTAGAGAAACAAGCATATGCTATTTTCAAAGCGATCAAATATTTCAGACCTTTCTTGCTTAAAGCCCACACTAAAGTCGTAGTACCGTTTCCGGTGGTAAGAAACCTTTTAGTGCAGAAAGACGTGGGCGAAAAGAGAGCTAATTGGATTACCGCTTTACAAGAATATGATCTTGAGATCAAACCAGCAAACATCGTAAGAGGTCAAGGCTTCTGCAAGATGTTAGCCGGAGCATCGCAAATCTCGGAGAACCCATCTGAAGAGGTACAAGCGTACGAGGTAAGCATAAACGATGCAAAATCATTATATGCTGACACCATTTATTTTCTTAAGAACGGGTATGCTCCATCACGTCTGGATCATACCAAGAAAAGAGCTCTGAGATTAAAAGCTAAACAATACCAGCTCGTAAATGATGTCTTGTTTAAAAGGAATTACGATTATGTGCTTCTTAGGTGTCTTGAGAAAACTGAAGCCGAAAAGGTTTTGCAGGAACTCCACGATGGACTAGCGGGCGGACACTATGCCGGAGATGCCACTGCACATAAAATCTTGCGTGCAAGATATTATTGGCCCACGTTGTTCAAAGACTCATACAATCACGTAAGGAAATGCCAAGTCTACCAGACTGCTGCAAGAAAACAAAGAAAACCGTCCATGCCGCTACAACCAGTCATCATCGACCAACCATTCAGTCAATGGGGCTTGGACATAATAGGTGAGATCGTTCCTCACTCTTCTAAGCAGCATAAGTATATCCTTACGGCAACTAATTATTTTACCAAATGGGTAGAAGCAGTTCCTCTCAAGACAGTTCATTCTGAAAATATTATTGAATTCATAGATCAATTTATCATCACTAGGTTTGGATTGCCAACAGCATTAATGTTTGATAACGCTTCATATTTTTCTGGAAATACTATGACTGAGTTTGCGCTTAAAAGAGGGTTCAAACTAAAATATTCTGCCAACTACTATCCGCAAGGTAATGGATTGCCTGAATCAACAAACAAGAACCTAATCAGAATTATCAAAAGAACAGTCGACCAAAACCAAAGGAATTGGCACAAAGCCCTGGTAAATGCTTTATGGGATGATAGAATCACGAAGAAAGCTTCAATCGGCACTTCTCCCTTCAATTTAGTTTATGGGAGAGAAGTGGTTCTTCCGACTCACCTAGTCATTCCCTCTTTGTCTTTAGTGCAATACATCGATGAAGTATCTACTTCCTCTTTACAATTAAGACAAATGGAAATAATCAAACTAGAAGAACAAAGAGAACAAGCTAGGAAAACCCATGCTCATCACCAAGCGCTAATAAAATCTTCTTTTGACTCAAGCATCATAACCAGAAAAAACTTTCAGATGGGTGATTTAGTGTTGAAATGGGATAAGGCTCATGAAGAAAAGGGCAAACATACGAAATTTCAGAAGCTGTGGCTTGGCCCTTTTCAGATTGTAGAAGTCGTAGGCCCGTCTACATTCGTGTTGCAGGATCTGGCAGGAAGGAGAGATTCTTTACCTGTCAATGGACTGATTCTTAAATTATACTTTCCATAGAAGAGAAATCTTCTATTTTTTGTAGGATGGATTTAGTTTTTAGTTTTTATTTTATTCTGTTTTTCTCTTTTTATGAATAAAACCCGTTGTAAATGATCATTTAAAAAGGATTCATGAAAGAGCACACCAATTCTCTATCAGATTTTGGTTTCGCTTGTACAAATAACAATTTTTTTTTGAAAATCTGAATTTTATTATTGACAAATAGAGTTAACTTCACTTTGATTACGATACTCGTTTCAACCTCTAAAAAACTTTGACAAAAGCAACCTCTGGTAAAAGAATTGTTTTGTATCAGCACCATGAAAAGTATCATCAATAATAAAATAAGCATTCTCTGCAAAGCTGTTGTTTTCAAAAAACTCTATTATTGTCGTCCAGAGCTTTCTTAAGGAAAAACAATGACTTCCTCCCTGCTAAAAGGAAATTACAGCATCCAGAGAAACAATCCAAACAAAACACTATATCTCAAAGAATAAGAGGTCTCATCACGAGCCGACTTATCATGATCACAAATATTATAACTTGCTGACTTTGCCAATACTGTCTATCAAAACAGGGCAACGACTTAAGATTGTTGCAATCAAAAGACAAGAGGTCTCATCGCGAGCCGGCTTGTTCAGCAAAAGTGTAAATCAGGTGAATGACTGTGTCATAATTTGGCCACCAAACCAAGACATTGTTCTTTAGAGAATTAAAAAAGGAAAAGTGTGTCAAAAAGGATTTTTCTCTGGAATGTTGCGAGTAACCTCAAGCAGGAAAAAGGATCATTGTTGGATAACATGGTAACCCTGTCGAGGCTATGGACGCTTGCGGGCAGCAGAGGCTCTACCTACGACAAATGAGCATACTTTTAAGCCAGTACGCAGACAAGACCTTATTTTATCTTTTATCAAGACCAAGTAATGTCTAATGCGAATACAAGAAAAAACCTGAGGAAGAAAAAAATTGGGATATAAAAAGGGTTGAGACAAAATATCGTCGACAAGGTGAGAGGCAATCTACTCTATCTGTCCATAACAAAATTTAGATATATAAAAAAAATTTGCTGTTTCGGAAGTGAATGGTCAATAGAAATGCAGAGATAACTGGTTCTTCACAGTGAATCGCCATTGTTGTGGTCACCAACAACCCCCCTCTTTGTTTGATATTAGTAATAACATCAAGCAAAGGGGGACCCTTAACTAAAAAATCCAAAAAATATTTTTGTTTAAAAAACCTTTTGTATTAACTCCCTAAGAGCTATATCGCGTCGCAAAGGAAAAAGGAGCGCTTTCCCAAAGCGCATAAACACACTGAGGAGGAGCGACGCGAGAAATCATCGCATCGCGTGCATTAAAAGGCGCTAAAAAGGGGAAAACCTAAAGAACCGCCGACGGCCAATATGCGACGTCGCACGTCGCAATGTCGCATAAGCAGCACAAAGTGACAAAGCAAGAAACCTTGCGACCTTGCGATATTTCGATATGCGATCTGCGACCATGCAAAGCTGCGACCTGCGATCTATGGTGTGCGACAAATGAGACCATCAATTGTTGCGATACCACTTATTTACATCGCAATCTTCGATGCTGCGACGCAAATCGCAGAAGCCATTCGTCGCAGGCATTCCTCGGCATGATCTGTGAGCCTAAAATTGGGCGCGCACCTTACGGGAAATTAATGATTGTACGCCTGTGTATCCAAAGATGATTATGTTGCGTTTTTCGAAGAGTCAAGTCATAATGGGTGACATGATTATACATTCATTAGAACTTAATTGCTTTCATGTCAATCTTTTCTTCTGTCTCTTTTCATTTACGTGAACTATAAGTCAGCAACTGATATAAATCTATATGCGGGAAACATCCAAGGAAAAGCGCCAGAACTAGAAGAACAGAGAGGAGATGACTTCGCAGATGGATACCGCATACAGCAGGACCGCGGATCTCAGAGTATCACTCAACAAATGTTGATGGAAATAGGCTATCTACGACTGAGAGTCAAAGGCGCACAAAAGCAAAGCGTTTATGAAAGATCCTGAGTCCCAAATTGGGTAAAGCAAAAAGAAAAACGCTTAAGGGGAAAGACGTCTCAGAAAAGCCTGGAACAAAGAATGGAAACAAGTTTCAATTGAGAAAATCGTTCAGGCAACAAAATCCCCAGCTCATTGAGTCATTCGCACGGCCAGAAACCGAAATAGCAACAACACAATCAGTTTGAAAGAAATCTGAGTTGTGCTAAGTATACACGCCGTGAAGACACTCCTCCAGAAGAAAACTTTCAAAAATATCTTCTAGTTTGTCAGAAAGAGGTGCCAGCTCTTGTTATTTCTAATTTTCAAGCTTGAACAAAAGGAAACGACAAGCAACCGACTCTTTCATGGCGAACAGCGCATCGCTTACAGCACTAAGGAGCAGATACAGAAATGGTTAGAAATTAGATTCAGTTTTTAGAAATAAATTTGTTTTAGTAAAAGGGCGGTCATTTGAAGCCGTTCCCTAAATTTGTGTAATTAAAATTAGCCGGTTAGTAGTATTTAACCCTTCTCGTTGCATTGGAGAAGGGTCCGGAAATTTGTCAAAAAACTTGTCCTCAGAACATGCACTTTTGCACCCTCGGAGGGGGTTTTTGATGAATGGACGGATCAAGATTTATTTATGTTTGCATTTTAATACCTGCTACTGATGTTGCACTTCTGTACTCTTAGTAGGCATTAGAAGTGAGTAGAAATAGATCATTATTGCTTTAGGTCTGTGAGTATAAAGTCAATCATAAATGGTACTTTTATCTCTTGACGAGTTTCTGCTTGCATTCTTAGAGTAATATACAACTGATGTTGTTTTATATGTTAACGTATGAATGAGTGGACTACCATTTGGCACTTTTGTACGGTGGAGTCATTGATTTATGCTTAATACATGAATAACTGATTATGCGTTATGCTGTTCACAATCGTTTTGCTTAACTATTTATGCAGGATGGTTCATCTTAATTGATTTATATTCTCATAATAGCTGAATAATCTTCATTACCAGTTCTTGTGTGAAATCTTTCTAGATTGCATAATGGAAAAAGTTCTATCCCGGGTTAGCGTAGATTAGATGTGTTGTTCTTGATAGATTAAAGTAGTATAAAATTCAGTCTCAGAGTTTAGAACTAGATTAGCTTAGAAATAATTCCATATTTTCATTGTCAAATTCTACACACACACACATCACCAAACTCTACACACACACACCCCCTTAGAACGGGAAGCTGGTCCCGTTATCCCCAGTCGGACCCGCTACACCAAACGGGCACGGAGCCACCAACCAGGTTCCCGACCGGGTGGGTATCCCCCTTGTTGTTGACCCGATTTCAGGGCCCTCAACAGGACTAGAGGCCTAAAACGAGCTTTGGAGCTTGAAAGAGAAAAAGAAGCTCAACTTGCCAACCAACTCACCTTAAATGAACAATTTGGCATAATGATGAATGAGAACCGGGAATATTGGCTTGAGAGGGCTAACACTCATCTTGAAGACCTGTTAGCTAAGGCTAATAGAGATACGGAGATTCAAAGAAGAATGGCCAAATATTATGCCATGAGAAACAAAATTGCTAGAGCCAAGCTCAAAAGGGCTCAGGCAAAAATTGAGGCCTTAACTCATCAGAAGGAGAAGGACAAGCTTGACCTATTGGTGGAGGCTTCTCTCCATGCTTAGGCACCTTTAGCATCAGCTATGTCAACCATTTTTGAAGACCCTGAACTCAATTTTTTCTTTGGGCATTTCCTGTTATCTTCAGATAGTTTTTATATCAGTCCATTGGTCAAATGCGCAGCGCCTAGGGCGTTGCGCACTTTTTTGAGGCATTTTTTGGAGGAATGGACACCACCATTGGATTCAAAATATCATTTACAGTCAAGAAAACCATGTTTCTAGGTCTGAAGGGGAAAATTACTAGGTGGAAAAGGCAAAATACCACCTAAAAATCATGTCTCTGCCTATTTTTTGGACCAGGCGCCGCGCGTTTGACAAGTCTTGGCAGAATCCATTTTTGGAGTGTCAAATCAAGTTCATTTTGAAAATTGAAGATATATCTGGAAACTAGATAGGATAAGATTTCCAATGAGCTATCCTAAGCTAGATTTGGACACCAGGAAGGCATTCAAAACTCACCTTGAAGATGGCATTGCGCACTTCCTTCAGGTGATGCGCGTTTGACACTGGCACTGCGCACTTGACAGGCAGCTAAATTTTTCACTGTTTCTCTCAGAAACTACTTTTCACCTGTGGGATTTTGATTTTTCACTGATGTAATTCATGATGATGATGTAATTAATATGTATTTTTGTTACCTAGGGTAGATACATCAGATGAATGGCCTAAGTGGCATGTAATGAATCAGTTTGCTTCATATTAGGAATGGTTCAGTTTGACCACCCTAGTCTTTAGCTGTCAGTTCAGTCTTTTGTGCAACTGTTCCTCCTCTCATGGATTCGACCCCTGAGGCTAGGATTATTTTTTTTGAGGCCTATATCATGTATTTTCTCAGTCATTTTTTTGGTTGGACTCAGTGTGGATGCTTAGAGCTTGATTGTACACCTTTGTAAGTAGTTTGGCAGGAAATTAATAAGAATTGCAGCTATTTTTATGGGATCCCTGTGGTATGGAGTTCTAGTACAGTTTCTTCTTCTGTGATTATATGTTTATATGTTTTATGTATGCCATCATTCATTTCATTGCTTCTGGTTGAATGTTTTCAATTTTGATAGGTAGAATCCATTGTATCAGTGCTCTGCCTTGGGAAATCATTCAACATTTCATGTTTTCTGCAATCCAAGAAAGACCCATGATTTTCACATTGCCTTCTTAGCTTCTCACCAGTCTTAAACATCTCACTTCATCAATCCCTAGAGTGATAAAGCCTCTACCTACCTTGCCCCATAGAACACCCTGCATTTCTGACCTAATTTCCTAAACCTAAACTACCCAGCTCCTCCCAATCCAGAAAAACCTCTACAAAATCCAATCAAAACTTTCGAGCTACTATACCTAGCCTAAAATCCTTTACCTAATCCAGTCATCTTGACTGAGATCCTTACGGAGAGAGCCCTCTCCTGGCCTAGTAGGGCTAGCTACTTGGCTAAGCTTGGTTTGTGGTTACCTTGGCATTGCCTCCCTTTAGCTTGAGGTCAATCTAGGTGATAACAGAATTTTCAGAGTGTATAGTTGTATAATTGCATTATTTGTATCATCGTACATCTATGGAATGGTGCCTATCCTATTAAAGGATTCAATCAGGGCTAAAACTTAAAGTGAAAAGAAGAAAATGCTGGTTATTTTTGTGCAAAGATACAACACTAGAAAATCCTAATGTTGTTGCCATGGGTCGAACAACAAGTACTCCATTCATTCACACACTTCCCTTTTCACCAATTAAATGATTTCCATTTTCTTTTGCTTGTGCTATGTCACTACTAGCCCTCTCATGCAAAAAAATATGAAGAGTCCTTGGCCCTAAAGAAAGGAGAAGAAAATGTCTCTTTTGTTGGCAATTCTTGTAGCCTCATATGTTTTTCTGTTTCTTCCTACTAAGACTGCACTATTATATCATATGGGTACTATGATTGTTTTCTAACACCAACCTTCAAATTCTCTATATGCAACTTCTGCCATTTGAAGTGAGGAAACTATATCCAGAACATTTTGTAGGCTAGGATTATTGAAGGGAAATTTCAGATTCTCAAAATAGACAAGATATTTTAGGCAGTAGAGAATGTCAAATCAGAAAATATAGACTTAAAACATTCACTTTTCACTTTTGACACCAAAACAGAAAGTTTTGAACAAGTAACCTCCAATCCAACTAACCCCAGGTTGTATCTTGCAAGAGTTTCCCTTGCTTTCTCTTGAATTTACTGCAAGTAATGTCTTTGTGCTTCCTTATGTAGTTGCAAGTGCCTTTGGGCCTGTGCAAAAGTGAGGCACACAATCAATGTGACATTTTAAGTTCAGAATTCTCTATAGCATAGCTGAGTTATGTACAATGAATGGAAGCCAAGAAACGAATTATAGCCCTTACCTCTAGTGGTTTCATGCAACCTTTTATGTACCTCCATCTACATTGGTCAGTGTTAGGAAGCCAATCAAATCCCTACACTATTGGCCCTTTCAACATCAATCCACGGAGTGCGAACTGAAGTCTCACCCGAAGCAGTATGAGGGGATGCAAGAACCAAGTTTCCGCACCCTGAGATGGTTGTGATGTCGATTTTTAGACCTTTGCGCAGATCAATAAGCCCTCTAGGGATTATCAATGTAGTTCTCTTATTCGTCCTTGGAGCCTCCACGAAAGTCTCTGACCTTCCTCCACGGACCCTAAATAGATAGATCAGGTGCTTATGTGCACCTATAATTAGTCTTACTTTTGTGTCTACCCAGATTAGCTTAAGTATTGGTTAACTTTAACATACATTATAGTTATATTTGCATAAACATATATTCTTACTTCCATTCATTTGACAAAGTGAAATACATAGATTCGCGCATTAATATAGCATTAATTCATAACCTCAGTATTTAACATAGCATAATCGCAACATTCATAACAGAAGTAAAATAATGCACACACAGATGGAAAGTATACAGTAATTTCATAATACTCCTCTTTATTGATGATTCAGATTCTCGATACAGACTCTATCTGCCCTACGCACACAGTTGCAGGGGTTCGCGCACTCAGCTGCGGACTTCTACCCTAGGCCTCTACGAAATCAGCTGTAGAGCCTCTTCCTACGCTAAGACTCTCGCTCTTAGCTCTTTATAAACTCATCCAGTACTCCTACTTCCCTTCCCTTTTCCTCTACTACTGACTTAGACTCCTCTTAATACCTCCCTTTTATACATTCCCATGGTCCGCAGACCAAGGGCGGATCTCCAAAACAGACACAACCTATCTAGAGTAAGGGTGGAAAACCCTTTTTGACTTTAGATATCTTCGCGTTCCGCGACCACAAAATGCGTAGACTTTACATTTCTTTATACAAACTTCGGCCTTCTGCCCCAAAACTTGGGTTTTTAACCCCAAAATTGACCCCTAGGATTGATGTCTCACCCGAAGCAGTATGGGGGGATGCAGGAACCAAGTTTCTACACCCTGAGATGGTTGTGATGTCATTTTTTAGACCTTCACTTTGCCTTGGTGCAGATCAACAAGCCCTCTAGGGCTTATCAATGTACTTCTCTTATTCGTCCTTGTAGCCTCTACGAAAGTCTCTGATCTTCCTCCACAGACCCTAAATAGATAGATTAGGTGCTTACGCACTCCTGTAATTAGTCTTACTTTTGTGTCTACCCGGATTAGTTAAGTATTGGTTAACTTTAACATGCATTACAGTTATCTTCGCGTAAACATATATTCTTACTTTTGTTCATATGAAAAAGTGAAATACATAGATTCACGCATTAATATAGCATTAATTCATAACCTCAGTATTTAACATAGCATAATTGCAACATTCATAACAGAAGTAAAATAACGCACACACAGATGGAAAGTACACAGTGATTTTAGAATACTCATCTTTATTGATGATTTGGATTCTTGATACAGACTCTATCTGCCCTGTGCACACAACTGCAGGGGTACGCACACTCAGCTGCGGACTTCTACCCTAGGCCTCTGTGCACTCAGTTGTAGAGCCTCTTCCTACGCTAAGACTCTCGCTCTTAGCTCTTTACAGACTCATCTAGTACTCCTACTTCCCTTCCCTTTTCCTCTACTACTGACTTAAACTCCTCTTAAGACCTCCTTTTTATACAATCCCATGGTCCGCAGACCAAGGGAGGATCTCCAAAACCGACACAACCTATCTAGACTAAGGGTGGAAAACCCTTTTTTACTTTATATATCTTTGCGCTCTGCGACCACAAAATGCAGAGACTTTACATTTCTTTATACAAACTTCGGCCTTCTGCCCAAAAACTTGGGTTTTTAACCCCAAAATTGACCCCCAGGGGACCCGTTCCCAACAGAGGAATTTAATAATGCATTTAATTATTATCCTTTTTAGAAACTAGGAAAAAATTGCTTGTTGATGTTGTCTATGTAAAATGCTAACTTATGTCTTGTGCACTTATTTCCTTTCTGAAGTTTGGAAGCTTTGTTAAATAAACAGAAATTTGGATGATTTTGAATGTACATTTAATTATATTGTTTTTTACCTACCATGTCGTTATTAAAGAGTCTTCCTCCATATTACATTTGCCTGAAGATATTGAAAAATATACTTTCGAGAATTGAAATGCATTGAAATTTAGTAGGGAGTAGTACTTGTTAACCTGTGCCCCTTGGCCTGTGTCATAAATTTAATCAATTGCATAGAAGGTGCAACCAAAGGCCTGATTTTTATCACTCTTTCCAAAGCTTGGGTCCCAAGTGCAAGTTTGTAAGCAACCGCAAAGACAGCAAGTAGATCAACTTTTGAGAATAGTGAGACTCTAGGCTATACAGCTATAGTACAGACTACAGTTTGTCTCTTAAGGCTTTTTTCCAAAGATCTTACTCTCCAAAGCTCCAACAGAGAGAGTTAGTTCACCTAATACTACGATTTCAAATAAAATAATATATGCATATTGAGTGAAAGCTTTGAAACCATGTGAATCTTACTCTACATATATCTTACTCTCCAAAACTTGTATATAGTAGTTATGTCAATACAGCTAAAGACTAAGGCAAGTGTCATAGGGCTTACACTACAGACTAAGCTCAAAGCTCTTAAGGAAGTCAGTTCATAGGACTTGAACTCTACGGCTGCTTAAGACAATCTTCACTCCAATGGATACTTTCTTAAAGCTAGTTTTTGGACCAAGGCTAGTAAGATGGAATATTGATATAGACGGGCTTGTCTCTTTAGGCTTTCCACTCTCTTTCTTGTTCAAAGAATGTAGACTATGTATTATGGCTAGTCACCTACGGCTTAAGAATACAGCAAGAGGTCCATGCTTATTCTCCCATGCTCTAGGGGTTTATTTTACAGTTACAATGAAATTAAATTAGAGTTGTCAAAATCTATTAGCTCAGAATTATGTTTTCAACTTCTATTTGAATTAGAGGCAACTAAGTTGGACTAAATCTTGCGTTTTATAGGCAACTAAGTTAGACTAGAGTTGATAAAACCTTTTTAGCATGGAATTTTGTTTCCAACTTCTGTTTTTATTAGATACAACAAAGTTTGATCAAATGCTGCATATTTTTGTTGTCTCAGAGTAAGTTGCACTGAAAGAAAACTGTGTGCCTTCTCTTCAACTGATTCTGCCATAGCTATTTATTGCAATTTATTGTGACATATTGGTAAAATGACCATTATTCTGATAAAGAAGTTGTGTTTTTAGAATCGCTAGCTGCTACGAAATTATATTTGGACATGTCAGTAGTTTAACAGTTTCATGTAGCAAAATCAAGGACAACTGGTTTAGCTTTGAAGATTCTATAATATATGCCGTGGAAGGTGATGTGAGTCCTACTGGTCCTACCCAACTTGAGCTTCCAAGGTAATAATCAGTTTCCTGCACTTGTGATTTTAGAAGTGCCCAAACCTCATTGGCCTTTTATAACCTCTGGTCTGTGGGTTTTCCATAGAAGCTTTGGGATATTTGTAATCATGGTTGTATATAGCAAAAATGGTTGTTCTCTATTCTAATATTGACACTGAGAAGACAATATTAATTGAAGTGCTATACAACAATATTAATTGAAGTGTTTATATAAACAACTGGCTTAATCCCTTGGGAAAGAATAGTGAAAGGATTATTTTCAATTTCTGGCAAAGCTTTTCTCCTATCATTTCATCCTTGGACATTTAAGCTCGTCTTGTGAGAACCTCCATTCAGATAATCATTATATAAAATCTTGGAAGTCTGATCCCATGCTTCTCAACTAGTTTTCGAATTTGAAAGTCCCATATCATGCTTTTCAACTGATTTTGGTATTATAGATGTTTTCTCTGGCAGAATTGTGTACATGGATGTTCTCTGGCAGATCTTTTTTGTAAATTTGATCTTGCATAGGTTGCTTTGTTATAGGGAAATAAGGCTCTTGGTTCTTGGTGTTCAAGACATTACTTTAATATTGTTTAGCCTAAATTTTCAAGTGATTCTCTGATTATAGAAATGCCAGGGTCATTCCTATTTCAAGGAAGTGATATTAGTTCTTAATATTGTTTCCAGGGTCGTTTCTATTTCCTATATGATGTTACTTCCAATGTAATCACTCATTATGTAAAAGAGACCTTAAGGAGAAATCCACTATATCTAGCTTGAGTGGGCCTAATGGTTAAGAGGATGTGTTTCCTCCTAAGAGGTCACAGGTTCAAAACTAGAGGGGGTAGAGTATGTATGCCTTCATTGACTTAGTGGTCAAATCATTGTGCAGAGGTGGGTCCCTTGTCCCACAAGTAAGGGGGTCTCATACACCAATGTGGTGTCTGGCTTGGTTGTGACCTTAAAATTGGATAATTAAAATATCCTCTAGAAATTTTAGAATTGTATTTCAAAGGTATGAGAGTGCAAGGAAGCCTTGTCTTTAGTGAGGTGCATGATAAGGTAATGTTTTCCTTCAACATGTAGAAAATCTTGTAGACGTTTGGAGGTTTATTTTGGAATACACCATTGTTTTGAGCTAGCCAAATGGAGCAGATCACCTCTACAACCAAAATTTTGTCTTATGTTCTAGTTGTAGTCCATTCATTTAATGCCTCTGTGTTATCTCCAATCCATTGTTGCATTTTACATAGTCTATGAGTGATAGCCCATATCTCATTGGTGAGATGACAATGAATCAAAAGGTGATTTCATGCTTTCGTGTTATTCCCTTAAGAGTGCATGTGTTGGGACTTATCCATCCTCTTATTCTAAACATGTGTAGGTTGGGATTGCACCCTTGATTTGAGATTTGGGGCCCCAAACTTGGTTGTAGATAGTTGTCTTGCATCTAGAGGGTCTATACTTGTGCTTGAACACCTTATTTGTTGCAAACCTATTCATAAAGATTCATCAATTGATTTTTCATCATCATATAGATCAATTTATATGTTATTTTATATACATGCACATAATCAATCTTCCTAAAACATGGTTGATCTTTGTGTACTTTAGACCATTAAATGCCACAAATCATAGTGAGATGTGCTTGAGTGTGGGTTAAGTAATTGCATTGTGGGAGAACTAATATGCATTTACAATGTATATCAAAATAAGAAAGGTGCATTGTAGAATGCATGTGGGGTCATAAGAGAGGCATCATGTCACTATACCAGGGATATAAAAATAAAAGGGTATAAAAAATGTGAATAAAAAAATGGATACATATAATATTTAGTGAAAATAGGGGTTTTATTAATTGGGAAGGTGTATTGGATTTATATTGGCAGGGGGTTAAATAATGTGATTTTTAGAGTTATTTTCCAATATGTAGTCAAATTAAGGGTATTGTTTAGTATGCCATGAATGCACATGCTTTGTCAGAGGCTGAGTGAGTGAAGCCCCTGTGCACGCTTTAGGGGGCATCTGTTACACAACATTTTGTCACTGTCCATGTACTCCCCGTTCCTTGATCCTAGAGGACCTATACATTGAACCCTTCATGCTTTCCCATCATGAAGAAACTCCCATTGTGTCCCTCTTCATGAGAAAAACAATTCCCCTTTGCATCATTTTCCTAAACTCTTCTGTTTTTCCCAGTTTACAAGACCGACGCTAATGACCCGTGTCCTCCCCACGGAAATATGCAGGGATTACAACTGTCCCTCGTGCCAACCAGAGCAACTCAGCCTTTTCCCAGTCACATCGATCCTCTTTTGGAAATTTTTTTAAATTTGGAGCCAAAGCTTCCAGCTCTAGAAGCTTCGTAACAGAAGTATGGTAAATGCTTAGGCCAGATGGAGCTAAGGAGATCAAATTGGGATCCTTTCCCCTATTAGGATGGAACTACCTCAAGAGATAAGACCTTCTCCCATGAGAAGAGGAACCATCTCCCATCCATTCAAGCTATATGAACCTCCACTTTTCCCAAGCACAATCTAGTGTGTGTGTGCTAATGCTAATTAAGTTATGTTTGGAGTAATCAACAAGTTATCCATACTTTGTAGCTCTATAGTTTGTGTTTTAGGGAGAATTGTGAGTTGGTTTGGTGTGAATCCTAAAGGGAAGAGCCTTGAGACTATCACTTTTGGGGCCATCCATGGAATTCTAGCAGAAGTGTGTGGGAACCCGTATTTGTCAAAGGAGAACAACAACGTCAAGACGGTGGTTGTAATCTCTTCTTGATTTAATAAAGATGAAATTATCGATTTATTTTCTACATAAGATGTCATTTCACATGTTTATGGCTTAATGTTTCTTGACTTGTTAAGTAGGTTGAATACAATTTATATATTATCACAGTTGTTGTCTGTTGTTGTCTACTTGTTTCAGGTGTTCGCAAGAAGAAACAGAAGATAACTAGAGCAAGGAAACAAGGTCATCATCAAATAGATCATGTACTAAGAGGTAGGCCCTCTTAATTGGTTCTAACCTAAGGAAATATTCCATAGAATGTCTTGTTTGTGGCTAGACCCTCTCTCGGGCTAGAGGAATTGTTTGTATTCACACTTAGAACTTTACCTACACCACACCTACTCAGTTTAATATTTTTTTACAGTAAATTATTTTTGATATGTTGTGGTAATATATCATAAGTTGTTTTGGTTGAGGGAGTGTGAGTCAACATGAGGAAAGAAAGCCTTGAAAGAAGTAGGAAGTTACACAGTTTTGACATAATTTACAGGTTCATGCACCAATTTTCTATAAGGAGGGAAGGTGAGTTTTAGTTCAAGATATCAAGCCTACAAAGAAGTGAACAAATCTAGATCATATAATTCAGTAATGAACTCATCGTTTTTCCAGGATACTAGCAGGATATACACAACATTTCTACAAACCTGTTTTGACCAATGATATGTGCCAGATAGAAATATGAGTGGCTAAAATGGTAGGGTTATGATTATTTTTGTTAATTAAACTTTCACATTATGTACATATATTGTAATTATTGCTACCAAACTTTGAGGGGCATATCTCTATTGTATTTTTCCTATATATTACATGAGAAATATGGAAAAAAGGTTGGTTTTTGAAAGAAGAATAGCCATTGTTTGTGTGTTGAAAGCTTTATCAGTCTACAGTTTGTTAAGATCAGTAAATTTTGACCAGTGATATAAATATTTACGTGATGGTATGTCTTAGTATGTATTCTCTGTATGTTTCAATGTTTTATTCTTTGTCATCACATTTGAATGTATGGTCTTCAGAGCATTTGAATAAGATTAATTGATTCAGAATTCATCCATGGTATGATGCTATGTGTTAAGATATTCAAGTATTCACATTTCAATCATCTAAAGCTACTCTAGGATTCAATTTATATGCCATACTGTAGTCGATTGGTGACGCAGGAAAAACCACCTAAAGGGAATTTCCCTGATATTCATAATCAACTTACGTGAACCTGTGGGTTATGGCCCACCTATACAAATCGGAAGCGTTTACATTGGTGGGTTTTAAACGAAAACTCGACCAATCACAAAACAGCGATATAACACATAATCTGCCAATGAACAACGGTCCCACCTGATTGCACAAGACGGGACCCCAAATAAAATAAACTCGCATCCATAAAATTCTCGGGTCCGCTCTTCCCCAAGTTCTATTGGCTTCAATATCCTTCGTTGATCTTCTACCCAATTTTACGGTTGATGTTACACCCGATCAACCAACCTAATCAGTGATCCTCCACCGTTTGATCAAGACACACTTGATCCAACAGTCAGCAGTGATGTCGTACGAGCTACTTGCACAATGCTTAACCGCTCTTACGGAGACGATAAGTATTATATATCCTTAATCTATAAATGTTCGAGTCCGACTTTGAAGTTAAAGTCTGATCACCTTATGGCTCGATATCCATTGGATATCATAGGCCGTCAAATCCTATGGCTTGCGGGTCTTCAGCTAGCACACAGGTTAAATACAGGCCTAAACCCTGTCGTTGACTGTGATGTAAGCATTTGAAAATGGGATCGACGGCTAGGATTTAGTGTGGGCCTTCAGCCATGATCAAAACATCCATACACTCCTAACCTCCGCAGTTACTGATCACCCAATTCCATCACTAACTCACCATTCCACTCCTCAAGATTCCGCTTACTCTGAAATCCACTTAATCACAATTCCACTTCGTCGTGGTTCCACTCTTCTACCAAATTTGGCACTTCCACTAAATTTCCTTCTCAACTCCAAATCGACTTGTTACCAAGTTTAACTCTGCCAAATCCTTTCTCCACTTAGAAACATTGTGCCGAGACTTCTCTGCTTTCTTTACTCTGCCTTGAAATCAGACTTCATCTCCGGGTTTGCTACACAGAGCATTTAATCCTAATGATCCACACAACGTCGTGCTCTTTCCCTCTTATTGATACCATATACAGGTCTAGCATAAGGTCAATGCTACCCTTTGACTTCTTTATTAGCATATCTACACCCTTCATAATCATGTGATTATCTCCAACAATACTGGAACGTTTCACCGTGATCATAATTTGATATCCACTTGGCCATATCTTCTCTTCTTATCCGTGATTAGGTCCTCTATCAATTCTCCTCGAATTCATAAAGGAATTCTTCCCGGCCTTTCTGTCTTTGGTTCCCTTTTCCTACGTAACTCTTCTCTTGAGTTATTCTTTCACGTGCTTCTTTAAAACTACTACTTCTGAGCTTTGAGCTGATTTCTTTGATCGGATTCATACAGTCTGACAACTAGCCTCCTCTGTATTCCTTCTCTGCACTTGCTCTCTGCTCAAAATTCTTATGCATATATATTAAACAGAGTTCTCCACTACACACATAATTTATCAATTAATTTCTTAATGCACACTATATAACTCAGAAAACGAATCTCTGTATTCAAAAACAAATGTATATACAACAGAGTCTTTCTCTCGCTGGCCTGATTTTCTAATCAATGGCCTTTCTCTTCTCACTTCCCATAGCCTCCCAAACCAACCCCCCTGTCTGCTAACTCTCTCACTAACTCTCTCTTTTAAGTTTTCGAGGCTTACAAATTATACACAAAATGATTATGTTAACCAATTTTGGTTCAGATCCTGAATAATTTCACCTGAATCCTAAATGTCCTAATCTAATCCCTAAAATCATGAAACTAACTCCTAGTTCCTCTAACTCACACACTATTCTTGAAATTTCTCTTAACGAGAAGATTTCATTACAATATCCTCACTATTATACAACCCTCATAAAAACATAGGAAAAAAAATAATTAATCACTCTTTGGGGAATTAGGTCCCTTGAAACACAAGACCCTATGCTTACTAAAATTCAATGGTTTTTCTGAGCAGGAAGCTCCTGCATCAGAATCCCCAGGTAAGAAAATTTATGACCTCTCGGTCATAAGTCTGGATAATTGATTCCTCCTGGATCCCCGGCTTTATTTTGTAATATGTCTTTGTTTGTCAGCTATTCTATTGTTGTTGTTGTCTGTTGTTGTTCTCCAGGTCTCCATACCTTATGCTTCAATGCTCCACTTGCCATGCTTTCATAGTCTGTTGTTGTCTTCCTCTTGTTGTTGCTTCATTTCTTTCTTGTTGTTGTCTTCTTCTAAGACACTTTCATCATTAACCTTCTTATCAACCCACTTTCTTTGTCCAGTATATCCTCTGTCTGTTGATTGCCTTCAACTCTTAATTGCTAAATTTTCATTACTTCCACCCTTACATCCTTACCCTCTTGTTCACTATTGTCTTATATAGAATTTCGCACCTTTTCGTTGCTGCCATATTAACCTTCAAGACAATTTTCTGCTTCTGTTTACTGTACCTATCAACTTCTTCTTGACTGTCATTTATGACAATTTCTTTGTCATCCTTCATCAGCAATTTACTCTGGATATTTATCCTCTGTTGTTCTATATTTCTCCTTTGAAGGTCTAACTCTCTATATAACTCAATGATTTTACTTGGAGTAAAATTTGGAAATTTTACACAATCTCCCATTTCTTCATTTTCTATTGACCAATCATCAGATGGTCCTTCTTCCTTTGCTAAATTTTCCTTAACATATTTCAATAGATGTTCTTTCTCTTCTTCTTTAATTTGGCTGTCCACCTGTGCCAAATATGTTCCAGTTTCTACAACAAAATCTACAATCATAAGACAATTATCAAAATAAAAAATATAAGGCCTTTGTACCTCTTCTTCCTCTGGCAACCTTTCAGTATGTTGCTCTGATCTTTCCTTTAACTCCTCTGTCAGCACATTAGTATGTTGATTCAAACTCAAAGAATTCTTGAGACTGTCAGCAAGTCTCTTTTCCACACCATCTATTTTAATGATGCCTCTCTGCACTTGTTCACTATAGTGAACTGTTTCTTCTCCAGTCTCATTGTCATACTCTGCTTCAAAACTTTCATCTTCTAGAAGGTATTCTTCCATGTTTCGTACAACTTTAAAAGACTGCCTATCTTCTTCCAAACCTGCAACCATACACAAATTATCAGTTTTAAAAACACAAGACCTTATGGTCTCATTTGATGCTTCAGCCATCAAGTCTTCTGGCTACTCTAAATCATTCATATGATTCAACTCCTCTGTCTCTTCATTACTTTCAAAAAGTAATCGTCCATGTTCTGGTTCACATACCAAAACTTCAACACCTTCTCCAGCATTTTCCTTTTGTTGTAGCTCAACTCCTTTGAGCTTCTCTGTCTTCAATTTGACATCTATAATATGTTCAAGTTCCCTCAGCTCCTTTATTAACTGCATATTTTCTTGCTAATTCCTCTTCTCTTGTAGCCTTTGCCACTTTACTTTCTTTCTCATGACATAACCATATTTATGGTCCTTCTCATTTCTCTGCAACATCTCCATTAATACTTCAAGCTGAACTGCTAGCTCAGCCATTTCTTTATCACATTTTTCATCACTCATTCTCATGCCATTTGTCTTGGCATGTTTCTTCTTTTGTCCTCTGTTGTGATTTCTTTTAGAACCTTAGCTATGACTGTCACTAGTCATCATCCTTTCCATATATATGAGTTCCTCACTCACTTCACTATGAGTTGCGCAAGCCTCTGCAACAACAAGTCTTCCCTGCTGCCCCTTACCTCACCAAGCTCTCCTCTGGACTTGGTCTTTTGGCAAGTACTGGTCCTCTGTCTGGAACCTCCTTGAGCATTTTCCTCTACTCCTTCTAGGCTTCAACTCATTTGCACTTTAAGAACACAACTGTCCTTTTCTTCCAATCTTTAGCTGGAACATTTAGATTCTGACCACCTCTTATTTCACTTAGAAAGTCTTAACAAATTCCTTCATTACTTAGCAATTCTACCCACATCCTCTATGGAATTGTCTTTGTGAGCTGCAACAATACCTCAGCAGAAACAAGTCTCCTTCTTGCTACATATGCCTCACTAAGCTTCTCTCCTCTGAGCTCAGTCTGTTAGCATTTCTCTTGTTCTTTCCTCTAGAACCAATGGAGCACTCCTTGCTTCTAGGTTGCTGCAATCTTCTCACCTTCTTATGCTGCTACCTATGCATCAATATAAAGACCACAAATTCTCCAATCTTCAAATCAAATTAAAATAAAAACATATAATCTTACCTTCAAGATCTCTATCTGATCTTGTTCTACCATTCACCTATGCATTGAATGGACTGTTCTTTTATCCAGTCTTCAGTTGTATCTTCAAAATCTGCTACTTCAAGAACTTGTAAAAGTCCCTCTTACAGTTTAACTACTATAATCCTACTCCAAATTTTCACTCATTCAATTTCTGCTAATCATTAAACAAACTTGCATACCATCACCTGCCTTCAGGATCTCACCACTCCTGCAAATTTGTTACTATGTAAATTTTCAACATTCAGCTACTGTCAATCAGATTTAGAATCTGATTCTTTCTTTCAATGTCCCAGATTTATCTTGGTGAAGGTCTAATTGTTAGCAAAAATTACTCCTTAAATGAGTTTTCTTTCACTGTTTCGTTCTTTCTCTAAGTTTCTTCAAAAAAAATTACCTGTTCCTTTTGCACGCAAAGTCTTCTTTCTACTTGCAAGAAACCTTTCCCTGCTTTGATACCACTTTCACACAGGAAAAACTGTCTAAAGGCAATTTCCCTTATATTCATAATCAACTTACGTGAACCGATGGGTTATGGCCCACCTATACAAATCGGAAGCATTTACCTTGGTGGGTTTTAAACAAAAACCCGATCAATCACCAAACAACGATATAACACATAATCCACCAATGAACGGCAGTCCCACCTGATTGCACAAGACCGGACCCCAAATAAAATAAACTCGCATCCATAAACTTCTCGGGTCCGCTCTTCCCCAAGTTTTATCGGCTTCAATCTCCGTCGTTGATCTTCTACCCAATCCGACGGTTGATGTTACACCCGATCAACCAACCTAATCGGTGATCCTCCACTGTTTGATCAAGACACACTTGATCCAACGGTCAGCAGCGATGTCACACGAGCTACTTGCACAATGTTTAACCACTCTTACGGAGCCGATAAGGATTATATATCCTTAATCTATAAATGTTTGGGTCCAACTTTGAAGTTAAAGTCCGATCACTTTATAGCCCGATATCCGTTGGATATCGAAGGCCGTCAAATCCTATGGCTTGCAAGTCTTCAACTAGCACACGACTTAAATACAGGGCTAAACCCTGTCGTTGACTGTGACGTAAGTGTTTAAAAATGGGATCGACGACTAGGATTTAGTGTGGGCCTTCAACCATGATCAAAACATCCATACACTCCTAACCTCCGCAGTTACTAATCACCCAGTTCCATCACCAACTCACCATTCCACTGCTCAAGATTCCGCTTACTCTAAAATCCACTTAATCACAATTCCACTTTGTCATGGTTCCGCTTTTCCACCAAACTTGCGCTTCCACTAAATTTCCTTCTCACCTCCAAATCAACTTGTTACCAAGTTCAACTCTACCAACTCCTTTCTCCGCTTAGAAACAGTGTGCCGAGACTTCTCTGATTTCTTTACTCTGCCTTGCAATCAGACTTTATCTCTGGGTTTACTACACAGAGCATTTAATCCTGACGATCCACACAACATTGTGTTCTTTCCCTCTTATTGATACCATATGCAGGTCTAGCGTAAGGTCGATGCTACCCTTTGACTTCTTTATCAGTGTATCTACACCCTTCATAATCATGCGATTATCTCCAACAGTACTGGAATGTTTCACCGTGATCATAATTTGATCTCTACTTGGCCATATCTTCTCTTCTTATCTTTGCTTAGGTCCTCTGTAAATTCTCCTCGAATTCATAAAGGAATTATTCCCGGACTTTCTGTCTTTAGTTCCCTTTTCCTGCGTAACTCTTCTCTTGAGTTATTATTTCACGTGCTTCTTTAAAACTACTACTTCTGAGCTTTGCATTGATTTCTTTAATCAAATTCATACAGTCTGACCACTATCCTCCTCTTTATTTCTTCTCTGCACTCGCTCTCTGATCGAAATTATCATGCATATATATTAAACAGAGTTCTCCACTATACACATAATTTATCAATTAATTTCCTAATACACACTATATAACTCAGAAAATGAATCTATGTATTCAAAAACAAATGTATATACAAAAGAGTCTTTCTCTCGCTAGCCTGATTTTCTAATCAATGGCCTTTCTCTTCTCACTGCCCGTAGGCTCACAATCCAACCCCCCTGTCTGCTAACTCCCTTACTAACTCTTTCTTTTAAGTCTTTGAGGCTTACAAATTATACACAAAAGGATTCTGTTAACCAATTTTGGTTCAGATCCTGAATAATTTCACCTGAATCCTAAATATCCTAATATAATCCCTAAAATCATGAAACTAACTCCTAGTTCCTCTAACTCACACACTATTCTTGAAATCTCTCTTAACGAGAAGATTTCATTACAATATCCTCACTATTATACAACCCTCATAAAAACATAGGAAAATAAATAATTAATCACTCTTTAGGGAATCAGGTCCCTTGAAACACAAGACCCTATGCTTACTAAAATACAATGGTTTTTCTGAGGAGGATGCTCCTGCATCAATTGGTCTCCTATTTTCTCCCTCCAAGTATAACTATTGAAAATAACAACAAGAAATGTTAAAAATAGAATCTAGAAATTCCAATTTAATTTGTCCTTGAATTAAATTGTAATTCTTTTCTCATAGCAACTTGTAAATAGTTAATTAAGTTTAATTAACTTAATTAACTTAGGAATTTTGAGTTGGAAGTCTTTCTGAAGTCATGTATATGTTCTCCCTATATTATAGGGGTCCATGATGAGTTAATTATGAGTGGTAATTAGTTAACTAAGTTTATTGAGTTAAGTCTAGTTAAATTAGTTCCAAACTGTTTGAGGAACTAATATTGAGTTAACAGTCATTTGATGCATTAGTGCACTCAACTAGTGCTACTCCAGTTAACTAAATATTCCCTCATCAGAAACTCATGTATGTCGATTCTGAGAAAGACCCGGTTGAGACTAGAGTGTAAAGACAATGTATTATTTGTTTTAGATTTTTCTGAGTTGCACTGATAGTGCATGCATTCAGGAACTAGTCCTTAAGGGATTGTGCAGTTTTTAGAGGCTTTATTTCCCTTTAAATACAAGCTATCCTCCATAGGAATTAAGCATTGGAATAGAGACTTGGAGAGCTTGTGAAGAGGCTAAGCTTTGGCCTTGAGCTTTCTTATGAGTTGAGATTGAATTTTATGAGTGCTAGGATTGTTCTTGAGAGAACAAGAATTGTAATTTCATCTTGATTTTCAGGATTAATGCAATACAAATAGTGGGGTTTTGAGTTGTGGCTTTCCCGAGAAAACTTATCGTGTTATGTGCCATTGATATTATTCCTCTTGTCGATTATTGTTTTGCTCGATATTTATGTGCTTTCGTTGTAAAGAGTAGAAGTAGATTCTTGTCTCTTGTTTTAGTAGATTACATGAGCTTGTGAATCTACAGGATTTCTACATGGTATCAGAGCAATATTTTTTTTTTGGGCCGAGATTTTTCAGAGAAGATCTGAGAATTTCTGTGCAAAATTTTTAGAAACAAATTGCAGATATGGATTCCTTGGGAAAAGATACCCAAATTCAAAAAAACAATTGGCCGAATCGGAATTCAGATGAGGGATATATCGTTGATTTAAAATCAGCTCTCTAGAGGAGATTTCGAAGTTTTGAGTTTATGGGTTACATGTGAAATTCGAATTTGCAATACATACTTCAAGATCGATAAATGGTGTTCTACGATTTGTGACTCGAGTATGCCTTGGATGGAAGCTCGAATTATATAGCCTAGAAGGACAGAATGGAGGATGTGTTGGACGATAATGGCTTGAAGGAATTCATTGATTAGGACATTCCTAAGCCACCAACATCCAATGCTCAAAATCTGGTCGAATGGAAGAAGTTTGTGGCAAGGGCGAGGTGGATAATCCTTGAGGGAGTTCGAGACCACATTGTCTCGAGTCTCCATGGGAAGGAAATTATGCATGCTATGTGGAAAGCATTTAAGGACCTTTTCCAGAATAGCAGTGACCAAAGGAAGTTGGCACTAAAAGATAAACTTCTAAAAATCAAGATGGAGGTGGGCGAGTCAATTCCAAATTACTTGACCAAGTTCGTTCAATGTCATGATGAACTTGAAAGTGTTGGAATCATGGTTGCCGAGGATGATATGGTGAGTCTTGCTCTTATTGGACTCCCAAAGAGTTGGCATAGTTATCAGGACTTTGTCAATGGTCGGGAGAAGCTGCCAGATTGGGAACGACTGTGGTCGGATTTGATGCAGGAGGAGATTAGGAGGAACACTAGAGATGGGACCTCTTCCAAGGAAGTGGAAGAGGATTTTGCCTTAGCGAGTAAGGAAAAGAAGGCCAAGGTGTTGCACTAAAAATTGTCACCTTGACATTCTGCAATCTGTGTGAGTCTATCACCACTCATACTTTCCTCCTTTGCAAGTCTTAAACCTCAGTTCTTCATGTCAAGCCTTGAAAATAAGAGAAAGACTTTAAAAGTCTCCAAAACTCTGGTTCTGCACTTTCTCTTAGCATTACCTGTGGTCCCGCACCTAATGGTCATGTCCCCTGCGCATCTGACCGCTCTGTCTCTGTGTAATGGGTGCGGACCCCTGTAAATTCAAAAGGCGCAAGTACATTCTTAAAAACTCACTTTGAGTCATTTCTGGAAGCTTCTAGAAGGAACCTTGAGGTGGCAAGTTCGCTCCTTTAAGGTTCATGCATCCCAAACCTTAAGGAGCTAACCCCTTGATGTGAGGAGCTTATCCCTTTGAAGGAGGACTCTATCCCTTCATAGGTGGACTTGTAACCTCCTTCCTTTGCACTATAAAATGAAGCATTGGGCTGGTTACTGGGTAGGTTGAAAGCTGAATATTTTTGAGGTGAAATGTTGCTAGAACTTAGTCTTCCTAATTGAGCTTTTGTGAGGAAAGATTACATACTTTTTTGATCTCATTTGGAAGAGTGTAGGCTTGTCAAAGTAGAGGAGATTCCTGTTTCAGACCCTGGGAGGAGCTTGTATAACATCAAGGCACCAAAGGTTGTAAAGTTCTTCTATTTTCAAAGTTAATACAATCAAGTTTATTTTTCTCAATAAGCTGTGTTTTATGGTTTATTTCATGGATTCCTTGATCACCATGATGAATATGATTTATTATAATAGCTATGCAGGTGTTATTTGATGTGTGCTTGTTTGTGATTGCAGGTTCTCAAAAGGAAACTCTTTCGGATGGTTGAAGCATGGCTGCCACAAACTAGCATTGGACTTAAGGTAGGGCCTAAAACACCTTTTTAGTTTTATTAATGAATCAAAATATGTTTAGAGAAAGGTAGATTTGCTTGTCCTGCTTGTTGCTAGATATATGTTGATACTAGGGAGATCGGTCTTGTCCGCAAGAACGATTTATCCGGCCAACAAATTGGCGACTCCACTAGGGAACTGAATTTGGTTTTTTGATTTTCCTTTGTCTTTGACTTGAGAAACTTGTCCCTGTTTCTGGTTTTTGCTTGATGTGTGTGGGATTGGGTAATTTTTAGGATCTGGATTCTTTTTATTTTTTTCTGGAGTTTACAGGGAACCACACTTTATTTTTACAGACAGTTCGGACCTCTCCGCATCTTTCCTTTAGTACACAGAGCGGTACCGCATCTGGTTCTACTGGAAGCCTGTTGACCCTGTTAAAATTTTTGAAAAACCTAAAATGTTTTCGTCTAATTAAGTTTAGTTTTTTATTTACGACTTTTAGTGTCTACCTAGATCTGCATGTGTTCTGTCAAGAATCTCTTGTGAGTGAGTTCCATTGGCATTTTTGTTTTAGGTGATTTTCTGGAAGTTTTGCATGCCTGGATTGATTTTCTCTTGGTCTTTGTAGTGACTCAGAGATTAGAAGCCTAAGAAACCTTAGATTACCCTGTTTATTTTTGTCTTCTTGATGAGTCTGACTAGTTTGTGAAATCTGCCCTTGGTGAGAAATAGATTTCGTTTTCTCTTTGCAAAGCTTTGAACGAACTTGGTCATAAGTTTTGAATTTCTTTTTTATAAAAAGAAACATAGCTGGGTGTTTTTTGATTGATTTGTTATTCTGAACGATTAATCCTTAGTTTACTGAATAGCTAAGTAAAATGTCCTCAAAAAGAATTTGAAGCTTTTATTTCAATTAGGTTTTTAGAAGTTTTTAGATCTCAAGATTAGTTTTTTATAGTTTTGAGTGTTTTCTAGAAATTGTAGAATCTCTTTTGAAAGAAATTGTTTTCTGTAGTTTTTGAGTGTTGAAAAAGAAAGGGATTTTTTGTGAGCATAATTAGTAGTCTTGTTTTGAGTTTATTGAAAAAGACAAAAAATATTTTCCTTTCATTTACATGTTGAAGGAAAGATTTGTTTTTCAAAGAATTGCATTCTCAACTCTTTCTTTTAGCTAGAAATTAATTAAAGGAAAAAAGAATTGTTTATCATCTTAGGTGCATTTTTTAGTGTTTTTGGAGTCGAGTCTTCACACCATCAAAGTTTCATCTCCATACCTATTGACTTAAGAAACAACCCATAAAAATAACGCTTAATTAAAATTGATCTAGCAATATTTTTATTTCTAGGGCTCTTATCACCAATATAGCTTAGGCTAGTATCTTGGAGTAGGGAGTAATTAACTCTCCAAGATAGTTAAAACAAACAAGTAGCTATATCTTGCGGTAGGAAATAAATCCAATTGTAATTGATATAATCTGGGAAGCTCCTCTTAAAGGAGTCAATCACGAGATCATGTCCGAACCTTTGAGACAATCAAGTCTATCTCATTGGGAAAGATAGAAGATTTGCGCGTATTAAAAACGGTAAACCTCAGATTAACCATTGTCGAGGAGCCTGGGGTCACTTGTTGGTAAACCTCGGATTGATCATATCGAGGAGCCTTCAAGGGGATTGAGCTTTGTTACTTTTCCCTTGCGCGTAGATCGGATCGTAGACTGTTCCCCCAGTTGTATTTGTTACTGTTGGTAACCTTAGTGACCATAATCTTAAGATTCTTTCCTAAGGTGACAGTGAAGGACGGGTCTCACTGTACCTGGAGCAGATGTCAACTAGACTCACTTGGACTCTTTGGGGGGTTCTCTTCACTCGAGATGGTTTTGTGAAGAAACTTATGCCAGTCTGTTTCATTAAGTAGGTTGTCGGGGTAACTGTTCCAACCGCCCTTTCTGTATTGAATTCTGCGATGTTGGATTTCATCACCAACTAGTGTTTTTGGTACGGAAAGTTACTGTTTGTGTGTGTTTTTAACTCTTAGATTTTTTAGACGTGTGATTCAATTGTTGGTTCTTTAGAGACTTTAGGTGGTTTTATTGAGATTTTCTTTGTTTGTGTGTGAAGTAATTAAATATTTAATCGTGGCTGAATTACCGAGACAATCTCGTAGACTTCGGGGTCAACCTCCTGAGTATACACCAACCTAGCTTGAAGGGATACGAGCTCTTGTATTACCTAGTGACAGTAGAGTTCGGTCACCCAAAGCCAGAAAGTCTTCTTTAATTGTTCATCCTGATTATCAAGTTCAAGCAATAGAGTATATTTTTGAACCAATTTCATTTTCCAAAGTTACTGGTAGTATTTCATCTACCTGTGAATTAGCTGAAGAACCTGAAATTTCTGAGCCTGAAACTGAACCTGCTGCTACTCCATCTTTAGGATTTGCTTCTCCAACTTCTAGTGGTCCTGGTTCACCCAGGGTAGGAAGTATCATTACCCAAAATCTTCCTTCTGGACTCATTTCTATTGAAGAACTTGTTAGTCCGGAAGAAGATATAACTCTCCCTGAAAATCAACCAACTTTAGAACTTAGGGAGCGTGAATCAATTTTCTACAGTCCTTTTAGGAGTGACGCTTGGTACATCTCATTGACCAACTTTTTAAAAAATCTGGGTCTTAGTTTTTCACCACCTCGAATTCCTTTCCATCCTACGCCCAGAGGTTATTATCCTCCTTTGAATATGTTGAGACAGTCATCTATGTTTTTCCAATCACCAGAAACATTTTTATATGGCGGTCCTCCTGTTCCTTCTAGGTATTAGTCACTCACTGGTACGTTTTCAGGAGCATCTCCTCAACCAATTGAACATGGGATATCAACTGGTAATAACGGAACTCAACCGTTAAGCGTAGAAGAAATTCTTATGATGTCTAGTACTATTCCAAATCTGCAACCTCAAGGTAGTCAGTTACCACCTAGAGGGCAACCTCAAGGTAGTCAGTTACCGCCTGGAGGGCAACCTCAAGGTAGTCAGTTACCGCCTGGGGGGCAACCTCAAGGTACTCAATTACCGCCTGGGGGGCAACCTCAAGGTAGTCAGTTACCGCCTGGGGGGCAACCTCAAGGACAGTACATACCTTCGGGATAGTACATACCTCAAGGTCAACCCCAGACTCAGTACATACCTCAAGGTCAACCCTAGTATCAATATATACCTCAAGGTCAACCCTAGTTTCAGTACATGCCTCAAGGTTATCAACCTCAAGGTCAGTACCCAACTCAAGGTTTCCAACCACCTTCTAGTCAATCATTTGTACAAGGAGCTGGAAATGTACCATTTAATTATCAGCCCTATGCTCAACCCAGTTATGGCCCTTCATATGCTCAACCTTTTATGGGTCCATACCCCGGAATGAACATGGTGTGGGATCCATCTCAAACTCAATAGATTTTGCAACCTAACGTGCAGTTCTCAGCTCAATCTGGACAACCTTTGGTTTCCAGTTCAACCCAGCAACCTGTCCAGTCTACTATTCAAACCTCTGCACCTAGTGTAGTTCAGCAGCCTAGGCCTAGTTCGCCTCGAACTCCGCCTCAAACTGTTGCTACAACTACTGAAGCTTCTGTTCAACCTACCCCACCTACTTCTAGAGTATCGGCAACTCCGGTTTCTACTGTTCCTGCATCAAATCCTCAAGCCTCTTTACCATAGTCGGGACCTACAATTCAGACTTCGGTTCAGATGCCTGTAGGACAACCTGGTCCAAGTATAGTTGTCACAAGTCAACCACAATTAACTTATCAATCGTACCAAGGACAGTACCAATTCGGTCCTGCTTTTCAAAGCCCAGTTTACCAATATCAACCATACCCTGGATATACTTATCAGCGACCTCAACAACCCCAGTTTGGTCCGGTTAATCCTGGTTTTCCGGGAGGATATAATATTCCAAATGCAAATCCAATTCCAAGTTATCCTGGATATCCTCCTCCTGGGGTTGGTCTTATGACCTAAGGTTTTCGCGACCCTAACCATTAGTTACCGTTTATTGCAACTTTGGACTTGCCTGATTTGTCGCGCTTTACGAACGATCCAATTAATTATCTTCCGTTTTGGCTGCCAATGCCGAATAAGTTGCCCAGTGATATCCCGGAGTTTGAAGGTAAATCAGGAGAGGATCCGTCAAACCATGTGATGAATTATCACCTCTGGTGTGCATCTAATTCCATTATCGATGATTCAATTCACTTACGTCTTTTTCAACACACTCTGATTGGTCTTGCTGCCAAGTGGTACATTGAGTTACCACGAGATTCTGTTTATAATTTTAGTCAGTTAGCCACTTCTTTCTTAACTCATTTTCAGTTTCCTGTCCGATATGACAATGGCACGGAATTATTAACTTCATTAAAACAGTCAACGTCCACATATATTTCAGATCATATTCATGAATGGCGACGTAGACAACGTTTAGTGAAAGTTTTTATTCCAGATCAAATTTTAGCAGAATGGTTTGCTAAATCATTATTACCTAAAATCACTGAGGATGTAGCTAAGGCAGGAGTTGTTACTGAAGAGAAAGTGATTGCTCAGGCTCAATACCTTGACCTCGTTTATACGCAGTTGGGTACTTTACATGAAAAAATCCCGAACCTTCCGAAACAAAATCAAATAACTGCAGCTCCTTTAGGTTCTCATGCCGCTAATGGTATGATTGGTTCAGTTAGTACCAAAAGCAAGAAGAAATCTTCATAGAATTCTTCTCCTATTATAACTTTACCAGATTCCCCGACAGGAGACTCTGCCATTGAAATTCCTGCTGATATTCATGTCGTAGAGTCATCTGCGGCTAAATCAAAATCCGGTGGTAAAAAGAAAGGGAAGAAGAAAAATAAACAAAACTAAAAAGAGAAATCAGATAAAACTGAATCTATTGATGAGAAACGTAAACCTCGCTATCCTTTTCTCATTTGTGACGAGGATCATTTTACAAGAGACTGCCCACATCGAGCTGAGGTTTCGAAAATCGTCAAAGGTTCTCAAATCCCTGTTGTCTTGAAGGATCCTTTTCCTAGTCAAGATAGTAAAATGATTGTTTCTTCCTCAAATACCTCAGAAGAACCCATAATGATGATGTCTCATATCACGTGATCGCAAGATTATGGTAGTAAAAGTCCTGTTGGTGGTAAGGAAGCAGAATCTTCTAATTCAAACCCATCAACTTCAACTCCTTCTAGTTCTGATCCGCTACAGATCGAGAAAACTAACCCAGACTTAGTAATCAAACTGCCTACTAAAGGTATACTTCGGAAGTTAGCTTTCAATCCACATGCGAGAGCTACTCAGAATTATAACATTGTTGAAGACTTAGCTATTTCCCCTTCGGCAATGTCAGCTTTGGAAGTGCTGTAATCATGTCCAGCATAACGTTAATTACTATTGTCGGCTATAGGAGCTATTGATATTCAGGATTTGAACCTTATAATCTTCAATTTAGAGAATAGTACACCTCGCCTACCTCATCAAATGGCTTTCCAGATTCCATTGTTAGTCAAAAACAGACCTTGCTTTAGGATTGTAATTGATGATGGAGCTTCTACGTGTATTATGTCAATCCAGTGTTGGAGATCGCTTGGTTCTCCTACACTCAATCAATCCCCGATGATTCTAAATGCTTTTGATGGTCGAGGGTTTCATCCTTTTGACATTTTACAGGATTTACCTATAGGGGTTGAAGGCAAAACTGTTAATCTAGATGTGGAAGTGGTTGACGCCCCTCTAGATTACAACCTTCTCTTGGGTCGCAGTTGGTCTTATGCTATTACCGGTTGTTGTTTCATCGGTCTTTCGGCTTATCAAGTTTCCTCATAATGGAAAAATCATTACCATAGACCAGCTGACTTATTTTTCATCCAACCCAGCCTCTTCTGAAAGTATTCAACATGTTGGCAAAACAACTATCCCTTACAAGGATGTTGGGGTAGGATTGATTAAAGATTCTGGTTTACTAGGAACTTTTTCCTTTCCTCCTCCTAATGTATCGCCTTCTACTGAAACTATTCATATGATTTCATCGAACACTATTGCTTTTGATGATCCTTGGATCATACCTTCCGAGTCTGAGGTGGATTCATTTGGTAGCACAATGCCTTTGAGTCCCTTTGAAATTGCATACCAGGCTGTACAGTCGTTTTCCGACTCTTGTTCAACCGAAATCGATTTAATGAATGTGGTCCATGGTGAATCACTTTCGATATCAACCTCAGATTCAACAACATTTTCTGATCTTGTTCATACTGATGAGCAGATTCGTGAACTCTTGTCTGTTGATGATTTACCATGGGAAGATCTTCATCATTGATCTTCATTTTTACCTGAGCTTGATCATTTTGAAAATGATTTTTCATCTATTTTTATCGCTGAATATGTCAAAGAACCACAGAATCCATTGCAACATTTTGATTCTGAGTTAAATTTGGGAAATATCTCTCGAACGGTTCCTATTGACATTTCAGTTAAACCCTGAATTATTGAAAACATTCATATAGGTGCTTCCTGTACGGACGATGAACTCCAAACTTATAAAGCCCTATTTCAATAATTTCGTGACATGTTTTCCTGACCATATGAATAAATGCCAGGAATTGATCCATCAATTGTTTTCCATGAAATTAAAACTTACCCGGATGCTAAACCTGTCCGGCAACATTTGCGTCAGATACATCTGCGAAAAGTTGCTGCAATTAAAGCGGAAGTTAAAAAATTACTTCGAGCAAGTTTCATTTATCCAATTCCTTTAATAGATTGGGTATCGAATATTGTTCCTGTTAATAAAAAGCAAGGAACGATAAGAATATGTATCGATTATAGGGACATTAATCAAGCTTGTCCTAAAGACAATTATCCAACCCCCTATATCGATCAAATTATTGATGATTGTGCCGGCAGTGAAATATTCTCCTTTATGGATGGTTTTTCTGGTTACAATCAAATCAACATACTCCCTGCTAATCAACCAAAAATGGCTTTCATTTGTCCATGGGGGACATTTGCTTATTGCAAATTACCTTTTGGATTGAAGAACGTTGGAGCAACTTTTCAAAGAGCTATGTCTTATGCATTTCATGACATCAAGCACATTGTGCAGCCTTATCTCGATGATTTACCTGCCCATTCATTACGTAGAGCCAATCATCTCACTCATTTACGAGCAATCTTTATGAGATGTAGGCATTATTGAATTAGGCTGAATCCACACAAATGTGTTTTCTATATAGAAACGGGTCGTTTACTGGGATTTGTTGTTTCAAAATCCGGCATTCGTGTCGATCCCTCTAAGGTGGAAGCTATTGTCAAATTACCTCCTCCTTTGACTCTTCAGCAACTCTAAAGTTTGCAAGGGAAAGCAAACTTTTTACGTCGTTTCATTCCTAACTATGCCGAGATAACGAAAGGTTTTACCAGGTTGTTGAAACAAAATACTCCATTCTTTTGGGATGAGATAGCTGACAAATCTTTTGATGCACTTAAACACGCGTTGACCCATGCACCGTTATTGCATCCTCCCAACTACAACCAGGATTACTTTTTGTACCTTGCCGCTTCTCATTCCACCATTGGGATGGTTTTAGTTTAGGAAGATGAATTCAACAGTGAACATGTGATTTACTATCTTAGTCAAACTTTGAATCCGACTGAGCTTAAATATTCGCATGTGGAGAAATTGGCATTGGCAGTTGTTCAAGCTGTCCAAAGATTTCGTCACTACATCTTATTACGCAAAACCACGGTAATTTCTGACTGTAACCCTATGATCTATATTTTGACCAAACAATTGCTAGGGGGAAAGTATTCCAAATGGATAGTTATCCTGCAGGAATTTGACTTGGAATTTGAAAAATCCAAGGCAAAGAAATCTTTGGTTTTTGCAGAACTGATGTGTGATTTCCCGCGTACTGATACTGAAACTGTGGCGGAAGAGCCCATTGCGATGAATCCTTGTTTCTTATCAGTACTCTTGATCCAAGGTATGGAGATATCATTGTTAATCTCCAAACCCAATCTTTTCAGCATGAAATTTCACAATCTCAGCAACGGAAAATACGTTTCCAATCCCAACAATACAATATTATTGGAGATACACTCTATCATCATGGGGAGGATTCTATTTTCTAACGTTGTTTAACTCATGAAGAAGCTAAAAATGTTCTTAATGACTATCACTCTGGAGCATGTGGCGGTTATATGGCTGGGTATGCCACAACCCAAAAGATATTGCGCGCTAGTTATTTCTGGCCATCCTTATTTAAAGATTGTATCTATGCAGTCCGGAAATGCCACAATTGTCAAATTTTTTATCGTAAGATGCGTGCTCCACCCGCTCCTCTCCACCCTATAATTGTTGTCGGTCCTTTTGCAAAGTGGGGTATCGACTTTATTACATGTAACCCTCACTCGGCCGGGGGGCATGCATATGTCATCCTTGCGATAGATTATTTTACTAAGTGGGCCGAGGCGATGCCTACATTTTTGGCAGACAGCAAAACTGCTACAATTTTCATTTTCAATCATATAATTACTAGATTTGGTGTCCCTCAAGTGATTATTACTGATCATGGGAGTCATTTTCGAAACATCATGATGACTGAACTGACAGATCAACTTGGCCTGCGTCACGATAGTTCTACTCCATATTACCCACAGGCCAATGGTCTGGTTGAAGCTATCAATAAAGTTCTAGTCACTATGATCCAACGAATCATTGGTATTCATAGGTCGAATTGGCATAACATGTTATTTTCAGCACTTTGGGCATATCGAACCTCAGTAAAAACATCAACTGGTTTCACTCCTTTTCAACTAGTCTATGGTTTGGAAGCAGTGTTACCCATTGAATGCGAAATTCCGTCATTGCAAATAGCCATAGAATTACTCCCAGCCACTTCGAAGAGGAGAAACGTTTGTTGTACTTAGCTCAGCTAGATGAGAATCGACGTGATGCTGCATTAGCAATCGAAACTCATGCCAAACAAATAAAAGCTCAGTACGATCGAAATGTTACACCTCGTAATTTTTCAGAAGGAGACCTAGTCTTACTATACGATCAAGCAAACGATAAGCTAGGGGCTAGAAAATTTGTACCTATGTGGCATGGTCCTTATGTTGTTAAGCGAAAGCTGGCAAAAGGGGCCTATGAATTGGTAGATTTTGACGGTGTCTCTTTGGGTAAACCCAGAAATGGTCTTTATCTGAAGAGATATTATGCTTAAATCTGGGTGTGGAGATTTTTGTTAGATTAGTTTCTTTCTAGCTAGTGTGTTTTAGATTAGAAAAGTGTGCCTAGTTTACAGAGTGTTTTTATCATTATTCCTGCTTATCTTGATTTTACTCTTGATATTGCAGATGTCGACGTCTATTCAAACGTACATTGGTTTTGCTGATGGTGTTTGTCATAGTACATGGAACATTTCTTCTGCAGCTTGGGTTATCTATTCACCCTCTAACTAGTATATATGCATGGGGTAAGCCTCAGTCAAACAACGAATAACATTGTAGAGTATAGTGCAGTGATTGAGCTATTATCTGAATCCATCTCATTTGGGATTCGGTGTTTGATTGTTAGGTTAGATTCTGAACTCGTTGTATTACAGCTTAATAGGGTTTATGCCATTAGAAATCCAGTGTTATTAAGATTATTTTTGAGAGTTTGTCTCTTGGAACGTGAATTTGATTACATTGAATATCAGCATATTCCAAGATATTTAAATACATTAGCAGATGTAGTTGCTTCTCAAATGTTAAATAGACATTTGCAATAAATAAACAATAAAGTTAAAAACATTCCATAACATGTTATACAAGATAGCTAGTAATAGTGATATATCATAGCATAAAAGTGTGTCAAATATACATCATCTTTGATCATAAGTTGAAAAACACCTTATGATCGGTAAAATGATAGTACAAAAGATGTAAAATGTCGTATGAGTCTACAAAGGCAATCATCCTATCACTGATGATGATCATGATAAGAAACCACTACTCGGGCCACCCTACAAAGGAACCTCCTAAAAGATCTTGGGACCCCAATCACATAACACTGTAACCTAAGTGGAATATCATCTATGCTAGTCTCTGGAATGTCTATTGTCAAACTCCCTAGATGATTCTCCAATTCGGTTAGGGTCTCTGTAGATTGGTCCTGTGGGGCCGGTACTGCTGTAGCTGGGTGTCTCCTCTCATAGGGCTGAGAATGGCTGGTCGTCGTGGACCCACATCTGCATTTAAAACTTTTTACTATTAGTTTTGGACGATTTAAAAAACAAAAAAAATTAGTTTAAAGTTTAGGAAGTGTTGAAAATGATTTTACCTGAATCATCCCATTGCTCTCCTGGTGGAAGAGCCATGTCTGGATCACCACGATAATCCATCCCAGCATATGGAAAATCCTGAATCATAAAAATTTGGTTTCTCAACCAATGAAAATACTCAGGTGGAAATCGGACAACCTCTAAACCCTCCTTAGGATGACGGGCCATCACTCCAACCCAGCATAGAATCCTAGGCTCTCAAGGAAGTCCATCCTCAATGAAAGCTATTGTGGGACCAACATAGGGACCCTCTCTAGACCAAAGCTCACAACTAATAAGCCATATCCAAAGTTTTTTAGTTGTTCGTTCTTTGCACTAGTTAGTTGGCCTTTTATATTCGCCAACAGCTTCGCACCCGTTGAAGATGGTGCCTCGATAACAGTCTACTGCCATTCGCATCTGGGATCCGGTAGCTACATGCAATGCTGCGCTCCCACATAGTCTGGTGACAGTGAACGCAATAACCTTAAGTTCAGGACGGGCGACAATTTTAATATCGATCTGTTTGTACTTTGTTTGATCATTGCAAAACGCTAATCGGAGACTATCGACAGACTGGCCACCTGGCCTAGTCCTGAAAAGAGATAATCGTTCACCTCTCTTGGGCAAACCAGTCAAAAAATATATGTCCTCTAGCTCAATTTCGATCCGGTGGCCACTAATCATGAAACACTGGTCCTATATGTTCCACCTATCTACTAGCCATTGCAAGAAGTCTACTTGTGCCCTCATGCCGGGTATGGCCCAGAATTTAAACAGTCTGCATACTCTCAATGCATCCAATGAGAGTTGATGATTTATTGCGGCAAGTTCCACATCCTCATGCTCGCGTTCTTGCCAAATAAGCATTTTGTATGTCCTACATTGCAAAAAAAAGACGTATTAGAACAATTTAGTTTGAAAATTTTTGGGCGGAAATGGAGAAATTTGAAGTTTTAAAACCTATTTCGCGGGGTCCACACCCGCTAGTTAGGGATAGTGCGTAGGTCTGCACTCGTCCTAAGCAACAGGTGCGGAACTCTGACTTTCCCTTTGTAGAAAAAATTCAGTGTCCGCAGGGTCCGCATGTTGCACCTGCGGACCTCCGCGAGCGGATTTCTAAACTAATTTTTCCCTCAAAAATCAAAATGGAAGCCTAAAAATGAAATGCAAACGGTTGAAATGCAAGATAAGGATGATGTGGATTACCTGGAGCTGACGGTTTTCGATTCCAACGGACGGATTTTCTGCAATCTTCACAGGAAGTTTCTTACCCAAAAGCTCTCACTTCTCACTCTGAAATCAAATGGTAAAAATGAATTTATAAAAGCCCTTTTTATAAGTTTTTTTGAATAAATGAATTTTTAATTTATTTATTTTTCACTTTAAAAAGGTAACTTTTTGATGCATTTTTATCTATCTTAAACAGGTATGAGTAATGTTTTGAGTTTTTGTGTAGAATATTGGATTTCTCAGGGGGAATTGATCATTTTCAACAAAAAGCATTGGAGTCCTCTTTAAGCTCTTTTCTGACTCGTAAAATATGAAAAGATTGCCGAGTTTTTCCCTTTTTAACTCGTTAAACAGAATTAAAAGGCGATCCACTTATAGCTCTTTTTTGACTGTATAAACATGAAAAGATCACCGGACTTTTGTCGTTTCAAGTTCGATATTGGTTATAAAACGACGTGTCTTTGATCGCTTTTTTACTTTTTCAGATCAGGGCCACTAATTATGAAAAGTACTCCTTGATCGTAATGGTCAAGTGGTTCTCTCAAGTATTATTTTATACTTTTTCGGGCTTGGGAGACACAAATTTACGAAAAAGGACATCCATGGAGTTTTCTTAAGTTTTTCTTCTGACTCCCTAAAATTGAAAAAACCGAGTTTTTCCTATACTGAACTCGTTAAAATTAAACAGTAAAGGACTTGTTCAATTTTAAACAGGAACGAACCACTCCTTCTTAGGGTTTGAATTTTAAACTAAGTTGGACTCATCCGAAGGATGAGCTTATAACCAAGCAAATGTTATCCTCCTCAAGCTTGTAAAAAATAAATAGGTACTTGCCAAAAATGGTGGGGGAAAGAGAGGAAAATGAACCTGTTTGTTATACTTTGTGTTTTAGAAAAGCATATAACCACTCTTGAACACGAAACTTTTTGTTCACCTTGGTTGGGAAATCATTTGCCTAATAGTTAATCAAACCATATTGAAAATCTTCAGCCGGTTTCTGGGTATTAGCTTTGGGTCAATTGTCACCAAACCATCTGCAGTGTCGTTATGTGTTCAAGAGGTCAATTTGAATAAACCATTCATCTGCAAAATAATTGTCATCCATCTTGACCATCCCTGAGTTAGTCCTTGCCAATATATTTCTTCAAACTTGATCTATGATTTCGTGTTGTGGGCTTGCCTATGACAGATCGCTTTCTATCGACTTCATCTGATTATCTAGAAAGATGATCTAGAAATCGTCAGTACCTTGGAATCTGCATGCCCTAATGGCAGGTTTCTCGCCTTCGACGACAGGTTGCATCATTAACCTTCGATCAAAGGATTCTATGACATGTTCGACATCAGCTCATCTATTCACATTTCATGGATTGTACTGAGTACTTTGAGAGCCATTGACATTATTGATGGTTTCTCTCACACTTGTTAACAGTTCACATCATTGACTGGTATTCAAGTGGTTTCTACCATGTTCGACTTCGACACATTCATTCACATGGATAGGATCATACTAGTTCGGGAAGCAAAAATCACGACCCTGGATCTAGTTTCCACCATCCAGGCTACGAGGAATTTTGTTATTCATTATACAATGGACTATTCATAAACAGATGGTTGAGCCCATACTTTGTCTACATATATCTATACTTGTGATGTATTACAAAATCATTCCTATATCAGAGCAGTTTAGTTAGTTTTCTAGTCAGTTTTGATTTGAGTATGGGAATGCCTACCTCAGCGATGATATGTTTACATATATATATTTTGTATTGAATGTTTTTACACGTTCCAACCAGTGTATCCACAGGATGATCTTTGAAATGATAAAGTACTTCACTCTTCTTAGATGACAAATGCTACCCTCATCTATTACAGACTTCGCACTTTAGGGGTAAATCTGTTGCACTAAAAATTGTCACCTTGACATTCTATAATCTGTGTGAGTCTATCACCACTCATATTTTCCTCCTTTGCAAGTCTTAAACCTCAGTTCTTCATGTCAACCCTTGAAAATAAGAGAAAGCCCTTAAAAGTCTCTAAAACTCTGGTTCTGCACTTTCTCTTAGCATTACCTGCGGTCCCGCACCTAATGGTCATGTCCCCTGCACATCTGACCATTCTGTCTCTGTGTAATGGGTGTGGACCCCTGTAAAAGTCAAAAGGCGCAAGTGCATTCTTAAAAACTCACTTTGATTCATTTCTGGAAGCTTCTAGAAGGAATATTGAGGTGGCAAGTTTGCTCCTTTAAGGTTCATGCATCCCAAACCTTAAGGAGCTAACCCCTTGATGTGAGGAGCTTATCCCTTTGAAGGAGGACTCTATCCCTTCATAGGTGGACCTATAACCTCCTTCCTTTGCACTATAAAATGAAGCATTGGGCTGGTTACTGGGGAGGTTGAAAGCTGAATATTTTTGAGGTGAAATGCTGCTGGAACTTAGTCTTCCTAATTGAGCTTTTGTGAGGAAAGATTACATACCTTGTTGATCTCATTTGGAAGAGTGTGAGGCTTGTCAAAGTAGAGGAGATTCTTGTTTCAAACCCTAGGAGGAGCTTGTACAACATCAAGGCACCAAAGGTTGTAAAGTTCTTCTATTTTCAAAGTTAATACAATCAAGTTTATTTTTTTCAATAAGCTGTGTTTTATGGTTTATTTCATGGATTCCTTGATCACCATAATGAATATGATTTATTATATTAGCTATGCAGGTGTTATTTGATGTGTGCTTGTTTGTGATTGCAGGTTCTCAAAAGGAAACTCTTTCGAATGGTTGAAGCATGGCTGCCACAAACTAGCATTAGACTTAAGGTAGAGTCTAAAACACCTCTTTAGTTTTATTAATGAATCACAATATGTTTAGAGAAAGGTAGATTTGCTTGTCTTGCTTGTTGCTAGATATCTGTTGATACTAGGGAGATCGGTCTTGTCCGTAAGAACGATTTATCCGGCCAACACAAGGGAAAGATGTCCCAAGGCGAGGAGGGCGGAAAGAAGATGGACTTGATGAAGATACAATGTTTTCACTATCACAAGCATGGACACAATGCCAAGAACTGCCCATAGCAGAAAGAAAGCAAAAAGGAGCCAACAGTAGTGGCAGTGGGTGAAGCTCTAGCTTCACAATTCAAACTTTATTTCTTTCTCATTGCATTCATGGCTAGCACTGCCATGGGAGGCATGTGGTATCTTGACAGCGGTGCCTCATTCCATATGACAGGGAATAGATATCTCTTTAGTGATTCTGAGGAGAAAGACCTCAAGCAAAGCATAGAGTTTGGAGATGATGAGAGGTATAGAGCTACTAGGATCGGTACGGTTATATTTTAGAGGGAGTCTAGCTCCCCTTTCAGGATCACAGATGTGATGTATGTTCAAGGACTAAAGAAGAATCTTGTTTCAGTCGTCGTATTGGAAGATCGTGGATATAATGTGGTTTTTATTAAGGGAAAGGTTTTTTTTAGACACACCACCACGGGACAGGTGAAACAAATTGGTGCACGTGTCAAGAGCCTGTATGCTCTCAAGGTTCAAGATGCATGCAAAGCCTTGAGGAGCAAGGAAAAGGTTAGAGACTTGGTGGTTGAGAGGGAGAGTAAATTACCTCTCAACATGCAACCCTTGGAGAAGCCTCAAAAGTAGCTTCAGGAAGTTGTGGAGCAGCCACAACTAGAGAAGTTGAGAGGAGACCGAGTGGAGAGATCCACTCAAGCAGAGAAGGAGTCTCAGAAGCTGTCTCAAACAATTGTGGAGCAGCCAGAATTGGAGAAGCCGAGAGGAGACCGAGTGGAGGCATCCAATCATGCATAGACCTCAAGTAGGGGGAAATTTCAAGCCAAGTGGGTAGAGGGATCACATGTAGCCATACCTCCAGATGAGAGGTGAGGTGATTTGAAGTGATAGTCCCAAGAGGGCTAAAATTGGGCAGGGTCCATTGAGTAGTTTTATCTCATGGGTCATGCCTTGCTATGGGAGCCCAAAGTACACAGTAGCAGGAGGAATCGGTGGGATTGATGTAGTTTGAGATCAAAGTGACAGAGGTTAGAGCAGTCAGATACTAAAGAGCGTAAAGAGGGTTGAAAACAAGTGCAGAAAGGGAAAGTCAATAGAAGCACATAATTTTCAGTCGACAGAGACAATAGTAGTCAGAGACTTTGATAACAGAGGCGTCATTCTAATTCAGGTTGGATTTATTTTATTTTTTTCTGAAGTTGTTGGAGCTACAACACTCAAGAGAAGTGTTTCATGCAGAAAATTCCAAAGGTTCAGGATTGGGATCGAGTTGAATTCCTTTCTTGTTGAGAGGGAGTGTTGAAAATAGCACAAATAAGTGTTAAAAATAGAATCCATAAATTCCAATTTAATTTGTCCTTGAATTAAACTGTAATTCTTTTCTCATAGCAACTTGTAAATAGTTAATTAAGTTTAATTAACTTAATTAACTTGGGAATTTTGAGTTGGAAGTCTTTCTGAAGTCATGTATATGTTATCCCTATATTATAGGGGTCCAGAATGAGTTAACTATAAGTGGTAATTAGTTAACTCAATTTATTGAGTTAAGTCTAGTTAAATTAGTTCCAAACTGTTTGAGGAACTAATAGTGAGTTAACAGTCAGTTGATGCATTAGTGCACTCAACTAGTGCTACTCCAGTTAACTAAATATTCTCTCATCAAAAACTCATGAATGTCGATTCTGAGAAAAACCCAGTTGAGACTAGAGTGCAGGGACAATGTACTATTTGTTTTAGATTTTTCTTACACTTATAGTACATGCATTCAGGAACTGATCCTTAAGGGATTGTGTGGTTTCTAGAGGCTTTATTTCCCTTTAAATATAAGCTATCTTCCATAGGAATTAAGAATTGGAATAGAAACTTGGAGAGCTTGTGAAGAGGCTAAGCTTTGGCCTTGAGCTTGCTTATGAGTTGGAGATCGAATTTGCTAAGTGCTAGGATTGTTCTTGAGAGAACAAGCATTGTAATTTCATCTTGATTTTCAAGATTAATGCAATATAGATAGTGGGGTTTTGAGATGTGGCTTTCCCCGGGAAAACTTATTGTGTTATGTGCCATTGATGTTCTTCCTCTTATAAATTATTGTTTTGATCGATCTTTATGTGCTTCTACTGTAAAGAGTAGAAGTATATTCTTGTCTCTTGTTTTAGTAGATTACATGAGCTTGTGAATCTACAGTATTTTCTACAATAATGATAACAAAGGTCTAGGATGTGTTATCTACCTTTCCTTTATCAATCCTGACCAAACAATCAGTATCTTGGTAAATTGACATAAACCCTAGCTGCTTGACTCTATTACCCAATGGATTATCTCCCCCATGTCCAACCAAACCCTACATCTACACCACACAACTGAAGATCTAGCTACTATGTAAAATTAAAGTCAATTGTTGATTTAGTGATTAGACTCTCAGAGAGAGCCCTCTCTGGATTGAAGGGGCTAGCCTTCATTCTGTAAGTTGGATTGAAAATGTTACCTTAGAAACTTCTCTCCTACAACCAAGAGGAAATTTCTAAGTGCTAACGCATGGCATGGTGCAATGTAACCGATTCTTGCTAAAAATATGGTTCTTCACAAGCTAACTCCTCTACGCTTTTTTGGCTTTCCTCTATTTGTGTTTTTTCCTAGGAGAGAACTTGATTAATAGTATCAACTTAGAGACTCAATTACCTTTTGTACTAGTACTCCTTTTTCTTTTCAAAGGTGGCACAATATATGTTTTCTCCAACTAAGAAAAAGGAGGAAACCAACAATCTCCATCTCCCACACATTCTTCATTTCTCTTTCTTCTTTTTGCAATATGTTCATGACTCCTATGGGTAGAAGAGGAACTATTATGGGGAAGATGGGTAGAGCCAACATTAATGTTGTTTGTAGATTTTCCCTTTGCATGTGTTTAGATTGCATGTCCTCCTTTTGCAACGTATTTTTCTTTGCACGAATAATTGAGTTGGATCATGTATTTATATCACCAACGTAAATTTGCATCTTTTTCTTTGGAGTGGCCTTGTTAGTGTTGGAATCATTATCATCAACTCTTATAATTTCCAATGATCTTATGTAAGAAGGATTGTAATCATATTGTAAACAAGTGAGCTGTGAAAGTTCCTTGTGGGTCAAAGACTCTGTATGTTGTAGCTTCTTTTAAGCGAAAATGATTAAAAAACATGATAATCCAAAAGAGTCAAACTTTTAACAAAAGTGTCACCAATTTTAAAAGGTAAAGAAATTAATTGGCGCTTTCTCTTCATCACAAATAAAGAAGCCTAAAAATTATACTATCTACATATTTCAATGTTGAAAAATCTGTCATAGACAACACTGGTAAGGAAAATTGGTTTTTCTTCAAAACCAAAATGTTTGATACAAATAAATTCTTCTTCATATACATGGATTTATTTTCCATCCAGAAAATATAATGTTTCCTTATTGAGCCTTCTAGGGATTGCTCCAGTGAGTATGTATCTGAATTATCTCACAAAAAAATCTTAAATATGCTAAAAATGAAATGGATCCTTGTGTTTCCATAATATGGGGTATTATAATTGACTGGTTCTTCACCAATATTAACATTACCCTTCTAGGGTAGACCTTTGAATATATCTAGTACATCAGTGCAAAGACCATATACAAATTCATGAAGAACCTCTTTGTTTTCATGAAATTAGAAAGTTGAGGAGATATTTCATTCGAGATTATTCACACTTAGTTGACGATCACTTTCACCCAAAGGGATAAATGCAAGACATAAAAAAAATACCTAGACCCGAAGTGGTTGAGATTTGACCAAAACGCATTGAGAAAATCCAAGTCACATCATGATATGGTTCAAATAACATGCATATTTCAATTTGAGATAGATTAGTTGTCATGGTAGAGGGTTGACCAAATAAGTCTTTTAATGAATTTATGCCACCACCCATAGAGTTAAGGAATGATTCAACCTTGGGATATTTAGGGACTTCATCTAGGGTTAGCATTTGAAACATCTTTTTAAATATTCTTGGATTTATAAGAACAAGAGTTTTTCCTTGTGCATGTACTCAAATTATCCTATGTTATGGATCAAATATGCTTGCACATCAAGGAACAAGCTCTTTGAAATTGAATACTTTTCACATACAACTAGCCTTGACTGTGTGGGTTGCTAAAAATCTATTAGCAAGCCTTTTCTCCGATGAGAGATTAGAATACCAATTATAACTTGTAGAAAAGTTTGTTTTAGCGAGCTAAACAATTAATGGTATCTCCATAAAATGGTTCTTTCTTTGTTCGTTCGTCATCTTCACTTTTAATAAACTTTGGCATATGTGTGGGATTATTGATTTAAATCATACACATTTTTGTTGATATGCGGGTGGAGTCATAAATAATCCTTAATGAAACATCCTTTTAGTGTGTACACTTGGCCTAGAATGCATGTGAACTATTGGTAGTAATTGTCATTCATGTGGAAAGATTTATGGGAAAATCTGACAATTAAGGGCCTCATGTACCTCTTGAGCAACTATCCTTATCTCATGGAATGTACCATCATTAATACACCATAAATCACCTTGAGAATAGAAATTGCACAGTGAGGGAATGATACACTATGTGTGGGATGCAGAATGTATGAAGCATATATAATGTGAGATGCAGAGGTTATGTAGGGTGCAGGGGTGGATTCTATGCAGAGGAAAGGTAATGTGGTTCCTTTGCATGGTAATTAATGAGGAACATGAAATAATGGTAATTATAAAGGAATAGGAAATAAACTAAGTGTACCACTGGCATGGAATCCTTTGTCCATAATGCAAAGAAGAAAGTTCATAAGGTATGCAAGCATGGAGTCTACGACGATTTTCTACATATTGTAAGAAGAGAGTCAGAAAAATGACTAAGCATATATGATTGTTAATCAATGATGCAGAAAGGGATATGGTGTGCATCTATAGTATAGAGGCTAATAAGATGATAAAAACATTATTTCCTCAGCATCTGCATGCAATGGAAGGTGAAGAAAAAAGGCTCAACATGAAAGTTATCAACAACTATGTGGAGATAAAAGAACCCAAGGTAAATTTCTAGTTTATGTTATCTGATTCTAGCAAAATGGAAAATATTGAGGATCACCTCCATGACCCTATTTGAGATTGTGAGCACCTTTGTAATGAAAATCAAGAGGTTATCACATATGTAATGGAAAGAACAAAGACATAGAGAAGGGACTCGGACCATAGGTATGAAAAGGAACTAAAAGCAATAAGAAAACAAATGCTTAGGATGAAATCCCAATTGGAGAAGCATAAGAGCATATTAATCCTAATGGAGGTAGTGGAAGAGAGCAATTGAGAGAAGTTGAAAGAGCAATGAGATCAAACCAAAAAATTGCAAGAGGGAGTCAGAAAATTTGGAGCAAAATCTTGGTTTCTAGAGTCGCATCTGCCTAGCCAATGATTTTTGTGGGTCCATTTGGTTATGAACAAGCAACAGCTATGGAGGAAGACATTGTGGAGCAACACTCTAAACATGCCAAAAGAGCAGATTCATCTCTACTATCATCACTTGTAGGAAGAATCAATACTACCCATTTTGATATGCAACAACAATATCTAATTTTAGTTTTACAATATACAATTTTGCTTGGTCAATTTGTAAGGTTTTAATCAGATAATCAATTTTAAACATGATGAAGGTTTTTTTAAACAAGGTCATCACTTTTTATTTGTATTAAAAGGCAATCTCAGCCCCTTTTATTTAATACAATGTAACAGATTTTGTTTAAAGAAATAGTTACAACTTAAGTTAAAAATTAAAAATAACGAGTTTTAATAACCTAACGAATGATGACTAGCCACACTTGCTGGCTTGAAACCTCAACTCATAAACACAATATAATAAATCCAAAGAACTCATATCAAAACAATAATAAGATAAAATGGCTCAACTACACAACATCATCTGCATCTTGAGACAAGATAGGGAAGGAAAGAAAACATCATCTACATAAACAGAGTATATCAATATATATTTGAGGGTCCGGTAAACCATTAAACAAATTTTCCTCCTATTCAAGCATATGTACGTAATTTTATGATGTGGATGCAAGTTGCTGTAGTGATATTTACTATATAGTTTGCGTTTAGAACCACAGCTGCATTTTTATCGATAGTTATATGATTTCTTGAACATGATAGAGCAGTGAGACCTTATTGTGATGAGTCTGATAGACATAGCAAGAATATGCAACAGTAAGATTACTTGGTAGTAAACAGATTTTAGTTTTAGGTAATTTGTGAATTTAACTGTAGTAGGTTCAAGTTGTGTCATGTACAAATTAAATGCATCTTGAAATTTTATTACAGTTTATTAGGGTCAAGTTTGAAAGGTTAAAATTTCATAAAAATAAATTGATGAGATGTTTTGAAAAATATATTAAAATTCCAAATTAAATCAAAATAATTTTCAAATCTAAACTTTGTGAAAAAGATTACTACTTAATTCATTTTCTCCCGGTGATCAAATTGGAAAAAATTGCCAATCAAGTAATACCATGAAATGCGATTAAGAAAAGTTAATATCCTTGTCATTATTATTTGGCCTATAGCCTCATGTTGATCCGGGTTCTTTGAAAGCAACTCAGAGAAGTGCTTCAAAATGTCTCAGTCCTATTTTCATTAAGTACATAATAGCATTATTATGATCAAAAGGTGTTAGCTAAGAATATAGTTATGAAGAAAAAAAAAAATCCATACACTAAAAAATTTCATTTTTAATATACTAAAAAGATTTTAAGAGTTGTTTAAGTGTGATTTAAAAAGTTTATTTTATTTATTTTCTGATTTAATTTTTCTAAAATTTATTGGGTTTTATTGAAATCGCAATTTTAATGAGTGGATTCTGCACTATTGAAGTGTCCTAAATTTTTTTTTGAAGGCATTGAATCTATTTATGCAATTAAAAAACCAGTTTAAACAACATAAATCAAAATTTTGCCACAAATTTTTCTACCAAATTCCAACCAACCATTTATCAAACATTCCATAAAAAACCAGTTTAAACAACATAAATCAAAATTTAGCAACACATTTTTCTACCAAATTTCAATGGACCATCTATCAAAAATTCCAAAAAAATCACAATTAAAAACAACTCGAAAAAATCGCAATTAAAAACAACTAAAACAAATCACAGTTAAAGACAGCTCCTTAATGATAATATCAAAGTAGAGAACAGGGATTATAGTAACCGTCCCCAACAATGAACCATGTTTCACCCTGGCTGCAGGTGCAACGTACATGGGTCGGATTATCCTTTTTCTTCTCTGAATCGTCCTTCTTCGAGTCGTCGGGTTTTGGAGGACCAACGCTGACAATCTGAGCATTTTTTCTGAACTTTCTCAATTGTTTCATGATGTCCACGGGATCTGCTTCGCCGATCACTGTTACAGTCTGCTTGGACCCGTCCAGTGCTATTGAATCCACACCTGCACATACGTGGTACTGCATCTCATTAACATGGCAGACAATCAATTGCATATATATATATATATATATTTTTGGTTAATTACCTTCCAGTTTTGAGAGATTCTTTATGGCCTGTCTCTTGCATTTGCTGCAAAACATGCCCACTGACACAACTGTCTTCTGCAATATACAAATTTAATGCACATTTGAGATGTAAACACAGCAATAAAAGAAATGCATCCACCACGAATATACACATAAAGAATAAATATATATATAAAACGAACCTTCATTGTAATAGTATACACAAACTACGAGGGAGGAACAGTATTCAGAGATCTATGTCTGCATAATCATATGATGTCAGAGTAATATTGTTCTTGCAGATTCAATTTAAAGGCAATGGAGAGATATCCTTGACAGTATAAGACAGAAGACTCATTAATTCATTAATGGGTGGCAAGTGGACTGTCAGACGAAAGCCCAAGACAGCTAATGGTTGAGAAAGATGGGCATCGATCGACCAATCATTGCAAAAATTAGTTGAAATATTCCTATCACCTTTAGACCTTGCCGGTCAATGAATAAATTTCATAATTTCTGTCTAGTTATTTAAAATACCGTGGATGAATAAATTTGATAATTTTCTGTCAAATAACACATCATTTAACATGCCAACCATGTAGAGTAATGCACAGGGTAAGATGGTGTTTTATTAAGGTATTTTATAGTATAAAAGTTACAGGTTTTAAATTTCGTGGATAAAAATTTAGTCATGTTTAAAGACATTGTAGCTTAGACCAGGTGTAATCTTTAGTTATTTAGACCACTTACATATTACACTGTTTTAATATGAATTTTACTGTTTATTTTGTAGTGTAAAAGTTACATATTTTAAATTCTGTGGATAAAAATCTAGCCATGCTCAGGGGTGGTGTAGCCTAGACTAGGGGCAATCTCTAATCATTTAGACCACTTACATATTACATTGTTTTAACATGAACCTTGCCATTTATTTTGTAGTGTAAAAGTTATATGCTTTGGTGTAATCTAGCCATGCTGAGGGGTGGTGTAGCCGTGCCAGTCATTTAGACCACTTACATATTACATATTACGGTTTATTTTGTAGTGTAAAGGTTATATGTTTTAAACTCAGTGGATAAAAATCTAGCCATGCTGGTGGTTAGTGTAGCCCATGCCAAGTGCAATTGCCACTGATTTAGACCACTTACATATTGCATTGTTTTAATATGAACCTTATAGTGTAAAAGTTATATGTTTTTAACTCTGTGGATAAAATCCTAGCCATGCTCAGTAGTGGTGTAGCCCAGGTGCAATCCCCAGTTATTTAGACCACTTACATACTAGGTACATATTACTTTGTTTTAACATGAACCTTACCATTTATTTTGCAGTGTAAAAGTTACATGTTTTAAACTTTGTGGATAAAAAATTAGCCATGTTCAGGGGTAGTGTAGCCTAGGCCAGGTGAAATCCCCAGTCATTTAAACCATAGTTACCAAGTTCGAAAAAAATATGTTAATTCGCCAGTTCGGTTCGGTACGGCGATTAATTCATAAAATTCCACTTCGGTACGGTGCTACATTTTTGTTAAAGTCACCTGCTCCAGTTCATTATCTCCTGCTTCGTCCCTTAACTTGTTTCACACCCGAACATGAATACTTAATGTGCTTAACTTGTTTCGCACCCGAACATGAATACTTAATGTGCTTCGTTACACTGAACAATGGTCTGTGCTTCGTTACACCGAACAATGGCCATACACAAGGAATACCGTAAATAGATCTGGAAGTTTGATATATACAAATCTACATGGTTGACTAAATACATAAGAATTTTTCAAATTAAGGGATTTTCAAACATTGTGTAAATATATTTATAAATTCAGAAGATGGTGTTGGAAGTATGTAAATTTAAAAAGTATTGATTTACCTTTTATTACTTATTTTGTTAAAAAAATAAAATTTATAGTTACTTCAATAACTTAAAAACTTATTTTTCAATTGTTGAATTAGTGGAAATAGGTCATTGAATTTACCTTTCAATTGTTGAATAAGAATCGTTCTGGCAAGGTAAATTTTTAATTCTAGCTTTGCTTTGTTGATGCATTGGAAGAAATTTTTAATTCCAGCTTTGCTTTGTTGATGCATTGGAAGAATACAAGTTTGGATCTGTGCAACCTTGGTGAAAATAATACAGGGAAGGGCAAAACAAGTTTGGAACTAGGCAACCCTGATGCTAAGATCAATTACCTTTTATAAATTTTCTTATAAGAATTAGCAAGCTGGTATTTTCTGTATTCAATCTTGAATTAAGCAAGTTGGTATTTCTTATTGGAAAAAATTGACGATTTTTATAGGAAAAAAACAGTAATTTCTATGTTAGGAAGTTGATAATTCTTATTGGAAAAAAATAAAAAGAATATAATTTTTATAGAAAAAAAAATAGTAATTTCTATATTAGAAAATTTTATAAAATGACAAACTGCAATTAAGAAAAAGATAATTCTCACCTTACAAGAAATTATAAAATAGCAAATTGGTTGCAAAGATAAAATTTGAACATAATTGAAAAAGAAGGAGATGTAGCTCATAGGTGAGGCCTGCACCTGGAGACTACACTCAGAACAGAGAGATTAGTCTCGTACACTCTACATTCATGAATGAAAGATTACATCATTAAGTACAACACCAGGAATTAGGAAGTTGCAACCAAACCCCTAAACTCTAGGAACTAATCCTAAACTAGGGAGATCTGTTACAACTTGTGTAACCATTTTCTCCATTAATACAAAATAATATAGTTATTTTCAACTCCCCCCTTAATGGAGAAAGGGTTGTCCTAGACTCCTAGCATCCTTCTAAATAATTCAAACTTCACACGTGCAAGAGGCTTTGTAAAAATATCAGTCATATTGTCACAAGTTTTACAATATTCAACAGTAATTTCTTTTGACTATATTTTCTCTCTGACAAAATGGAACTGAGTGTCTATATGTTTGGTGTTTTTGTGAAACACTGGATTGTATGCCAATTTAATGGTGCTCTGGTTGTCGCTTTTGATGGAAGTGGAATTCTTCTGTTCTTTTCCTATATCATTGAGAAGCCTTCTCAACTAGATCGCTTCACACGTCGCTGCACACAATGCTTGATACTCAGCTTCACACGAAGACAAGGCTATAGTACTCTACTTCTTACTGCTCCATGCTATGACCCCGGATCCTATGTTGAATCCGTAACCTATGATGGACCTTCGATCATCCAAGTTACCTACCCAGTCTGAATCTGAAAAACCTGCTAGAATAACATCAGATGCGTCAGTGTATAAAATGCCATAGTTAACAGTACCACAAAGATACCTCAACACACTTTTTGCTGCTACCCAGTGACTTTCAAGCGGTTTTGACATGAATTGGCTCAACACACTAACAGAGTATGCTAAGTCAGGTCTGGTTGTTGTGAGATATATCAAGCTGCCAACCAGCTGTCTGTACATTGTAGCATCAACCTCTTTAGTGCCATCATCACTGCTCAACTTCAGATTCTGCTGCAAAGGTGTCGCTACTGATCTACACTAATCCATACCAAACTTTTCTAACAAATTTCTGGCATACTTCCCTTGGGTAAGAAAAGTTTGCCCAGTATCTCTGCATACTTCTAGTCCCAGACAGTAATGAAGGCTTCCGAGATCTTTCATCTCAAACACTTGTGCCATAAGCCTTTTGATTCCTCTGATTAAATCATCTGCATCTCCTGTTATAATAATATCATCTATATACAAAGAAATCAGAATAATCTGCCCCTGCTTATTGTACTTGGTATACAAATTTGGGTCATTTAAACTGCTATGAAAGCCATACTCTAAAAAGAAAGAATCAACCTTTTCTTACCAAGACCTGGGTGCTTTCTTTAAGCCATATAAAGCCTTTTTCAATATGCAAACAGGATGTTCCTGCCCCTGCTTTACAAACCCTTCTGGCTGTACTAAATAAATTTCCTCTTTTAACTCACCATTTAAAAATGCAGATTTAACATCAAGCTGGTGTAGCTCCCAATTATATTTAGTAGCTAAAGCAATAAGCATTCTGATTGTATTTAACTTTGCTACAGGTGCAAAAGTATCATCAAAGTCTATACCTTCTTGCTGGGAATATCCTTTTGCAACCAGCCTAGCTTATAATTTCTCTATACTTCCATCTGCATTCATTTTTGGTTTAAACAACCATTTACATCCTATGGGTGTTTTATTCTTAGGCAGTTCAACTAAATCCCAAGTGTCATTTCTAAGAATAGATTCTATCTCTTCATTCATTGCAGCCCTCCACTCCTTAAATTGACTAGCTTCTTTGTAATTAGTGGGCTCTACAATGTTTAAAACATTTGACATCAAAGCATAGTCTCTCAATTTTAATGGTTTTTGAGTCTTCCTACCAGATCTCCTTGGTAGGGGACTTACCTCAAATTTGTTTTCTTCAGCTCTAAATGGGCTTGCATTATCACCTTCTTCCTGTTCTTCTTTTTGCTCTTCTTTCTGCTCTTGCTCTCTTTCATCCTCACTATTTTCATCCATCAACAATGGAATGTGCCAATCATCTCCAATGTCAACTTTCCCTTCCTGTACCTGTTCATGAAACAATACATCCTTGCTTGCAAATATCTTATGAGACTCAGGATTGAACAATTTATATGCTTTAAATTTTGTGCCATAACCAACAAAGATGCATTTAACTGCTTTAGGATCTAATTTCTTCCTATCAGCTTTGGGTATATGGGCAAATGCTTTTGACCCAAATACTCTTAGATGATTTACTGTTGGTTTGAATCCATATAGAGCTTCAAAAGGAGTTTTGAAGCCAAGATACCTGGTAGGACTTATGTTCTTCAAATATACAACAGTATTAATAGCCTCTGCCCAAAAACTATTAGACAGATCCTTACCTTGTAACATGCTCCTTGCGCACTCCACTAAGGTTCTATTTTTGCGTTCTGCAACTCCATTCTGCTGTGGTGTGTGTGGCACTGTAAACTGCTGAAGGATCCCGTGAGATTTGCAGAATTTCATGAATTCCCCTAACTTGTATTCTCCCCATTGATTAGATCGGAGAATTTTTATATTCTTACCAAACTGTTTTTCCACCAAGGTTTTAAATTCTATAAAGCACTGGAAAGTCTGACTTTTCTTACTCAGAAAATAAACCCATGAGTATCTCGTGCAGTCATCAGTAAATAGAAAAAAATAATACGCTCCACCTAGCGACCTTGTCTGCATAGGTCCGCATATATCAGTGTGCACTAGTTCTAAAATATATGTTTCCTTCCTCCTATCATGCACAGGAAACTGTTCTCTATGCATTTTACCTAAGGCACAACCATCACAATTTAACTGAATATTACGAAGGATAGGGAGCCCCTCAACCATACCTTTTCTCTGCAATATCATGAGGTCCTGCAAATTCAAGTGACCGAATCTCTGATGCCAGAGTTGTTCAGTTGTCGATCCTCCTGCAACCATGGCTCACTTTGATATACTCTTTACATCTAGTTTGTATAGGCTTCCAACACGCACGCCTGTTGCAACTATTTCTTTCCTGCAATCCTTTATCACACAATGAGTCTTGAAGAACTCGACTTGCATATCTTGATTAGTTATCATGGATACAGATATCAGATTTTTCTTAATTCCAGGTACATATAAAACATTTTTAAGGTGACTAATTTTTCCATTTGGTAACTTGACTGGAATAACCCCATAACCTTTAATCTCGTATCCACTATCATCTCCTAAATAGATTTTTGATCCGTATGTACTTTCTTCAAGACTATCAAAAAATTCCTTTTTACTTGTCATGTGAGAGGATGCTCCGGAATCGACATACCAAATATCGTCCTCATTGGATGCTGAAAGGGCACAGTCGACTATGAACAGTCAAAATTCATGACTGAAATCTTTATCTTCTTCAACATCTTCTTCAACAAAGTATCCTCTGTGCTTTGCACTTGCCTGCTTCCTCTTTGCATCATCAGCCTGCTTCTTAAAGCATACATTCTGTACATGGCCCTTCTTTCCACAATAATAACATTTCTTTACAGGATTATTTGCAATCATACCTTTATATGGACTCTTCTGCGATGTTCCTCCTTTCTACTGTGATTGTTGCTGTGGCTGCTTCCCTCTGAATGATCGTCGTTTCGCCATCAGCGCAAGATCATCACTCTGGGGGTTCAAGTTTTGCCGCCACTCCTCCTCTTGTAGCAAGATCCCTGTCAGATCTTCAAATGTGGGCGCTTTCTCCCTTTCCGCCAATCCAGTGATGAACATTTGAAATTCATCTCGCATCCCGTTCAATGTGATTGAGACAAGATGAGAGTCAGACACCGCCTCTCCAATGTTCCCCAATGCGTCTTTCACATCTTTAATTCGTGCAACAAATGCAGTAGCAGTCTCACTTTCGTTCATCCTCATTGAAAATAGCTTACTTTTAAGCGCCATAACTCGGCTTGTGTTCTGGGTCTAATACAGATTTTTATTGGTCGTCCAGATTTCCGTGGACGTTTTATAGTCTCTGATGTGCGGGATAATGCTGTCATTCACAGACATTTTCAGCAAAACTTTCGCCTTGTTCTCTCGTTTATCCCAGTCTTGCTCCTGTGTCCCTGCATTCACCCTCTGCTCATCACCTGTAACTATGGACCAAGCATTTGCACCCTCAAGCAAGGTCTGGATCTTAAACTTCCAGTTCGTGAAGTTAGATCCATCGAGTTTTCCAGACTCGTGGAGATAAGATTCCATCGTATTACTCATTCTGATCAGATCTACAAAAATGAATCTACCCAATCAGTAAAAAAAAATCGATACCTGTCAAATCGATCTGTCACTTTTCTGTCACTGATCTGCTGATCTCGTGATCTACCCACTGATTCAGATCCGGAAATATCTGACAAATCAGCAAAATCAATCCCGCTCCGATGAGCAAATTCGTCGTTTTTCAATACAGCCGAAAAATCGATCTGATCAAAACTGATCCGATCTGCCTCTCCCGGATAGATCTGCAACTTCTCTGATCTGCTCCCTTCGCAAATCGTCAAACAAAGATGAGGCTTCCCGCAGATCCCCTTGAAGGTGGATTGGTGCGTTCCCGAGCGAAAAAACCGCGCCCAAATAAAATCGGTGCGAGTAAAATTTCCTGGCGCGAGAGATCCGTGATATTCCGCGCCAATCTGGTATTTTGGCGCTGTGGCGCGACTAATGGACGAACAGACGCGCCAAAAGCGCTTCCTGGCGCTGCTGTCAGCGCGAAAAGTGCGCCAATCCCCTTCTATTCAGAAAAATTAAAAAACATCCGAGTCTGAGCCAGGTGTTCTGCAGTCCACCTGCTCAATTGAGCACAAAGCTCTTTGTGTACACGCGGCCACAGAGGCACCTCAAGCCACACAGGCAATTCTGCCACAAGGGCAAGCTAGCCACAAAGGCACTTCAGTCACAAGAGGTGATAAAAGATCAGGCTCGCCCAATCTGAGCTCTGATACCAAGATAAAATGTGAACAGAATTGAAAAAGAAGGAGATGTAGCTCACAGGTGAGGCCTGCACCTGGAGACTACACTCAGAACAGAGAGATCACTCTCGTACACTCTACATTCATGAATGAAAGATTACATCATTAAGTACAACACCAGGAATTAGGAAGTTGCAACCAAACCCCTAAACTCTAGGAACTAATCCTAAACTAGGGAGATCCGTTACAACTTGTGTAACCATTTTCTCCATTAATACAAAATAATATAATTATTTTCAACTTGCAAATCAATAACTCAAAATAATAACTTCTATGTTGGAAAAAAATCAACTTATACAACTTTTATATTTTTATTAAAATTTTGAATATAATGATTGTTTATTTAAATTTATAAAAAATAATATATATATATATATATATAAGTATTTGTAAGATGTATAGTATCGAATTTTTTCCATATTGAATTTTATAGAGTCAAATTTTTTCTGTATCCTATTGAATTCGAATCCGAATCCGAATTGGAATTTGGTAACTATGATTTAAACCACTTATATATTACATTGTTTTAACATAAACTTTGCTATTTATTTTGTAGTGTAACAATTATATGTTTTAAACTCTGTAGATAAAAGTGGGGTAGCTCAGGACAAATACAATCCAAAATCATTTAAACCACTTACATATTACACTGTTTTAACATAAACCTTACCATTTTTCATAGTTGTGGCCAGGAACATGAAAACGTTTTGATTCTCAAATCATGCAACTTGGAGGAAGCGGCATGACTCGGAGCGATCCTGTGATTCTCAAATCCGAAGGGCATTGTTTCTTGTGAAATTAACTTTGTTCAAATCGTCAGAAGAGCGTGTAAGTTTGATTATGTAAAATATGGTTTTCTATTATTTGAAAGTTGAGTTGTTGAATTTTAAAGTCAGATATCAAAGACATCTATTTCAAATCATTAATGTTGTTTTTCACAATAAACTGTCATTGCGAGATATCTTTGTAGAGAAGGTTGTCTTGGACGATGCTTCTCTTCACATGAGAATTTTGTGCCATTTTCCATTGCTGGCTTTGGAGAGAGTAGCGTAAAAAAATATGGTTTTTGAGTAATTTTGAGATGAATATTATTTTCGAGATGAAGCTATCTACTTGAATTAATGGGAGCTGCAAAGTGGCATTTTCGTGAATTTGGTGTATTGGATGGATAATATATGGGAGTAGAACTTAAAATAGAATATAGGGTGGTCATGTATCTATTATCTTGTGTGTAAATTTAATAGTTATTTGAATCAATTTACTCCAGTGTTGTTTTCATCTCATAAATTTTGGTAGAAGATTAAAATATGTTTTTTTTGTTGTACATATTATTATAATGGTGGCTTGAATAAGATTCTTCTTTTATATGATGGTTTAAGGTATGTTGAAGTGAAAAAGAAACATTACTTTTGCTGTTTCATTTAAATTTTTTATAAACTAAATCCAATCAATATTTTAATAATGTCTTTTAACTTATGTTTGGTGAGTTCCTTTATGTGTTCCATATATTCAACTTGAAGTGAAGAAACATAAGTATTTGGACAATTTTAGTTTTATATAAAGTGATGTGAAATAACTCTCTCATAAACATTGTAAAAAAAGAAATAATAACAAAGTTTGAAGTCAATGGTCTTTAAAAGATCAAAAGCCAAGGATTTCATCACCATAAAATGAAATAGAACACGAAGATTGACATCCCAAGGTAGCATTATAATGAAAACAACAATCCCAAGGTAGCATTATAATGAAAAATGCTTGCTTGATGGAAGGACAAATAAAAAACAAGAGAGATGAAGAAAATGAAGCTTGGGAAGGCAAATGTATGGTAACAAAAAGATAAAGGACTAAATGCATCAGAAAGAAGAAGTTTGTTCGAAGATTGGAGGATGAAGAGAAATTTAAGCCCATCCATGGTGAACGAACCCTCTCTCAAAGCTAAAACAATATGCAAAATACTAGTAGTGAGTAAGAATACACAATCTCTAATTGAGGGTGTATAAGTCACATTTGTAACAATTCCCTAGCACGAATAAGCCAACAAACATTGGTTTTGCCAATTGGCTTTCTGAGGAAAATATTATTGTTCATGGTGTGTTCAATTGTTGTATGATAATGTTAATTTCTTTGTTAGTTGCTTGTACAACATTTCATTGTTGTCAATTTGTTTGGTTAATAAATGAAAGCTACAACTAAGGTTAATTGATGGTTATTAGAATATATCTTCAACAATTCATTGACACACATATGCATAATACTCTAGGGATGTCTATATTATATAATGGTTATAGTGATCATATTAGAATCTTGGAATGGTAGCTACAAGCATGAGTTAGCCTTGTAGCTATGTGCATAATGGCTTCATTATGTACAATCACGTCTTTTATTACCAATTGACAATCACAACTTTAGACTCCCAATTGTCATCTAGATCATATAGAGAACAAAATGTGGGTAGACATATAAATGGAAACAAAGAGACATTGTAGGGAGCACATTAATACAAAGAAACCCAAGTTATTTTTTCTCGTGGAAAATCAAGGTAGGTACACTCGAAGGGTCCACACCCCTCGACCAAACTAATCTGAGCCTAACCCTGAGGGTGTTAAGGAGAATTGAACCCATGACCTCCCAATGACAAGGTGCTTTAGCAACGAGACCTTGACCAATAGAGCTAACCCTCGGGGCTTCAAAGAAACCCAAGTTCTATTAATGAATGAAATAGGAGATCCTATAAATGGAAAGCAATACAAAGTAGCTAGAATGGTGCTAGCATACCTCTGAAGAGAGATGTGTTAGCTACGCACTTATAAGAAGATATTACAAGAGGCTAACATTTCCTTTTTAACATAAAATATGAATCCATTATAAGAAAAAACCTAAATGTCAAAAACCATAACCCTAGGAGATGATGTGAGAAAAGGAATGTGGGCTTCGAGGAGGTTGGTTGATGTGTCAGCTTCCTATATGCAAATTTTGCGTACAAACTCCATTTAGGGTGCTTCTTGGACTATTAAAAACCTTAATCTATGCTCTATGTGTTTGGAAAGTGAAACAACCAATGATTGACTTAATATGCCACCATGCCAACTAGGAAATTCTATTCGACTTCCTAACCCATAGGTTCCCTAGTCCTCTGAGACCAAGTCCAAACTATAGTTGTAGCATGTCTAAGATTCCCTTCTGAAACCAATATCCACCTCTTAGAAATAACCCCAAGCCTCTACACTCCCAAGTTCTAAAAACAAAAATCAACCCCAAGAATCCTCTTATTGCCCCCTTCCCTGTGTCCCCAGAAGCTCTATGTCACTAGTTGGTTTTCCTCCTTCCCCCAACAAAAAAAGTGTCCCCTCCAATTCTCTTTCCCCAACCTCTTATCCTTCCCCGTGAATCATGAAGTAACCCCCCACCCCCCACCATAACCTTCCACCTATCTATATTTAATACACTTCCCACCTACTTCCATTATGAAGGACTCCTTAAATGGCTCGAGCCACTCGCACCTATTCTCTTATCCTCAAATTATTTGATGGGACAGTCATGTCAAGGCATAGAGAGGTTAAAATAATAAAATAATAATATATTTTAATGTCAAGCAAACCTATGGATTCATAAGAATACTATTAATTTAAATATTAAATAAATCATGAATATAATGTATTATATATAAGTCAAGATTAAGGGTCGATTAATTGCTAATCAAGCATAAGGTTAATCATAGATTATTCATTAATCAAGTTTATGTTCCACATACTGTTGTCATTGATGACAATTAGTGTCATTGATATCAAAGGGGATGGCTAAGGAAATGTATGATAGTCTGATCTCTTGTATTCCCTCATCAAGTGAAGTCAAAGAGGTTTAAAGTTTCTTGTGTTTTTTTCATAGTTAAAATGTCCTAGTGAATTTATGGATGGCATTGTTGGATGGTACTCTTTGAAACCTTTCCAAAGATATATCACACTTGTAAAAAATCCTCCTGAATAAGAAGTTATGATTGTTCGAAGTTGGTAGTTCTAATGAGGACCAAAAACACCAAATTTTTTGAACATTGAGAATCTTCTAGCAGATATACAGTCCTATGGTGAAACCTATGACATATGTCACATAAACATGCACACTTTTTAACCCATTAAAGCTTGAGCATCTTCCACAAAATCTGGCCGTTGAAATTCTAATATACGATGGATGACATTTCAACATGCTTGTAGCTTAACAAGGGGGTTTCCCTTCCATGCTAGCATAGTCTCATCATGACATGAGGCAAGGATTTGGTTGATACCTCCGTTGGGATCCATTTGGACCCATATATCATCATTGATTTGGAAATGATGAATCATATATGGACTGTAGAAAATCCTTGAAACCTTGCAACTACTAATGAAAGCAAACATTTCACAAAATACACAATATTTATCTACCAAAAATTTGTGGAAATAAAACAATGAATAGAAACACAACCACACATATAACACAAAATTTATCAAGGGAACCCAACTAGGAAATACCCTAGCTTGCTTATATTGAATCAACTAAGCAATATGATCTATTACATAGAATCTTCTTCATGCCTAAAGCTCCTTGCAATAATGATAAACTATCCACAATACTTTCCCAACTCTTAGGTAAATAAGACTTGCTAGGAAGCTCCTCTTTCATAGTGCAAATATACCCCTAAAAAATAGGAATTTCTCCTATTTCCTTGCGCAATTCCCAAGAGAATTAGCTTTTCCTGCTCACCCAGGCCTGTACACTGCTTGTACAATAATTATTACGATTGTGCCTTCATCCAATCTCAATAGACATTTCAAATCGCATGACCTACTAGGGATAAATTAGCAGTTGTTGCAGTTAATTGAGAGTAAGTTGAGTTAACAAAAAGTAAACTACTCAACTAAACTCAAGTCTATCTATATTATAGAACTAGGGATCAATTAACTAACAGACACTAGAGTTAACTCAAATAGATAGCTAATTTTAGTCATCAACTAGTCCACAACTCACTGGAATCCGTCTAACTTGAATTAACTCACAATAACTCAATGATAGACCACATCACACATGTTAACTAACAACTAACTCAAGAAACTATGAGATTGAATTCAAATTGACATATTTGAATACTGCACAAGTCAGAGAAGTCATTCCTTACTCCCTCTTACCAAGGAAGGGATTCTGAACAACCCCACTCTTGCCTCTATGGAACTTGAACTTGCCCCTTGATAGGGCCTTAGTCAAGATGTTTGCATCTTGCTGCTATGTAGGAATGTGTTGTAGCATAATAATCCTCCTCTACACACAATCTCTAAGATGATGACCTATTTTATGTCTATATGCTTGGACCTATCATGAAACATTGGATTCTAAAAAAAAATTAGGCAACTATGGTTTTCACAATGGATCAATGTAGGCTCCATCCCCTGACTAAAGAGTCCTACTAGGATATTCCTCATCTAAATAGCCTCACATGATGCCTGACTAGCAACCATGTACTCAACCTTTATTAAACTGAGTGAAACTGATCTCTGCTTCATGTTGTACCAAGAAACTGCAACTGACCCAATGTTGAAGATTGTCTTGACTTTCTCTTCCTATCTATGGGATTCCCTACCCAATGTGCATATGTGAAGCCCTAAAGCCTCACTCCATCAATCTTTCTGTACCACAATCCAAAGTCTATTGTGCCTCTGAGGTATCTCAAAACATGTTTTGCAGCTTTCCAGTGGACCTTAGAAGGATCCACCATGAACTGACTCAACTGGTTCACTGCAAAACAAATATCAGGCCTTGTGTTCACCAAATACATCAAGGACCCAATCAATACCTATAGATTGTACCATCTATTGCATCTGTTGTGGAGGAATCCTCCTTCCTCCAATTAGTACCTAGAGGAGTATCCATGGGTTTGCAATCCTGCATGTGGAATCTCTGAAGGATCTCAGAGGTGTACTTCCCCTGTCCAACAAATATCTCTCCATCACCCTACCAAACCTCCAATCCAAGGAAATAGTGCATCAACCCCATATCCTTCATCTCAAATTATCTTGTAAGGTCCTCCTTACAATCCTAGATCAAACTATCATCTCATTTCAAAATCAAATAATCAACGTATAGAATTAAGATGAGCAAACTACCATTTTCCATAATATAGTATAGGTTGGCATTTGCCTCGCGCTTAGTGAATCCCAATCCTTTGAGATATGAATCAATGTGAGTGTACCATGCTCTAAGTGCCTGCTTGAGCCCATAAAGATCTCTCTTCAACCTACACACATGTGTAACATAGTTACTGATCAAACATGAACTATTACCTCAAAATGGGTACTCGAGCCCAAAAACCAGAAAAAACCATGAAAAAACAACCCAAAAATGAATGTTTTTTATGCCAGAACGATGTTTTTCTTTTAGGGTAAATTTTCAACATTTTTTAAAATGGAAGTAAAAACCATTTTTGTTTTGAAAAATGGATGAAAAAAGCACCCTTAAAAAAAGTGTTTATTCTGGAATAACAAAAAGAAAATCGGGTTACAATTTTGACATTTTTTAGCAATGGAGTTAAAGAGAAAATATCCGGACTTTGAAAAACTATAAAATTCCAACAATTCTCCGACATGATGTTAAAGATAAAATATCATGTCTCAATTCTTGATAATTCCAACTATTTCCATCCATGTTGTTAAAGATAAAATATCTTGACTCCTAAAAACCTTGAAATTGTAATTGTTTTCAACCATAGCATTAAAGATAAAGTATCATAATTCAGAAACACCTTAACATTTTGAGAAATTTTCAACCTTGTAATTAAAAACCTTCAGTTTGTAACACGTTTCAACCATGAAATTATGGACAAAATATATGACTACAACAATTTTTAAAAATGAAAGATTCATTATTCCAAGAGTAATTTTCATTTCAAAGGCTAAAAATATAGCTCTTTTCAAATTTTATCGTAAAAAAACTTATCCTATTGTAAGAAAAACCTAAAAATCGACCATCAAAATGAAGTGTTCTTTTTAATGAGGCATTAAAATTTCAACAATTTTAAAACTATCTTATACCAAATGATATCAATAAATAATATCATGGCAATATCATTGTATAATTTTAAAAAATCAACATTAATTTCTAAGATTTATTTACTTTTCATCAAAATATCAACTGTCGTAGATTGAATATCACAAACATTAAAGCATATAATCCAAAAAACATAGAAATGACCCATAACTTCATGTAAGATCATATGGAAGTCAAAAATATTTATTTCAAGTTACCATGCAAACATCTCTAAAGACATGAATTTCTTTTAATTAAAACATTAAATCCAGAAAACATAGAAATGTCTCATAACTTCATGTAAGATCATATGGAAGTCAAAATATTTATTTCAAGTTACCATCCAAACTTCATTTAGATAAAATGTCTTAGACATTTATTCAAAATCATCCATAGGATCTGGCACACCATCAAAATCTACATCTTCAGATTAATGACTGGATGCAGATGAAGATGACCCATATTCTTCTATTTCATCAACTAGAGCCCCATCTGAGTCAACATGCATGCCCAAAATTTCAGGTTTCAAAAGTCTTCTAGATCTACGACTAGGTTCAGCAGACTCCCATCTCAACAATGTTCCTTTAGGTAGCAACTTCTTCAAAATATCTAAGGTCTTGAAGCGAAGAGTTCCTATATTTGTTAAATTGAAGTCATAAAAAGTATGTCAACATCCTCCAATTTTAATAGGTCTGTGCGAGGATGATTTATATTTGTACCCTTTCTTTTTCCCTTTCTACAAATTTGTTTATCAACTACCATCTCTGGCTTGTACACACCATTGAATGGGTGGGTATTTGTGGCATACCAGTGTACCTCAACAGTTGTAATATCTTCATTTTCTTTAATGAATTTTATAACCTTCGCAACCCAAAATGGATAGCCAAATGGATCTCCATCTGCTAATACTGCTATCATGTAACCCTCCTTAACATCCTGCACAGAACCCCTGTAAAATTCTTCCATGGCTTCACGTTGTGCACGCAATATTCTAGAACCAATATAGATTTCTCTTTCCTCTCCATGTTGAGAATCAATAATGCCTTGAAATTGTTGTTGTTCAACAATGTGTCTTTCCTCCTGTTCATTTGGCATATTTTGAGGCCAAATAAATGGAGTCTTCAAAATTGTATATTCATTTCCTGATATTGAGATGATATCACTTTGATCATTGAAAAAAGACTCCCACCAAACTGAATCAGCAACATCAAAGTAGTCATATGTATCTCTAATACATTTTTTAATTTCTTCCAGACATTCAGAATAATTTATCTCTCTCTTATGCCTTCGTGCATTATTGAGTTCAACAACTGATTGTAATAATATTATCTTTGATTCGTTTTATGTCTCTCTCTTATTTTTATGTGTTTTTTGTGTTTATATTTCTGCAATATTATATGTGTTACATTGCTCTGTAATATATAATTTTCTAACAAATTCAACATTTACGAGAAAAATCATTAATGAAGATCACATAATACATGTGTTTGGCGATGGAAATTGTAGAGAAGGGGCCACAAAAATCTGAATGAACTCTCTCCAGAATAGCTCCAGCTCTTTTATCTCGGCCCTGAAAGGAATATTTGGCATATTTTCTAAGAGTGCATCCCTTGCACACATCATGTTGATCAAGGGTGCATTGTGGTAGCCCAGTGGTAATCCATTGATGTATCTTCAATGCTTCATGATGTAGATGTCCCATATGCTTGTGTCATAACTCTCCAATATATCAGCCCTGAACAAAATCTTCCTTGATGCTTAAGGTTACAAATGCATCAACCTCTAATTTGTAGAGGTTCTTGATCTTGACACCAATATGCTTGACCTGTCCTAAAGGAGAATGCTTGAGATAGACCTTCACATTAGTGAATAAACATATACCCTTTGTCTTCAACAACTGCCACTGAGACAAGGTTTTTCTTCAATCTTGGGACATACATCACATTCTTGATATGGAGAAGGGAACCAAAATCCCTCTTAAATATTATTTTATCGACTCCTTTGGTCATGTATCTATCATCATCTCTAAGCTCGATACAAAATTTCATGTCTTACTTCTCCAATCTATTGAAGAATTCTTTATTCCCCATCATGTGGAATGAAGCCCCTGAGTCAATGTACCACACACTACCTTGAACTGATCTTACCATGCAAGCTATCAAAGATAAATCCAATTCAAACAAAGAAGGGATTGCTTCTCCTCCTGCTATTGTTGTAACATGCTTTTTGGATTTCTTGTTCGGATATTTTGTAGCATAGTGTCCAAATTCATGACAATGAAAACAATTGATCTTGCTAAGATCCTTCTTTTTCTTGCCTTCGTTATGACTATATTTGGTCTTTCTTGGGCCTTCTTTCCCTTGGATTTCTTCCCTTTGCCAACTAAAGCAAAGTTCTCCTAATCATCAGTCCTAGCTAAGACTATGTTGTGAAGATAAATCCCCTTTGCATACATAGGTGATCTCTCTATCCCAATGAGTGGGTCTAGGAACAAAGTGAACAAACAAATGCAGACTTTCCTAGTTTATGTTTAAAAATGTGCAGAGAGAGAGAAACCTACCTCACTCTGATACTAATTTCTCAATCCTCTGGTGATGGCTTCTGTTAGCGCTTGAATTTGGCCTCAGGCTGAAAAAGACAAAATCCAAGGCAACATCAAACCACTTAGCCTCGTAGCTAGCCCTACGGGGCAAGAGAGGGCTCTCTCCCGGTCTATCTCGGCAAAACGTCTTCAAAGGGTGGAGATGACCAATAAAAACACTGATTTTAGGCTAGTAAACTGATTGAGAAGGTTTGATTTCAGATTTTTAGGGTTTTGGTGGAAAACAGGGGGAGAGCAATTTTGGGTGCGGGGATGGGACACAGTTTTTGCAGAGGTCTTTTTGGGGCAAGGTAGGAGATTGTCTTGATGCCTTTGATTTGAGTGAATAGATAGGAATGACCGGTGAGGAGATAAAGAGAGCAAGAAACTTTCGAGAGTTCTCTTTAGACAGAGGAAAACATAGATATTAAGCAAACTTAAAGGCAGAGCATATAAATTATGAATTCTACCTTAACACTTCATTTACTTAATGTGCAGAAAAGAAAAGTGGGAAAATGATACACATAACACACTTACAAGTACATGAGAGAAGCACACCATCAACACAAATAACCACAGGAATCCCAAATAGTGCTGCAAAACCCTGGTCTTTCCTTTGCCAAAATTGCAGAGATACAAAGTGTAATACAATAGAAGCTTCTCCCTCAAGAGTCCAACCATGAAAATGACTAAGAAAATACATAATATAGGCAAGCTAACACCTTTCCTTGCCTCTAGGGGTCGAGCTCATCCTTCTAGGAGCTGTTTCAACCAATTCTAAACTGAGCACTAAAATCTAGGCAGTCAAAACAACTTGCCTCTATAAGCTAGGAAACCAATTCATTCATTAAATGTTTGACCTTTTATGAATGAATCTTCTAGAAGAGATAAATAAGTGCCATGAAATCATAAAATTACATCAACTACATCAAGGAGGATGAAAAATCACTCCAAAAAGTCAAAACTAGTCAAATCTGCGTTTTGCTGAGCTGTAGGTGAAAATCTGGCAAATTTCCCTGATGCGTAGCGCCCCAATCCTCAACGCATAGCGCGCCTTTGAGCCAACTTTTTAGGCACTTCCAGGCATTCAAATGAGGCAAAAGTAGGCTTGTTGGAAAGGCCTGGATGTCTACTTTCCATCCCAAGTGGAATTTCTCAATTTGGTGGTCATTTGCCCCTCCAAAATTGCAATATCCCAATACTGCTCCCTGTGTGTCCAAAAAGTGGCAGAAAGTCATTTTTTGCATGTTTTTTGACCTTCTGAGGGTTCAAAACCTGATGAAATGTCTTGGAAATTGCTGAGCAAGTGTAATTTGTCATGAAAAATCCAAAAATGCTGAGTTTTTAAGGAATGGAATTGCCCATCTTCAGGGTAGCGCGCGGCGCGCTACGCGTTGAGAGCAAAAACCTGTGTGTGGCACAAACAAGTCAAAATTGACCAAAATTGCTCAAAATTTCCTAAAATTTGAGCTGCAAGTGCATCATTGAGCACCATGCTCCTTCAAGGTAGCTTCAGCCAAAATATGAAGGGGATCGAGCCTTTTCCTCCGTTTTAGTGCCTTGGCCAAGCGTGCTTTAAGTACCTTCATTTTTGCTTTGCATACATGCATTCGAGCCCAATAGTGGTTCTTCATGTGTCGGAGCATGTCTTTGTCCCTGTTTTCCTTTGCTATCAACCTCTCTAGATGTGTGTTCACCTGAATGAGCATAGAGCTTTGCTCCTTAGGTGTCAAATCACCGGGTCTCTTGCGAGCCAAGTTCCGGTCTTCTCGGATCCTCCGCAACTCATCAAGAGAGTGTTCATCCTCTAATTGCTTGTTGCGCTGCTCTAAATAAGTAATTGTCCAATTTGCCATCTCCAATATTTGCTGCAACAAATCATTTTCAGCCCTTAGCTGTTGGATGATCTCCTTTGACTCTAGGCTAGGAGAAATGATATCAAGGTCAACAACATCTATGCCTGGAACACCTGATGGCCCCTCATCAATCTTGGGCTACTTGCCTCTCTCTGGTACCTGTGCTGCTGTCGAAAGCGAAGCCCCTTCCACCTGATGTGGAGATAACACTCGTTGTGTTGATGAAGAAGGCGAGACCCCTTCCACCTGATGTGGAGATAATACTCGCCGTGCAGATGCAAATAAGGCCCTGTGGCCTCTCTGATATGTGACAAATGGAGGGGAGCTGACATGCTCAGGCTCTGGAATATCAAACTGATGTGAAGGCCCTCCCTCATCACGGACAACCTGAGGAGGTGGCTGTGGCACTGTGAACAAGTCATGAGAAATGAAATCCTCCCATGGAATACCCTGTTGTGCCAACTAATGCATGACCACAATCTTGATCAGTGCATAATGATAAATGCTCTTGTGTTGCTGTGTTGGGCTCTTTCTTTGCACCAAGGGCACCATTCTCTCTATATTTCGGCACATGAAGAATGGAATTTTCATCATTCGTACCCGTGTGAAATGCATCAACAAACGGATATGGTACGAATACAAACGCGAAAATCTGCCCTCACAAGTGAAATAGCGAATGATGATCCTCATCAAAGGTGCATACTCGTCTCTTAAGAATCTAAAGGGAAAAACACCAGTTAGGTTCCTCATATATATAGGTTTGATATATGGATCATAATGAAATCTGTCCAACTGCTGGCGCTTGTTCCACTCTTCTCCAATATTGGGTATCCCTGTTGCTTGAGCAACAATCTCGGGTGACAATGTGAAGTCCACTCCTGCAAGATTCACATGCCCATTGTGCAAATGTAGGACAAACAAGCGGGCCAATTCCTTGTGGTGTTGAATTTGGGGGATTCTCTCACAATATTCATAGCATGATAGATATCGGAAACATGCACTGCAAGTGGACAAGCTTGTAGATAAGCCAAAGAGGTGGGTTCCTCCCTGACATGCTGACCACCTTTACCACCCCTGTGATGCCTCCTTGGCACCTCAACCTCTGGTGTTGATTCACGGTCATCACTTTGCTCATAATCTGTTTCGGTTTCTAACATGGTTTTGGAGGCAAGTGACTGAAAAATAATGCTAACTGTGCACCCAATGAACTGATGTTTTGACTTGTTTAAATGATGTTACCAAGGGGACAAACACACATGGGAAATGTTAGGGAAAAGGTAAAATTGAGGGGATTAGGGAAAACAAATGTGAAAGGAAATTTTAGGAAAGGAACATGGAACATATACAATCATAATTTGTGGGATTGTAATGGGAAGTGGGGTTTAGGAAATTTACATAGGATTTTAGGAATTAGTAGGGTTTAGGGATTTTAATGATTTTTAGTAGGGAAATTATATGATTTGCATGGAAAAATGTCAAGGAAAATGGTGAGGAAAATATGGGGAAAGAGGAATGGAAAATGGGTAACCTTGGGCAGCAAATTTCAATGAAACCCTAGCACATTTACATTTTTAAATTTGATACAGCAAGGTAGGGTTTTACTCCATATTAGCATGGCATTTTTGCATGTTCATTGCTCATTCATCTTAGCCAAACCAAAACCACCATGGATTAGAGGCCTACCTGAAAAGATTTGGAGAGAGAAGCAGTTTTGATGGCTTGCTGGCGATTTCCTGAGCAAGAAACCCAACGCGTAGCGCGCCCAGCCTGATGCGTAGCGCGCCTCCAACGCGTAGCGCCTGAGTTAAATTGAACTGGAAAATGCGCGCTGATGTGTAGCACGCCTCCAACGCGTAGCACGCCTCCTCTGATGCGTAGCGCGCTGCTGCAACTACTCAATTCGCCCAATGAACCTTGAAATTGACTTGACAAGTATTCTCTTGAAGTGTTGAGAGGCAAATGAGTTACCAATGAGGAATGGCATGCTTTTATAGGCTTCCTTTTAATTTTTACTTGCCCAAAACCCACTTTGTAATGTTTTGAATGTTGACACTTTTTGCTTTAATTGGCTCTGCCCTTTAATTTCATTTCTTTGAAAAATTGGTTGAAATGATGATTTCTTCTGAAAATTTTTGCAGGGATAGCTTCTGGGATGCTTTGGCAAAGGAGACCAAGGCTGCACTTCGACATTCGAAGAATTTGAAATTTTGAGAATTTTTACAAAAATGAGATAATGACCTTGTTTTCAAAAATAGAGTTTTTGAGAACAAGGCAAAAATTTAGTTGTACAATGATAAGAAATGTTTAATGAAGGACATCCCTCTGGCCTGCTGGTCCTTGATGACCTCTCAAGACAAAATTAGACTCAACCCTAGACCTAAGACCTTAAAACTTAAAGCAAAATGAATGACCCTTTGAGGACTTTATTTATTTGAACAAACCTGAACCAGCAGTGCCAAACAAGAGGGGAATAACGACATAAACTCCTTCCACTGAGATTATGGCATGCCTAATGGAATGCAACATGATCACACTGATGAGACACCTAACTATGAAATGCAAAGAGCTTTGATCTCTGGTGGAGGGCTACTAGACCGACTCTAACATTGGCTCCAATGGGGATGGTAGCTCCTTGGAGGTGCCAAGAACCGCAGACCTCTGGGAGAGCAGACCAGTGCTTTCAACCATTGGGCGATGGAGTCATTATTTACATATTTGACCTAAGCTTGGACAGCTTTATTGACTGGACATCTGACTACAAATTGGACACAACTTTGACCCAAACTAACTCAACTTTAGACAGAACATGGACTGTTAAAAACAACATGACAAACCTCACACCAACTAATCTTCATCTTCAGAATTATAGCCTTCACCACGGGCCCCAGACTGAGGATGAAAGATCAGCACACACATGCGATAAAACAGAAGTAAAATGGTATATACAATGATGGTGAGAAGAACAAAAATGCTCAGACATGGTACCTCTTCAGCAGTCGACCATTGATCGACCCTCCGGGATAATCATCTCCGTTCATTTCCTTGAGAAGAAAAGCATTTTGGCCACGATATGCTGCGATCTTATAGGGACCCTTCCATAAATTATCAAATTTGTCGTGCTTCCCTTTGTCTTCATTCCGAGCATCCCACTTCAAAACCACATCATCTATTTGAAAGTCATCTGATTTTGCTTTCCTGTCATAAATCTTTTTTATGCACTCTTGCAACTTGAGAGTATTGTGAAGAACCTCCTCTCGTGTCTGTTGTAAATGAATCATCTGATTAATCCGCCTCTTTATGGGATCTTCCTCACTATCAATTTCTTGAAGCAATTTGACCATCGGAATAGCAAGCGAAGTAGGAAACACTGCATCTACCCCGTAGACCAGCTCAAAAGGAGACATGCCAATTGACTTTTTATGACTTACCCTATCAGCCCACAGTGCATTCACTAACTTTTTATGCCAGCTCTTCTTATTGATTTCCAACAACTTTTTAATGATATTTACCAAGGACTTATTTGAAGATTCTGCCAGCCCATTTCCTTGCGGATGGTAGGCAATAGAATGCCCCAAGCTGATATTATACTTGTAGCAAAAATCAACCATTCTCTTTGATTTAAATGCTGCTGCATTATCTGTAATTAACTTACTTGGACATCCAAAACGTGACAGTAGATTATTTTCAAGGAAAGAAATAATTACCGCATCTGTGGCCTGTCGAGTGGGAATGGCTTCAATCCATTTTGTGAAGTAATCTGTGGCTGTCAATATCCATCTATGTTGTCCTGATGATGCCGGATGAATCTCACCGATAAAATCCAAGCCCCACTGCTAAAATGGTGCGCTGACTTCAATTGGTTTGAGAGGCAATGGCTGCAATTTCTGTTTTCCTTGAAATATCTGGCACTCATGACAACTCTTAACAGCTTTATATACATCTGAAAACAATGAAGGCCAATAAAAACCTGCTCTTAGGATCTTATTTGCTGTAGTCTTCCAAAACAAATGACCCCCACAGTCACCTTTATGAAAATCTTCCACCACTGTTTTGGCTTCCTCCTCAACCAAACAATTCAGCAATATTCCACCGGGGTCTTTCCAATATAGTGCAGATTTAAGGATGCAAAACTTGGCTGCTTTCAACTTCAATGTCCTACTTTTATTTCGAGGCATCCCGGGAGGTGAAGACAAATTTTGAAGTACGTATACAATATCAGCATAGCAAGGAGAAGAAATAAAGATGTCAGATACCTGTTGTGTTGAATTCTCCTCATCTTCATCGGACATGGCAGCTATCAGATTGATGTCTAGGACATGTAGATTTGTTTCAACCATCAACTTGGCAAGACCTTGCCCTTTGATCAACTTATTGGGTTTAATCTCCAGATCATACTCTAATAATGCAGCGATCCACTTCCCCCGCCTTCCTTCCGGTTTTGTCTGTACCAACACATCCTTTACTGCCGCGTTAGGAACATAAGCTATAATGTGGGAATGCAGTACATACATACGGAAATCCTTCGGGGCCTTCACAAGTGCAAGTGCTTGTTTTTCAATGATGTTATACTTTAATGCTCCATCTCTGATAATACGGCTGAAAAAAGAAATAGGCTTCTCAACTCCATCTCTCTTTTGCATTAGTACAGCTGCCAATGTATGCTCAGAGGCAAATGAAAACAAAATAAAATCTTGTGTGTAATCCGGACTGATTAGAGTAGGGGCTGAAGATAAAACCAACTTTACCAAATTGAAAGATTTTACCGCCTCTTCAGTCCACTTTAGCTGGCTGTCCTTTTCCAGCATGTTTGTGATTTCTCTAAGATGCTCGGCAAGATTCGGAATGAAGCGATGCAGAAAATTCAGCTTACCATTAAAGGACTGTATTTCTTTTTTGTTTCGGGGCTGCTCAAGTTGCTGAATAGCTTCAACACGTGTAGGATCTATACGGATGCCATCTTTGGAAATGATGTGACCCAAGATCTTGCCTTCACTCATGGCGAAAAGACTTTTCTTTGGATTTAGCGAAATACCATATTTGCTGCACTTTTGAAAAACAATTTGCAAGTGATATAAATGTTCTTCATCAGATTTTGAAAATACAGTCAAATCATCAAGGTAAACAACTAAAAAGATATCTTTCTCATTGGCAAAGGCCATGTCCATCGCATGCTGAAAAGTGGCACCTGCATTTTTCAAACCAATTGGCATTTTTGCATAATGAAATGTACCCCATGGAGTAGTGAATGCGGTTTTATCACGATCATATTCATGTACCAAAATCTGATTGTACCCGGAATAACCATCAAGTAGTGACATCCTTGATGCTCCAACTACTCGCTGCAATATGTGATCCATTTTGGGCAGCGGATAATTGTCCTTTAAAGATACCTTATTCAAATTTTTGAAGTCAATGCATAAATGGATCTCACCGGTCTTCTTTCTTACGGGCACCAAATTTGATATCCAATCGGAAAATCGGATAGGTACTATGATTCCAGACTTGTACAACCTATTCACTTCTTTTTCTATCAATGGCAGCAATTTAGGATTGATTCTCCTCAACTTTTGGCGGAAAGGCTTTTGATTTGGCTTTATAGGAATAGTATGCTGAATGATATTAGTATCATACGTTTTCAGATCTGAATAATCCCATGCAAAGACATTAGAAAACGAAGACAACAATCTGACATACTGCTTCTTTACCTTTGGTGACAATGACTTAGATAATTTTACCATCTTAGGATTCTCAGCTGCTCCAATATTTACCTCCTCAACACCTTCCTCGGTTGGTCTCAATGTCGGCTTGCGGGCCACATCATCTTGATCAAACAGCTCTTCCAAAGGAATCAATCCTTTAGGAATAAAATTATCCTTAAGTTGCAGCACATCCATTTGATTCACTTCATCAGGTTCTGTATCTATGGAGATGTCTTTAAACTCACCTTCAACTTGCAGAAAATCTTTAACTTCTTCATCATCCTAGAAGACTTGCCAACATCTTTGATTATCCGGAACTATAGGACGGTGCTTCACATAAATCTCAAATTTGTTGCTGGAATTCATGGGAATTTTTAAGTTACTTGCTGCCTTAGCCAATGCATCAGCAACACCATTTTGTATGCGGGGCACACATGTCAAAGTATGTTCAGAAAACAGTTTCAAAATATCTAGGACAGCATTCCGATATGCTCTCATACGAGGATGCTTGGCCTGAAATTCACCTTTAACTTGCTTTATCACCAACTCGGAGTCGCCATAGACTGCAATCTTCTTTGCTTTCAGCTTTCGAAGAATTTTAAGGCCAGCAATGAGAGCCTCATATTCCGCCTCATTATTTGAACAATCGAATGCTAGTTTATAAGAACATACTCTCACCTTGCTTGGAACTTTGTCTTGGGCAGAAAAGGGACTTCGAATCCACACACCAATACCAGCACCATCGCTGCCCACAGCGCCATCGAAATCCATGGTCCAAAGACCATCTTCATCTTCCTCCAAGTGCTGAAAATGTGTTGCCTCTGTTTTTTCTGCTTGCTGCCCATTAGCTTCAGCTTTTCGCTCCATGGCAGCTGGCGTTTCTTCTCTTTCCTTTTGCAAAACTTCTCGAAAATTTTCGGTAATCTCTGGTATATCTTCTGCTTGAACTAACTGACTATCTACCTCATTAAAATTATCAGCAAACAAAACAAACGATTCCAAATCTGTATGTACATAATTTACAGGATGATTTATTGGCTTTTCTTTGCTAGTTATCATGTATTTCATCTTTTGCTCCCGATATAACTTTCTCATTTGACCGAAGACTGGAATTGTAGCATAGGAAAAATCTAGCTGAAGTGTACCTTTCAACTTAGCTCCCCAAGATCTTGAAAGCAACATACCAAACCGCGGAGGAATATCCGCCACAACCACATCCATCAAGACATTCTTAGCTGGAATTTGATCTAGGCTTACCACCAAGTCCTTGATCAATCCGATGCACTTTACCCGGCTGGAATCAAATGAATACAAATCATGATATTTTCTCGTGATGTCCAATCCCAGCCTTTCCATGATTGCTTTCGGCATCAAATTGTGCGAAGCACCCGAGTCAAACATAGCATTATGTAAAATATACTCATGCAACCTCAAACTGATATAGAAGGGAGGAACATCATTTTCAGGAGACTCACCATTCAAAGCAGGCCCAAAAATTAATTCTGGATTATCATCTCTACATTTACCATGTCAAGCATTGGATCAAAATTCAACATTTTGGAGATTTGGCCTCGGTAACTGTTGTTTTTCATGATTTCCGTCAAAGGAATGGACACTTTCAGCTTTGAAATTTCATTCTCCAAACTAAATGCTGAAACGTTTTCACCTTCTTTGGCCGGAACTTCTCTTCTTTCGATTTTATCCTTCATTATGCTTGGTGGTTGATTTACCTTATCTGTTGAAGATGATTGACTTGCTGGGGGATCAATTATATCTTTTCCTTTTGTCTGTGGGGAATCATTTTTTGTTGAAGTATCTTTCTTTTTCTGAATGGGATTTATGGGAACAGCTCAGTTTCTTAATTGTCTCTGTTGAGCGGACAAAGCATTGAGATATCCTCTTTGGTACTCCTCTGATTCTTCCTCAAGTGCTGCCTCATTCGATAGGATATAATTCTCATCTTGATGTATGATATAATTTCGCACAAATTCTTCTTCTTCTGTAATATAGGTAGGCAGATCATCAGGAGTAAAAAAGTGATTTTCCTCTCCTATAGTATCACCTTCATCCTCGGATTCTTGACTAACAAAATTCTACTGAAGTGGAGGTTTTATTTGTTGTTGAACTGCTGTTTCTTGTGCCCTAGTTTCACGCTGCTTGATTATGTATTGTGGCTGCTGTAGACCTCGGAAATTAGGATTACGGATCTGCGGTTCCGGCTTGCTGAGATGAGTATTTTCAAGCAACGTAGCTACCTTGCGAAGGAGTTGATCTGATGTAGAAGCTTCTTCTTTGATTGTCACTCGCTTTTCAGCTTTCATCCTTGCTCTCATATCATTCAAATTCGCTTCAACACTAACAACGATTTTCTGCATATCCTCCAAGGTAGGCGGATCTCTATCTCGCAATGAATAAGCCATCTCCAGATCAAAGCCATCCGGGAATTTGAGAAGTGCTGATTTTCTAGATGGCCTTAAATCATCTGGAATAGCATTGTAAACTGTGTTAAATCTGATAATGTAATCTTGGACCGACTCACCATGATTACGTTTGAGATTGTTGTATTCAGCATTGATCTGAAGTGGATCCTTTCTGATTTCCCATCGATCTAGAAACTGCTTCTGAAGTTCTTCCAATGTGGGTATGCTTCTAGCTGTCAAACCTCTGAACCATTTTCTTACTTCTCCATCAAATGTTTGTACAAACAAACGCATAGTTACATCCTCTTCATCTATCTCATATAGATCAAAGAAAGTTGTCATCTTGTCTATATGCTGCTGAGCAGAAACACCCTGAGGAGTGCCATCAAACATGGAAATTTTACTCTGATAATCAGCTGGCATATCATGCAGATTTTGAGGAAGAGCAAGTGGGGCAAACCGGGCAGCCATTGCTTTAGGTAGATTGGGTCTAGGAGTAGCAGGTGGAGTAGGTGTAGCTGTAGTATGAGGGGTATAGGGAGGTGTAGGCAGAGGAGAAGCGGTATGTGATGAGGAAGGAGAATTGACTGTTGATTCAGGATGTGTGACTATAGGGGATATAGAAATAAAAGGAGGATTGGTCTGTTCGTGCGGAGCTGAAGCCGTGATAGTAGATCCAATATTTCTAGATATAGTTTCTAGGAAATCAGCAAGATTAGTGACTTGAATATCTGTCTGAAGATGTCTTAGGATGAAATTTTCAACCAATTTATTATGTCTCTCGATTTCAAGAGCAGCAACAAAATCAGGGTTGGGAACTAGAGAATCAAGTGCACTTTCAGATTTGGTTTTGAACAAGGACAACTCAAAACTCTCGTCAAAATCGATGTCTTCAAGATACTCAAAAACAGCTGGACATGAATGAGATTTGAATATGTGATTAGAATCTGAAGCCAGTTTGGATATCGAGGAACAAATAACCAATCAGCCTTTAAAAAATCTTAACTAATCATCCAAAATTTCAGAGTTTACAAATGAACTGGGGTAAAATGCAAATGAAGTGGCCGTATTCACAAGCTCACAGAGATTGACTGAAGCAGCGTTTATCTACTTCCGCTTATGCAAAGCAAAAGCGTTTCGAAGGCTGCCTGGCATAACTTCAGGCTCCGTCTAAGACTTATGAAACACACACATCAATCCACAAACAAGTTTGTTCTCCCCAGTATGGTCGCCAATATGTTAGCGCTTGAATTTGGCCTCAGGCTGAAAAAGACAAAATCCAAGGCAACATCAAACCACTTAGCCTCGTAGCTAGCCCTACGGGGCAGGAGAGGGCTCTCTCCGGGTCTATCTCGGCAAAATGTCTTCAAAGGGCGGAGATGACCAATAAAAACACTGATTTTAGGCTAGTAAACTGATTGAGAAGGTTTGATTTCAGATTTTTAGGGTTTTGGTGGAAAACAGGGGGAGAGCAATTTTGGGTGCGGGGATGGGACACAGTTTTTGCAGAGGTCTTTTTGGGGCAAGGTAGGAGATTGTCTTGATGCCTTTGATTTGAGTGAATGGATAGGAATGACCGGTGAGGAGCTAAAGAGAGAAAGAAACTTTCGAGAGTTCTCTTTAGACAGAGGAAAACATAGATATTAAGCAAACTTAAAGGCAGAGCATATAACTTATGAATTCTACCTTAACACTTCATTTACTTAATGTGCAGAAAAGAAAAGTGGGCAAATGATACACATAACACACTTACAAGTACATGAGAGAAGCACACCATCAACACAAATAACCACAGGAATCCCAAATAGTGCTGCAAAACCCTGGTCTTTCCTTTGCCAAAATTGCAGAGATACAAAGTTTAATACAATAGAAGCTTCTCCCTCAAGAGTCCAACCATGAAAATGACTAAGAAAATACATAATATAGGCAAGCTAACACCTTTCCTTGCCTCTAGGGGTCGAGCTCATCCTTCTAGGAGCTGTTTCAACCAATTCTAAACTGAGCACTAAAATCTAGGCAGTCAAAACAACTTGCCTCTATAAGCTAGGAAACCAATTCATTCATTAAATGTTTGACTTTTTATGAATGAATATTCTAGAAGAGATAAATAAGTGCCATGAAATCATAAAATTACATCAAATACATCAAGGAGGATGAAAAATCACTCCAAAAAGTCAAAACTAGTCAAATCTGCGTTTTGATAAGTTGTAGGTGAAAATTTGGCAAATTTCCCTGATGCGTAGCGCCCCAATCCTCAACACGTAGCGCGCCTTTCAGCCAACTTTTGAGGCACTTCCCAGCATCCAAATGAGGCAAAAGTACGCTTGTTGGAAAAGTCTAGATGTCTAATTTCCAGCCCAAGTGGAATTTCTCAATTTGATGGTCATTTGCCCCTCCAAAATTGCAATCTCTCAAGACTGCTCCCTGTGTGTCCAAAAAGTGGCAGAAAGTCATTTTTTGCATGTTTTTTGACCTTCCGAGGGCTCAAAACCTGATGAAATGTCTTGGCAATCGCTGAGCAAGTGTAATTTGTCATGAAAAATCCAAAAATGCTGAGTTTTTGAGGAATGGACTTGCCCATCTTCAGGGTAGCGCGCGGCGCGCTACGCGTTGAGAGCAAAAACCTGTGTGTGGCACAAAAAAGTCAAAATTGACCAAAATTGCTCAAAATTTCCTGAAATTTGAGCTGGAAGTGCATCATTGAGCACCATGCTCCTTCAAGGTAGCTTCAGCCAAAATATGAAGGGGATCGGGCCTTTTCCTCTGTTTTAGTGCCTTGGCCAAGCGTGCTTTAAGTACCTTCATTTTTGCTTTGCATACATGCATTCGAGCCCAATAGTGGTTCTTCATGTGTCGGAGCATGTCTTTGTCCCTGTTTTCCTTTGCTATCAACCTCTCTAGATGTGTGTTCACCTGAATGAGCATAGAGCTTTGCTCCTTAGGTGTCAAATCACAGGGTCTCTTGCGAGCCAAGTTCCGGTCTTCTCGGATCCTCCGCAACTCATCAAGGGAGTGTTCATCCTCTAATTGCTTGTTGTGCTGCTCTAAATAAGTAATTGTCCAATTTTCCATCTCCAATCTTTGCTGCAACAAGTCATTTTCAGCCCTTAGCTGTTGAATGATCTCCTTTGACTCTAGGCTAGGAGAAATGATATCAAGGTCAACAACATCTATGCTTGGAACACCTGATGGCCCCTCATCAATCTTGAGCTGATTGCCTCTCTCTGGTACCTGTGCCGCTGTCGAAAGCGAAGCCCCTTCCACCTGATGTGGAGATAACACTCGTTGTGCTTATGAAGAAGGCGAGACCCCTTCCACCTGATGTGGAGATAATACTCGCCGTGCAGATGCAAATAAGGCCCTGTGGCCTCTCTGATATGTGACAAATGGAGGGGAGCTGACATGCTCGGGCTCTGGAATATCAAACTGATGTGAAGGCCCTCCCTCATCACGGACAACCTGAGGAGGTGGCTGTGGCACTGTGAACAAGTCACGAGAAATGAAATCCTCCCATGGAATACCCTGTTGTGCCAACTGATGCATGACCACAAACTTGATTAGTGCATAATGATAAATGCTCTTGTGTTGTTGTGTTGGGCTCTTTCTTTTCACCAAGGGCACCATTCTCTCTATATTTCGGCACATGAAGAATGGAATGTTCATCATTCGTACCCGTGTGAAATGCATCAACAAACGGATATGGTACGAATACAAATGCGAAAATCTGCCCTCACAAGTGAAATAGCGAATGATGATTGTCATCAAAGGTGCATACTCGTCTCTTAAGAATCTGAAGGGAAAAACACCAGTTAGGTGCCTCATATATACAGGTTTGATATATGGATCATAATGAAATCTGTCCAACTGTTGGCGCTTGTTCCACTCTTCTCCAATATTGGGTATCCCTGTTGCTTGAGCAACAATCTCGGGTGACAATGTGAAGTCCACTCCTGCAAGATTCACATGCCCATTGTGAAAATGTAGGACAAACAAGCGGGCCAATTCCTTGTGGTGTTGAATTTGGGAGATTCTCTCACAATATTCATAGCATGATAGATATCGGAAACATGACACTGCAAGTGGACAAGCTTGTAGATAAGCCAAAGAGGTGGGTTCCTCCCTGACATGCTGACCACCTTTACCACCCCTGTGATGCCTCCTTGGCACCTCAACCTCTGGTGTTGATTCATGGTCATCACTTTGCTCATAATCTGTTTCGGTTTCTGACATGGTTTTGGAGGCAAGTGACTGAAAAATAATGCTAACTGTGCACCCAATGAACTGTTGTTTTGACTTGTTTAAATGTTGTTACCAAGGGGACAAACACACATGGGAAATGTTAGGGAAAAGGGAAAATTGAGGGGATTAGGGAAAACAAATGTGAAAGGAAATTTTAGGAAAGGAACATGGAACATATACAATCATAATTTGTGGGATTGTAATGGGAAGTGGGGTTTAGGAAATTTACATAGGATTTTAGGAATTAGTAGGGTTTAGGGATTTTAATGATTTTTAGTAGGGAAATTATATGATTTGCATGGAAAAATGTCAAGGAAAATGGTGAGGAAAATATGGGGAAAGAGGAATGAAAAATGGGTAACCTTGGGCAGCAAATTTCGATGAAACCCTAGCACATTTACATTTTTAAATTTGATATAGCAAGGTAGGATTTTACTGCATATTAGCATGGCATTTTTGCATGTTCATTGCTCATTCATCTTAGCCAAACCAAAACCACCATGGATTAGAGGCCTACCTGAAAAGATTTGGAGAGAGAAGCAGTTTTGATGGCTTGCTGGCGATTTCCTGAGCAAGAAACCCAACGCGTAGCGCGCCCAGCCTGATGCGTAGCGCGCCTCCAACGCGTAGCGCCTGAGTTAAATTGAACTGGAAAATGCGCGCTGATGCGTAGCGCGCCTCCTCTGATGCGTAGCGCGCTGCTGCAACTACTCAATTCGCCCAATGAACCTTGAAATTGACTTGACAAGTATTCTCTTGAAGTGTTGAGAGGCAAATGAGTTACCAATGAGGAATGGCATGCTTTTATAGGCTTCCTTTTAATTTTTACTTGCCCAAAACCCACTTTGTAATGTTTTGAATGTTGACACTTTTTGCTTTAATTGGCTCTGACCTTTAATTTCATTTCTTTGAAAAATTGGTTGAAATGATGATTTCTTCTGAAAATTTTTGCAGGGATAGCTTCTGGGATGCTTTGGCAAAGGAGACCAAGGCTGCACTTCGACATTCGAAGAATTTGAAATTTTGAGAATTTTTACAAAAATAAGATAATGACCTTGTTTTCAAAAACAGAGTTTTTGAGAACAAGGAAAAAATTTAGTTGTACAATGATAAGAAATGTTTAATGAAGGACATCCCTCTGGCCTGCTGGTCCTTGATGACCTCTCAAGACAAAATTGGACTCAACCCTAGACCTAAGACCTTAAAACTTAAAGCAAAATGAATGACCCTTTGAGGACTTTATTTATTTGAACAAACCTGAACCAGCAGTGCCAAACAAGAGGGGAATAACGACATAAACTCCTTCCACCGAGATTATGGCATGCCTAATGGAATGCAACATGATCACACTGATGAGACACCTAACTATGAAATGCAAAGAGCTTTGATCTCTGGTGGAGGGCTACTATACCGACTCTAACAGCTTCGATCCCTTAACTTCCAGGCTTGCTCCTTGCTTGTTCTTTACATCTGAGTACCTACAAAAGAGATCAAAAGACAATACAAGATACAAGAGCATACATAGTATATATCAAACATAAACTATTTGATATATCAAGGGGTATCAAGCTAAATGAATAAATATTTAGACATTTATGGAAAGTGAACATCATATGTATATATTAATTAATCAAAAAGGGAAGCATAAAACCATTGCCTTGATGTTGGAGACCTCCTTTTGGTAGATGTCCCAGTCCAAGCCAAGACTCTTCAAGCACTCCTTCTCCAAGTTAGATGGGCAGCATTTAGACATCATTTCAGCATAGGAATGTCAGTAATCAATGACCAACCATTTGGGAATGGAGGGGATTTGATTTATAGGAAGGGAGAGGGAGTTAGGGATCCAAAAAAAGGGAGGAAGGTCCACATCTCAAGGGGAAGGCCCTTAAAGGTAGGATCAAGAGCTCCAAATGAGATAGCTCGACCATATCTCTACCCAACAACATCCAACTCTTTGTTTCTCGAAGTTTCCAACACACAAAGCTTCTCCTCCATTTTGAGAAAACCTACCATAATAGCTTTAGTGCAGTTTTTCATATCAAAATGCACACTGACAGTGCTAGATCAAAGAAGTACAACCTGTCATCAGCACAGGCAAGCAGTAGAGCAAAGAGTGTTGATCCTAAAATTTAAGGTTTCAGTTAACCTTTCCAGACTTGACTCAGGGAATTTTTTCTTCCATTCTTCGGGGATGTTTCAGTATGTGTTTCATGATGAGTACACTTCACAATTCTCAATACTTTGGCACTTCGCGTTGTGGAACAAGAAGTAAACATGAGGTGTGAGAAAATATTGTGGAACAGATGCTCCCTAAAGAATGAAGGTAGAACAGGGAGTGATGGGAGAAATGCTTTATAAGTCAAGACAAGGACTGGAAAAATACCGTCAGGAGACCTGCAAATCATGCATATACATATCTGACATCTCTGATATAAACATGCCTAATGATATATGAATAGGAATATAATAACATATGAATCCACGGTATGGGCACAAGCATCCGAATAGAAAGGATCATGTGCATGAATCCACGGTATGGACGCAACCATCCGAATAGAGAGGATCATATATATGGACCCACGGTATGGTTGCAACCATCCGTATAATCATGTGTACAATCATGAATAACTCACAACTCCATGCAACATGGGATTTATCAGATGGAACCCATGGTCTTTAGCTCTGTCCCATTCCGATCAATTGATCCGGATTTAAACAGGAACGCAACAAATTACAGAGATAACCATATACACAAAGATGCAGCGGAAATAATACTTCATTTCATTAATGGAAAATACTCAAATATGCTTACAACAGAAATGGAAATAAACTAGCTAGGGCGATGGTAGCTTATCTCTGAGAAGAGATGTGATGGCTACATGCCTCTGAACTGTCTTACAATGAGGCTCGGAGGCCTATTTATTGTTGAGAAACAATAGAAAACCCTTCACATTCCAAAACCTAACCCTAGAAGATGAAACGCCAAATTGTGGGCCCCGTTTTTGGGTAAGTTGGTACATCAACTTCCCGGGGTCGCGAATTGGTCATACTATCTCCGTTTGACGTGCATGATAGCCCGTTGGAAAGATCTCTCCGAGGACTACGACGGAAAAGACGATTTTTATCAGAAAAATTGCTGGCGGTAGATTTCCCAAAAAACGTCGTTTAGGGCCTCAAAACGGCTCCGGAAGTTCAGGACTCGAAAAACTGCTAAAAATAGTAAGTTGTGCTACAATTAAGGAAACTGAAAATGCTGAGAAAGACAATGGTGGGGGTCCAGGTGGACTTGGCAAGTGGCCACCAATATCCACCTGGATCATTCCTCCCCCCTTAGGAAGCAATGGTCCCCATTGCGTTGAGATCCTCCATGAGATGAGGAAACTTCTGCTGAACTTGTTCCCTGGTGAGCCACTTGCCCTGCTGAAGGAGTTGGCCTGCTTTGACAACTCGATACAGTTGGATATTCTGTTGGCGAGTGTTCTTGATCTGTGTGTCCATGATCCGATCAGTTGCAGCTTGTTCCATGCAATCTGGATTTAATTTTGTGGGTTTGAGCTGTTCTGCAATGTCGGATGTGTCTAGCAATGGTGGAAAGTATGGCCGAAGGCGGTCCACATTGAACACTGGGTGCAGGCCAAGGAATGGGGGAATGCTGAGCTCAAATGCATTGTCTCCCATAGCCTTAGTAATGGTGTAAGGACCATATCGAAGTGGTCTCAATTTCCGATAGGCTCCAGTAAGGCGTTCCTTTTGCAAATGCAACCAGACTTTGTCGCCCACCTGAAACTTGTGTGGCACCCGATGTTGATCATGTCGCTGCTTGTACTTGGCATTTGATTTCTCAAGAATGTCATGGACCTGCTGGCGAATATGTTGGATGCGCTCAATGAAGCTGGTGGCCTTATCTGTTTCGGACTGGACATGAGCTGAATTCATGTGAGTAGCTGCAAGTGGCATGGCCACATCAATGGGGCATAGTGGCTGGAATCCCAAACCCACCTGAAAAGGGCTATGGCCAGTGGAGCTGTGAAGAGCTCGGTTGTAGCTGTGCTGAACATAGGGGAGGCTCTCGTCCCATGTGCGTGGATGCTTTGAGTTATACATGCGCAGAATGTGCACAATCATCCTATTGACAACCTCTGTCTGGCCATCAGTTTGAGGATGGAAGGCTGTGGACTTCGTGAGTTTGGTGTCCAGCATTGACCAGAGACTGGACCAAAATGTGCTGAGAAACCGACTGTCCCGATCTGAGATGATAGACTGTGGGATCCCAAAGTGCACCCACACTCGTTCAAAGAAGAGTTTAGCAGTGGCTTCTGCTGTGATATTCTTCTTGCAGGCCATCATAATGGCCATCTTTGAGAACCTGTCGACGACCACAAAAACACAGTCATTTCCATGCTTAGTGGAAGGAAGGCCTGACATGTAATCCATGGAGATGGATTCCCAAGGTCGACTAGGGGTAGGCAACGGGGTATAGAGGCCTTGCTTCTTAATGGTCGGTTTGGCAATGGCACAGGCAGTACATGATCGGATGTACTTCCCAACATCCTGTCGAAGATTCGGCCAATAGAAATAATTTTGCAGTACTGCCACTGTTTTCTCGACCCCGAAATGCCCAGCAGCCCGACTGTAGTGTGCTTCCCAAATCATCTTGGCACGCTCGCTTGAAGGAACACAAAGGTGACCGAGGTGGCATAATAGGGCATCCTGGAGGTGAAAATCTGCAACCTGCCGACCCTCCAAGAGTGTCTGGTATGTGTGGCCGAATTCTGGGTCGCTTTTGTAGAGAAGTGGCCAATCAGAAGTCTCGTGCCCGCAAGAGTTGAGCACGGTGGTTAGCGCCATGATCGGTGGTCGACTGAGGCAATCTGCAACATTATTGGTGCTGCCCTTTTTATACTTGATATTCAAGTGAAACTGTTGCAGGTATGTAGACCACTTCTGATGGCGATCATTCTGCAATTTCCCTTGGGTCTGTATGAACTGCAGAGGTCGGTGGTCTGTGTGGATGACCGTTTCCTTCCCCAAAATGTAATGCTTCCATTGTCGGCAGGCCTGTACAATGGAATACATCTCTTTATCATAAGTGGGGTACTTCCGGACTGTGTCTGAAAGTGTTTCACTGTGATATGCCACTGGATGTCCATGTTGAGTAAGGACTGCCCCAATAGCATAGTCAGAGGCATCTGTCTCGACCTCAAATGGTTGTTGTAAATCTGGTAACGCGAGCACTGGTGCCGTGCAGAGGCGATCCTTCAACTCCCTGAATGCCTTCTGTTGAGATTCAGACCAAAAGAATTTTGCTTTCGCCCCGCCCTTGGTGACTTGACTCAAGGGCCAAGAAATATGAGAAAACCCCAACACAAACCTGCGGTAGAAGTTGGCAAGACCTAGAAAGCTGCGGAGCTCTGTTAGAGTGGTTGGAGAGGGCCAATCCCGAATGACTTGGACCTTGGCTGGATCGACATGCACCCCCTGTTCATCAATGATGTATCCCAGATACTGAACCTTGGTCATGCCAAAAGTGCATTTCTCCAAATTGGCACATAGCTTGTGTTGCCGCAGTGTTTGGAGAACCTGTCGGATGTGGTGGAGGTGCTCTTCCCAACTCTGGCTGAAGATCAGAATGTCATCCAAGTATACTACTACAAAGGAGTTGGTGAATGGCCGCAAGATGTCATCCATTAGCCTCATAAAGGTTGCAGGAGCATTCGTCAATCCGAAAGGCATGACCAACCATTCGAAGAGGCCCTCCTTGGATTTGAAGGCAGTCTTCCACACATCTGAGGGTTCGATTGGTACCTGGTGATATCCTGACTTCAGATCGATCTTGCTGAAATATTTCGCCCCCTTTAGTTGGTCTAGGAGGTCATCAATCCGTGGGATCGGGTACCTATTACGGACAGTGATCTTGTTCAGCGCCCGATAGTCAATACAGAGTCTCCACGTCCCATCCTTCTTCTGTACCAACACGATCGGGCTCCCACAGGGCGATGAACTCGGACGGATGTGACCTTTCTGCAGGAGCTCCTGAATCTGCCTCTTGATTTCATCGTTCTCCAGAACGGAGCGCCGATAAATTGGTCCATTGGGTAGCGGCGCACCTGGGGTCAGATCGATGGAGTGCTTGACTTGACAGTGCAGAGGAACCCCTGCCGGGGAGGTGAAGATGTCCTCGTACTCCTCCACAATCTTGTCCATCTGTAGTTGTCGTGCAGAGGGGCCCCGTTTGGAGGCCGCGGCCACTGTCTTCTTCTTTCCTTGAGGGCGTATCATCAGGAAAACAAATTTCCTGGTTTTGGAAATGATCTTACTGCATTGTTTTGCAGTAATCAAAGAGAGGGCGGCAGGTGGTGCTACCTCTGGTATCCTGAACAACTTATTTCCCAATGTAATAATAACAGCACGGGGCCTTGATTCATACACAGCATGTCGCTTCCACAAGTATGGTTGTCCTAGTAATACATCACAAACTTCAAGGGGAGCAATGTCACACAATACCTCATCCGTGAAGGGCTTGATGTTGTATGGAAGGCGACACTGCTGGCTCACGCGAAGATCTCGTCCTTGGTGAAGCCACCCAATGGTGTATGGTTGTGGATGTGCTGTGGTCGGTAAGCCCAACCGCTTCACGACCTCTGCCGAAATGAGGTTCTTTTGACTCCCGCTATCAACAATGAACTGTATCGGGGAGCCCTTTACCCACATCTGGGAGTGGAAGAGACGCTCCTCCTCCTCTGGATCTTCGGGTTCATTTTTCTGGATCTTTGCGGTAGCAACAGTGGCGCTGGGGTCCGCATCAATGATCTGCTTCCCTTTTTCATACCCCTTATCGGGTTCTGACTCAGAGTCGGAACATGCATCTGATTCTGAAACCTTTAGCTCAGCCACCAGTGACTGCTTGGCCCGACACTCACTTGTGTTGTGAGTGGAGCTCTTATGGAACTCGCACCATTTTCCAGTGTCCTTTCTCGGCTTCGCGGTGCTGTTCTTTGCTTGCAGCTTCGGCTGGTTGTCTTGGGCTGTCCCGCCTTGGATTTGTCCTTTGTTCTGTGGTTTAGGGGCACCTTTCCCCTGCTTTGGATTCGCAGATCCAAAGTCTCGCTTCTTTTGTTTAAACTTTTGCTCGACCTTGACGGCATACCGGTATGTTGCGCCGAGCGAGGGGATGTTTAGGAATTGTATTTCTTCCTGGATGTACTTGTGCAGGCAGCCACGGTATTTGAGTATCAAATGTTGCTCCGAATCCTTGATACCCAACTTTGTGCGAAGGGTATGGAAAAGATTGGTGAACTCCGGCACGTCTTGGTCCCTTCCCTGCCGCAGCGTGGTCCACTTTATGTATTCATCCTCATAGCTCCCGACAGGGTAGTACTGCTCCTTGATGGCATCCCGGAACGAATCCCAGGTGGGTGCGGCTGAAAATAGTGAGCCAGTACTTTCATCCTTCTGCTCGCAGTAGGTTTCCCACCAGTCCTTGACGTGGGGGGCTGCTTTGAGGAGAGCAAAAACAATCTTTTCCCGACTCGAAAATTCATGAACAAAAAAATAACCCTCTAGCAGATTTAACCATTTATCTACGGCATTTGCGTCTATCTGACCTTCGAATATGGGGATTTCAAAATTAACTTGTACCTTAAAGGGTGTGGCGTTTCCAGAGTAGCTGCTGGAAGCCGATGCGTTGCTTCTCGGTAGCCGCTGAAGGATCTGGGCAAAATTGTCCATCATCGCGTTCCGTTGTCGCTCGAGGGCTTCTTCGAGCAAGATTTTGATGGGATCTCCTGCCCCCTCGTCTTTCTTCTCGTCCGCCATGGGAGGCCGTCGGGATTTGCGAGGCTGGTCTTGCAAAGGTTCAACCAGTTCAAGCCCTAACTCCTTATATCCCGACCTTGTTGGGGACATGCAAAGAAAAACAGAGAAAAAGCAGACCGCTCTGATACCACTAATCCGGATTTAAACAGGAACGCAACAAATTACAGAGATAACCATATACACAAAGATGCAGCGGAAATAATACTTCATTTCATTAATGGAAAATACTCAAATATGCTTACAACAGAAATGGAAATAAACTAGCTAGGGCGATGGTAGCTTATCTCTGAGAAGAGATGTGATGGCTACATGCCTCTGAACTGTCTTACAATGAGGCTCGGAGGCCTATTTATTATTGAGAAACAATAGAAAACCCTTCACATTCCAAAACCTAACCCTAGAAGATGAAACGCCAAATTGTGGGCCCCGTTTTTGGGTAAGTTGGTACATCAACTTCCCGGGGTCGCGAATTGGTCATACTATCTCCGTTTGACGTGCATGATAGCCCGTTGGAAAGATCTCTCCGAGGACTACGACGGAAAAGACGATTTTTATCAAAAAAATTGCTAGCGGTAGATTTCCCAAAAAACGTCGTTTAGGGCCTCAAAACGGCTCCGGAAGTTCAGGACCCGAAAAACTGCTAAAAATAGTAAGTTGTGCTACAATTAAGGAAACTGAAAATGCTGAGAAAGACAATGGTGGGGGTCTAGGTGGACTTGGCAGGTGGCCACCAATATCCACCTGGATCATCAATGTACGAATTCTAGCATGTGAATAGATGTGTCGAAATCGAACATGATAGAAAACCACCTGATTACCCATCAATGATGTAAACCTATTATGAAACCAGCTCACAAAATAGAAGAAAAGATAGACGGGCGCCTTCAAAATCAGCCTCTTTGAGGGGGAAACCTCCTTTACATTACACAAATGAACAATTCTTGGATGATACAAATGACAAAACCTCCTTTCTATATATAGGAGTCTACGGGGTCATAATATAATCAGAGCCGACCTAACAATAATAATGTAAAGACACAATAATAACAATAGTGGGCTTCTATGGGGCACAATAATAACAATATGGGGACTACATGTGCACAACAATATAATAAGGGGGTTGTACTAATAACATTAAGGGGTTACACTAGTAGTATAGGGACCTAACAGGCCCCTCTCCTTCAAAAAGTGTTGTCCTCAACGCTTGAGTAGTTCTTGATGCTTCTATATAAATTCTTGTCCTCCCATGTGGAATCTTTAGTGGGTAAGTTCTTCCACTTGATGAGATACTCTGAAATTGATCTATTTCGTAGATGTCAGGTTCTTGTTTCTGTGACTGCTCCAGGTTCCAATATGATTTTTCCTTCCTCGTCAAGTTCCGACAATATTGTTTGAACTAGGATCTTCTACAACTTTTGAATGAGTGGCCACACTTTTTCATCCTTCTTCCATTCATCCCTTTCTTCCTTTATCCAATCTAGTTGGATAATAGAAATAGCACAAAACAATGCTTCCACATCCTCATCCTTTCTTTAGAGTGCATCTGCAACAACATTTTGCTTCCCTTTTTGTAGATGATTTCAAAGTCATAACCCAACATATTTGTGACCCGTTTTTTTTGTTCTTCTAAAGATAATTTTTTTTCTAAAAAGTATTTAAGACTATCATGATCCATTTTTACCTTGAAGTTTCTTTCCATTAGGTAAGGTCATCATTTCTTAAGTGCATGTAGTATTGCCAACATTTCCTTCTCATAAATAGCTTGCTTGAGATGTAGTTATAAAAACACCCAATCGCCTACATCAAAACTTCTTTCACTGCAATGTTGATATGCCTGTTGTTTCATTCGATTCTGCACCAAAGTGGCGCTATCCTTTAAAATTTGGAGAACTTGTTGCTATGTCCTTCTATCTTGAGAGTTTGAGGAGTGGTAATTTCTTCCAATGCATTACAAGATATGGTCGGATTCATTTCTTGATACTCGATGTGATCTTTCACTTCTTGAACATTTTCTTCTTGATATGTCCTTCTATCTTGATAGTTTGAGGAGAGGTAATTCCATCCAATGCATTACAAGATATGGTCAGATTCATTTCTTCTTTCTCGATGTGATATTTCACTTCTTGAACCTTTTTCTTCTTGATATGTCCTTCTATCTTGAGAGTTTGAGGAGTGGTAATTTTTGCCAATGCTTTACAAGATATGGTCAGATTCATTTCTTCTTTCTCTGGGGTTAGTTCCTAGTGTATATCCTCTTCTTTTGATGTTTCTTGATCCTTTTCTTCCTCTTCTTCATAATCTATGTAAAATAATTTCTTCTCGGCACACTTATGACCTTTAGTGCATTTTCTATCACAATTGTAACAAAGCCCTTTTACACTTTTTTCTTCCAATTGTTGTGGTGTAAACCTTGTAGGTTTTGGAAGGCTAGGAGAAAAAACACTTCCATCATTATAGTCGTGAGTGGTGGGATTCCCTATTTCCATAATTTTTCTTTCAATTTTTCTTGCCACCTTGAATGCCTTCTCCAATGAATCAGGTTCCCAAATACGAACCTCATGTTGAATGTTATCCTTTAAAGTCCCTATGAAGACATCAATAATTTCTTCTCTGGAATATCATTTACCTTTATATTCAATTTTTGAAAGTCCTCAATGTGCTCTGCCATTGAACCCTTTTGTTTGAGATTTATCAATTGGCTAAAGAAGGTGTTTCTCTTTGTATCCTCATAATGTGCTATCATTTCCTCCATGAAAATTGACCACGTGACAAGTGGTTTACAAGAACAAAGCCCTTCATACCATAAAAATTGATTCGGTTCTAAATATAAAGATGCAATATGTACCTTTTGTAACAGGCAACTCATGTAGATCAAAATATTGCTCCATTTGTAGTATCCAATTTACCGAATCCTTGCCATCAAACTTCCTCATATCACCTTTTCCTGATTTTATGAGCTCGATCTTGAAATGACTCTAACTCTGTAATTTCATATCTCCTAGTTCTGAAATTGCGACCTGAAGTTTCCCTCTGTGTCCTCTTTCCAATGCCACCAGTCTAATCGAAATTGGGTTCTCCAAGAAAGAGTTATGGACAATCTCCCAAGATGACCTGATTATATACCTTTTCAGAAGAGCGAACTTGTACAAAGTTCCATGTGTCACTGTTTCGACCTTCGGATCTGAAAAAGATATACAGAAAACTATAGTCTGTCCTCTTTCTATAAATTCTTATGAAATTTTAATCTGATGCTCAGAGAGCCAGTTATGATGATTTTCCCCAATTCACATGTTTGGGATGTAATTTGGGAGCTTGCAAAAACCCTAAATGGCTTCGAATACATCTACAAAAATATAGCAAAAAAATATTTGAAATTTGAGACCGATCTTCACCACGTTTTCGGTTCAAATGGGTTTTAATTTCAAATTCTGAAACTTACTTAGAAAAACAATTATAGCGAAAATTCCATGATGACCTGTTTGATATGGAATTATGGAGCTTGCAAAAACCCTAAATGCCTCAAATCATATCTTCGAAAATATAGTGAGACAATATCTAACATTTGGACCCAAGGTTCAAAACGATTTTGTCTCAAATGGGTTTTTTGTATCTTCTGAAATGTCGCATAAAAAGGTTATAGCGAAAATTCCATGAAGACCTATTTGGAGCAACGAAACCCTAGAATTCGAAGCTCGGATACCAAATGCTATGCAACTAGCTCACAAAATAGGAGAAAAGATAGATGAATGCCTTCAAAATCAGCCTCTTCAAGGGGGAAACCTCCTTTACATTACACAAATGAACAATTCTTGGATGATGCAAATGACAAGACCTCCTTTCTATATATAGGAGTCTAAGGGGTCATAATATAATCAGAGCCGACCTAACAATAATAATGTAAGGGCACAATAATAACAATAGTGGGATTATATGGGGCACAATAATAACAATATGGGGACTACATGGACACAACAATATTATAAGGGGATTGTACTAATAACAATAAGGGGTTACATTAGTAGTATAGGGACCTAACAAAACTGTTAACGGGCATGAGAGAAACCATCAATAATGACAATGGCTCTCAAGGTACAATCAGCACAATCCATGAGTGTGAACAATGAAGCTAAATTTGAACACCCGTAGAATCATTCAATCGAAGGCCAATGATGTAAAACTATCATCAAATGTGAAGAACTTTCCTTTGAAGCATGCAAACTCCAAGGTACTAGAAGGGAGTTTCTAAATCATCTTCCTAGAGAATGAGTTGAAGTCGACAAGGAACGATTCGTCGAAGGAGGGCCATAATGTATCCCATATCATTGACATGAAACAAAGGATATAATAGAGTAGGTAAGTTTGATTCAAGACTATGGAAGAAAGGTTAGATAGTGTATAAGTGGTATAAACTGCAGATAGGACTTCTCTTGAACATATTAGAGGCACGACTCTGGAGTTTGGTAGTATTTGACTCCACATGGGATCAGAGGTCATGATGAAAAAGAAGTATAATCAGATGAGAGGAAAAATGGATTTCCCAAACCCAGGAAGGAAAGTGATGAACTAAGGATATCCCAAACTTGACACAAGCAACAAATAAGTGTCATGTTCAAGAGCGACATGTTGCCTTTACACAAAATACAAGAGATGTTCACTTTCATTTTTCCCCCACTATTTCTAGTGAGTACCCCATTATTTTTTATCGCAAGCTTGAAGGGGATAGCATATTCTTGCCATATAAGTTCATCCTTTGGATGAATCCATCCTAGTAAGTTTAACGAGTCATAGGAAAGAGAAAATCAATCTCCTTATGATGACAGGTCATGCGTCGTTTAAGTTTTACGATTCTGACAGAGGTGAAAATCGGCATCTTTTTCATGTTTACAGAGTTTGAAAAGGAGGCGCAAAAAAAACCCTAAAGGTCCCTTTTCGTAAATCGTCTCTTGAATCCAAAAAGGTAGAAAATGATATCCAAGAGAACCTCTTAGCCATGTTCAACTAAGGTATTCCTTTTTCATAAAATAGTCTATCTCAGTCTGGAAAAGGGTTAAACTTATACTGAGTAGACATCATTTCATTTACTTTAATGAGTTCAAAACGACAAGTACTTGGTGATCTTTTCATGTTTCGAGAGTCAGAAAAGAGCTTAAAGATGACTCCAGGGGGTCGCTTTTTCATTTATTTTTTACGAGTCCGAAAAAGTGATAAAATAAAACTCGTTGAATCATTCATAATTAATCACTACCACCATGTTCCATGACCTGTCGCTGCACAAGTGAAACGCACATTACCAATTTCAAGAAAAAACATTAAAATATAAGTGAAATATGCCCAAATTTGGTAAAAATGTCATTTTAACACTTATAAAAGCTCAAAAAAAGTAAATAATTTTCACCATTTTACCATTTTTCAAATCAAAGAGCATTTTTACCCTATTTTACCTCGATCTTCAGGCGAAGAGTACAATCAATCCCAGACACAATTTGTCAAGTTGTTCACTGCAAGTAAGAGATTTGTCCCTTCCCTTCAATTCGGTTGTATTTTTATGAATTTTCATCCATAGACTAGGATGCATGGAGGGCTTAGCAAAAATTCATGTCGAGGGCGACCAGCACAGGTTTTACCCATTGGACTTGCATTGTTCACCTTGCGGCCAACTGTGGCAACACCCTGGAAGTGCGGAAAAATATATAAATGGTAGCACTGATGCAGAGTTGCGATTTTTTTAGAAAATCCTCCATATTTAATGATTTTTTTCCATATTTGTTTCCATAGAAACTCATGAAATGTTGTTTGATGGATGTTTTACATGTTAATCAACCAAAACTGACAATCGAATGGAAAGAAAGAGGACATGAAACTGAAGACCATCAAGTAGCCCAAGACCCAAATTGCATGGTTGCCTTCAAGACTGTGGGTTACTGAAATTCTTTCAAATTCCTGGGATTAGGAACCAAGTAGAGTTATTGCAGCATTTGATTAGTTGGTGGGATGTGGATCACCGACTATTCATGATTGGGAACCAAGAACTCGAAATAGATGTCGCATACATTTATTTAATTACTAGTTTGTCTAGAAAGGGACAACGGATTTGGTTTTCTGGTTCTCGTACCAGAGGGGAGAGAATGGATATGTTGATTGTGAGACATTGTTGAGGCACTTGAAAAACTCAGAGTGGGAAGATAGATATAAAGACCATAACTAATCTCCCACTATGAACAATCCTTCATACTATGGCCCAAATAGTTGGGGCTCAAGCGTTGCATGAAGCAACAAAGTCTCATTTCCAGTATGCCATTGATTATCTAAGTCCCACGGTTTTCAACTGGTGTGAGGGTTTGTTGGTCAATATGAAGAGCCAACTTACGAAGTGCAAGTCAAGAAAGTTGAAACAATTCGGCTTCAGATCCATCTTGGTGACATTCTTCTTGGAACGTGTGCCATTATTTTGATATCAGTGGATAGAAGTGGATGCACCAGCACCTAGAGATCCACAGTTGATGAGGTGGGGTGAGTTGATGCCTCGGCAGGGAGGTAGTCAATAGATGTCTTTTCCCCTAGCATTTTTTGGATGGTTGCAACAACAGCTAATCATGATAGATGATTGGGCATACACTGGCACAAATTTATGAGGAGATCCCGATCTTCCACTTCCACCAGGCGCACAGTGGATTGATGCAGGTAAAAACTAGTTTTTAAATTTTTTGACATTTTTAATTTTTTTCGTATGTGTACTGAGATTTGATACTTGTGATTTTTGCAGATGTTGGACCAGAGAGACCTCCAGGGGTTTCTCCAATAGCCAGGCGAGTGGCACGCCAGATAGAGGATGCTCCCTATGAGGAGGGAGCAGACCCGATCGTTGAGGTGGACACAATCTGGAAGTCTTGACAAGGGGCATTCCAAAATATGCATTAATTGATGAGGTGCCACTGCAATATCATAGGCATAACTGCATTGGTTACTGAACCAGGTCATTAGAGTTGTGTCGTGCTATCATGAGCACCATGTGGGTGAATAGCCATCTCTAGTCTTTATTTTCCACACTTATGTACGCTTGAGAAGCCATGTGTCTCAGAACACAGTTTTTGACATTTTGATTTAATAAACTTTTTCCAAACACACATACTCTCTCTCTCTCTATATATATATATATACATGTTTTCTTGTTATGTTCACTATGTGATGGTTTTTGTTTTACATATGTCACAGATTTCTATCTAATAGATAATCAGCCAATGTATATGTTAACGTGTTCAAATGTCTCAGAATATGTTGATAAGTGATATAATCAAAGTCTCGTTCCAAAATATGAACTCGCAAATACATTCTCAAAATTTGAGAGTTTCTAATTGAATATTGTCTATTAAGTTGTCGTACAATGAGTTGTGAATCAATATTAACAAATAACTCTCTAATGCAAAGAGCAATGGCTTCTGACAAAATCTCAATAACCACACTATATTCGGAAATATTATTAGTAGCACGACCTAAACATATGCATAGTAAATTCACTGACTCACCATTAGGGTCATAGATTTCCCATGCGGCGGAAGATAAATTTTGTGCACTACGACAAGCTCCATTAGCGAAACCAACATAAATGTTTGATGACATCTACAAACCAAGTACAAAACATGGTAATCAGAGGAAAAATACGTTTTCAAAATCAAACAAACACACCAAAACCAAATTGCACACTAATGAATAACACACTAATGTACAAAGTATTTACATGAAATTATGCATAATACTTCTTGAGGTAAAGCCCATTTCGGGGCTTAGCCAACTAATTTCCTTCATAGTCAACCAACTCATAAGCACCTTTCTATAATACTCGTTTAATAATGTAAGACCCATGCCACATTGGTTTGAATTTCCCAGCTCCCAATTTATCATTGACTTGATCATATAACAAGACCAAGTCACCTTCAGCAAAAACACGGAGAGTAATAGTTTTATCGTATTATGCTTTAACTCATTTCTTTTGAGCTTCAATTACTAATGCAGCAATACGACGAGTTTCATCAAGCCTTTCGAGGTAAATTAATCATTCCTCCTCCGGCGAAGTGCAAGGGAGTAATTTGATAGCTAGTTTCAATGAAGGAATCTCACATTCAATTGGAAGGGTTGCCTCTAGACCATACACCAACTAAAAGGGTGTGAATCTAGTTGTTGTCTTAGTTGCGGTTCGGTATGCCCACAGAGCTGAAAATAGCATAAGGTGCCAATTTCGTTTATGCATCCCAACAGTATGTTGAAGCATTGTAACCAAGACTTTGTTGACTGCCTCAACTTGGTCGTTGGCCTGTGGATAGTAAGGAGTTGAGTTGTCGTGATGTAGACCCAACTGAGCAGTAAGATCTGTCATCATATAATTTCAAAAATGAGAGCCATGGTCAGTGACGATGGCTTGAGGGACACCAAATCGAGCTATGACATGATTAAAAAGGAATTGAGTCGCAGTTTTACCTTCAGAATCATATGTGGGCATCACCTCGGCCCATTTAGTGAAATAATCGACAGCGACGATGATATAACCATGCCCCCTAGCTGAGCGAGCGTTACAGGTCATGAAATCAATACCCCAATTGGCAAAGGGTCCAATAGTAATAACTGGGTGCAAGGGTGCGGGTGGGGCGCGCTATTTGCGGTTATAAATCTGTTAGGATTGACATTTTTGGATTGCTAAAATGCCATCTTTGAAGATCGAAGGCTAGAAATAATCGGCACGAAGGATTTTTTGAGCCACAGCATATCCCGACATGTGACCGCCATAGGACCCAAAGTGACAAACATTTAAGACTCTCTCATATTCTTCAAGCATTAAACATTGACAAAGGATTGAATCAACACCAACATGGTACAAAGTATCTCCAATAATTCGGTAATTTTGGGACTGATGTCAGATGCATCGACGTTCAGAGTTGGATAACTCTAGTTGAAAGGTTTGGGTCTAGAGATAGGTAATGATATATTTGTACCATGGATTGATAGTATTGATGAGGAAGAGAGTTTTGTCAGGAATCAGCTCATCGGATGTAGTAGACGTGGTTGCAGAAGGAAGGTTGCAAATAAATCTGGAAAAAACTAGTCATTTCTTTAGCTTAGATTTAAGAATTTCCAAATCGAATTCTTGTAATATAACAATCAATTTAGAATATTTTCCCTCCAGTAACTAATGATAGAATGTATGTCATGGGATTGCAATCAGAAATCACAGTGGTTTTTCGTAAGAGAATATAGTGTCGAAACCGTTGAACAACGTGAACAAATTCTAAAGCCAGTTTCTCGACATGGGCATATCGAGTTGTAGTGTCGAACAGGTTTTTACTCAGGTAATAAATCACGTGTTTGTCTCCATCATCATCGTCCTGAATGAGTACCATGGAAACAGTATTATCGACAATGGCCAAGTACAAGAAATAATCACAGTGATAATTTGGGGGATGCAGTAAAGGAGAACTAACGAGGGAATATTCAGTGCATCGAATGATTTCTAAGAGACTTCATCCCAAATGAATGGGATCCCTTTCTTTAACAAGCGATTAAATCCCTTGGCAAGTTTAGTGTAATTCGAGACAAAACAACGAAGTAAATTCGCTTTCCCTTGTAAACTCTGCAACTAATGTAAAGAAGATGGAGGGGAGGAATTCATGATGGACTCCACCTTAAGGGGATCGATCCAGATGCCTTACTTGGATACAAAAAACCCTAAGAGACAACTAGATTCGACACAAAAGACACACTTATGCGGATTCAAATGAATATTGTAGTGTCGACAGCGAAGAAATATCTCTCAAAGGTGATCAGGGTGGTTGTGACGCTTAGCAAAATGTGCTGATAAGTCATCGAGATAAGGTTGAATGATATGCATCATGAAAGGCATAATACATCACTCGTTGGAAGGTATCGCCAACATTCTTCAGACCAAAAGGGCTTTTTTTGTAAGCAAAGGCTCCCCAAGGACAAAAGAAAGTGGTTTTATGTTGATCGGTGGGAAGAATGTTAATCTGGTTGTATCCAGAAAAATTGCCCATAAAGGAAAAAATCTCGCTTCCGACACATTCGTCATTGACTTGATCTATAAAGGGAGTCGAATAATTATCTTTAGGACATGTGTGATTGATTTCATGATAGTCAACACAAACACATATAGTTCCTTGTTTCTTAGTCATGGGAACAATATTCGAGACCCAATCTGTCAATGGAATAGGATAAATGAAACTAGCTTTAAGAAGTTTTTCAACTTCTCCCTTTATGGAAACTACCTTTCTAGGGTGTACGAGACGAAGGCACTAACAAATAGGCTTCGTATTCAGATAAGTAGTAATCTCATGCACTACTATACTCGGATCTATGCTAGGAATCTCTTTGTACAGCCAAGCAAAGACATCATGAAATTCTTTGAAGAGGGTGGTATAAATCTTGATCTCATCCGAAGAACAAGAAACCTTGATATGGATATTTTTGACAATCCCTAGTTTGAAATAGATGTCGACGAGCATTGTAGCTGAAATGTTCCCCATGTTTCCTTTGGACAACACTTCGTGAACCAAAATAGGTGTCTGAAGTGGATGAGTCGGTACATTGGAAATAAGGTTTTCTAGACAAGAAGAAATCTTACTAAGGCTTGGGAGAAACGAAGAACGGTGATGGGCATCATTCCATGGAGTTTCCTCGAGAGACATAACTTATGTGATACTCTCGTCAGTCAAAAATGTCTCATTCAAAGGATCCAGAGAATCCCAAGAACCGATCCAAGGAGATTGCAAATATACGTCTAGACTTATACTTAAATGATCATGAATTTCAAAAGTTGCCGCAGAAGCCAAAATGACATCTTGATATGCTTTCTCTATGGGGCTAAGCGATATAACATCGCCAAAACTGTCAATCTGATCAGGACGACGAACAACCCAAGGATCATGACAAGTCTAGATCATGTTAATTGAAGCGGCGTTCAAAGGTGGAAGGGAAAAAGTTCCCATAAGGGAATATTTTTTGAAAAAACCTGCCCCAATACTCTCATAAGGAATATTGGTATTCCCAACATATTTCACATTACAATTTGAGGATTCGGATTCAAGAGAAAAAGGTGAGCTAATCGATAGTGACTATTTTGCCTTAATGAGGAAAACAGAGCACGTGGAATAAAGTGGAAACCACTCAAAACATTGCATGGGTCTAGCTATGACCAAGTAGAATATTGTAATTCAAATTGGCATCGACAACTTCTACTTCCAGGTTAATGATTTTTCCTTCCAATGATATCGACAAGTCATTGATAATACCATATGGACGTGAACCTCTACCATCGAATGCTTCCAATGTATTAGAGGCCTAGTTGAGAGGTGGAGAGTTGATATCTTTCCAACATGAAAGCGACATGATACAAGTAGAAGCACCTTCATCAATAACAGTGCTATGAATAGTATTCCCCTTGATAAGAACTTGTATCAAGAGGGCAAGTTTATCTGCGTTATGAGGAACTTGGTTCTCGAGATCAAAAGTAATCAGATTCGAATTTGTAGGATCAATCCCTCCTATGGAAGATAGCAATGCTTTTCTTTATGATGGAAAAGTCTGGAGGACTTCCAAAGCTGACACCATCGAAGGTGCTTGAGCTAAATCTTCCACAATATTATAATGTTGAGCAACTCACACATTTAGATTATATGATGACTTCCGAAGAACAACTTTTGGATGTGGTCGGATAATGGAATCATTACTAGGTCATTCAATATGAAGAAGACCATAACTAGGCAGAGTGGAAGTAGAAGGCATATTAGTGGCATCATTTTCCACAACCGGTTTGGTAGGATTCAGATAATATTTTGATCAATTCGCAACATAGACAAATGCCGTTCCACTCATAAAAACTTGAGAACCTAAAGATGTAGAGGATTGAGGTTGATCTACCAGTGAAGTCTGTTGTGATGGAAAGGGTTCTTTCAACACAACCGGTGTCCCTGGGGTGCCTTTTAACAGATGACTAACCTTAGCACAACGGGGAAAATCCTTGGTATAATGATCTTCGTCACATATAATACAAGGATATTTCGTCTTGCGTTGGATGCATCATCAGCATATGGTTTAGGAGGATCCTATTTTGGGGTATCAGATTTAGCCTTACCTTTACCCTTCTTTTTTCCTTTCGAGGCTTTGTCTGTTGTGGTAGATTGGACAACATTCACCTCAGAAGTTTTACCAGGATTTTTGGGAGTATTCGAAGGAGGAGAAGGTGCAGTAGCTAGAGTAGATTTCTGCTTCATAGAAGTAGAAGAAGCATTACTAGAAGTTTGAGCTATTAACCCAATAATACCATCAATGGGTGGTGTCTCCGCAGGTTTAGAAGATGTCAGATCAATTGAAGGTTGCAGAGCATCAGGTAAGAGATCATAAAGCATGCCAGATTGTGAATATACCAAATCTAGATACTGAGCACGAGAAATGGCTTGTTCTTTGGTCACACAACCACCCATAGCTATGTCTTTGGTGATTTGATTAACGAATGACTTAGTAAACCATTCAGTTAAAAGCTCATCAAGGATTTCGAACTTAATAAGGCAACATTGATGTCTCCATTCATGGATGTGATTGGAGATGTGGGTAGCAGTATTCTGTTTCAAAGACATTAGGAGATGGGTACCAGTTTCATATCAAACTGGTAGCTAGAAGTGAGTAAGAAAAGCCATAGCCAAATTGTTGAAATCTTGAAAGGCACCTCGAGGTAACTCAATGTACCATTTGGTGGCAACACCCGTTAGGGTTCACTGGAAAAGACACAATCGAATGGAATCGTCAACCCAAGAGTTAGATGAACACCATAAATGATAGGTCATGACATGAGCTTGGGGGTCTTCTCTAGACTTCCCTTCGAATTTTGGACAATCTCCAGAAATTATGATAAGAACCAAAGGCTAAAATGGTGAATGAAGTATTGGGTCATCTGTGAGCCTCAACACATCCAGTAACTCCAAAGTCGCTAAGATCGAAAATTGAGGATTAAAAGGCATGAAAGGCCTTTGATAAGGTCCAGATTGAGGATTCCAACCTTGTTGGTACTCATTTTTCCCCCATAGTGGCGGATTTTAACCATAGGGATTTTGATATTGGCCCCACTGGGAGGAATTTTGACCATACAAAGGTTGAGTTTCCCCCACAGAGGTGGGTTTTGACCAAGAAAAGTTTGATATTGACCCGACACAGACTATTGAGAACCATAGGGGGGATAGACAGCCTGTGAGGAGTATTGAGCATAGGATTTCTGATGCAATGGTTGACCGTGTTGATACAACAATTGACATTGTTACTGCAATGGTTGATCTTGTTGATACAAGGGTTGACCTTGCTACTGCAATGGTATCCCTTGCTGCTGCAAAGGTTGTTGATAAGACCCTTTTTGCATGTAAGGTCCTTGTTGTTAGAAAATTATATATTACATAGCAATGGAACACATAAAATATATTGCAGAAATATAAACACAAAAAACACATAAAAAAAGAGAGACACAAAAATACGTGGTTCACCCAATTTGGGTTATGTCCATGGAGAAATAGCCAATCCTTCCTTTTATATTATCCGACAAAATGAAGAGACACAACCTACAGAAGATTCGTTGTAATTCCCTCTTGTTGGCATTATGGCACAGGTTTGGCACTATGGCACAGGTGTTGTCCTTGATGGCAACTCACTCAAAGGGCAGATCACAGTTATGGCATAGGTTTGGCACTATGGCACAGGTGTTGTCCTTGATGGCAACTCACTCAAAGGGCAGATCACAGTTCAAGCTCTTAGAATGAAAGAAAATGAGGTATACACAGGTTCATCTTATTAAAGTCACGTATACACGCGGGTGTACTAATCAAAAGGCGCGTATACGTATGCACGCACTTTCATGAAAAGAAAAGCGCGTACATGTGGGAAAACTTATGGTTGGTCCATGGTATTTAGTCCGACATATTTGAACCTATGGTTTTGGTCCTTGGTATTGCATTTAAAGACCCTAGTATTAGTTCTCAATGGTTTTAGACCATGGTTTGAGTAAGGGCTAAGAATATAAAAAGGGAAGGAGAGCATTTGGCAATTGCATTGACTTATGTGTTGAATATATTGAGAGGAGAAAGATCTGGAATACTGGTGATTGGTTGGTGAGTTACAGCTACATCTGAATCAAGGAGGAACCTGAGCATTACACGATGGTTAAGATCTATTGATGGGTCTAGATCTCAACACTTGAATAGTAGTATCATTGTGTGATTTTGATCTATTATATTTGGCGCATGATTAGATCTATAAATCTGATAATCTGGGTATAACTGATGTCTGATTAAGTAAAAGGATAAATTATCTTTTATAGATCTGTACGCAGGTTCGACGCAGTGGAGGCGCGTATACACGCAGGTTAAGGAAGTGAAGACTGCGTATACGCTGGTTGGCTTTGGCATAGTTGCGTATATACGCATGTTTCTATTGATGTAGTGTACATCTCTTGAAACATGTTTTAGCTACTTCTTTTTATTGCTGCAGTGTTTTGGGTTCAGAATTGGTGTCTAGTTACTGGTACTATTTTCTGGTTACAACATTCTGAAAAGTTATTGGTTGATTCAGTATTTGTACAAAGGAGATTGGTTGTTGCAAATCTACTTGATGTTTGATTGATATTCATGGATCCAGTCTAAAAATTTATGAAACGTGGTCCCTGGAAGAAAAGATAAGGTTGAAGCCTTCTGTAGGTCAGCACCTACGTACTAGTTCCTCAGCTAGTACAAGAGTTAAGGGGGTTGTAGCTCCCTTCCAGGAGAAGCTGGAGAATGAGAGAAGGTTGTAGCCTTCTATAGGTTGAGGCCTGCGTATTGGTATAATACTGCACCAGTACAGAATCATTGTAAAAAGAAGTTTCTAATTGAAAGAAGATAGAGACATATTACAGCAGGTGGTTTTCATCCACATTGGGTTTCCACCTTATATCTTGTGTTCCTTTGTGTGAATTTCTGCTCTACTTTTCTGTTCCTGCTCACTGTTATATGGTTCTGACACACAGATTAATGTTCAACATCTGAAGAATAAATTAAATTATAAGTCTGGAAGTTATACGCGAGTTTCATTAGTCAGAGTTGCGTATACACACTATTTTCATTCACTAAAGTAGCGTATACAAATCTTTGTATAAATTGAAAAAGAATCTGACTTAATAATATTGATTCACCCCCCCTCTCAGTATTATTTTCAACAATTGGTATCAGAGTAGGTCCTTCAGAAGAAGCTTGATCACTTGAAGGAAGATCTATCATCATGAGAAACTACGAAAGAGAAGCATCAATCAGGCCACCGATTTTCGATGGAAGCAACTTCGTCTATTGGAAGGTAAGAATCACTGCCTATATTCAATCTCTTGGTACAAAAGTTTGGGATATTGTGGAAACAGGATACACTTTTCCATCAGCAACTCCTACAAATATGGTTGGTAAGAAGCAGTATGAAACAAATGCAAAGGCAGTCAATACTCTATTAGGGAGCCTATCTCAATCAGAATTCGTCAAGGTTATGCAGCTCAAAACTGCAAAAGAAATATGGGATAAGATCGTTCTGAGCTATGAAGGAGATGAACAGGTAAAACGAGCAAAACTACAAACTCTCAAAATTCAATATGAAAATCTCAGAATGTACAATGATGAAAGTGTGGCTAACTATTTCCTACGTATAGATGAGATTGTAAATTGTATGAAAAATTTGGGTGAAGAAATAAAAGAAGTCGTTCTGGTTGAAAAGGTTCTAAGATCTTTGTCTTCTAAGTTTGAATCAAAAGTTTCCACCATAGAAGAAAAACAGAATCTACAGAGCCTTACCATGTCACAGCTACACGGAATCCTAACCGCTTACGAAATGAGAAAAGGGGGACCATCAGACAAGAGAGAAGCCGCATTCAAAGCCTCAGGAAAAGGAGATTACAATGACTCAGGACATATGTCGGAAGAAGAGGAAGAGTCAAATTTTGTCAAAAACCTTCAACGGGGTTCTGGAAGATTCAGAGGTAAGCTCCCTTTCAAATGTTTTTCTTGTGGAAGAGTCGGTCACTATGCTGCCAAGTGTCCTCATAAAGATAAGCTTGACAAAGGTAAGGAACCAGTTAGATGGAACAGAAAACAAAATGTAAGTAAGAAGAGATATTACACACATGAAGACAATGATGGACTTTCAAATAGCGATGAAGATGAACAAGGTAATGATTATAGACTTTTGATGGCTTTTGAAGATGATGATTTCTTGGATGCTATAGATGAAGAAATTCTTTATGAAGAAATTTCTAAACTCAAAATTTGCTTAGAGGAGAAGAACATGATTATAGATACTCTGACATCCCAACTTGCTGAAATGGAGAAACACAATGAAAAGTTAGAATGTGAAATTGTGGGACTTAGAAAGGACATTGAAAAAATGAAAGCTCTTAATATTAGATTTGCTAAAGGATCTGAAACTTTAGATGAAATTATCAAAGTACAACGTTCTCCTCTAATCAAGACAGGTCTTGGGTATACCAAAGAAACATCTCAAGCACAGAAGCCATCTACCTCCAAAAGTTATCTTGAAGCTGCAAGGAGAAGTGAGCAGGTTGATAATCGACAGCAAAGGCCCAATGGAGATCACCAGGGAAATCAGGGACAATTTACCTCAAGAATGAACAAAGACTACCAGGTAAATCGGGGGCAATCTGCTTCAAGGATGAACAGAAGCTACAACCCACCACAGGTAAATCATTCTCAATTTACCTCAAGAATGGATGTCAATAGAAACTACAATCATTTGGTTGGTAGATTTGATAATCGCAGGAGTTTCTTCAATGGCCAATGTTTCTCTTGTCATAACTTTGGTCACAAAGCAGCTCAATGTGTTGCCTACAAGACAATCATGACTAGAGAAGCTCAAAAACAAAGGAGTATGACTGGGATCATGAAAAGGACCTACAATAACTTTTCTTCTCTTGAGAATGAAATAGAATGTTCTATTTGTAACAACTTTGGTCATGAAGATTCTGAATGCAGGAGTAGGTTTCGACAAATAACTCAGAAGGAGCAAGCTTCATTAAGTCCCAAAACATGGAAAAAGAAAGAACCACTACCAGAAAGATGTGGGATAGCCTTATATGTGGAAGGACAGGAAAATCAATGGTACATCGATAGTGGATGCTCAAAACATATGACAGGTGATAAAGATAAACTTCAGTCATATAGTGCCTTAGAAAAAGAAAAGAAGGTCTCATTTGGAAATGACACCCCTGCACTCATAAAAGGTAAAGGTTCTGTTCTTTTGAAAGAAAAGGTCAAGGCTGGAAATGTTATGTATGTTGATGGCTTAAAGCATAATTTATTAAGTTTCAGTCAAATGTGTGATCAAGGAAATGAAGTAATATTTCGATCAAATGGATGCATTGTTCGTGAGCTTGATACAGGAGAAACAGTGATCAAAGGCATAAGAACTCCAAATAATTTATATATACTCAAGGGAGGACAACAACAATGTTATCTAAGCAAGAATGATGAACACTAGCTATGGCACAGAAGATTGGGGAATCTAAGCTTCTCACGGATAAGGAAAGCATGCAAATATCAGGCGGTTCATGATTTACCTGACATCAATATTCCAGACAATACAATATGCAAATCATGTCAATTTGGTAAGCAAACCAGAACTAATTTCCCTGAGAAGGAAGGATCAGCTAGCAGGCCACTTGAACTTGTCCATATTGATGTATGTGGTCCATCTAGGAAAAGGTCACCTCGAGGAGAAGAATACTTTATATTGTTCATTGACGACTTTTCCAGGATGTGTTGGATAGGACTTATGAAGCATAAAGATGAAGCTTTCGAAAAGTTCAAATCATTCAAAGCCTTGGTGGAAAATGAATCAGATCGCAGAATCAAATGCCTCAGGTCTGATCAAGGAGGGGAATTTACCTCGAATGAGTTTTTCGATTTTTGTGAAGAACATGGAATAAGAAGGGAATTCTCTACTGCAAGGACTCCTCAACAAAATGGAGTAGTGGAAAGGATGAACAGAACGGTTCAACAAATGGCTCGTGCTATGCTTGATGAGTCTAGAACTCCGGCAACCTTCTGGAGTGAAGCCGCATTTGTTGCAGTTACTATTCTCAATAGACAAACGTCCGGGTAAACATCACTCAGACCCCTCACGAACTATGGTATGGTAAGACTCATCCAGTAAAATATTTCAAAATATTTGGGAGCAAATGCTACATCAAGAAGACTGATGAAAATGTTGGCAAGTTTGAACCTAGAGCAAATGAAGGCATTCTCCTTGGTTACTCTCCCCACAGCAAAGCATATAAGTGTTATAATAAAAGACTTGGAAAAATTGTTGAAAGTATTGATGTAGTGGTTGATGAAGAAGGAAACACTCCTAGGCAGGTAAAATCTGAAGATTTCGAAGATGATGAGGACTATCCATCAACATCAAATCAGATTCATGATGAATAAGAAACCCATGAGGCACCAGAAGAACAGATAAGGATAGAAGAAAAGACTCCATCCAGGTAAATTCAGAATAATCATCCAGAAACTCAAATTTTGGGGCAAAAGGAGGCAGGTGTACAAACAAGAAGAACCATTTCAGAAGCTTCAAGTTATCTAGCATTACTCTCCTCCACTGAACCACAAAATGTAAGACATGCATGCAAGGATGAATGTTGGGTCAAGGCCATGGAGGAAGAACTTGAGCAGATTGAAAAGAATAACACTTGGGAGTTGGTTCCTAGACCAAAAGGTAAGAATGTCATAGGAACAAAATGGACATTCAAAAATAAGCTGAATGAAAATGGAGATGTGAGTAGAAACAAGGCCAGACTTGTTTGCAAAGGGTATGCTCAACAAGAAGGGATAGACTTTGAAGAAAATTTTGCACCAGTTGCTAGACTTGAGGCCATAACGATGTTCCTTGCCCTTTCTAGCTTTCAGAAGTTTAAAGTATTTCAAATGGACGTGAAGTCTGCTTTTCTAAATGGAGACTTAGATGAAGAATTGTATATTGAGCAACCAGATGGGTTTATCCTTGGAAATGATCCAAAGCTTGTATGCAAACTCAAAAAGTCTCTATATGGCCTTAAACAGGCTCCCAGGGCTTAGTACTATCGACTGGATAAGTACCTCCATCAACAAGGTTTCACAAAAGGTTCCACAGATAGCAATCTGCATATAAAAGTTGACAATGATAAGTTGTTAATTCTTGTTGTGTATGTTGATGATATCATATTTGGTAGCAATGAAGAAGACATGAGTCAAAATTTTGCCTTGGTGATGCAAAAAGAGTTTGAAATGTATATGCTTAGTGAGCTCACATATTTTCTTGGTTTACAAGTCCAACAAAACAAAGACGGCATTTTTCTATCACAAACCAAGTATCTCAAGCAGATCTTGAAGAAATATGGGATGGAGGATTCGAAACCAGTATGTACCCCTATGGTAACAGGATGCAGCCTCAGCACAAATGATGAATCAGCTTCAGTGCATCAACCAACCTATAGGTCCATGATTGGTAGTCTTCTCTATCTAACAGGTACCTGACCAGATATTATGCATGCAGTGGGAATAGTTGGAAGGTTTCAGGAAAATCAAAAGGAAACTCATCTTCATGCAGTTAAGAGAATTTTTAAGTATCTTCAAGGAACTCAAAACTATGGCTTATGGTATCCTAAAGGTACAGATCTCACACTTCATTCATATACAGATGCAGATTGGGTAGGAAGTGTGGATGACAGAAAAAGCACTAGTGGTGGTGCATTCTTCATGGGTCCTAGGTTAGTATCTTGGTTCAACAAGAAACAGAGTTCAATTGCATTATCTACAGCTGAAGCAAAATATGTAGTTGTTGCATCTTGCTACACACAACTCCTTTGGATGATGCAGACATTACAAGACATGCAAATCACTTGTACTCCACCTATCCCCATTCTATGTGATAATACAAGTGCAATCAGCATTTCAAAAAATCCAGTCATGCATTCAAAGACCAAGCACATACCTATCAAATATCATTTTCTCCGAGAACAAGTGCTTGAACAAAAGGTCAAGTTGGAGTATGTTCCCTCTAAGGAACAAGTTGCTGATATCCTCACCAAACCACTGCCCAGGGAGACATTTGAATACCTCAGACAGAAGCTGGGAGTAGTTGATGCATCATCTTGCTATTGAATCTTGTCTGTTTCAGAGAAAAGTGGTTGTACGCAAGTTGAATGAGGAGGATCCATGTACATACGCAGGTTTATTAAGGTACAGTCGCGTATATGTTGGTTTGAAGAAAAGCAGTGGGGCCAGGCTCAGGATGAAAAGAGTCTGATATGGGTCTGACAGAGACCATCTGGCACAGGTTCAGGGGGAGCATATATTCTTCTAATAATGCATTGTTGGCATTATCTTAGAAGATCTTGGTTCAAATTCACAGTTGGTTTGATTTCAGGTGGAACAGGTGCAGAAGGAGAACATGGGTGCTGGTCTGAATAATGATTGACAAATGTTGCTGATGTTTGTTGTTGATAACTGTCAGAGTCTTGTTGTAGATATTTTGTCTCTATGTCTTATATTTCTTTTATCAAGGTCATGTAACGGCCTATTTTGGTTTCCCCACTATGCCTGGGATGAATGATGTAATGTTCTTCTTTTATCATGTATCCCCACTTGGTTGGGTGGATGAGTCAATACTGGTATATTCCCATTTGCATGGGAAATGGATGTATGTATGAGTCTTTGGTGATAGGAAGGTCATTTATGATTTATAAAGTCATGTTTCTTTTATAGAACATATTCTTGCAGACCTTTCCTACAAGTCATGGGGCTTGGACAGCACAGCAGAGCAAAAATTTTAGCATGGACTCAAGAGGAACATAACCCTTTGCCCTTGATGTCAAAGGGGGAGAATGTTTTTGGTTGACTTGGGGTTGCCATCAAGTCCAAAGGGGGAGATTGTTGGCGTCATGGCACAGGTTTGGCACTATGGCACAGGTGTTGTCCTTGATGGCAACTCACTCAAAGGGCAGATCACAGTTCAGGCTCTCAGAATGAAAGAAAATGAGGTATACGTAGGTTCATCTTATTAAAGTCACATATACATGTGGGTGTACCGATCAAAAGGCGCATATACGTATGCATGCACTTTCATGCAAAGAAAAGCACGTACATGTGGGAAAACTTATGGTTGGTCCATGGTATTTAGTCCGACATATTTGAACCTATGGTTTTGGTCCTTGGTATTGCATTTAAAGACCCTAGTATTAGTTCTCAATGGTTTTAGACCATGGTTTGAGTAAGGCCTAAGAATATAAAAATGGACGGAGAGCATTTGGAAATTGCATTGACTTATGTGTTGAATATATTGAGAGGAGAAAGATCTGGAATACTGGTGATTGGTTGGTGAGTTACAACTGGATCTGAATCAAGGAGGAACCTGAGCATTACACGATGGTTAAGATCTATTGATGGGTCGAGATCTCAACACTTGAATAGTAGTATCATTGTGTGATTTTTATCTATTATATTTGGCGCATGATTAGATCTATAAATCTGATAATCTGGGTATAACTGATGTCTGATTAAGTAAAAGGATAAATTATATTTTATAGATTTGTACGCAGGTTCGACACAGTGGAGGCGCGTATACACGTAGGTTAATGAAGTGAAGATTGCGTATACATTGGTTGTCTTTGGCATAGATGCGTATATACACATGTTTCTATTGATGAAGTAGCGTACGTCTCTTGAAACATGTTTTAGCTGCTTCTGTTTATTGCTGCAGTGTTCTGGGTTCAGAATTGGTGTCTGGTTACTGGTATTGTTTTCTGGTTACAGCATTCTGAAAAGTTATTGGTTGATTCAGTATTTGTACAAAGGAGATTGGTTGTTGCAAATCTACTTGATGTTTGATTGATATTCATGGATCCAGTCTGAAAATTTATGAAACGTGGTCCCTGGAAGAAAAGAGAAGGTTGAAGCCTTCTGTAGGTCAGCACCTATGTACTAGTACCTCAGCTAGTACAAGAGCTAAGGGGGTTGTAGCTCCCTTCCAGGAGAAGCTGGAGAACGAGAGAAGGTTGTAGCCTTCTGCAGGTTGAAGCCTGCGTACTGGTATAAGACTGCACCAGTACATAATCATTGTAAAAATATGTTTCTAATTGAAAGAAGATAGATACATATTACAGCAGGTGGTTTTCACCCACATTGGGTTTCCACCTTATATCTTGTGTTCCTTTGTGTGACTGTCTGCTCTACTTTTCTATTCCTGCTTACTATTATATGGTTCTGACACACAGATTAATGTTCAACATCTGAAGAATAAATTAAATTATAAGTCTGGAAGTTATACGTGAGTTTCATTAGTCAGAGTTGCGTATACACGTTGTTTTCATTCACTGAAGTAGCGTATACAAATCTTTGTATAAATTGAAAAAGTATCTGACTTAATAATACTGATTCACCCCCCCCTCTCAGTATTATTTTCAACACCTCTTCTCTCTCACGCAATCTCCTCTCTCTCTTTCTCACTCAAAATACAGATCTACATAGACGCAATACAATTCCTTCATATATAGTGAGGGGTTTCCTTCTAGGGGAAAAAACCTTAAATTAAACATAACTCTATCGTCAAATTTCGTCTAATGAATGTCCCAGATTGACTACGAAATTACAACATTTTACAAGGCAATTTTACATCTATTTTTAGCTTCGGGGGCACTGCCCCTGATCCCCCTCTAGGGGGAGGCTCCAAATAATCATCGTCGCCCCCACCCCCCTGGACCCCCCTAGCGGTGCACATTTACGAGCGGGATTGCTGCCACATTAGGAAATGGGGTCCAATGCGGTGATACCTCTGAATAAAGAAGATAATCAGGCTCCACACCCAACAATCTCCCACTTGGAGACTGATTATAGCAACTCCACCGTTGCTTCATTTGCTAGACAATGACTCCACTTTGGACCTAGTTGTTTCTCATCTTCATCATCATACTTGAAGACCAATTGAAACTGAGCAGAATCTCAGTTTCTCCCTGGTTACAACTTTTGTTAACATATTTGCAGGATTTTGGCTAGTGTGTATCTTTTCCAGCTTCAATTGTCCATATTCCAACATTGATCATATGAAATGGTACTTGAGTTGTATATGTTTAGTCTTAGAATGAAATGTAGAGTTCCTTGCAAGATGTATGGCACTCTGGCTGTCACTGTATAACCTGCCCAACTCCTGCTTCTTACCCAATTCATTCAGAAATATTTGTAACCAAATCATTTCTTTACTAGCCTCTATAGCAGCAACATACTCTACTTCCGTTGTTGAGAGTGCAACAACACTCTTCAGTTTTGAAACCCAACTAATAGATGTTCCACCTACAGTAAACACATACCCTATGGTGCTCCTCCTATTATCTCTATCACTCGCCATATCTGCATCAACATATCCCTATAGAGCAATGTTTGAACCACCAAAGCATAATGCTTGATTTGTGGTACCTCTCAAATGCCTGAGAATCCACTTCACCACCATCCAATGTTCTTTTCCTGGATTGTTCATGTACCTGCTTACAACTCCCATTGCATGTGCAATATCAGGCCTTGTGCAGACCATTGCATACATTAAGCTTCCAACTGCTGATGCATATGGAACTTTAGACATATAAGCCACTTCTTCTTGAGTCTTGGGACACATCTCCTTACTTAGTTTGAAATGGCTAGCCAAAGGTATACTAACTGGTTTTGCATTCTGCATATTAAATATTTTCAACACCTTTTGTATGTACTCACTCTGAGACAATGTTAATTTTCGATTCTTCCTGCCTTTAGTTATTCTCATACCAAGGATTTGTTTTGCAGCACCCAAATCCTTCATTGCAAATGAGTTCGCCAATTTTATTTTGAGCTCATTTATCTCCTTCATGTTAGAACCTGCAACAAGAATTTCATCTACATACAATAACAATATAATATAGTTGCCATCATTTTACCTTTTGAGATAAACACAATGATCAGAGTGACATCTAGTATAACCTTGTTCAAACATAAACCTTTCAAATTTTATATACCACTGCCTTGGAGCCCGTTTTAAGCCATACAAGCTATTCTTCAACCTGCACACTAGTTTCTCCTTCCCTTTTATCTCATATCCTTGTGGCTGCTGCATATATATCTCTTCCTCCAATCCCCATGCAGAACGGTTGTCTTTACATCTAACTTCTCGAGCTGCAAATCTTCAGCTGCTACTAGACTTAAAATAGTTCCAATTGAAGTCATTTTAACAACAGGAGAAAATATCTCATCAAATTCTATACCCTTTTTCTGTGCAAACCCCTTCATCACAAGTCTAGCTTTATGCCTTTTTCTACCTCCATCTTCTTCCTTCAACCTGTAAACCCATTTATTCTGCAATTTTGTTTTACCTACAGGAAACCTGACTAAGTTCCAAGTCTGGTTATGTGCTAAGGAGTCCATCTCTTCTTTCATGGCTTTCTCCCACTTCTTCCTGGTTTCTACCTGCACTGCTTCTTCATAACATTCTGGTTCACCAGAATCAATCAACAATACATAATATAATGAAGGAGAGTATCGTTCAGGGGGTCTACTTATACTGGTAGATCTTCTAACACCAATTTCAGGTGTTTGAGGCACTTGTTTCTATTGTGGTTGTTGTTGTTGTTGTTGTTGTTGTTGTTGTTGTGGCTGTTGATCATTATGATTTTTAGGCACCTTCACTTTTTCTGTGATCTCATCAAGCACTGTGTATTCTTTGTTTTCTTTTTCCTATTTCTTTTCCTACATCTAATCCTTATACAAAACCTATTCATTGAATATGACATCTCTGCTCTTAATGATTTTGTGTTTTTCATAATCATAAAATCGATAACCAAAATCATTAACACCATATCCAATAAAGGTATATTTCTTTGACTTTGCCTCAAGCTTTGTTCTATTTTCTTTATTAATGTATACAAAGGCTTCACAACCAAAAGCCTTTAAAAATGAATATCTTACCTTTTTGCATGTCCATGCCTCCTCTGGAATACCACCATCCAAGGAACTTGAAGGCCCTCTGTTTATTAGGTAAATAGCAGTATCTACAGCATCTGCCCAAAATTGTAAAGGCAATCCTGCATGCAATCTCATGCACCTTGCATGCTCCATGATTTTCATGTTCATCCTTTTTGACACACCATTTTCTTGTGGTGTTCCTGGAATTGTCTTCTCTCTGTGAATTCCATTCTCTGGATAGTGCCTATCAAACTCTTTGCTGCAATATTCACCTCCATTGTCTGATCTGAGACACTTCAACATTTTTCCTGTCTCATATTCAACCAAAGCTTTCCATTTCTTGAAAGTATCAAATACATCATATTTATTTCGAATACAATAAATCCAAGTTTTTCTGGTTGCATCATTAATAAAAGTAACATAATAATGAGAGTCACCGTGAGATGATACCTGAGCAAGTCCCCATACATCTGTATGCATAAGCTCTAATTCTCTTCTCTTCTTTTCTTTCCCAACTCTGAGGGATATGACTCTCTTCTGTTTTCCATAAACACAATTCTCACAGAATTCCAAATCAACATGCTTCAAACTTAGCAACAAATTTCTTGAGTGAAGAATCTGCATCCTCTTCTCACTCATGTTCCCGAGCCTATGATGCCACAATCTCGTATCTTCTCTTGTAGAGGTTAAAGCATTAACAGAATTAGAAATACCATTGCATAAATACAATGTACCAACCTTTTCTCCTTTTATGTTACCAGGGCTCCTTTAGTGACCTTCCAGGTTTTATCTGTAAAAGTTGTTACACAACCTTCACCTCCCAACTGCCCTATTGAAATCAAATTTTTCTTCAAATCTGGAACATGCCTTACCTCTTTCAATAGCCATTGATTTCCATTCTACTATTTTATGAAAATTGTACCCATTCCAATGATTTTACAGGGTTTATCATCACCCAATCGAACCTGTCCAAAATCTCCTTGAACATAATCATGAAAATGTTTCCTATTAGGTGTGGCATGGAATGAGGCCCCTGAATCTACCACCTAGGCATCAATAATATTTTCTAATGAAAGAATCAAAGCATCTTGAAACACATCACCTGTCACATTCGCTTCATGATTGTTTTCTTGTTGTGCATCTCCTTCTTTTCCATTCCGAGAATTGCAGTCTTTCTTCAAGTGTCCTTTCTTCCCACATTTCCAGCACACTATCCCCAATCTGGACTTGGATCTTCCTTTCCTTGAATTATTGTGATATCCTGGGATCTTTCATCTTTCCATTTTTCTTCCCCTAGTCTCTGTTGTCAAAGCATTACCTGATGTCTCACCGGAGCTTTCTGTCGCATTTCCTCATTAAGGATTGCACTTACAACATCATCAAACATTAAAGTACTAAATCCAGAGACAAAGTTACTAATGGCCTTAACTAAACCATTCCAACTTTATGGCAATGAGCACAGAAATAACAGAGCCCTAACTTCGTCATCAAAAGTTACCCCTATAGAACTTAACTGGCTGGTAACTGTATTAAATTCATTTAAATGATCAACAACATATCCACCTTCTAACATCTTCATATTAAATAAACACTTCATAAGAAATACCTTATTTGAGGCAGAGGGTTTTTCATATAATTTGGCCAATGCCGACATTAAACCCTCTGTTGTCATTTCGTTTGAAATATTAAAGGCTACTGATGCTGCTAGGCACAGCCGTATTGTTCCAAGTGTCTTTCTATCAAGAATATCCCATTCTGTGTTTGTCATACTCATCAGCTTCTTTGTCTTTCCGCTCAATGGTATGTACATATCTTTCTGGTACAAATAATCTTCCATCTGCATCTTCCACAGCTAGTAGTTTTTATCATTAAATTTTTCGACCCTAAACCTACCATGTTCCGCCATTGCTCCCACTCGAACCAGGAACCCTTCTCTCCTGCTAGTTTATCAGCCAAATAGACCTTCAGCTCTGATACCAGTTGTTCGAAAATTATATATTACAGATCAATGGAACACATAAAATATATTGCATAAATATAAACACAAAAAACACATAAAACGAGACAGACACAGATATACATGGTTCACCCAATTTGGGCTATGTCCACGGAGAAACAGCCAGCCCTTCCTTTTATATTATCCAACAAAATGAAGAGATACAACCTACATCAGATCCATTGTAATTCCCTCTTCTCTCTCACACAATATCCTCTCTCCCTTTCTCGCTCAGAATACAGATCTACATAGAAGCAATAAAATTCCCTCATATATAGTGAGGGGTTTCCTTCTAGGGCAAAAAAACCCTAAATTAAACATAACTTCTACGTCATATTTCAACCTAATGAACGACCTATATTGACTACGAAATTACAACATTTTACAAGTTAATTTTACATCTATTTTTAGCTTCGAGGGCGCTGCCCCGGATCCCCCACCGGGGGGATCCAAATAATCGTCATCGCCCCCCTGGTGGTGCACTTTACGTGCGATGTTGCTGCCACATTACGAAATGGGGTCTAATGTGGTGATACCTTTGAATAAAGAAGATAATCAAGCTCCAAACCCAACACTTTTTGTACAAAAGGTCCTTATTATTGATAGGTTCCTTGTGGGATTTGATAGGTTCCTTGTTATATTGATAGGTTCCTTGTTGTAAATGATTACCATCTCCTAAAGGATAAGTTCTAGAAGCATACTGAAAATGACCAGACAGCCCAAATGAGGGATTAGGAACAAACTGCATTTGGGATCCTACCTGTTGATTGAAAGGTGGATTTGGAGGTTATTGTGAACCATAAGGAGGGTATGGCTGTTGGTAAGGTATTTAAGCCAAAAGAGGCTACTGATAAGGAATTTGACCAGATACAGAAGGAATACTACCAACAGTTTGACTCGCTCCCATAACGTGAGTTTGGGATCAACTCACATAGGCTCCACCAGAAGCAAGAGGTACATATGGAGGAGGTAGTTTCCCCCCATGTGGGGGATAGGGGGTGGTACATATTTCTCACTCAATGGATGAGGTGTAACCACTTTAGAGGTCGAAATAGGAGTTGAAGACATTATGGGGACATTAACTGTGTCAACCATGACTATAGGTTGAACAGGAACTGAAGAAACCACAGTTTGAACAAGAATTTGGGAATCCATGTTCGAAATGAGCGGGTCAGAGGTATGCGTAATGCCAGTGACCATATCGAATGATGATAAAGTAAAGATGCATTTGGAGTACCTGAAACTAAATAACCAAGATAGGTATAACCTAGCAGGAATAAAGGTTCACTACTTTCAGTTGGTGGAGTTAGCCCACTCCCCATATGAAGAGAAGACACATATGGAAAGCCTTTAAGTGGAAAGTGATATTCATATTCATCACCAAGACCCAGAGTATGAATGGCTGAGACTTTCAGAGGAGGATCTTGAGGAGAGGTTGGAATCTCACCTTCTGATGCCATGGTTGGAAACAGTTGGCGAGGAGGAATCCGCATTGAACAAGGAGAGAGTTCCAAAGGTACGTCGGGATTATCAAATGGACTATATGGGCATTGAGGAGATATTATCAAAGGATCGTAAAGTGGATTTGGGGGAAACAAAAAAAACTATTGAGGAACCTCAAGACTTTTTGGGTCAGATTCCTGAGATGATGACAACGACTCTCAAGGTGGAGGATGAGAAGCAAGGGGTTGAATACTCGGGATAATTCCAAGTTCAAAACCTTGACCTTCAAGTGACTCTAGAATCTCAAGGTGGACTCCTTGTGGTGACCCTTTAGTGTCAGACTATGAAGGGGAGATGTAAGGCAATCTCGTCAGTGCTGCCACGATGGCCTTTTCTAAAAAACCAAAGGAGAGGAGGTGATTTATTTTGAGCTTCAATTAAAATTTACCATTAAAAAGGTATAATAAGGTCAAGGAGAATTTCATGGGTAATACATGTTATCGTGGCAAGAGGATTTACCAAGTATCTTTGAACCGCAATATACACCTTAGCTAAAACCAAGGATTTAACGTACATTGGCCAATCTCCCTGAATGTTTTTTTCGGTGTATCATGTTTACAAGGTGATTGACTTGGTTATGTGTGGCTAAAGGATAAAAACCTAGTGGGGTCTCCCAATATATACGCGACGGTACAGGGAGCTCAAGTCTACATAATTGTTCGATGAGAGCGTTCCCATATACTTTCCATATGTGGGGCACCTCCAATATACCCGAGAGTACTGGAGAATGATCCTATATACTTATGTACATGGAACAAGATTTCACCCCGAGATACAATGTTGGAAAATAACGACAACTGCTAGGTGTACAGACGTCGGAACACGTCTCTAGCCTAGACCTCTAAATGTTTGTGTTAAGTTCCAAATGATCCTTAGGTTGATTGAGTAAATTTTAACGTTTATCTTGAATTATGTTTCAATTTTGGGTTCAAAACAATGTCACCTGAATCCCTAATATGCAACTATATGAGAAAAAAAAAATTTCCACTTCGATGAAAGCTACACTAATCAAGAGAAGGAATTTCAAGCAATAATGCATCAAACAACATCCCTTCCACTAACTTTCACTTTCGCTTTCCAAATGTAATGCTCAAAAATTAAAATGATCTTCACTTTTCACTATCCTAAATACAACTTTTTGAAAGCAAAATAATCTTCACTTTTACTAAGATGCACTTATATAATGATGCCTTTTCTTTTATTTTTGAATGCTCTAATGCAACTAAAGCATCAACTGAAGAAAAATGAAAATTTGATTCAAATTCTCTAAATGAAAATAACTTTCACTTTTTCCTTTTAAACAAATAAATGACGCACTCCTTTCAGCTTGAAAATCAAACAGTGTATTCTATGCTTGATTAAAAACAAAGATGATTTCTAAATGTAAATGACCTCATGTAATTTGAAAAGAAACTTTGTGAAAGACAAGCTAAAACAAATGCAAACTTATGTTTTCAATGATTTCCACAGAAAACAAGACTCAATCAATCAGCAAACCAGTATCTCAGTGACACAACAAGCAACAAGTGGTGACTAATTGACCTAGAAACCCTAGAACTCAATCAAATTCTCACTTCAAGCACTTCAAAGTCAAAGAGACTAATTTTCTAATTAAACAAGACAATCAAACAAAAACATTGGAAAATCCAGACTCCAAGGATAGGAAAAGACCTTCAGAGGCCAAGACACAATGGACCCTAGGGTATAAACCCTGATTTTTCTCAAATTTCTGAGATCAACGTTGTTGTCATAGCCAAAAACGTGTTGAAAGTGGCTTCAGTGTGACTGTTCAAGTAAACATGCACTGGCAACATGATTGTTCAGGTCAAAAATGTGCTGGCCAAGAAAGTTGGGAAAAATAAAAATAATTTCGACAAAGATTCCAAACCTAATACTCTAAAGAAGTGATCATTCAATGTGCAGATAGTACATACCCACACTAACTAATAATTCAATGGTCAATCAAAGTGATCAAAAGACAAAATCAAGAAAAGAGATTGAAGAGATTATAGCTTCCCCATTGAATTCTCCATTTTGTTGTGAATATAAATCCCCTATCTGGACAGAGACGGTCTCTCTAGCCCAATGAGTGGGTCTAGAAACAAAGTGAACAAACTAATGCAGACTTTCCTAGCTTATGTTTAAAACCGTAGAGAGAGAAAGAGAGAGAAACCTACCTCGCTCTTATGCTAATTGCTCAATCCTTTGGTGATGGCTTCGATCCCTTAGCTTCCAAGATCACTCCTTGCTTGTTCTTTACATCTGATTAACTACAAAAGAGATCAAAAGACAATACAAGATACAAGAGCATACATAAGCATACATAATATATATCAAACATAAACTACTTGATAGATCAAGGGGTATTAATCTAAATGCATATATTTAGACATTTATGGAAAGTGAACGTCAGATGTATATATTAATGAATCAAAAAAGAAATCATACAACCATTGTCTTGATGTTGGAGACCTCATTTTGGTGGATGTCCAAGTCCAAGCCAAGACTCTTCAAGCAATCCTTCTCCAAGCTAGATGGGAAACATTTAGACATAATTTCGCATAGGAATGCAGGCAATCAATGACCAGCCATTTGGGAATGGAGGGAATTTGATTTATAGGAAGGGAAAGGGATTTAGGGATCCACAAAATAGGGAGGAAGGTCCACATCTCAAGGGGAATGCCCTTAAAGGTAATATCAAGAGCTCCAAATGAGAGAGCTCGACCATATCTCTACCCAAAAACATCCAACTCGATGTTCTTGTTAGTAAATTCTAGCATACGAAGCTTCTCCTCCATTTTGATAAAACCTATAGAAGGGCTTTAGCATTGGTTTTGATATGAAAACCCGCGCTGGCAATGCTAGGTCAAAGAACTACAACCTTCCACCAGCACAGGCAAGCATTGGAGCAAAGAGCGTTGTTCCTAAAATTTAGGGTTTCAGTCAACCTTCTCCAGAATTAACTTAGGGAAGTTTTTCTTCCATTCTTCAGGGATGTTTTAGAATTTGTTTCATGATGAGTCCACTTCACAGTTGTCAATATTTTGGCACTTCGGGATGTGGAATAGGAAGTGAACGGGAGGTGTGACAAAATATTGTGTAATGACTCCATCCCTTGTTTCCCTCCTTATCTTTTCGTGCATAATATTTGACCACAGTCTATCCCAATCAAGGAGCTTATCTTTTCCATTCATTGCATCCTAGAAACTATGCTAAGATTTGTGAAGCCCAAGAAGAGAAAGGCTCACAAGGTATGTTGGTGGAACTATCTCTCCAACACCTCCAAGTTCATCCCTCACTTGAGAAAACCTAGATAGATATGTAACAATGGGCTCATTATTTCCCATTCGAATGTTCCTCAATTTGTCCTTCAAAGCAATTTTTTTTGCATCACTATTGCTTTCGAACATATTAGCAAGGGCCTTCCACATTTGGAACGTTTCTTCCTTCCAGGGAAAATTTTAAGGATGGAAAATTATATTGAAGTTTAAAAACATTAGCGAATCTCACTAGTCCCTAATATGCAAACTATAAAATGTTTATTGACATATTTATTAAATTATTCAAATTTATAATGATTTTATATATAGCCTGTATATAATGTTGGTGATTTTTAAGGTAAAATAATTGTATATTGTAAAATTTGGGCGAATCATTTTTATAAAAAATGGAAATTAGAAAATCTTATTTTTGGAAAAATCATGGAAAATTAGCCCACCTACGAATATTAGCCCCTAAAATTTTCCATGTCTCCTTCCGATGAAAATTTGGAACAATATGGTCTCTAACTCCTAGGATCATTCTCCTAGCTTTGGCAGTGTCCTTCCTCCATTGAGTCAGCTACAATGCATCTGATGCAAGAATATCAATATTGATTTATTCCAAAGCCCCATTATCATCTAACACAACCTCCATTATGTCCTTCCATGCACAAAAGTTCAAATTCCCTTCTAGGGCATGCTCTGTCCTCAAACCATTGGATGACATGATTCCTACACTTGTATAATTCCTGCACTAACTAATCTTCTCTCCAATGTGCTTTGAATCTGATCAAGGAACTCAGTTTATATCTTATTTTCAACTCTGATACCATGTAGAAAATCCTTGAAACCTTGCAACTGCTAGTGAGAGAAAACTAATCACAAAGACACAAGATTTCTCTACCAAAAATTTGTAGAAAGAAAATAATGAATAGAAACACAATCACACATATAACACAAAATTTGTTTGGGGAACCTAACTGCAAAAAAACCATGCTTGCTTGTATTGAATCAACTAAGCAATATGGTCTATTACATAGAATTTTCTTCAAGCCTAAGTATCCATGCAATACTGATCAAGTCTCCACAAGACTTTCCCAATTCTTAGGCAAATAAGGCATGTTAGGAAGCTCCTATTTCATACTGCGAATTTTCCACTAAACAATAGGAATTTCTCCTATTTCCTTATGCAAATCCCAAGAGAATTAGCTTCCCCTGCTCAACCAATCTTGTACACCAAAACTTATTGTGCAATTTTGATTGTAATTATGCCTTCATCCAATCTCAATAGGAAATTTGAATTGCATGACCTACTAAGGCTAAATTTAGGAATTGTTGCAGTTAACTAAGAGTAAGTTGAGTTAACGAAAATTCAACTACTCAACTAAACTCAAGTCTGTCTCTTTCTAGAACTAGAGATCAAGTAACTAATAGAAACTAGAGTTAACTCCACTAGATATCTAACTTAGCCATCAACTATTCCACAATTCACTGAATGCCATCTAACTTGAATTAACTAACAATAACACAGTGATAGGCCACATCAAACATGTTAACTGACAACTAACTCAAGGAACTATGAGATTGAATTCGAATTCGCATCTTTGACTAAGGCACAAGTCAAAGAATCCATCCCTTGCTACATTTTCAACATGGACAAGCTATTATAGTGACATAAGGCCTTTGATGGTTGGCCCAAGATGATGAAATGGTAGTACAATATGGTGTGGTTATTGAGCATGATGTGGCATCCTATCATGATGTCATGTGGCATGCGAATATGGCTCTTTTGGTCATCTAATGAGCATAAATCTTGATGACATGTGGCCCACTTAACATAAGCCATGTGGTAGGTTACATGGCTTAAGCCCCAAGTAAGTCATTAGTAAGAAATTTACTAATGACCCTTAGCCCCAAGTACTATGGCATGGTTACATGTGCTAAGCCCTATTGGATTTTAGTTTTGTCGAAGGTCACATGGGAGGTCATATTATCACTCATTTTTCCAACACAAATGTTGACCCCATAGTCAACTTACCATACCCCAGGTCCATATATGAAATGTATATATACTCGACCAAGAGCTCCGATTGAAATAAGCCTTAAATCATTTGGAATATCGTAGAGAAAATACTCGGGCCACGACCTTCATGGCCAATCTAAGGCAGTGTAGTTCAAAAGGTTACAGGGTTGAAACCATGTGTTTCATGTCTAGTTCATTTGTATAAGCATTGTTTTGATCTATTGTGGTAGAAAATGTTCTAGCTCGGTGTGCTTTGACGTGGAATCTCTTTTATGGCAACAAAAATTGTTTGGAATCTCTTTGATTGGCCATGGCAACAAATTGTTTTGGATTTGTTTTCTTTGACGTCGAAGCTATGTTGTGGCAATATGGAAGCTCTTTGATTAGTCATAAATGTTTTGGATTTGTATGCTATGACGTCGATGCTCTGCTATGGCAATGCAACTAGTGTGGTCAAAAAAAAATTGATCTATGTTCCCTAACATGGATATTGTGTTGTGGTAAAGAAAATTATTTGGAAGCTCTTTGATTGGTCATTGAAACAAATTGTTCTAGTTCTATGTGCTCTGACATGGAAGCTTTGTCATGGAAACAAAACTTGGTTAGTATTGGTCAAGTGGCCCTAACATGGAGAAAGGGCCTCAATTGAGAGGTTAAATAGTTATAGTATCCTAAGTGAAAACAAGGAACTTGGTAGCACACTTGATTTGATAATAACATATCCCTAATGATGTTGAGGGTTCAAAACTCAATGGAAGGAGGATTATTTTTTCTATTTTATTTATACCAGCCACATGCAAAATTATAAAAAAAATTAACTAAATGATGATGTCCATTTTGTAGCATCATTATCGAAATCTGGGCATTTTGTAAAACACCCATCAGAAGGAGGCATTATGTCGAACAATTAAGTTTTCTAATTTTTTATGGGTCAAAATTAGTGCTAATCGATTTTTGAAAAAGGGTTTTGGTTGGAATCTTTTGCAACGTGATAAAGGGAAGCTACAAATAGATTTCGAGTACAAGGAGGTCATGTTTATGTTGTGATGTACAATAACCCCCCATTTCATAAAATTTTTCTTGAAAAATCATAATATGAAATGGGTCCCTTTTAAAAAACTTAGATGTGTGAATAAATTGGTATTAACCCATCTTTTGAAAAATCCTCATCAAAAGGTCCAATGGAAATGATATATTATAAACCTTTTGATTAATAATACAATAGGACTTTTACATCTGGCCATCCAACATCATTGATTGGTTCCGCAGACCCTCATGGAACCAGCAGAGTGTTTCAGCTATTTGGAGAGCTACCCTCAAAGCTCTGCCTCTCATTAAGGATAATCTGTTATGGAAAATTGGGAATGGTACTCAAGTTCGAATTGGGCGTGATCCATGGACTGGGTCTGGGAACGCTCACCTCTTGCCGGACGACCTTATCCGTCACCTCAATGATCGGGGCATCAAATATCTGGCTCAAGTTGGGGATCCACACAGATCCACCATTTTCTCTCAGGCATGGGTCACGAACCCACTGTGGCAGCTGACCGATGTTTGGTCTGATAATTGGCAAAGATACACTCAGGCACTCACAGAATCTCATATCAAGTTACATGAGATGGATGATGAGCTTATATGGGCACCGGCCAAATCTGGCTCTTATGCTCCTAAGCTTGGATACATTAAGCTCATTGAAGACAGACAGCCTGAAACCCTCAATAGCTGGTGGTCGGATATCTGGAAGCTACACGCTCAGCCTAGGACCAGACTATTATTGTGGAATATTTTGGCAAATAAAATACCTACTGGGGACAACCTTAAAAAAAGAGCATTCGCGGGTCCGAACTGGTGTGTTCTGTGCAGAAAGGCGGAGGAATCTACAACACATCTCTTTATGACTTGCGAGACCACTGGTATGATCTGGCAGCAGGTTACCCAGTCCCTCAATATCCCCACTGTCTGGCAGGCAAATGACTTACAAGCTGCCTGGGCGCACTGGTGGACTGTCGTGCCCTCGGAAAAGGCTAGGAACCTACCTCTTGTTGTGTCTTGGTATATTTGGATAAATCGCAACAATATTATATTCGAGTAGGGCAGGGTAAACTGGCAGCTCCTCTCGCCCACCATTTGCGCTGCCTACTCAGAAATCCCTTTTGAGTCGAAACCAAATCCTCCCAGGCATATTGTGCCCGAAATCATCAACAGAGACATGCCTTGGGCCTATTTTGATGGGGCCGCATCGGAACGCGGTTGTGGCGGGGGTATTCTTTTTCATGTTACAGATTCACATTTTTTCCACCAGAGATTGGGACTCGGGAGGGGCACCAATAATCATGCAGAGCTTATCACTCTGAGACATCTACTATACTTTGCACTATCTAAACATTATCGACAAATACAAATTTTGGAGACTCAAAGATAGTGATTGACTGGGCCAATAATAATTATGTCTGTCATACTTATTCTTTGAAACATATCTTGGAAGAAATTGTTTTTCTCAAAACATTTTTTGACCGGATCACTGTTTCTCATATCTACAGGGAAAGAAATTCAACTGCTGACCGGCTCTCGAAAGAAGCGGCGAATCGGCCTTTAGGTGATTGGATGATTGAAAAATACAGTCCAGATGGGATGCACAGGTTTTATCATCGTCCGTATATTGATGGTCTCCAACAAGGGGCGGCTTCCCCATCTAAAAATTTTGGATATACAGAACATTTTGTACATATCGGCTTTACATGACAGTCACTGTTATTTTTGTTTCAGTACATGACCGGAGGTTATACCTCACTCTTTGCTTCTCTACTGAACTCTAAGTTATATTTCTGTTTATATTGTATGGATACAGTCCTTTCGTATCCAAGAGACACCTACTGAATGTATTTTTTGTAACATTTCAGAACTGTGGTCAATACCACACATATGCATATGCCTTGGCATCTACAACATGTAATCTCTATTACTACTTCATAATAGAAATTACGAACTCTATTTTCCCCAGAAAAAAAATACAATAGGTCTTTTAAATAATTACGAAGCTCTTTATTATTACGATAAAGCGATCGCAAGATCGCATATCGTAATAATAAGAAAACATATATAAAAGACCCATTAACTACTCCGATCCGAAAAAGGAAATCGCTATCGGATATCGGGGAAAGGAAAAACACATCCTATATAGAAAACACCTCCCCAATTCTTCCGATGCGATAAAAGGCATCGCCATCGGCAATCGGCCTTAACAACCCAGCATATGAATTGTGACACCTCCAAATCTTCCAATGCAATAAGGCGTATCGCGATCGGCGATCGGCGATTTCGCAACGGCATAAGTAATATGACCCGAGCCCATCCCCGATTGCGATACATTAAATCAAGGCACGTGTTTTGAAACATATTTGAAAGGCTTGCATGCATTGTATCACCTTTTGGTGATCACGGGATATTTTGGACTGTTATGAAAACCTTCCCGTTCACGTTACCAATCATCGATTGCGATTTAATTCAGATTATCCACCAAAAAATCTAAGCCACGCTTGAATGGATCATTCACCATATAAACATTATGATGGGTATTTAAAAGCTCCCTTACCATGATTGACAGGTTAAACGACCAATTAATGAAGCAGTTATGCCAAGATTTTCCACTTAGATTCTATCTGCGGCAGTTTCACTATAATCTTTGATTATTCGCTAATTGATATAACTCTTTCATATTGGCTCATTCTACCTATTTCCCTGTATCACGTTGGTTTCATTCCTTGTGCAGAACTCCACCGAAATAACAAATTTGAAACAAATGGGAAAGAAATCCAAGAGATCCGCGGCAGCAGCGGCCCCTACAGTAACAGTGCAGCCAACCAGTGATCCAGGACCAAGTAAAAAAGGCCTAATCTCAGCACTACATGTCTTAGTCTTGGAAATACAAGCTGGCAAATCATCTATAATTTAATTGAAGCAGAGGATCCTAAGGAAGTGTTGGAGGAAGCTACTGCAGACTCAACTAATAAATCAGAATCTTCCCTGAAAGACTTAGCCGACTCATATTTGCACAAGATATCAGCGCGGGAGAAAATTCTTCCATACACTGATGTAGTCAGATGGGTGGTTTTTAAAAATCCCAATTTCAAATAGAACGTTTTGCACGGCAGACAGAAGAATGTTTGGTTCATTTCAGCCTGATGACTTAAGGAATATGTACCATTTACCCGAACCCGAGAAGAAATACAACAAAACCTTTTTGGAGAAATTCGTAGCAGAGAATGAGACTGAATCAGCCCCAATCAAACAATGGAGACAAAATCCCGCAAAGCACAAACATGAATCATCGGGTAAGTACTCCATGCATTCATTATCATCTCCTTACTGTTATGCTGGGGTAATGATGTGTAGGATGTGGGGAATGCATGATTCAGCAAAGTTTACTATTGAAATGGTTCCTTTAATGGAAGCGGCAGTTAATGGTTATGTGATGGATTCGGCAAACATATTGTCCGATAAATTAGCCACTGCAATTCTTGACTTCAAAACATATGCATGTAAAACCACCAGAACAATTCCCCCTTTTTATTATAGTGCTTATATTATGGATACTCTTTGCTTTAATTCCGAATACCTGGTATTCAGGTGGAGATGGACTGCACAGGACCCTAATCCAATCCACATTTATCATCAGATGTGGAAGGCACATTATAAAGACCACTTGTACCAAATCTATAATGGTTTCATGTTACCTATCTATTATGCCATTTTTGATAAGCCTGCCCCAAGGATTTCTGAGGAGGCAGCAATTGACTTGACTGTTGTAGGGAATTGGTTTGGGGAAGAAAAGTTCACATATATAAGGGTTTATGGTAGCCTCGCAAAACCCCATGTCCTTCCTTTGTATATACCGGATAAGCTGTTGGCTCGAGAGTTGGCCTACCAGATAACCACAGCAGGAACATCCAAAACTCTTAGGAATTCTAAAAAGCAGTCATGGCCTACATTTCCTTTGAGGTGTGGTGTTTACACTCTACATGATTACAAACATGCGTAGAAAGAGACAGAAAAAATAAACATGCTCAATCTGGAAACCATCCCTAATAGGCAATACAACCCAAGGAAAGTTGCCTATAATGTGCTTGAACAAGCCAAAATTACAAAGTTTGACCATGAAAAAGATCAATTTGACGACCTATTTTCTTCATCAGAATCATTATTTCAGGTAAAGACATTGGCCAAAATGAAATATAAAGACGAAGGACTAGTAGAATTCAATAGGCTCAGAGAACAGAGGTTCCAAACTCTGCCACTGTACCTATTGGCTACTACCCCGACAACTCAGTCAAGCGAGCCTGAACAACGAATTATCGACAAACCTCCTGCTACAGAGGAAATCCCCGAAAAGGAAAAAGAGCTAGAATAGGAGACAGAGCAAGAGAAAGAAAAGAAACATGACAGTGAATATATTGATCTAGATACGCAGATTGATCCCAAACTCCTCAAAGAGTGGCAACAATTTGACTCTATTATAAGCAATCCTGAGACTTCACAAGGGTTCGGCACACCTCAAGTAACAGTCGGTCAAGAAACAACAACAACTACGGTTCCAATTGAAGGAACCAGCGGCCTATCCATCAGCAAAGATGCAGAAATAATTCCTAAAGATCCATCCGATCAGATTGTTTTGCAGATAGAAGACATACCACCATTAGATGTCTTTTACAGTCCCAAACACAGGGTTGTGGTGAAAAGACAGAGAAAAAGGAGGAGACTTGATCAATCTTCCCTTTTACCAGAACAAACAGAGATGGCTAATGTGGTGTGGAAGGAGGAATTTAACCCTTCTGATGACCATACAAAACTTTCTCAATATGCCAGAGCTTATTCGGCAGCCACCATGGATAAAACCTCAGAAGTAAGCAATCTACTTAAGGAAAGAGATCAAACAATTGTTTCATTGTAGTCACAAGTGTCCGAAGCACAGCGGAAAATAGAGCAATTAGAACAACAACTATCAACACAACAACAGGTAAACAATCAATTAAAGGAGCAATTGCTTAAGGAGAAGCAGAGGATAGACTTAAGCGCAGTACAGAAACACAAGGAATTATCCGAGGCATTGGCCAGGTTGAAGACAATGAATGAACAAATGAGTAAGACTAAAGATGAGCAAATCGCTCAACTAACACACCACGTAGAAAAGTTCAAGAGTCTTCCTCAACCAGCAGAGTTCAGAACCAAAGCTCTCCAAATCAACAAAGCATTGATTACACGGTTAAAACTGCTATGTCACAACATTTCTCTGGTTGAGCCTCTTTGTGAAATTACTGCGTCAATAGTTGACAAATCAGTCGACGCCAAGCAGGATTTGGAACAGGCCGATGAAACTTTGACCAATTTTTTGGCTTGGCAAGACACCAGTGAAGGGCGACCCGCGAATCTGCCTAAAATTCTACAGTCACACAAAGTAATCCTTTTTCTAGAATGGCAATCACAACTGATGAAAGCAGAAAGAGAAACCTCAAGATGTAGATTATCAACCAGTAATTTAATTGAGTTAATCAATGACACTCTTTATCTGTCTAACATGATTTCATAGTGCTCTCCACGTAAGTTGACGTCAGCCAAAGCCTTGGAACAAACATGCAATCAAGAATTGGAGAAGAATGGACGATTAATCGCCGGCATCCAAAGTTTAACTTGGGATACCTTTTGGTTTTTCTTAATTAAACCATACAGTCAGAGGGCCGCACTCAAATGTTTAACTGATGCCATCAATTGCATGATTCCCGAAATCCAAGATGCCACATACTCAACTCAACTACATTCTCGTCTGAGTCGCCCTCCAGAATTGCAACCGATGCTTGCTATCTGCTAGCTCAAGCCAAAGGGAGATCATCCGAAACAATGAATCATGCTGCCGACTGCAAACAAGCCGATTTTGAGGAGATACTCATAATGTAGTTGTACCAATTAATAGCATTTTTATTTTGTAATTAGTTAGCCTAATTAGTATTTATAGGCCCTTTCATGCATTTAGAAAGGGTCCTCAGTTTTTGTATAAACTCAAATCAGTAAGTCACACTATTGTGCTTCTGATCTATTTTTATGAAGACTGGGCCAGTATTCTGAATTTTAACGAAGAAAGCTTTGATGACATGTGCACTATTGCCTTATTGTGGAAGTGTTTCTAAGTTAGAAGAAGGAATTTGAATGCGATTGATATCGGGAGTGATTCAAATAACATATGCTACTATTATCTATGCTCTTGCCTCATTCTTTCATGTGAATCAACATTTATTTAATCTTGCTATCATTGGATATATGTATGTGTTTTAACAACAATCCTTATACTTATCACTATTGAATGTCTAAGGAGTGTTATTCTTTCAATCATATTTATGTCTATGATATATATAAAGAATAGTGTAATAATGTTTTCTGGATTACTTTGTTCAACTACTTGAACAAAGTAATTATCATATGAATAAATGTCTTTGTTTACCAATAGAGTCATCTATATGCCTGTTTGTGTATAAAGATCATCAAAAGTTACACTAAAGCATAAATTTCCCGGGATAGGATAGTTGTTCATAATTTTACTTTTAGATTAAATCATTCATTCGTTATCATTAGATATTAAAGAATCAACCACTTATCCATCCTATTTACCAATCATTGGGAAACTGGTCCCATTATTTCCAGTCAGAGCCACCACACCAAACGGAAAATGAGCTGCCTTTAAGGTCTGGACCGGGTGGTTTTCCCCGATGTTGTTGCAGCAATTTTCGAGGCATCAACATTTTTGGCGCTAGAAATAGGGCATGAACTATGAATGGCAAGCAAACCCAAACATATAACCCATTCTGAGAGTAAATATCCCTCCACCTCACCTCGGACCTCCCATTTGCATACTGGAACACCAGTATTCAAACGAGAAGAAGAGGAGTCAACCACAACTGCTCAAACCCATCATACTTCAGAACGATTAAGTCCTGAGTCCTCTGAAGTATAGTCTCTTATCCAAAAACTTCAAGGCTTTTCAATATCACCACAGAAATCTGAGGTATCTCAAGGCAGTCAGACTTCGCAATTCAACCTACCTCACCCTCTCACTAGACTTCAAAGCGGAAAGCTCAGTATTGGACCTACTGAGTTGCCTTTACCAAAAAGGAAAAGGGCAAAAAAGAACACTGAAGGATCTGACAGTGAGACTTTCTCATCATCATCCTCCATCTCATCTTCTCTAGTGTGAAGTCAGCCATCCACCCCACCATTACATATTGTTGTTCAACAGGGATCAGGAACTTCAACATCTCAACCTCAGACCTCAATATCAACTCCTTCCCAAATATCTGGAACTTCATCAGCAATATCATCTGCTATTAGTTTTACAATGGCTCAGAATCCATGGAGTAGTCCTGGTGCGATCAATATGCCTGCACCACTACACCAATTTCCAGATTCTCCTGAAAAATGGTTGCCAAAATTTAATCCAGATACAGGGACACCAGCCGAGGAGCATATTAACAATTTCATGTTATCCGTTAATTTGAAAGGAGTGACAGAGGAAGATGTTGTCGTTAGGCTTTTCCCTTATAGCTTACAAGGATCAGCTGGGTTTTGGTATTTTTCCCTGCCCTCTGGATCCATTACTAGTTGGAACATTTTCCAAGAACAGTTTCTGACTAAGTATGGTGATGATAGATCTTTAGCAACGTTAATAATGATCTCTCAAATCTTAGGATAGAATCTAAAAAACCTATTAAGGAATTCTAAAAAACCCACGATTCAATAAACTCTTGAATAAGATTCCAACCGCCTCTAAACCAAGTGAGAAAATCATAAGTGAATGGTATATAACAGCCCTACCTTCAAATATAACGATTTTTGTAGACAGAGCTGCTAAACCAACTTTAGTTGTGAACATGAAAGAGGCGCTTGTTGTAGAGAAATGCATTATTGCTTTAGAAAAGAAAGTTGATCTTGAAGATAGGAAATCCAAAAAAGTTTCTTTTAAAGATGATTCAAAGAAGAAAACCCCTAAAGATCCATATGATATGGAAGGTTTACAAAAAGTACTCAAGACTATGTCAAATGAAATGGTTGAGATCAAAAAGCAAGTAGTTGAAACTTCAACAAAAAGGCCATTTAGAAATTTTAAGAAACCTGAATCAAAACCACCAAATGCCATATCTAATGCAGACTCAGATCCCGAAGAGGAAGAAGAAGATGAAACAGTCTTGCCATCCGAGGAACCAGAAGAAGAAGAGACTGTTGAATGCCATGGGATGTGGGATTTTATTTTACCCAACTCCGATACAGAAAATGAACAAGAAGCTTTTCTGGTGACTACCAGAAGTAAAGGTACTCTTGAACCTGTTCAGGCAACTTCAAAGAAAAGGAATGCAAGTACCACTACTACCAAAGAAAAGGTTTCCACAAAGAAAGCCGCACCAATACCATCCCAAAATCAGCCATCATCTTCAAATTCACCTTCAACATCTAAGACATTAGTAGTTACAGATTCTATGGACTACAATATTATCGAAGATATGAAGAAGACTAAGGCAAATATTACTATGTTTGAACTTAGCAAACTCAAACATCAACAGAAATTACTTCTTAAGGAGCTAAATGTTGTACCTTCTTCACCTCTCCCTAATGTTGTATTGTCCAAAGCTGCTAATGATTCAGGTCAACCACCCCCTGGTAGGGTAGAAGCTACTGATGCAGTTTTAATTGGGGATAGATCAAATTCTCATACTCCTCCTTTCCTCTTGACCTATGAGATCTATAATAGAAATCTACACAACTGTTTGATTGACTCAGCGGCCTCCTCTAATATAATGCCAGCTTTAGTTTGTTCCAAATTGAATATTGAACCCCAAAAGTCAGCAATTCATATTGTATAGTTGGATAGAACTAAGGTCCAGGTTTTAGGGGAAATCAACTCAGTAACTATCAGGCTATCAGTTGATCCAAGAGTGGTTTAGAGAATTGATATTTTAATTGCTGATATACTTGAATTCTATGGGTTGATTTTAAGTAGAGATTGGTCTGAAAAACTCCATGGTTATATTTCCACTGATTGGTCCCATATGTGGTTACCTTATAAAGGAAAGCCAAATCAGATCAAAATCGATCGGGAGAAACACATGACCCATACTGTTACCGAATTCAAACAAGAAAATCAACCAATAGCATTCAACAACAATATTTTGGAGAATTAGTCATCTGAATCATTCTTTGGCAATTTCACTGCCCAACCATCTCCTTTCCCAGTTAATAATTTCACATCTCAAATCGAAAACTTCTCACAAACAGATAGGTCAAGATGTGTTAATATCGCTGAGGAAATTGTAAATAAAATTGTTAATAATTCTTTATTTTGGTCACTATACTTTGATGGGTCTAAATCTAGTGAAGATGCAGGAGCAGGATGTATTTTAGTTAGTCCTGAGGGAGAAAAAACTATGTGATCATGCAGATTGGAATTTGAATGCACAAATAATACAGTTGAATATGAGGCCTTAGTTCAAGGACTTTACAAAGAAATTGGTCTCAAGGTCCAATATCTGAAGGTGTTTGGTGATTCAGAAATTGTTATCAAACAAGTTAGAAACTCAATTCATTGCCTTTCTGGTCATCTCAAACACTATCAGTCTTTGGTACAGGAACTCATACCTCAATTTTTAGTATTCAACATTTCTCCCATCCCTAGGTCCCAAAACGCAGCAGTCAATTTGCTAGCTAACATTGCCTCCAAACTCCTACCATCCGAAGATTATAGCCCAGACAGATTTTCAGTAGAATTACTTTTTAGACCATCAATTCCCGATAATGTCACCAATTGGCGAGTGTTCAATCATGATGAAGACATTTTAAATTTCTTGACTTCAAATAAGTCCTATGATGATCAAATCATTGATTAAAGTGATCATGACCTTCAAATGAATGAAAAACAAGAAGAAAACTCAATACCTAAACCAGTGGGCAAAGTTGAGGTTCTTTATGATATTAAAGACAGGTTTAAACAGGTGACCAATTCAAAACTCCAGAGTTCTACTTTAAGATTTGAATTGATAAACCTAGGTACTGAGGAAAACCCTCAAAACATCAATTTGGGATTAGGACTTTCTTTAGAAGAAAGAACAACATTCATTAGATTGTTACGAAAAAACAAATATGTCTTCTCTTGGAAATATGATGATTTGAAAACATACGATGCATCAATCATTCAACATACTATTCCAATGCTTTCTGAACAAAATCCAGTGCAACAAAAGCTAAGAAACATTCATCCTAACCTAGAGAGTCAAATAAAGGCTGAATTAAATAAACTCTTGAAGGCTAAGATAATTTTTCCTGTCAGACATTCAAACTGGGTGTCCAACATGGTGCCTGTTAGAAAGAAAAATGGCGATATCAGGATTTGCATCGATTTCAGAAATCTTAATAAGGCAAGCCAAAAAGATAACTTCCCTTTACCTACCATGGAGTAGACACTCCATTCTGTAGCTGGTTCTGAGTTGATGTCTTTTTTAGACGGTTTTTCAAGATATAACCAAATTTTGGTCCATCCTGATGACAGGGTTAAAACTACCTTCAGAACTAAGTGGGGAACTTATGCTTACCAATGCAGGAGCTACATTCCAGAAAGAAATGGACATAGCATTCAAAGGATTGATTAATAAATCAGTATTTATCTATTTAGATGATATTACTGTATTTTCCAAGAAAAGGTCTAATCATTTACATGATTTAAAACAAATCTTTGAACACTACAGAAGGTATGGTATCTCGCTTAACCCAAAGAAGTCCTTTTTTTCTCTTAATCAAGGAAAGCTTTTAGGCTTCATTGTTTCAAAGGATGCTATCTATATTGATCTGGATAGAATTAAAGAGATTTCTGAAATTCCATTCCCTCATAATAAAAAATCCATGCAGTCATTTTTGGGTCAAATTAACTTTGTCAAAAGATTTGTTCCAGATTTTTCCCAGATTATTTTATCATTGCAAATGATGATTAAGAAAAATTCAGTGTTTAAATGGGGACCTACAGAAAAAGAGGCATTTGATTCTACCAAGCAATCAATCATAAATTCCCCTGCTTTAAGCACTCCCAATTTTTCAAATCACTTCCTACTATATACCCTCGCATCCGCTTCGTCTTATGCTGGAATATTGACTCAAATTAATGATCGAAACTTGGAAGCACCAATCTCATTTTACAGCTCAAATCTTCAAGGTGCTGAACTAAACTATTCGGAAGTTGAAAAACAAGCCTTTGCTGTGTACAAAGCCATTAAACACTACAAGCCCTTCCTCTTAAAAGCTCACACAAAAGTTATAGTTCCTTTTTTAGCAGTAAGACAATTACTAGCTCAAAGGGAATTAGGAGAAAAGAGAGCAAATTGGGTCGCATCATTACAAGAATATGACTTAGAAATTAAACCAACAAAGATTGTCAAAGGCCAAGGTTTTTGCAAGTTGTTAGTAGGAGCATCCAATATTCAAGAACCTGAAGGTACAGAAGATACTGAAGAAATCAATCAGATAAGTATCACAGATCCTAAATCACAATATGTAGATCTGATTTTCTATTTAAAAAATGGATACGCTCCTTCTAATCTTTCCTATAAAAACAAATGTGCCATCAGATTGAAGGCAAAAAAATTCATAATTGTAGATGATGTATTGTTTAGGCGAAATTATGATTCAATTTTATTAAGATGCTTAGAAAAACCTGAAGCACAAAAAGTTTTGCAGGAACTACATGATGGACCAGCAGGAGGAGATTTTGGAGCTGATACAACAGCTCACAAAATCATTCACGCTGGATATTATTAGCCCACCTTGTTCAGAGATACTCATGAATATGTAAGGAAATGCCAAAGTTGTCAAACATCCAGTGGAAGACAAAGAAATCCAGCTTTCCTTTGCAACCAGTTAACATTAAACAACCTTTTGAGCAATGGGGATTGGACATCATTGGAGAAATCACTCCCCATTCCTCCAAACAGCATAAGTATATCCTTACCGCCACTAATTACTTTACTAAGTGGGTTGAAGCAATTCCTTTGAAGACAACGAACTCTGAAGCAATCATGGAATTCATAGATCAATTCATTATTACCAGGTTTGGTGTTCCAAATGCTCTTGTTTTTTACAATGCATCTTATTTCTCTGGAAATTCTATATTTGAGTTTGCTATCAAAAGGGGATTTAAATTGAAGTATTCTGCAAATTACTACCCTCAGGGTAATGGTTTGGCAGAATCCACCAATAAAAATATTATTAAGATTATTAAGAGAACTATTGAGCAGAATCATAAAAACTGGCATAAATCTTTGATATTTGCACTATGGGCTGACAGAATAACACAGAAGGCCTCCATAGGCACTTCACCATTTAATCTAGTATATGGAAAGGAAGCTGTCATACCAGCAAATTTAGTACTTCCATCTCTAGCTTTAGTGCAGTTTATTGAAGAAAGTCCCTCATCTTCTATTCAACTAAGACATGATCAAAATTTAAAACTAGAAGAAGAAAGGGAAAAAGTAAGGATTATACATGCAAAACATCAGCAAATTATCAAGTCATCTTTTGATACAACTTCAACCAGTTCAAAGCAATTACAAGTTGGTCATCTAGTTTTGAAATGGGACAAAGCCCATGAGGATAAAGGAAAACAAACTAAGTTCCAGAAAATGTGGCTCGGACCATTTCAAATCAATGAGAAGATAGGCCCTTCTACTTTCATATTGCAAGATCTATCAGGGAAGAGAGATTCTCTTCCTGTTAACGGCCTTATCTTGAAAAAATTCTTCAATTGAGGAGGTAACCCCTTCTCCCTTTGTAAATATTCAATTTTCAGCAAAATTTTTGTACATAGCTTATATTTTTTAGGATTTTGGAACATAAAGTTGTAAGAAGCTTTCCATTGATCTTTGCTATATTGAAAAAGTTTCTCAAAAGAAATAGTTCTGATATTTTCTTTTAAAAAATGGAAGCCTTAAACGAAAGGAAAATTTCTAGGAAATTAGGTAGATTTAGATTCTGAAACCCCATTTTATTTTTGTGAAATCTTCTCAAGCTTTAGAACTACTGTAAATCATTTTAATGTTTTTAAACAGCCTGAAAACTATTATCAATACAAAATAGAAACTGATTCAATCTTAGCATCTTCAACTCTTATCCTGTCATCCATCTTCTCTTAAGGAGAAAATTGTTCATCCCATTCATCAAAGTTTATAATTACTCATAGTGTAATTCTAAAATATGTAAGATATAAAAGATAAGAGGTCTTATTACAAGCCTTCTTACCATGATCATTAGGGGAATAGTTTAACTGACATTACCAATACTACATATCAAAACAGGGTAATGGCTTATAATTATAAGACAAGGGGTCCAATCACGAGCCAGCTTGTTCAGTTAAATTACAACCAGTGAATGGCATTGTCAAACAGTTGGCCACCAAACTAGGACAATGGCTTTTTATCTTACAAAATAAGGAAAAAGGAAAAACTAATACAAAATATGGAGACATATTTATGAATTCATTCTTTTTAATTATACTCTGAAATGGATGGGATAATGAATGATCAAACGGTTAAAAGGTATCCCTGTCGAGACTGTAGACGTTTGCTGGCAGCAGAGGCTCTATCTATGACAAAGGAGTCATTATAAATTTAAGTTGGAAAAGTTTTTGTTTTATCATTATCAACCAATTAAGGCTAATTTAAAACATAGAATGTATTTAATTTTAACATGAGAAGAAAATAGCAGAAATAGTTATCATTATATTCAGAATTTATGATTGCCTAGTTATATTAGAATTTTTCCTAGTTAAAGTTTCCAGTTTAAGAAAGTTTATATATTTTAACATTTCTCAGAGATAACTGCTTCTCCCAGTGAATCGCCAATTGTTGTGCTGTACAACAACCCCCCATTTCATAAAATTTTTCTTGAAAAAATCATAATATGAAATGGGTCCATTTTAAAAAACTTAGATGCGTGAATAAATTGGTATCAACCCATCTTTTGAAAAATCCTCATCAAAAGGTCCAATGGAAATGATATATTATAAACCTTTTGATTAATAATACAATAGGTCTTTTAAATAATTACAAAGGTCTTTATAATTACGATAAAGCAATCGCAAGATCGCATATCGTAATAATAAGAAAACATATCTAAAAGACCCATTAACTACTCTGATCCGAAAAAGGAAATCGCTATCGGATATCAGGGAAGGCAAAACACATCATATATAGAAAACACCTCCCCCATTCCTCTGATGCGATAAAAGGCATCGCCATCGGAAATCAGCCTTAACAACCCAGCATATGAATTGTGACACCTCCAAATATTCCGATGCGATAAGGCGTATCGCCATCGGAGATCGGCGATTTCGCAATGGCATAAGTAATATGACCCGAGCCCATCCTCGAGTGCGATACATTAAATCAAGGTGCGTGTTTCGAAACATATTTGAAAGGCTTGCATGCATTGTATCACCCTTTGGTGATCGAGGGATATTTTGGACTATTATGAAAACCTTTCTGTTCACATTACCAATCATCGTTTGCGATTTAATTCAGATTATCCGCCAAAAATCTAAGCCACGCTTGAATGGATCATTCACCATATAAACATTATGATGGGTATTTAAAAGCTCCCTTACCATGATTGACAGGTTAACGGCCAATTAATGAAGCAGTTATGCCGAGATTTTCCACTTAGATTCTATATGCGGCAGTTTCACTATAATCTTTGATTATTCGCTAGTTGATATAACTCTTTCATATTGGCTCATTCTACCTATTTCCCTGTATCACGTTAGTTTCATTCCTTGTGTAGAACTTCGCCGAAATAACAAATTTGAAACGAATAGCAAAGAAATCCAAGAGATCCGCGGCAGCAGCGGCCCCTACAGTAATAGTGCATCCAACCAGTGATCCAGGACCAATTAAAAAAGGCCTAATCTCAGCACTACATGTCTCGGTCTTGGAAATACAAGCTATCAAAGCATCTATAATTTAATTGAAGTAGAGGATCCTGAGGAAGTGTCGGAAGAAGCTACTGCAGACTCAACTAATAAATCAGAAGCTTCCCTGAAAGACTTATCCGGCTCATATTTGCACAAGATAGCAGCGCGGGAGAAAATTCTTCCATACACTGATGTAGTCAGATGGGTGGTTGAAGAAATCCCAGTTTCAAATAGAACGTTTTGCATGGCAGACGGAAGAATGTTTGGTTCATTTCAGCCTGATGACTTAAGGAAGATGTACCATTTACCCGAACCCGAGAAGAAATACAACAAAACATTTCTGGAGAAATTCGTAGCAGAGAATGAGACTGAATCAGCCCCAATCAAACAATGGAGACAGAATCCCGCAAAGCACAAACATGAATCATCGGGTAAGTACTCCATGGATTCATTATCATCTCATTACTGTTATGCTGGGGCAATGATGTGTAGGATGTGGGGAATGCACGATTCAACAAAGTCTACTATTGAAATGGTTCCTTTAATGGAAGCGGCAGTTAATAGTTATGTGACGGATTGGGCAAACATATTGTCCGATAAATTAGCCACTGCAATTCTTGACTTCAGAACATATGCACGTAAAACCACCAGAACAATTCCCCTTTTTATTATAGTGCTTATATTATGGATACTCTTTGCTTTAATTCCGAATACCCGGTACTCAGGTGGAGATGGACTGCACAGGACCCTAAGCCAATCCACATTTATCATCAGATGTTATGGAAGGCACATTATAAAGACCACTTGTACCAAATATGTAATGGTTTCATGTTACCTATCTATTATGCCATTTTTGATAAGCCTACCCCAAGGATTTCTGAGGAGGCAGCAATTGACTTGACTGCTGTAGGGAATTGGTTTGGGGAAGTTCACATATATAAGGGTTTATGGTAGCCTCGCAAAACCCCATGTCCTTCCTTTGTATATACCGGATAATTTGTTGGCTCGAGAGTTGGCCTACCAGATAACCACAGCAGGAACATCCAAAACTCTTAGGAATTCTAAAAAGCAGTCATCGACTACATTTCCTTTGAGGTGCAATGTTTACACTCTACATGATTACAAACATGCGGAGAAAGAGATAGAAAAAATAAACATGCTCAATGTGGAAACCATCCCTAACAGGTAATAAGACCCAAGGAAAGTTGCCTATAATGTGCTTGAACAAGCCAAACTTACAAAGTTTGACCATGAAAAAGATCAATTTGAAGACCTGTTTTCTTCATCAGAATCATTATTTCAGGTAAAGACATTGGCCAAAATGAAATATAAAGATGAAGGACTAGTAGAATTCAATAGGCTCAGAGAACAGAGGTTGCAAACTCTGCCACTAGACTTATTAGCTACTACCCTGACAACTTAGTCAAGCAAGCCTGAACAGCGAATTATCGACAAACCTCCTGCTACAGAGGAAATCCCCGAAAAGGGAAAAGAGCCAAAACAGGAGACAGAGCAGGAGAAAGAAAATAAACAGGATAGTGAATGTGTTGATCTAGATACACAGATTGATCCCAAACTCCTCAAAGAGTGGCAACAATTTGACTCTATTATAAGCAATCCTGAGACTTCACAAGGGTTCGGCACACCTCAAGTAACAGTTGTTCAAGAAAAAACAACAACTACGGTTCCAATTAAAGGAACCAGCGGCCTATACATCAGCAAAGATGCAGAAATAATTCCTAAAGATCCATCCAATCAGATTGTTTTGCATATAGAAGACATACCACCATTAGATGTCTTTACAGTCCCAAACATAGGGCTATGTTGAAAACACAGAGAAAAAGGAGGAGACTTGATCAATCATTTCTTTTCCCAGAACAAACAGAGATGGCTAATGTGGTGTGGAAGGAGGAATTTAACCCTTCCGATGACCTTACGAAACTTTCTCAGTATGCTGGAGCTTATTCGGCAGCCACCATGGATAAAGCCTCGGAAGTAAGTAATCTACTTAAGGAAAGAGATCAAACAATTGTTTCATTGTAGTCACATGTGTCTGAAGCACAACAGAAAATAGAACAGTTATAACAGCAACTATCAACACAGCAACAGGTAAACAATCAATTAAAGGAGCAATTGCTTAAGGAGAAGCAGAGGATAGACTTAAGTGCAGTACAGAAACAAAAGGAATTATCCGAGGCATTGGACAATTTGAAGACAATGAATGAACAAATGAGTAAGACTAAAGATGAGCAAATCGCTCAACTAACACACCAAGTAGAAAAGTTCAAGAGTCTTCCTCAACCAGCAGAGTTCAGAACCGAAGCTCTCCAAATCAACAAAGCATTGATTACACAGCTAAAACTGCTATGTCACAACATTTCTCTAGTTGAGCCTCTTTGTGAAATTACTGCGTCAATAGTTGACAAATCAGTCGATGCCAGGAAGGATTTGGAACAGGCCGATGAAACTTTGACCAATTTTTTGGCTTGGAAAGACACCAGTGAAGGGCGAGCCGCAAATCTGCCTAAAATTCTAGAGTCACACAAAGAAAACCTTTTTCTAGAATGGCAGTCAAAACTGACGAAAGTAGAAAGAGAAACCTCAAGATGCAGATTATCAACCAGTAATTTAATTCAGTTAATCAATGACACTCTTTATCTGCCTAACATGATTTCACAGTGCTCTCCAGGTAAATTGACGTCAGCCAAAGCCTTGGAACAAACATGCAATCAAGAATTGGAGAAGAATGGAAGATTAATCGCCGACATCCAAAGTTTAACTTGGGATACCTTTTGGTTTTTCTTAATTAAACCATACAGTCAGAGGGCCGCACTCAAATGTTTAACTGATGCCATCAGTTGCATTATTCCTGAAATCCAAGATGCCACATACTCAGCTCAACTACATTCTCGTCTGAGTTGCCCTCCAGAATTGCAATCGATGGTTGCTATCTGCCAGCTCAAGCCAAAGGGAGATCATCCGAAAAAATGAATCATGATGCCGACTGCAAACAAGCCGATTTTGAGGAGATACTCATAATGTAGTTGTACCAATTAATAGCATTTTTATTTTGTAATTAGTTAGTCTAATTAGTATTTATATGTCATTTCATGCATTTAAAAAGGGTCCTCAGTTTTTGTATAAACTCAAATCAATAAGTCACACTATTGTGCTTCTGATCTATTTTTATGAAGACTGGGCCATTATTCTGAATTTTAATGAAGAAAGCTTTGATGACATGTGCACTATTGCCTTATTGTGGAAGTGTTTCTAAGTTAGAAGAAGGAATTAGAATGCGATTGATATCGGGAGTGATTCAAATAACATATTTTACTATTATCTATGCTCTTGCCTCATTCTTGCATGTGAATCAGCATTTATTTAATCTTGTTATCATTGGATATATGTATGTGTTTTAACAACAGTACTTATCACTATTGAATGTCTAAGGAGTGTTATTCTTTCAATCATATTTATGTCTATGATATATATGAATAATAGTGTAATAATGTTTTATGGATTACTTTTTTCAACTACTTGAACAAAGTAATTATCATATGAATAAATGTCTTTGTTTACCAATAGAGTCATCTATATGCCTGTTTGTGTATAAAGATCATCAAAAGTTACACTAAAGCAGAAATTTCTCGGGATAGGATAGTTGTTCATAATTTTACTTTTAGATTAAATCATTCATCCGTTATCATTAGATATTAAAGAATCAACCACTTATCCATCCTATTTACTAATCATTGGGAAACTGGTCCCATTATTTCCAGTTGGAGCCACCACACCAAATGGAAAAGGAGCTGCCTTCAAGGTCCAGACCGGGTGGTTTTCCCCGATGTTGTTGCAGCGATTTTTGAGGCATCAACAAGTTATTAGTTATATAAGCATGTGAACAATTTTTTGACATATGAAGAGAAGGAAAATTGATTTGGAAAATATTTAAGCTTGTGGATCTAGTTTGAAATATTGTGAAAAGTGGTCCACACTAGATTGAAGAAGGAGGTGGGTGCCTCCTTCGAGGTTGGTGCCTCAATTAGGTTGATGTCTACTATAAGTTAAAGCTTGCACATTTTCAAGTTTGGTGCCTCAATCAGGTTGATGTCTACTATAAGTCAAAGCTTGCACATTTATCTTATTTCAAGTGAGTGCTTGCAAATTATTTGAGTTTAGCGCCTTAATGAGGTTGTAGCCTATTGCAAGTGGGTCCTTGCACACTTTGGGTGTTGGTACTTGCAAATATATGTAAATAGATTGAAGAAGAAGACAAAAATAATGTGTGGTTTTGTCTTGCAAGGGTTTCCACATAAAATCTTGTGTTCTCTTGTGTTAATATGATCATGGCTTCTTAATGCATCGTTTCATTTATTGTTATGATGTACATTTCTACATGATTATTTATTGTGAAATGTTTTGAAATGATAATGTTTCCATTACACTGGTTCACCCCTCCCCCCCTCTTCCTCAATGTGATCTTTATCCCGAGAGATTAACCAGTATTTAATCATCTAGCATAATAGGTTATAGAATACTAGCATATTTCTGCAAGGTCCAGGTATGTATCTAGCATACACATATCTCATACCTATACTAATAATTCTTATAAGAATCAACTACATAATTTAATCACTCAAAAGGTAGGTTAATAACATAATGTAAGAGAATAGGATCAAGGAGGGGGGATTACATACACCCATCCCTCAGAAATTAAAAATAAAAAATAAAAATTCCTAAAATTAGAGTCAAGAGGATACAAGTAGTATGATAATAAGGCATAAAAAATAGGGAGAAGGATGTAGCCTACCAAAATTTAAGTAAATCAATCAGGGATATCGCTTTCCATCTAGAGTCCCAAACTAATATATAGTCTCATATCCTCCCTAACCTACTTCTACTCCCATCCTATCTATCCTTTATTACAATATATTATGGCATCAACTATGCTGATCTAACTAATGATAGAGGAAGATGGGAATAACATCGACTATATCAACCTAACTTCCCTGGCATGTAACTATCAATCGTCGTCACACTTTTAGGGGAGCATGTCCTTCACTAGCATCCCATGATTCCCATATTGGAGGTTACATGGTGGGAAATGCCTCCACCCTTCCTCAAATAAATAAGGTCAACACCCTAACATGGACCACACTACATTGCTAATTTGGATACTTTCCATTATATAATTAAGTCAAGAAATTCATGTCACCTACAATCTACACTTTACGTCATGTCATAATAGTGCATATCAAGTAAATATAAAATATAATAAAACTATGTACCTCATACCATTCCTTGTTGGATGTCTCGACATCCACCCTGTTGTAGCTAATTTTCACTCATGAGTAATTATCATAGCCTTTATATGAAAATTCACTCCATTCCTGTAGGGAATACGATAGGTTACATGGTGAGAAATGCCTCCACCCTTCCTCAAATAAATAAGGTCAACACCCTAACATGGACCACACTACATTGCTAATTTGGATACTTTCCATTATATAATTAAGTCAAGAAATTCATGTCACCTACAATCTACACTTTATGTCATGTCATAATAGTGCATATCAAGTAAATATAAAATATAATAAAACAATGTACCTCATACCATTCCTTGTTGGATGTCTCGACATCCACCCTGTTGTAGCTAATTTTCACTCATGAGTAATTATCATAGCCTTTATATGAAAATTCACTCCATTCCTATAGGGAATATGATAGGTTACATGGTGGGAAATGCCTCCACCCTTCCTCAAATAAATAAGGTCAACACCCTAACATGGACCACACTACATTGCTAATTTAGATACTTTCCATTATATAATTAAGTCAAGAAATTCATGTCACCTACAATCTACACTTTACGTCATGTCATAATAGTGCATATCAAGTAAATATAAAATATAATAAAACAATGTACCTCATACCATTCCTTGTTGGATGTCTCAACATCCACCCTGTTGTAGCTAATTTTCACTCATGAGTAATTATCATAGCCTTTATATGAAAATTCACTTCATTCCTGTAGGGAATACGATATATTTCTTACGACATTAAAAATATTATGTAAACTAAACTCAATCGCTTGGGAAATTTTGTTTTAAACAAAGATTCAATCCAATCCCATGCAAATCTCATGTTTTATGTGAAAAAATTGTACTCACCATCGAGCAAGAAACCAAACAATTAATCTGGTTAAAAAATTAGCACGACACATGCCATAGTTCATATTGATCTCGGTCTATGGATCATATTTCCATTGTGCAAAAACAATGTGGAGGTTAGCACTTGAAATTCTACATGACATATCTAATGGTCCATATCACTTTCATTTAACTATGTATGATTAGTATCATAAACAAAATAGCATACTAGCTAATCGTATTGGAATCACCTGATGTGATACAATGGTTGGAAAACATTTAATTTAATGAGTTATTTAATGTGTGGAAAACTTGCTTGTTGAATAACCATGTTGTCATCACATGATTTAATCTAACAACTCAATTCTGGTGTAATCCCCCAATGAATGCTCAACATCGGGAAGAAACATAATCAAATATTAACTCTGCTATGGTTGCTTGATGAGATACAATGATCATAATACAATTGATTTAACACCTCATATTTATGTTGAATAATAACTCGCTCACTAATTAACATTGCTTCCACCACCCGATGTGATATGATGGCTTGTGTTAAATCACATCAATGATCATGACTTAAATTGTGGATTGAATAATGAATAATGTGATCCATCTAACAACCAATTTTGTTTTAATCTGATGTATTAGGTTTTGAATATTTCTCACTCGTGTAGGAATTTATAATGAACCCACTCTAAATGTGAAGTAAATGCCTTGTACTAGTTTGTTAATTAGGAATGTATATTAAAACTAAACTTCTATCAAATTAATAACCCCTGCAAATTTTAATTCCTCTTGGAGTTATGTTTCTTGTAGTAGATGGCTCATGTTCTAACTTTTGGCTAAACTTAAGGGAAAAACCCACAAACCACCTGTTAGCTACCTATACCAATAGGTTTCATATTTCATGATTGGCAAAGAAAGTTCCAAATATGCTCTGCTTTGGTGATACAAAGATCCCATATTTCCAAAAGGAGACAATGTGTGTATATAGCTTCATGTTGATTAAGTTTTGATGGGTGGTCCAACAGCCTAAACTGGATCATGCCATGTTTCAATTTTCTATTGTAGAATAGAGAAAGAAGTCTGTCCAAACTGTGTAATCTTGGCAGACCAGTAGCTAGGTAGAGAAAGTAAGGTTTCCAACTGCTTAATCTGGGACCTTGGAAGCAATAAGGGTAGTTCTAGATAGAAAATCAAAAGAAAAGGCCAAGAGAAAAGAAAAGGCAAATAAGGGTCTGCAAGTCTAAGTGCACCCTCCAAGAAGAAACAAAAAATGCTAGGCAAGTAGATGGGTAGGCAGATGGGGTTGCAGAAATGGCATTTCTTTCAAATGAATCTTGCTGGTCTAATACACAGCAAAGCAAAGGAGCATGACTAACTTCCTTTTTCCCCCTTTTTCACATTTATTACTAACATCCCTTCATCAGTTGTGTTCATGAAAGAAATTAAGGTTTTATGTTGGTTCTTATTCCTTTGAAAGCCACATTTCTTGTCTAAAAATTCTTTTCATTTTGATCTACTCCCTTAGCTAAGTTGTTTCTATATAAACTTAGTGATCTCACTCTTCATTCACCTCTTACATTCATATTAACCCCTAATTCTTATTATCTAAATCCCCTATGTTACCCTTTCCCTATTATTATAAACACTATGGTGTATAAACCCCAAGCATTCTATAAATATCCCTTCCCCCTGGCATTATAGCCATATGATTCACAATCAGGGATTAAATTGACATCTGGTCAGTTTAAGAACCCAAACCTAACCCCTCTTTCCCCTTCAGAAGTTTTCTAAACCATTAAACCCTTCATTTGCTAAAGAACCTTGTAAATAAGCCCATTTTTACCCCTAACCCGCTCATTTGCAAAAATACATGAAAACCCACTTTTTCCCTTTATCCTAAGTTCTGGGCGCTATGCGCGTTTTTACAAAATACATTGAAAAATCATGCAAATCCGCCAAAGTTCTAAGGTCCCCGCCAAGGAAAATTTTAAGGATGGAAAATTTTCTTGAAGTTTAAAACATTGGCGAATCTCACTAATCCCTAATATGCAAATTATAAATGTTTATTGATATATTTGTAAAATTAATCAAATTTATAATTATTTTATATATAGTCTCTCTATAATTTTGGCGATTTTTAAGGTAAAATAATTTTATATTCTAAAATTTGGGCGAATCGTCTTTTATAAAATTGGAAATTGGCGAATCTTTTTTGTGGAAAAATCATGGAAAATTAGCCCACTGGGCGAACATTAGCCCCTAAAATTTTCCATGGTCCCCGCCGGGCGCATTTACCAAAGAAAATATTATTTTATTCCCCGCCAATATCCGTATCGACCTGGCAGCTTAACGATCCGTCGACCGTCGGATCGGGCCCTTTTCATCCGACGGCCCTCATACATATCGGAGCGGCCCCGACGTCCGTAAGATAGCTTCCGATATTTGTCAGAGGGTGACGTCAGGCCTCTGCCACGCGTCACCCCCACATCGTATCGGAGCCCCCTCTGACAATTCAGCTTCCGTATAGAGGGCGGTGCGATATCAAACCGCTTACCGCTTCCGGTTTCCGTTAACCCGCTAGGCCAGTGTCACTACTACCTCATCGCCGCGTCAGCGCCCCCGTTCGCCATTTGCTCCACCTGTCCACCACCTCATCATCCCCGTGGACCACTCTTAAGCCGCCGCATCACCTGATGACGTCATGCTGACGTCATCCGACCTTGACCCCACATGATGACGTCATGCTGACGTCATCCAAAAAAAAGCGCCAATGTTCCAAAAATCCATATTTTGGCCAAAAAACTGTGTTTTTTGCACTTTTTATAAAAACGATTGTTGTTTATTCTGCATGCATTTTACGTCCAAGATCTCACCAACCTGTTGAATTCGACCTGGAGACCGTTGGCGCGCCAAACCCACCTGCATTTGTCACCATTGCCGCAGTATACCAGGTATTTATCCGAATTATCCTCCCTGCGCCTAAGTTTGTCCATAATTCTCCAAGGATAACGTAAAACACTGAAAAAACACATAATTTACCGGAAAATCCTCTGTGCCTAGTCTCCATTTGCAACTGTAAGTTTGAAATTCACCTGCTAAGCCTTGTTTACCCGAGTTTTCACAAACCTGCATTATGTTCGCGCAATCGTGAACGGGGAACCCAAACTGCACCAATTTGCTGTGAAAAAGAGTTTTTAAAGCTAAGCATTCGCCCTATCAGCGCTTGTGCAGTATTTCAATTGCTGCCATCACCATTTTATCCTCTGTTCCTCAGTAAATCACCTCTCTTTTCAAGAATTACTCTTTTGTGTTGCTCTGCACAGTAACACCAGTTTACATACAAACAGAGCTTTAAAGTAACCATGGATGCTCCAGTAGCTCCTGTAGCCTTGAACATTGCTCCTTTAAATGCTCCTTAGAGACAATTGGAATGGCAACCATTAGCAGACCTGGATTATCAGATATCAGAAGAAATGCTAATGCACAGCAAGTACCACATCCACTTGTTAAACGAATTGAAGATTAAACATGAGGCTGGAACAGATGTATTGGGCATTTGGGATTCTTTCCTCCCTCTCTTCAAGCTCCCTCAGGTCAACCAGTTTCCTGACCTAATCCACCTATGTGCTGAATCCTACGACGCCACTCAGAGGGCTGTGATTGACCCTTCAGGCTCAGTTGTTTTCTATGTCACCCCTGAAGCCATCAGAGAGATGTTGCACTTCAAAACTGAGAAGAAATTAGTCCCTTTATCACTAGCTGATCTGATAAAGCAAGGAGCTAAATTGACAGATGCTCAGGTCACCAAACTAAATCAATTATTCATTAACTCTGACACTGTGAAGTACCCTCCCATTTCTCATGTTTACCTTAATCAATTGGGCAGGGACCTTGTAGATATGATCAGTCCCATTCTGGGCTATAATTCTATTGAGTTTGTTGATGAAACTGTGCTGGTGATGATGCTCATGTTTGCCCCTGGCAAGTCTCCAATCTGCTATGACTATGCCACCTACATATCTGACAAAATACATGAGCAACTAATGAACTTGGCAAGGGAAAGGGTGTTCAGATACACCTCTTACATCTATCACCTAATTTTGTATTATCAACATGACAAGTTTCACTTTGCTATGAAGAGAGTGGATGCACAAGGAAATCCAAGGTCAGTGGTTTATTGGTCCTCTGCCTTCCACTGCAGATCTTGCTCTCCATATACTTATTGTGAGTTTATAGACCTCTTCATCCACCCATCCATGTCTCTGCTCATGAGCTCACCTCCTCCTAGACTAACTGATGAGATGCAGAGGATTCTTCAGTTGTCCAAGGCATACAGCATTGGGGATTGGTACTATTACCAACACCACACAGTCATTAGAATATATGGGTGTGAGTTTCCCCCATACAGATTGCCCAGATATGTGCCCATGAGATTATTTTCCCTTGAATACTTCAGGCAGTTTGGGAATGCTGATGTGCTACATTTTTCAGGCAAAGGCAAGAAAGCACAGCTCAAAGTAAGAAACCAATTAGGCCACTTCATTTACAACAAAAGGGATGAAGGTTGGCAAGAAGCAGACAGAATGCTAGAGTCCCTTGGCCTACAGACTAGTTTCCTTTGGAAACCTTATGACCCCAATCACTTCATAACTTTAAGAAGGGTCAAATATAGGCTATCCGGTTATGACCATGTAAGGTTGCCTCACATAGAAAAGTATGCAAATCAAATTAAGTGGAGGAGAGGAACCTTAGAGGAGGCTGCTACACAAGAAGATTTAAATCAAAGAGCAGTTAAAAATATCCAAAAGATGGCTGACTTAGAGCTTTGTGCACAGGTATTTGCTCTTCCAGGCACTCAAGTGGGAGCAGCTGCCTCATCCTCCACAGCACAGCAGCAAACAGCCAAAGCTACTGATCAAACCTCTAGCAAAGGCAAAGAGAAAGAAATGGAGCCAGAGCAGCCACCTCATGAAGAGGTGCAGCATGAACAGGTACAGCAGCAGGAAATGTAGCAACAACAAGAGGAGCAGCAAGAAAAGGAGAAATCAGGGCAGCAAGAAAATATATCACAGGCCCCAGAATCCACCGGGCAGCAAGCTCAGGACACCCTGCCTCCTAGGCAAGAGACAACAGTGGAGGCCTCAGTCCTCCAAACCCCACAAAAAGAAGATATAAGCAGAAAGAGGGACAGAGAGACTCCCCTCACAACATCAACAACTCATGGGGAGAAAAGACATAGAATGAATCCCTTCTCAGAGGAAGAAATGCCTATAGGGAAATCTTTGGGCATGGGCCCACCTAGCATGGAGGCATCGGCAAGTTCCTTCCAGCAGGAACAAGAGAGGACAGTGGGAGGAGAAGTCAGCTCCTCAAGCCAGCAAAGAGGAGCTGAGGTGGGCATCAAGCAGCAGTTCATTGACATAAAGAAGAGGAATGAGCCCATAAGAGTACAGCTATATAATCATTTGTTGAAAATGGCTCCCACTAACCAGCAAAGACTAATGTCCGCATTTGATTTCCAAGAGGGCAAGATGATCATGAGCCACTTCATGCCAGCCGTATCGCAGCCGCAGTCAGCTGCAGATTACATAAGGACCAACCTTGAGGTCCTTCCCAAGGACATCCACCCAATGGACAAAATCGAATTGCATAAGCAAACGGGTGAGATGGTGTATGCCTCCTTGGCAGATAAAACATTGGAGAATTACAGGCTAGAAAATAGCCTAAATAATACAGCTGCACAACTTGAGTTGGAGAGAGCATCCTCTCAAGCAAAGGACAACAGTATCAGAGCCTTGGAGGAGATAATCATAGAACTTGGGCATGATCCCAAGGACATCAAGGCTGTGCAGGCGTTGTTGAAATTGAGAGATGCAGATATGGCAGCATTAAGGAAAATGGTAAAAGTCCCAGCAACCATTCACCCACAAACTAGAGAAGTTTCCCAGCTGAGGCATGACCAAGATGCATCAGCTATGTTGGTGTCCCTATACAAACAGCTCATCCAAACACAAGAAAAATTGGGAGAATCAGAGGCTGCACAGGCTACACTGCAGGCAGCATTACAACAAAAACAAGGAGGACAGACATCTCAACCTCCTCCAGAAATAATTAACCTGGAGGAACCTCCTCAGACTACTGCTCCTCCTACTGAACAGACAGCACCATCTACATCAGCAACTGCACCAACAACAGAGTTGGCTCCAAGCCTGGACATGCAGAAGCTCAAGAATGAAATCCAAGCCCTGGAAGCCCAAATGGCAGAGCTAAATGAGGCCAGGGAGAGTCTAGCCAAGCTCAATGAAAGATATGATAAGTCCAAGCAGACTGTAGCAGAAAAGGGCAGGGAAATAAAGGCCCTTAAGGATAAGATAAAGGAGCTAGAGAAGGAGCTCACACTTGACAAAGTGACAGCTGAGCTTAAGACAGTTTTATGGGCCAACATTGGCCAATCAATCACTGATCAATGGCAATACATTGAGACCATTCATGAGAAAATAGAGCTCATAGGAAAATCACACAGAGAAATCCAAAGATCAAGGGCATCTCTAGGCAATATGCCTGAGGTTGCCAATAGAATGATTAATGTGCTTGATAACAAAACAAGTGCTCAGCTGGCGACAATGGGAATCACAAGCAGAACTGAGACCATCCAGTTGATAAAGAGGGTCCTCACACTAAGAAACCTGGTACAAACGCTGGAAAGAAGAAGCCAGGACATGCAGACAGAGGTAAATAATTTCATGGACAAGTTCACAGCACTACAGGGCAAAGGTCTTCCTAGATTACTGAACAGCGCAGGCAGACTACTTTCACATGAGCATTATGCCAAGAGGGTCAATACATTCGCTACTAATCAGATCACTGAAAGGCCCAGTACCTCAGAAGAAACAGGACCAGCAACAGGACAAAGTCTCTACAACAGGGTAGAGAACTTATTCTTTATAATGAATGAAATTAAACATCTGTTTGAAGTGCCTCCAAACTTCTACAAATACACAGAGGCAGATGAGACTTTAGAGGCAATTCTGAGACATCAATTGCCCACACAGGAATGTTGGACTAAGGCAATACAGATGATATTATAGACAAGAATCCATTCACTAAGTTTTTCATCAAAAAATACAAGTTATCATGCACAGGAAAATTTTAATAAAATCAGCATGCATGGAGAAGAATGGGCTGAGCCAACTCAGCAAAACTATTCGGCCACCAAAGCAGCAGTGACAGTCACAGGTGACAGGGCCGAAAAGCTACAGGATGACAGAGCTACAAAGACACGTCATTCATCATTTATAACAGAGCGTTCAACCGACTCAATGGCCTCCAAAGGTCAAAAAGTTTTCTGACAACATTAAAGAGCATTTATGTTGTATTCAAAGCTGTAATAACTTCTTATCTACTTTCTGTACAAGTTGGTGAATGTATTTATTTCTCAGATGACTCAACGCCTCAGATATTTTGTATGACCGCTTGTATATATTCCCCCCTCGCATAAGTTTGCAGGGGTTGTTGGGGATTTCTTTTCCAGATTTCTTATGCTGTAAACTTTCAGAGAATTAATACAAACCTAATGGAATTTCCAAAGCTCTACGTTATTTGATGCATTGTGGTGTTTAGCTTAATGTTACAGGATTCTTGCGTATTTTGTGAATCAATAAGTTTTCCTTAAACTCTTCGTTATGTGTTTTTGTCATCTTCTCATAGCTCATTCATGTTCTGTGTTTCACAGTTAAATGGCAAGGAAAAAGAATAGTTCCAGGATTTAATCACAGATTACCCTGAACTCAATCTATGCTATTATAAATGTTTTCTTCAGTTACAGTAATAAAGGTGTAATTCTTAATTGCTGCACCTCTACACTATATCTTTCACAGTGATTGTTGTTTCAGGAATTCAAGTTTGCTCCTGTGCAGTATATCTCTTTCTCACACTCCCAGCTTAGTGGAAAATTCTTAATTGCTTTCCACTGGTTAAACACACTTCACCATCACAATTTCAAGTTTGTTTCATGAAGTATTTAAAAGGCCCTGTAATTTCAGCAACTCAACTCAATATTTCAAACAACCTGTAGCCACAGACTCCATAGCCCAATGGATTAGAACTATCTGAAGATTTCCAATTTAGGTACAGAAAGATATCCCTCAACCAAAACATAAACCAAACCCTGAACTCATAACTAGCCTAAAATCTTCACAAAACAGAGACAAACCTTAAAGAGAGAGCCCTCTCTGATTACAGTGTGGCTAGAAGCTGTAATCCAAAGATTGGTTAGTGGTTACCCTGGCCGTATTCCCTTGGGAGTCAAAGGGAACAACTTGGGTGTTAACATAATTGGCGACTCCGCTGGGGACCTCCTCAGGATTTTCTAATTTCTGTACATTTCTTAAAGCTGCTCCAATCAATTTTCATACTAGCTTTAAGATATACACAGTCACTCCAAAATTTTGTCTGGCCCTTGTAGACACAAAAATTTTCTAAAAAGCATACTCAAAAACAAGTTCAGAAGCTGGCTCCCAAGAAGAATCCGCAATATACAAGGTCAAATCCTGACCCAAATCCTCCAACTGCTTTCGAAAATCCTAATACAATCCCTAAGATCATTAGGAAGCAGCAAGAACAGGAAACTCTTGCTGATTTAAGTCCTGAGACAGCTTACCCTAACCCTGTTCCAACTCCAATCAAGGTTCTATTTCGGTCTACCCTTGATTCCCCCAGTTCACCATCCACATCTCAAAGCCCTCCGTTTACACCTCCATCCACTGCACATATTCCCTTGACCAACACTCTAGTTTCTACCGTTCCCACTACCCCTGTTGTACCAGTCATTCATGCTATCCCAGTCATCCCTGTCAACCCTATAAATCCTGCAAATATGGCTAATAGATATGCACCCCTGCAGTTACCTGCCAATGCTGCAGCTCTACCTCAGGACTACCAATCCAAGATCTCATATTTTGACTCCACGGGCCCTTTCACAGCAATTCAGCATGCCAGAAGGATGCAAGACCATTTTGAGAACTATGAAATAGATGATGACAGTGTGAGAATGAGAATCTTTGTTCAGAGCCTCACAGGGGATGTAAGAACTTGGTTTAGATCACTGGCTACAAATACCATCACAACTCCTGATGAGCTTTATCAAGCCTTTACTAACAGATGGGAGAAAAAGAAAGATCACCTGCACATACTTGGTGAATATGATACAATCAAACGAGGTCCTCAAGAGACCGTTTTGGAGTATTGTGCAAGATTCAATAATGTATATAATGCAATACCACAGAATTTAAGACCCCCCCTTGATTTAGCCTTGTACAAATTCCCTGATGGTTTTGACCCTGATATGGCATATCAGTTGAAGGAAAGAGCCCCTGAAACCCTTGAAGATGCCCAAAAGGTTGCTGTCACAGTAGAGGCTAACCTGATTGCCAAAAGAAACAGGGCAAGATTGGAAAAAAGAACCACCTTCAAAGAAGAACCCTCAGCCTTTGACCAAAAACTGGATGCAATACTCACTGGTATGAAGAGATTGGGTGATAGAGTAGAATCAGTTGAGAGAAAGTCATCATGGGAAGCACCACAAAATAACCCTATCAGGAATCCAAATTTTAGGAGAAATCAAAGCCCAAACATTGGCAAAACCGGTTCTGATCCAGACATAAGGCCTCCTTTCCAGGAAAACTATACTGAGGCATCCACTTCAAATGAGCAAACAGATGACACCCACATTAACCTGATGGGCCTGAATGATGAGCAGCAAGTTTTTCTGAGTCAAGAGGATCATAAGGATGATGACATTCAGCAATTCCAAACCAGGTCAGGTGAGTCATTTGACTTTAAACAAGGCTATGACACAACTGTTTATGAAGTTCATAAACAATATAAGCTAAGAAGCAGAACTATAAATGTAACACAGCCTGAAAAAATAAAGGATAACCAGCAGCCCAAAAGAGCCATAGTCACAGAACCGAATGACACAACTGATTCAGTTACAGATGAAATAACCGTTCAAGAAGTCACTGAACCATTGCCTTCAAAACAACAGCCTATGGCTACATCACCCTTGCAGCCCATTCCAAGTAACACTCCTCAAGAGATGAGTAAGAAGGACAAGCCTCAAGATCAAGATGAGAATCAAGAACAAAACCTAGTGAACAAGGAAAAGGTTGACACCCACAACACCAAGATCCAATCTGAAAGACCCTTTGACTTAGAAGCTGAAATTGGAAAATTAAAGGTAGCTATTCCTCTCTCAGAACTAGCCAAGCATGACATTTATAGATAGCAAATCAATAAGTCCCTTCAAATTACGCTTAATAAAGATAATGTCAATGTGTTGGATGACACCCCAGAATTGCTATTCGGTCCAGAGGTTGATGGAAAGACAGCAGTTACAGGGATCTTACCTTTCTATGTCAGCCTGCATGTTCATGATAAGATACTACACAATGCAATGTTTGACTCAGGTGCCTCTCACAACTTGATGCCTAAATCAGTCATGGAAAGATTGAATCTAGACATTACAAGACCATATAAGGACCTATTCTCATTTGACTCCAGCCAAGTTAAGTGTTTAGGTCTGATAAAAGATCTATGTGTGTCCCTAGTTCAGTACCCAAATAAAACAATTCTAATGGACGTTGTAGTTGTTGATATCCCACCCAAATATGGGATGCTGTTATCAAGATCATGGGGGGCTAAACTCCAAGTTTCCCTACAATTAGACATGTCATATCCAACCATCTCAGTCTTTGGTCAACCCAAGAGGTTATATAGAGAGTCACTTATGAAATACATGGTCAGCAGTGAAGAAAAACCTCAAAACTTTCCCATATATGCTGTCCATTCTGATATAGATTCATATATCCTCTTCAATGATAATTCAGGTCTTACAAATGATGAAGAAACCAAGACACTTAAACAAGATCAGGACATTAATGAACAAGTTGTTGCTCTAGAAATAAAGCTGATCCAATCAAGTGATGAGACTGTCCTAAAAGACAAAATAAATGAAAAACCACAACTTCAACTCACAATCCCAGATCACAGAGAAGTTATTAAGTCTCCCCTAGAACAAGAAGTCCTATGGTTCCTTGAATTTGATGGGTCAATCAACAAATTAGGGGCAGGAGCTGGGGTTTGGATACATAATAAACAAAACAGTCATGCAGAAGGGCGAGCCTATAGGTTAAACTTCAGATGCACCAACAATATTGCAGAATATGAAGCTCTCTTGCTAGGCCTTAAGCTAGTAAAGTCCTTACAAGCCATAAAAACTTCAATACTAGGAGACTCAGACCTAGTTATCCAACAAGTAAAGGGTAATTTTGTCACCAATGATAAAATACTGAGATCTTATAGATCTGTTGCTTCTGAAATACTAAACTCTTTCACTGAATTCCAAATCACCAAAATCTCTAGAGACCATAATCTTCATGCTCACAGTTTGGCCACATTTGCAAGTACCTGCAAGCTACCTTTTGAGCCCCACCATTGCTTTACAGCTGAGGTAAAGCACAGACCTTCTGTCCCAAACAATGTCAAGGACTGGAAAGTATTCGAAGATGATAAACAAATAAACAATTTCTTGACCTTACAACAGGAATTTGCAGGACTAAATATTGACATTGAAAGAGCAAGTCAATCACAAATACTTGAAAGAGCAAGTCAATCACAAATACAGAATGAACAGAATAACAAGCCAATATCACCTAAGACAGCTCACCAAATCCTATATCCAACAATTTTTAACAAAAACAACATACAAGAAATTCAACAAACCAGTTATGAAGAAATATCTGCTACAGAGGCTGAGATCATAGAGCTGAAAGACAATTTTCTTCCAACAGGCCTGACTCCACTAGAGGATATTTTTGACTCAAATGATGTCCCTAGAAAACCAAAAATGCAGCCCCTTAACTCTGCCATTGAAGAATGCAACATTGGAACTGTTGAAAAACCCAAGATAATAAAATTGTCTGCGTCCTTACCTCCTGATCAGAAGCCCAAATACATTGACCTTTTCAAAGAGTTTCAAGATGTCTTTGCATGGAGTTATGAGGATTTAAAATCCTATGACACCTCTGTTATCCAACACACCATCCCTCTCAAGCCAAATCAAAAGCCATTTAAGCAAAAATTGAGAAGAATAAACCCTATGCTTCTCCCTGCAATTGAAAAAGAGGTACAAAAAATGTTTAAAGCTGGTATCATAGCACCAATCAGGTTTTCTGATTGGATTTCTAATTTGGTGCCCACAAGAAAGAAAACTGGTGAAATAAGACTTTGTGTTGATCTTAGAAATCTAAACCAAGTGTCCCTCAAAGACAACTATCCCTTACTTAAGATGGATCACATTCTCCAAAGAGTGGTAGGGGCCTCAAGGATCTCATTACTTGATGGATTCTCAGGCTTTAATCAAATCCTAGTGCACCCTGATGATCAAGACAAAACTGCATTTACAACCCCCTGGGGAACTTTCAAATATGTAAAAATGCCTTTTGGATTGAAAAATGCAGGGGCAACATTTCAAAGGGCAATGGATATTGCTTTTGCCAAAGAGATTCATGACTTCCTTGTCCTTTATTTGGATGACCTCACACCTTTCTCAAAATCAGACCAAGAACATTTGAAGCATTTGAGACAAATCTTCTTGACATGTAGGAAATACGGAATTTCCTTGAATCCAAAGAAGTCTCTGTTTGGTTTGGAAGAAGGCAAGCTGTTAGGACATATCATTTCAAAGGATGGCATAAGAATTGACCCAGACAGGATACAAGCTATCTTGCAAATGCCTCACCCAAGAAATATCAAAGAATTGCAAGCTTTCTTAGGGAAGATCAATTTCTTAAGAAGGTTTATCCCAAACTTAGCAGAACTGATCAGATTATTGAACGACATGCTAAAAAAGGATTCAAAGGTAAAGTGGACAGCAGAAGAAAATCAAGCCTTTGAAGGTATAAAATTGGCCCTTACCCAAACCCCAGTCTTAACAAATCCTCAATTTGACAGAGAATTTATCATTTTCTCTTTTGCCTCCCAGCATACTATTGCTGCTGTTTTATTACAGAAAGATGACCAAGGAAATGAGAAACCCATTGCTTTCTTTAGTAGAGCTCTCAGAGATGCACCCCTGAAATATCAGATCATGGAAAAGCAAGCTTATGCTTTGGTCAAGGCCATTAAAGACTTTAGGATTTACATCCTTTATTCCCATGTTATAGCTTATTTGCCAAGTCCCATTGTGAAAGACATACTCACTCAAGAAAACTTAGAGGGCAGGAGAGGAAAATGGATAGCCAACATCTTAGAATTTGATATTGAAATAAAACCTACAAAACTAATAAAAGGGCAAGGTTTGGCCAAACTAATGACAGAAGCAAACTTCCAAGCCTTAGACATAAACCAGCTGGACAATGAACCGGAGCTGGCGACTCCAAAGATCAATGTAGCCTTTGAACAATCCCCTTGGTATTCTGATATCTGTTATGTGTTACAAAACCTGTGTGCTCCCCCAGGATTGTCCAGAACTAAATGTAGGTTCCTAAAAATGAAAGCTTCAAGGTTTTGTGTTATGGATGGCAATTTGCTTTGGAAAAACCATGAGGGTATATTGTTAAACTGCCTGATTGAGAATGAAGCTAACAATGTCACCAAAGAATTTCATGCAGGTGACTGTGGTGGACACTTGTATTGGAAGTCCACTGTGGATAAGATACTGAGGGCTGGTTACTATTGGCCCACTGTTTTCTCTGATGTCAAGAAATTTACCACCTCATGTCATAAATGTCAAGTGTTTGAGGGAAAGAGAAAGTTACTGCCACTTCCTTTGAGGCCTATTGCAACAGAGAGACCTTTTCAACAATGGGGCTTGGATTTCATTGGAGAAATTCATCCCTCATCTTCATGCCAACATAGATGGATTCTAACAGCTACAGACTACTTTACTAAGTGGATTGAAGCTGTTCCATGCAGACAAGCAAATGATTCCACTATCATTCAGTTCCTTGAGACCAATATTCTCTCTAGATTTGGTTGTCCTGATAAGATAATAACAGACAATGCTGCTGCTTTCAGATCTAAGAAGATGGTGAATTTCTGCCACAAATTTCACATTACCTTGGGCCATTCTACTGCATATTATCCCCAAGGAAATGGCCTTGCTGAATCATCAAATAAAAGCCTTGTAAACATCATAAAGAAGGTATTGGAAGAAAATAAGAAGAATTGGCATAAGAAGCTTGTGAATGCCTTATGGGCAGATAGACTAACAACCAAGAGAGCAATTGGGATCAGCCCATATGAGTTAGTTTATGGATTAGAAGCCAAATTTCCTTCATCACTAGGGGTCCCTGTTATGAAACTACTTCAAGAAAGTCAAGCTGAGCCAAATGATATGCAAAGAAGGATCAATCAAATAATATGTTTGCAGCAAACTAGAGACCAAGTTTACAGCAGAGTTCAAGTTTTACAAGAAAAGTTAAAGAAAGCTTTTGATAGAAGGACCAAGGCAGAAGATTTCAACGTTGGTGACAAAGTCCTCAAGTGGGATTCAAGAAGAGAAGATAAGGGAAAACATGGAAAATTTGATTCCCTTTGGAGAGGACCATTTGTTGTCCAAGCAGTACAAGGAAACAATACTTACTTCCTTAAAAGTCTTGATGAAGCTGATTTGGATGAAGGTCATGTGAATGGCAGGATGTTGAAGCACTATTTCGATTACTATACATAAGTGCAGCCTGAGTTTCCCTTGTACATATTCAGGTGTATATATCACTTTCTGTTAACATGTAAAAATGCAGTTTCTCAAGTTTTATTAGTTATCAGCAAAAGGCAAATAAGTTCAGAGATCTACCAAGATGGGAAGGGCACAGTTTTGAGATTTCAAAGAACAATACCCCAAGTTTTGATACAAAAAGTCAAGGGCCAAGGCATTCTGACCTGCTGTTCTTGGTCTTTCAAATGGAAAAACCATCCCCATGTGGAGCCACTGTTAGCTACCTATACCAATAGGTTTCATATTTCATGATTGGCAAAGAAAGTTCCAAATATGCTCTACTTTGGTGATACAAAGATCCCATATTTCCAAAAGGAGACAATGTGTGTATATAGCTTCATGTTGATTAAGTTTTGATGGGTGGTCCAACAGCCTAATCTGGATCATGCCATGTTTCAATTTTCTGTTGTAGAATAGAGAAAGAAGTCTGTCCAAACTGTGTAATCTTGGCAGACCAGTAGCTAGGTAGAGAAAGTAAGGTTTCCAACTGCTTAATCTGGGACCTTGGAAGCAATAAGGGTAGTTCTAGATAGAAAATCAAAAGAAAAGGCCAAGAGAAAAGAAAAGGCAAATAAGGGTCTGCAAGTCTAAGTGCACCCTCCAAGAAGAAACAAAAAATGCTAGGCAAGTAGATGGGTAGGCAGATGGGGTTGCAGAAATGGCATTTCTTTCAAATGAATCTTGCTGGTCTAATACACAGCAAAGCAAAGGAGCATGACTAACTTCCTTTTTCCCCCTTTTTCACATTTATTACTAACATCCCTTCATCAGTTGTGTTCATGAAAGAATTTAAGGTTTTATGTTGGTTCTTATTCCTTTGAAAGCCACATTTCTTGTCTAAAAATTCTTTTCATTTTGATCTACTCCCTTAGCTAAGTTGTTTCTATATAAACTTAGTGATCTCACTCTTCATTCACCTCTTACATCCATATTAACCCCTAATTCTTATTATCTAAATCCCCTATGTTACCCTTTCCCTATTATTATAAACACTATGGTGTATAAACCCCAAGCATTCTATAAATATCCCTTCCCCCTGGCATTATAGCCATATGATTCACAATCAGGGATTAAATTGACATCTGGTCAGTTTAAGAACCCAAACCTAACCCCTCTTTCCCCTTCAGAAGTTTTCTAAACCATTAAACCCTTCATTTGCTAAAGAACCTTGTAAATAAGCCCATTTTTACCCCTAACCCGCTCATTTGCAAAAATACATGAAAACCCACTTTTTCCCTTTATCCTAAGTTCTGGGCGCTATGCGCGTTTTTACAAAATACATTGAAAAATCATGCAAAACCGCCAAAGTTCTAAGGTCCCCGCCAAGGAAAATTTTAAGGATGGAAAATTTTCTTGAAGTTTAAAACATCGGCGAATCTCACTAATCCCTAATATGCAAATTATAAATGTTTATTGATATATTTGTAAAATTAATCAAATTTATAATTATTTTATATATAGTCTCTCTATAATTTTGGCGATTTTTCAGGCAAAGGCAAGAAAGCACAGCTCAAAGTAAGAAACCAATTAGGCCACTTCATTTACAACAAAAGGGAGGAAGGTTGGCAAGAAGCAGACAGAATGCTAGAGTCCCTTGGCCTACAGACCAATTTCCTTTGGAAACCTTATGACCCCAATCACTTCATAACTTTAAGAAGGGTCAAATATAGGTTATCCGGTTATGACCATGTAAGGTTGCCTCACATAGAAAAGTATGCAAATCAAATTAAGTGGAGGAGAGGAACCTTAGAGGAGGCTGCTACACAAGAAGATTTAAATCAAAGAGCAGTTAAAAATATCCAAAAGATGGCTGACTTAGAGCTTTGTGCACAGGTATTTGCTCTTCCAGGCACTCAAGTGGGAGCAGCTGCCTCATCCTCCACAGCACAGCAGCAAACAGTCAAAGCTACTGATCAAACCTCTAGCAAAGGCAAAGAAAAATAAATGGAGCCAGAGCAGCCACCTCATGAAGAGGTGCAGCATGAACAGGTACAGCAGCAGGAAATGCAGCAACAACAAGAGGAGCAGCAAGAAAAGGAGAAATCAGGGCAGCAAGAAAATATATCACAGGCCCCAGAATCCACCGGGCAGCAAGCTCAGGACACCCTGCCTCCTAGGCAGGAGACAACAGTGGAGGCCTCAGTCCTCCAAACCCCACAAAAAGAAGACATAAGCAGAAAGAGGGACAGAGAGACTCCCCTCACAACATCAACAACTCATGGGGAGAAAAGAGATAGAATGAATCCCTTCTCAGAGGAAGAAATGCCTATTGGGAAATCTTTGGGCATGGGCCCACCTAGCATGGAGGCATCGGCAAGTTCCTTCTAGCAGGAACAAGAGAGGACAGTGGGAGGAGAAGTCAGCTCCTCAAGCCAGCAAAGAGGAGCTGAGGTGGGCATCAAGCAGCAGTTCATTGACATAAAGAAGAGGAATGAGCCCATAAGAGTACAGTTATATAATCATTTGTTGAAAATGGCTCCCACTAACCAGCAAAGACTAATGTCCGCATTTGATGTCCAAGAGGGCAAGATGATCATGATCCACTTCATGCCAGTCGTATCGTAGCCGCAGTCAGCTGCAGATTACATAAGGACCAACCTTGAGGTCCTTGCCAAGGACATCCACCCAATGGACAAAATCGAATTGCATAAGCAAACGGGTGAGATGGTGTATGCCTCCTTGGAAGATAAAACATTGGAGAATTACAGGCTAGAAAATAGCCTAAATAGTACAGCTGCCCAACTTGAGTTGGAGAGAGCTTCCTCTTAAGCAAAGGACAACAGAATCAAAGCCTTGGAGGATATAATCATAGAACTTGGGCATGATCCCAAGGACATCAAGGCTGTGCAGGCGTTGTTGAAATTGAGAGATGCAGATATGGCAGCATTAAGGAAAATGGTAAAAGTCCCAGCAACCATTCACCCACAAACTGGAGAAGTTGCCCAGCTGAGGCATGACCAAGATGCATCAGCTATGCTGGTGTCCCTATACAAACAGCTCATCCAAACACAAGAAAAATTGGGAGAATCAGAGGCTGCACAGGCTGCACTGCAGGCAGCATTACAACAAAAAGAAGGAGGACAGACATCTCAGCCTCCTCCAGAAATAATTAACCTGGAGGAACCTCCTCAGACTACTGCTCCTCCTACTGAACAGACAGCACCATCTACATCAGCAACTGCACCAACAACAGAGCAGGCTCCAAGCCCGGACATGCAGAAGCTCAAGAATGAAATCCAAGCCCTGGAAGCCCAAATGGCATAGCTAAATGAGGCCAGGGAGAGTCTAGCCAAGCTCAATGAAAGATATGATAAGTCCAAGCAGACTGTAGCAGAAAAGGGCAGGGAAATAAAGGCCCTTAAGGATAAGATAAAGGAGTTGGAGAAGGAGCTCACACTTGACAAAGTGACAGCTGAGCTTAAGACAGTTTTATGGGCCAACATTGGCCAATCAATCACTGATCAATGGCAATACATTGAGACCATTCATGAGCAAATAGAGCTCATAGGAAAAGCACACAGAGAAATCCAAAGATCAAGGGCATCTCTAGGCAATATGCCTGAGGTTGCCAATAGAATGATTAATGTGCTTAATAACAGAACAAGTGCTCAGCTGGCGACAATGGGAATCACAAGCAAAACTGAGACCATCCGGCTGATAAAGAGGGTCCTCACACTAAGAAACCTGGTACAAACGCTGGAAAGAAGAAGCCAGGACATGCAGACAGAGGTAAATAAGTTCATGGACAAGTTAACAGCACTACAGGGCAAAGGTCTTCCTAGCTTACTGAACAGCGCAGGCAGACTACTTTCACATGAGCATTATGCCAAGAGGGTCAATACATTTGCTACTAATCAGATCACTGAAAGGCCCAGTACCTCAGAAGAAACAGGACCAGCAACAGGACAAAGTCTCTACAACAGGGTAGAGAACTTATTCTTTATAATGAATGAAATTAAACATCTATTTGAAGTGCCTCCAAACTTCTACAAATACACAGAGGCAGATGAGACTTTAGAGGCAATTCTGAGACATCAATTGCCCACACAGGAATGGTGGACTAAGGCAATATAGATGATATTATAGACAAGAAGCCATTCACTAAGTTTTTCATCAAAAAATACAAGTTATCATGCACAGGAAAATTTTAATAAAATCAGCATGCATGGAGAAGAATGGGCTGAGCCAACTCAGCAAAACTATTCGGCCACCAAAGCAGCAGTGACAGTCACAGGTGACAGGGCTGAAAAGCTACAGGATGACAGAGCTACAAAGACACGTCATTCATCATTTATAACAGAGCGTTCAACCGACTCAATGGCCTCCAAAGGTCAAAAAGTTTTCTGACAGCATTAAAGAGCATTTATGTTGTATTCAAAGCTGTAATAACTTCTTATCTACTTTCTATACAAGTTGGTGAATGTATTTATTTCTCAGATGACTCAACGCCTCAGATATTTTGTATGACCGCTTGTATATATTCCCCCCTCGCATAAGTTTGCAGGGGTTGTTGGGGATTTCTTTTCCAGATTTCTTATGCTGTAAACTTTCAGAGAATTAATACAAAGCTAATGGAATTTCCAAAGCTCTGCGTTATTTGATGCATTGTGGTGTTTAGCTGAATGTTACAGGATTCCTGCGTATTTCGTGACTCAATAAGTTTTCCGTAAACTCTTCGTTATGTGTTTTTGTCATCTTCTCATAGCTCATTCATGTTCTATGTTTCACAGTTAAATGGCAAGGAAAAAGAATAGTTCCAGGATTTAATCACAGATTACCCTGAACACAATCTATGTTATTATAAATGTTTTCTTCAGTTACAGTAATAAAGGTGTAATTCTTAATTGTTGCACCTCTACACTATATCTTTCACAGTGATTGCTGTTTCAGGAATTCAAGTTTGCTCCTGTGCAGTATATCTCTTTCTCATACTCCCAGCTTAGTGGAAAATTCTTAATTGCTTTCCACTGGTTAAACACACTTCACCATCACAATTTCAAGTTTGTTTCATGAAGTATTTAAAAGGCCCTGTAATTTCAGCAACTCAACTCAATATTTCAAACAACCTGTAGCCACAGACTCCATAACCCAATGGATTAGAACTATCTGAAGATTTCCACTTTAGGTACAGAAAGATATCCCTCAACCAAAACATAAACCAAACCCTAAACTCATAACTAGCCTAAAATCTTCACAAAACAGAGACAAACCTTAAAGAGAGAGCCCTCTCTGATTACAATGTGGCTAGAAGCTGTAATCCAAAGATTGGTTAGTGGTTACCCCGACCGTATTCCCTTGGGAGTCAAAGGGAACAACCTGGGTGTTAACACCACCTTAAACAAATTTTAACATTATGTACGCTCTTAGAAGCTCGTTGTGATGTTTATTATTTAAATATATGGAAACCAATAAAGGTGGTAGTAGAAAAGCATGAAGATTATTTTATCAATACTTCAACTCTAATATGCAATTCCCATCTAGCAAATATTGATATACATGCTTTTAGGGCTAAATTAGAAATGAATTGTCAACTCAATAGTATGCACTCTTGCCTATTAAGTTATGGCTTGCATAAATCCATATTATCATTTACCCATTTTGACCCAGATATCTTCCATCTCTTAGCATACCATTATGACTCATTTAGCAAAAGTATTTTCCATTCTTAAGATGGACGTGTTTTTCTTCAGATATTTGTGAAGATTTTAGAAATACAGAAATGCATGAATATTTCCTCACATGTGTAGATAAATAAAAGATAACCTTTATTAATAATTTAGTAGAATACCCTAATCAGATTATGGGAATTAAATTTCCAATGGATACTACATTATTAAAGTTGCAATTTTAAGTCACAGTGTCTCTAATTGTCGTTGTATTAGGATGCACAAATGATTCAGTAATGTATGAATTCATTTTCATGTCCCTAAGAAAAATAATGACAAATCCTCGTGAGGTTAGAATAAACTTTCCTGACTACTTAGCTCAGAACATGCACTTTATTCTGAGTACTATACAATCATTTAATTTTTTTAGATATACTACATATCTTATTGACCTAGTCCTTTTCTGTTGTCCAAATTTATTTATAACTAAGGGGTTGTAATCAAAAATTAAAGATGTCTATTAGAAAGAGTAGGAAATTAATAAATGGACTGGGGTATTATATCCTAGAGTGTTTGAAAGAAAGTATACCTAGTATGCAAATTCATTCCCTTTGCATCTCCATGCAAAGTTATTGAATAAAACCCCTAAGAGAATGCCATATGTGTTCAAAAGGATTTTATAGCTAAGTCATGAGACCAAGATATGGGATTGGTACCTCTTTCGTAACCATATATTCATAAGCGTATATGGTTTTGAAGGTCAACGTCATTGTTTTCTTCAATACATTACTCCTTGTCTCTTTGCTCTAAAAGTAGCCAGCCAAAGATTATCGGTTGACGAGATCCACTTTCTCTCAAAGAACAAAAAGGCAAATATTTTGATGCCTTATGAAATTCTATCTTTGATTTAAAAATAGGAATGCCTCTAAGATCATTGAAAATAGTTGATTTCCTATGGTTTGCAAAGAACTTTTTCCTAGAAATATGACCCTTTTCATATTATATTTGAATTAAGAAAGAAAGTAGGGTTATCTTCTTATGATCATTTTCATAATGCTGAAATTGAAACGCATGCTAATAATGATATTTGGAGTGATAATAACGATAAATGGGCGAATATTAATGATTTAGAGGAAATTGCAGTTGGGTATTTCATAGAGGGACTCTGACCTTTGGACAAGAGAGTCTACTAACAATTCAATAGCTACTAGTCCAACATCTAGCACTATTCAGAAAATAACAGAAACAATGGTTAGAATGTCTTCCATAAGTAACAGTGCACAACAACCCAAATTTAAGGGAAAGAAACAGAGATAGACACCATTAACTAAGGTCGAATTACAAAATGCAAAAATGATGATGATGGTGATGACAATGATGTAATTTTTGAAGAAACTAATAACGAATTAGTTGAAAAATTCTAGGGCTTATTAAAAGAGACTCGGTTGAAGGAGACTACTAGCCCTTCTATGTATTTCAAAAACAGTGTGATTGTAGAAAAACCATCAAAATAAAAGGCGAAAGAAATGGTAATTTTAGAGAAAGAAGCTATAACTACAACAATATCAACTATAATAGTTATGCCCGCCACTACACCTTCTGTTGAAGAAATTTCAGGTCCCGGGCTTTTTTTTTAAACTGAGTTCGATCAAAACAAATTTAGCTTGATTGTTGTTCAACCATAAATTAACATTGGGAATGAGCTTATTGGTTTGAGAACAACTTCTATCAAAGTGGACTTGAATAATGTAAATGTTAGTGATATGGGGGAATGGAATAGACAAAATCATGGAGAGATGGTGTCCAGGAGGCTGTGTCACGCGGAAAGAGTCGTTAGTGCGGACACAACCGACCTTCCTAGAAAGCCTAAGACTCTCTAATGAAAAACAAGACAAATAAGAGCAATCCTTCTCTAAATATGCTTTTACAATATGAGAAATCAAGTGTTTAGATCCTACCTGTAATCCAATGATGTTTTAGTAGTCCAGCTTCGTTAATCCGGATGAGCTCCTCCTTCCCTTCGAAACCGGCGTTCACCAACAATCAAACGATTAAATAGCACCTGAATATCACATAAAATAAAACATATTTAACATATAGACCAAGGAGTACATGAAACAACTCATTAATAACAAATTGTTGAGAAGAATGGACTAATTTGTATTAAAAGGTAACAAAAGGAACCATTACAACCTGAGCCTTGGTGTTGTGCAAGCTCCTCCCAGGGTCCACAAGAGTTCTCCCTTACTCTGATCAGCTCACCCACCTCCCAATGGAAACAAGTAAAGATGGTAATCTCTCCTCACAAGCTTCTACAAGGAAGTCCTAATTCCAGCAGCATCTACCCTTAGGAATGTTCAGCTTTCAACCTCCCTCCCTTTGGCCCAATGCCTGTATTTATAGTGCTCTAGAGGAAGTTATTTAGGTCCACCATCAATGGGATAAGCCCCTCTTTGGATGGGATAGCTCCCCTATTGATGGGATAAGTTCCTCTTTGGTAGGGATACATGAACCATCTGGAGGCGCTTCATACACGTCAAACATACTTCTAGAAGCCTCTAGAAATGACCACAAGTAATTTTTTTGGAGTGAAACTTGCGCCTTTTGACCTTTACAGGAGTACACACCCATCCCTTTACATACAAAGCGTACAAGTACGCAGGTATTGTGAACTTGGGTTGCGTACCCGCAGGTAAGGCTAAGAGAAACTGCGTACCAGAGATAATTGACTTTAAATGACTTTTCTCTCTTTCTTGAAGTTTGACATGGAGAGCAGAGGCATGAGACTTGCCAAGGAGGATAGTATGACAGTGGATGGAGCCATACTAACTGCAAATAGCCATGGTGACATTTTTTAGTGTAACAGATTGCCCCCTAAAGTGCGAAGCCTGTAGTAGATTAGGGTTTTTATGATCTAGGAAGGGTGAAGTACTTTATCATTTCAAGGAGTATCTTGCGGAGGACCCGGTCAGAACCTGCAAATTTTCAACAAAAAATACATATATAAGATGATATCATCACTGAGGTAGGCATTCCCATACTCAGATTGAAAACTTTAACTAACAATCTAACTACTGCTCTGATACAAGAATGATTTTGCAGTACATCACAATCATAGACTTTTGTAGACACAGTATGGACGCAGCCATCTGTTTATGATTAGTCTACTGTATAATGAATACAAAACTCCTCGCAGCCTGGATGGTGGAAACTAGATCCAGGGTCTTCATTTCTACTTCCCGAATTGGTACGATTCTATCCATGCGAATAAATGAGTTGATGTCGAGCATGGTAGAAACCACCTGATTACCAGTCAATGATGTAAACTGTTAACAAGTGTGAGAGAGACCACCAGTGATGTCAATGGTTCTCAAAGTACCCAGTACAATCCATGAAATGTGAATGAATGAGTTGATGTCGAACACGTCACGGAATCCTTCGATCGAAAGTCAATGATGTAAACTGTCGTCAAAGGCGAGAAACCTGCCATTGATGCATGCAGACTTCAAGGTACTGTCGATTTCTAAGTCATCTTTCTAGATAATGTGCTGATGTCGATAGAAAGCAACTCGTTGCAAGCAAGCCCACAACACGAAATCATTGTTCAAGTTGAAGAAATGTTGCTGTAAGGACTGACTCAGGGATGATCAAATGGATCACAAGTATTTTGCATATGAATGGTTTATTTGCAGAGACCTCTTGAACACATAACGACACAACAGATGGCTTGGTGACGATTGACCTGAAGTTAATACCCGGAAATGGTTGAAGACTTTCAAAGTGGTTTGATCAACTTTTAAGGCAAAGGATTTCCCAACCCAGGTGAATGAAAAGTGTCGTGTTCAAGAGCAGTGATAAGGTTCTTCTGTAACAAAGGATGACAAATCGGTTCATTCTTCTCTCTTTTCCCCCACCATTTCTGGCAAGTACCTCTTTATTTTTGACAAGCTTGAGGAGGATAATATATGCTCGATTATAAGCTCATCCTTCGGATGAGTCCAACTTAGTTTAGATTCGGACCCTAAGAAGGAGTGGTCCGTTCCTGTTTGTAATCGAACAGGTCCTTTACTGTGAAATTTTAACGAGTCCAGTATAGGAGAAACTCGGCGTTTTTCATTTTTAGAGAGTCTGAAAAAACTAAAGAAGACTCCACAGTGAACTTTTTCGTAAATTTGTGTCTCCCAAGCCCGAAAAAGTATAAAATAATACCTGAGAGAACCGCTTGATCTTGCGACCAAGGAGTATTTTCATGATTAGTGTCTCTGACCTGAAAAGTAAAAAGTGATCAAGGACACGTCGTTTTATTTCCATATCGAGTTTGAAACGACAAAAACCCGGCAATCTTTTCCTGTTTTTACGGTCAGAAAAGAGCTATAAGGGGACCGTATTTTAATTCCTTTTAACGAGTGTAAAAGAAATGCTCGGCAATCTTTTCATATTTTAGGAGTCAGAAAAGAGCTTAAAAGATGACTCTGATGTTTTGGTTCGTGAAAAATGATGATTTTACTCTAAAGTCCTTTTGTCCTGCACAAAAACGACACATTACTCATACCTGTTTAAGATGGGTAAAAATACATTGAAAAATGTCCTTTCATGGTGAAAAATAAACAAAATTAGCATTCATTCATCCAAAAAACCTATAAAAAGACTTTTACCATGTCATTTTTACCATTTCACTGCTGAGGTTGAGAAAAGGGCTTTTGACAAGAAAACTTCCTGTGGACTTTGCGGAGAATCCGACCGTCAGAATCGAGCGCCGTCTCTTTCAGGTATTTCACAACATCCTCCTCTTCAATTTCATCCGTTTAGAATTTCATTTCAAGTCTTAGTTTGATTTTTTGGAGGGTTTAGGGTTTTAAAATGCGCTTCTCGGGGGACGCAGGTGCCCCATGGGCGACCTGCGTACCCCGACTTTTTTGTATATGGAAAAAAGTCGGGGTACGCAGCCCGCCTTCAGACCAGCTGCGTACCGCCGCTCTGTGTTCTGAACGCGGGGTGCGTACCCCGTGAAACGCGGTTTTTTAAACCCCAAACTCCAATTTTAACCAATCAAAAATTGTTTAATGAATTCTAACTATTGTTTTTTGGTGTGTAGGTCACTCACCATGCTGGATTGGCGTGAAAGAGAGCACGAAGACGTTGATTTGGCTGCAATAGGTCATCAACCTTCTATTGATGCGTTAAAGGCATGCGGTCTCTATAAGTACTGGGCCATACCTGGCATGAGGGCCCAGGTGCCATTCTTAGAGTGGCTGGTTGAAAGGTGGAACATTCAAGAACAATGTTTTTACATCGGAGAACACCATCTCGAGATAGAGTCCTCCGACATATACTTTCTCACTGGCTTGCCTAACAGGGGCGAGCAACTCTCTCTATTCGGGACTAGGCCGGGTGGCCAATCCCTTGCTAGTCTCCGGCTAGAGTGGTGCAACAATCAAAACCAGGAGAAGGGGATAGAAATCAAATATATATCCCGACCTGAACTCATGGTAATTGCCTTTACAGTTACCAGACTTTGCGGCGCTGCCGCTTTGCATATAGCCACTGGATCCCAAATGCGGATGGCTGTAGATTGCTTCCAAGGCACCATTTTCAAATGGTGTGATGCTGTGTTGGCCAATATGAAGGGCCAACTAACCAGGGCAAAGAGAGGACAACTGAAGACCTTTGGATATGGGCCTTTAGTTGTGAGCTTTTCCCTAGAGAGAGTTCCAATGTTGATCCCCCAGCATCTTACAGTTCTAGTTGGGGCTCCTCGGGAGCCTAAGTTAACGAGATGGGTCGCGGTAATGGCCCGGCATCCTGACGAGGGAGCAGCAGTTGTTCGATTTCCTGATGGTTACTTTCACTGGCTGGAGGGCCAGGTCTTTGCGATTCAGGACTTTCCGTATGCCGGAATGGATTTTCGCAATGATCCGGACATGGTTCTTCCACAGGGAGAACAATGGGACAACAGAGGTACTTCATTCTTCACAAGTTTTTAATTTATGTATTTTTTTTTTGTTTTTTATATATCGCCTCAAAACTGACAGAACAAATTTTCAAAATGCAGATGTAGGTCCACGGCGTCCGGCCAACCTCCGGGCTTTTGAGAGGAGAGTACCAGCTGTACCAGCGTCGGCCCCACAGGATGCGGCCGCAGAGACCTTAGCCGAGCTGGAACAGGATCTAGAGCGTCTGACGGCGGATATACCAGAGACCACTATAGATGACATTCCTATCCGACTTCAGCGTTACGTGGTCGCAGTCCCAGGACCTTTCAGGAGGTTCCTGTGTAGGGTAGCGCGGGCAGTGGTCTCATATAGAGAGCACCACCAGTGATTGGCTAGTCACTTTTGTAGACACATATGACATTTTTGGTTTTTTGTACTTATCATTTTTGCCGATCATAAGGTGTTTTTCAACCTATGATCGAAGACGATGTATATTTTTGACACACTCCTATCTGTATATATCATTATTACCGGCTTATTTTGTTAAACATGTGTGATGAAATGTTTATAAATTTACATTTATGATTGTTACAAATGTCTATTTAACATTCGAGACGCCATTGCATCTGCTAATGTATTTAAAGACCTTGGAATATGCTGATATTCAATGTAATCAAATTCACGTTCCAAGAGACGCACCCTCAAAAACAATCTTGATAACACTGGATTTCTAATGGCATAGACTCTATTAAGCTGTAATACAACGAGTTCAGAATCTAACCTCACTATCAAACTCTGAATCCCTAATGAAATAGATTCAGATAATAATTCAATCACTGCACTGTATTCTGCAATGTTGTTTGTTGTTTGACCGAGGCTCACCCCATGCATAGAAGCTAACTCGTCAGAGGGCGAATAGATAACCCAAGCTGTTGAAGAGATATTCCGTGTACTACGACAAGCACCATCAGCAAATCCAATGTACGTTTGGAGAGGCGTCGACATCTGCAATATCAAAAGTAAAACCAAGATAAGCCAGAATAACGAGAAAAACACACTCTTTAAACTAAGCACACAGCCTAAACTAAGCACACAGCCTAAACTAAGCAAACATACCAGCTAGAAAGAAAATTAACCTAACTAGAACTAACTAAATCTCCATACCCACCATTTAAGCATAATACCTCTTTAGGTAAAGTCCATTTCTGGGCTTACCTAAAGAGTCCCCATCAAAATCTACCAGCTCATAGGCCCCTTTCGCCAGCTTTCGCTTGACAATGTAGGGCCCATGCCACATGGGAACGAATTTTCCAGCACCTAATTTATCGTTAGCTTGATCATATAATAGCACTAGGTCTCCTTCCGAAAAATTACGAGGGGTCACGTTACGGTCATACTGAGATTTCATCCTTTTTGCATGAGTCTCGATTGCCAAAGCAGCATCACGTCGAGTCTCATCTAATTTAGCTAAGTATAACAGATGCTTCTCCTCTTCGGAAGTAGCTGGGAGTAATTCGATAGCCATTTGAAGTGATGGGATTTCGCATTCAATGGGAAACACTGCTTCCAAACCATAAACTAGCTAGAAAGGAGTGAACCCTGTTGATGTTTTTACTGAGGTTCGATACGCCCAAAGCGCTGAAAATAACATGTTGTGCCAATTCGACCGATGAATACCAATGATTCGTCGGATCATGATAACTAGAACTTTGTTGATAGATTCAACCAAACCGTTTGCTTGGGGATAATAAGGAGTAGAACTATCATGGCGTAAACCAAGCTGGCTTGTAAGTTCTGTCATCATAATGTTTCGAAAATGGCGCCCATGGTCAGTGATGATCGCTTGTGGGACACCAAACCTAGCAATAATATGATTGAATACGAAAATCGCTGTTGTTTTGCCGCTTGCCTCGAATGTAGGCATCGCCTCGGCCCATTTAGTAAAATAATCAACCGCAAGGATGATATATGCATGCCCCCCCGCCGAGTGAGGGTTACAAGTAATAAAATCGATACCCCATTTAGCAAAAGGACCAACGACAATTATAGGGTGGAGAGGAGCAGGTGGTGCGCGCATCTTCCGATCAAACACTTGACAGTTGTGGCATTTTCGGACCGCAATGATACAATCTTTAAACATGGACGGCCAGAAATAGCCAGCACGCAACACCTTTTGAGTTGTGGCATACCCAGACATATGACCGCCACATGCTCCAGAATGACAGTCATTCAAAACCCTTTCTGCCTCTTCATGAGTTAAGCAACGACGAAAAACCAAATCCGCCCCACGACGATAAAGAGTATCTCCGATAATTCTGTATTGTTGGGACTGGAATCGAATTTTCCGACGTTCCGACTTTGAAGATTCGGGCCGAAAGGATTGGGTTTGGAGATAGACGATTATATCCCCATACCAAGGATCTAAAGTGCTGATAAGAAACAGAGATTCGTCCACAATGGGTTCCTCTGCCACAGTTTCCGTGTCAGCACGGGGGAAGTCACACATCAATTCCGCAAAAACTAAGGATTTCTTAGACTTGGACTTCTCAAACTCCAAATCGAACTCCTGCAGGATAACAATCCATTTGGAGTACTTGCCCCCTAGCAATTGTTTTGTCAAAATATAGATCATAAGGTTGCAATCCGAAATCACTGTAGTTTTACGGAGAAGAATGTAATGACGAAAACGCTGGACAGCCTGAACAACTGCCAGGGCCAATTTCTCCACATGCGAATATTTTAGCTCAGTGGGATTTAACGTCCTACTAAGATAATATATCACATGTTCTGTTCCGAATTCATCTTCCTGAACTAAGACCATTCCAATGGTGGAGTGGGAGGCGGCGAGATACAAAAAGTAATCCTGGTTGTGGTTGGGAGGATGCAGCAACGGTGCATGGGTCAACGCGTGCTTAAGTGCATCAAAAGATTTCTGAGCTATCTCATCCCAAGAAAATTGAGCGTTTTGTTTCAACAACCGGGTGAAACCCTTTGTAACCTCGGTGTAGTTAGGAATGAATCGACGTAAAAAGTTTTCTTTCCCCTACAAACTTTGGAGTTGGCGCAAACTCGAAGGAGGAGGCAATTTGATGATGGCTTCGACCTTCGAGGGATCGACGCGGATACCGGCTTTTGAAACGACAAATCCTAGCAATCGTCCCACTTCTATGCAGAAGACACATTTGTGTGGGTTCAACCGAATTCGATAATGCCGACACCTCATAAAAATAGCGCGTAAGTGAACAAGGTGATCAGCTCGATGTAAAGAATGAGCAGGCAAATCATCAAGATACGGTTGCACAATGTGCTTGATGTCGTGAAACGCGTAAGACATCGCTCGTTGGAAAGTGGCTCCGGCATTCTTAAGTCCAAAAGGTAATTTGCAGTAAGCAAATGTCCCCCAAGGACAAATGAAAGCCATTTTTGGTTGATCGGCAGGTAGAATATTGATTTGGTTGTAACCGGAAAAACCGTCCATAAAGGAAAATATTTCACTACCGGCACAATCATCAATTATTTGATCGATATAGGGTGTGGGATAGTTGTCTTTTGGACAAGCACGATTTATATCCCTATAGTCGATGCATATTCTTATTGTTCCTTGTTTCTTGTTAACCGGAACAATATTCGATACCCAATCCGTTAACGGGATCGGATAAATGAAACCTGCTTTCAATAGCTTCTCGACTTCTGCTTTAATCGCAGCCGCTTTCCTAGGGTGTATCTGACGCAGACGTTGCCGAACGGGTTTAGCGTCCGGGTAGGTCTTTATTTCATGAACAACAATGGAGGGATCAATTCCTGGCATTTCCTCATAGGACCAGGCAAACACGTCGCGGAATTCTTGAAATAGGACCTTGTATGTTTGAATTTCGTTATCTGTACACGAGGCACCTATATGAATGTTTTCAATAACTCCGGTTTTGACTGAAATGTTGATGGCAATAGTTTGGGAAATGTTTCCCAAATTCAACTCTGAATCAGGATGTTTCATAGGATTCTGAGCGTCCTTGACATATTCAGCTGTAAAAATTGATGAAAAATCATTTCCAAAGTCATCAGCCTCAGGTAAAAACGAAGATCTATGATGAAGATCTTCCCATGGTAGATCGTCTACACTTAGGATTTCGCGAAGTTGTTCGTCAGATGACACAACTTCGGGAAACGTTATCCGTTCTGAGGTTGATGTGAAAAGTGATTCCTCACGGACCACATTCATTTGGTCAAATTGGGTTGAACTGGAGTCGGAAAAAGACTGCACGGCCTCATAAGCAATTTCATATGGACTCAAAGGCATTGCATTACTGAAGGAGTCTATTTCAGATTCAGATGGGACAATCCAAGGATCATCGTAAACAATAGTGTCTGAAGTAATCATATGAATGGATGCAAATGAAGGGTCTGCATTGATCGAAGGAAAGGGAAAATTTCCCAGTAAACCGGAATCTTTAACCAATCCTACACCAACATCCCTGTAAGGGATAGTCGTTTTACCGACATGCTGGATACTCTCTAAAGAGGCTGGGTCGGATGAAAAGTAAGCCAGCTGGTCTATCGTCACGATCTTACCATTATGTGGGAACTTTATAACTCTGAAGACCGATGACACGACTGTTGTCATAGCATAAGACCAACTGCGACCCAATAGAAGGTTGTAGTCTAGAGGGGCATCAACCACCTCCACATCCAGACTAACGGTTTTTCCTTCAACCCCTATAGGCAAATCCTGTAGAATGCCAAACGGATGGAACCCACGGCCATCGAAGGCCTTAAGAATTGTCGGGGATTGGTTCACGTAGAACCAAGCGATCTCCAACACTGAATTGACATAATACACGTAGAAGCTCCTTCATCAATTACAGTCCGATGAATAGGCCTGTTTTTGACTATCACTGGAATCTGGAAAGCCATTTGATGAGGGAGACGCGGTGTACTATTTTCTAGATCAAAGATTATCAGGTTCGGGTCCTGAATACCAACAGCTCCTATAGCCGACAAGAGTAATTTTCGTTGTGTTGGGCATGATTGCAGCACTTCCAAAGCCGACATTGCTGAGGGTGAAACAACTAAATCCTCAACAATGTTATAATTCTGAGCTGCTCTCGCATGTGGATTGAAAGCAGACTTTCGAAGTATACCCTTGGCGGGCGGTTTAATTATCAAGTCCGGGTTAGGTTTCTCGATCTGTAGTGGATCGGAACCGGGAGCTGAGGTTGATGGATTAGAATGAGAAGATTCTGCTTCTTTACCATCAACAGGATTCTTACTACCATAATCTTGCGATCGAGTCGCAATCCGTACATGAGACATCATCAATATGGGTTCTTCACTGGCACTCGAGGAAGAACCTATCATTTTACTCTCCTGCTTCGGAAATGGATCTTTCAAAACAGCAGGAGTTGGGGAACCCTTAACGATTTTCACAACCTCTGCCCGATGAGGGCAATCTCTTGTGAAATGATCGTCTTCACAAATTAAACAAGGATAGCGAGGTTTGCACTTGTCGTCGTTAGATTCTGACTTCTCTTTTTTCTCCTTTGGAGCCTTGTCTGCTTTATCCTTCTTCTTGCCTTTCTTCTTACCACCGTTTTTTGATTTAGCCGTAGATGACTCTACAGCATGAATATCGGCAGTAATTTCAGGAGAAGATTCTCCTGTCGGGGAGTCCGGTAAGGTTATTATTGGAGAAGAATTCTTTGAGGATTTCTTCTTACTTTTAGTATTCACCGTACCAATCATGCCATCAGCAGCATGAGACCCCGAAGGAGCAGCAGCAATTTGATTCGACTTAGGAAGATCTGGGATCTTCTTGTGCAACGTACCCGACTGAGTGTAAACTAAGTCAAGGTACTGGGCTTGAGCAATGACTTGCTCCTCAGTAACTACTCCGGCCTTAGCTACATCTTCAGTAATCTTCGGTAATAATGATTTTACAAACCATTCAACTAAGATTTGGTCCGGGATAAAAACTTTCACTAAACGTCTTCGACGTCTCCATTCATGAATATGATCGGAAATGTAAGTGGAGGTCGACTGTTTTAATGAAGTTAATAGCTCCGTGCCGTTATCGTATCTGACCGGCAACTGAAAATGAGTTAGGAACGAGGTAGCTAACTGGCTAAAATTGTAAAAAGAGGCCCGTGGTAACTCAATGTACCACTTGGCCACGAGACCAATGAGCGTACGCTGGAAAAGACGTAAGCGGATCGAATCATCCGAGATAGAATTGGAAGCACACCAGAGGTGGTAAGTCATCACGTGATTGGACGGATCCTCTCCAGACTTACCTTCGAACTTGGGTATATCACTGGGCAACTTATTTGGCATTGGCGGCCAAAACGGAAAATATTGAATTGGATCGTTCGTTAGGCGTGTCAAGTCTGGTAAATCCAAAGTTGCGATAAACAGTAACTGCCGGTTAGGATATCTAAAACTCTGGGTCACAAGACCAGTCCCAGGAGGAGGATATCCAGGATAACTAGGAACAGGAATCGCATTAGGGATATTATATCCTCCTGGAAAACCAGGATTAACTGGACCGTACTGGGGTTGTTGAGGTTGTTGATAAGTGTACCCAGGATACGGTTGATACTGGTAAACCGGTTGTTGGGCAGCAGGACCGAATTGGTACTGTCCCTGGTACTGTTGGTGGGTAAATTGAGGTTGACTTGTTACAACAGTACTTAAACCAGGCTTCCTTACAGGCATCTGGACCATGGTTTGAATCGTAGATCCGGACAACGGTAAAGATGTCTGAGGAGTGGTTGCAGAGACAGTAGAAACCGGAGCTGTCGATACTCCAGAAGTAAGTGCGGTAGATGTTGCGGTAGTTGCAGCAGCCGTTTGAGATGGAGTACTAGGTGCAATTGGCGGCTGAGTAACTACCGAAGTTACAGAAGTTTGAACATTTGACTGGACAGGTTGCAGTTGCTAGGGTGGACCAGAAACTACGGGTTGTCCAGTTTGAGGTACCAACTGTATACTTGGCTGCAACACATGTTGACCTTGTGATGGATCCCACACTATCTGTTAAACACACATGGACAGCAAACAATGTGAAAGATAAATCATGTGAGTTCAATTTTTATTAACAATTGATTTACATTTATAGTGCAATATTGACTCTTGGGTTTCAGATCCCAAGGTCTCTTGGACTGCTTTGTCCATTCAACTTCCACACTAACCATTTAGGATTAGGTGTCCAACATTCCCCCCCTTAATCCGAAGGGTTATGTATGAGTCCAAGAAGAGAGCTGTAATACAAAATGTGCAAAAAATGCATGGCAGCACTAGGCTGAATGTGCTCTATGAAATGTTGGTAAAAAAAGGGCGGTGGTTTAAGGATGACCACCAACACTAGAACGCTTAGTGCAGTTCCCGGAACTCTTCCAAAACTGGCAAGAAACTGAAGTTTTCTGCTAGAGGAAGTGTTCTCAATCTGTGATGGTTTAAGGATGACCAACAACTCTAGAATGCTTAATGCAATTCCTGGAACTCTTCCAAAACTGGCAAGAAGCTGGTGTCTTCTGCTAGAGGAAGTGTTCTCAATCTGTGATGGTTTAAGGATGACCAACAACTCTGGAACTCTTCCAAAACTGGCAAGAAGTTGGAGTCTTCTGCTAGAGGAAGTGTTCTCAATCTGTGTTCACGGGCATCTTTGTCTCTGGCTACAACTCTGAAACTGGTGTGGCAGGTTGTGGCTCAGGCTCGCTTGATGTGACTTTGAAGCTTGTAGATGACCATCATTTTCCCCCCTGTCAGGTACAAGGTGAGAAGATGGAGAAAACTCAACTGCAAGACTGTTCAATACTCTGGAACAAGTTCTGACATGTGTTTGGAATATCTTCTTGGCTGTTGATGCCCATTGCCAAGAAGCGATCCATCCAAGATGAATCTTTGTTCTTGCAGGACGTTTGTTTCTGAAGCATCTGTGTGAAGAATGGCTGGTTTTATGACAGTGCTTACATGGATGAAGATCAAAACAGTGATCTTTCAAATGGCCAACTCGGTCACAGTGTTGGCATTTCACGATCTGTTGTTGTTGTTGTTGCTGTGGAAGAGGAGTAGAATCTGGAACAGCTGAAACTGAACTGTCATAAGGAGCAGGTGAACTGTCATAAATGAATCCAGCACTCTGAAACTGAATGGGCTTGGCATATTCTGGAATATGAAAGGACAAGTCCTTGTCATATCCAAGACCAGTTTTGTGCTTGTTGTGGAAAAGCTGTTCCCAAGGTCTGATGATGGGCTTGGGAAGTGCAGATTGAGTTTCTGCATCTGCATGTTCAACTGCTGCTTTATTGGGTACTGAATCTGAATGAACTTGATCAATATTGACTTGCTGTTTATGGGAGTCTGCTTCATTGTTTTGAACAGAAACAGGTTCAGAATGATGACTCCACTGCTATAATTCTTCCTGCTATAGCTGTGATTCAAGCTGCAAAAACTCTATCTTTTCTTGTGCATATTGCAGACATGTTTGAATGTCTGAAAGAGAGGCTTTGTTAATTTTGACTGTGCTATTAGCAGTGGACATGATTAGAGTTCTCAATAATTCTAATATTCTTTCAAGCTTAGCCATTTTTCTACACCTTAAAAATCTCCAAATCCCACAGAAAAATATAAGTTGCTAAATATCTTCAAGTTGCACAAGAGAGCCCTATAGCTTAAAGGGAAAAATCAACCAGAGATATCTTGAAACTGTCAAAATTATACAAATATCCCCAGACTTTCAGAGATTCTGTTCTTTAAATTCTGTAGAAATTTCACAGCAAGAATGAGAGGCTCAAAGTCCTTCCAACACAGATACAATAGATATGTTTCACCCTTAAAATGCTCAGGTATACCAAGATACGCTTTGTATGGATGCACAGCTAAATGACTTCTTCCTTCTTTGAAATTCGAACTTCAACTACAGGAATGGATTACATATACCTATGATATATCAACTCAAATAATAACAGAGATTGGAAGTAGATGAAAAGCTAATATTTCAGTGAAGATTTGCTCAAGAGATTATTAGAGACTGATGAACTAATAACTCCAAACAGATCAATACATCGGGCGCAAATTTGATCAGTTTGGAAAGTACACAATGCGCATAGATAAGAAATTACCAGCAAATTTCACAAAGTAAATATCAATGGAAAAGCACTTTGGTCAGAATCGAACTATTCATCCTGGAGACATGGTTATTGATACCTCAGCGTCCAATTATGGAGCATTTGAACACAATGCTGCTTCAGAAAATACCCCACTGCATAAGGATATGAAGTTGGAGATGTCGTTAGATGATTTGCTTCACCTCTTGAGTTCGTCTTTCAGCTCTATAACCTTCCACTGCTCCAGAGGGCGATTCCTAAAACCCCTTCAAGGCAAACAATCCAGGTAAAAATCCGAGTTCGAATCCGAACAATCCATTGTTAATTCCTCTGTGGTAGTTTAATGGAATTAACAGGATATAGCATCAGAATTCTAGAAAGAGAATTACGGTGCTCTGAACAAGTGGTCCTGGTGTGGGCCAACTCGCAACGTAAAGCACAATATCACCCAGCAGTGAAAAGTATCCTTAAAGTTCATGCTTTAGTCACTGGATTAGATCGTCCCGAAAGTTCAGATCAAGTTGTTATAACTCGACTGCTACTAGGGGGTGAAGAACAGGCTTCACATATAATTGGAGTGGCGGGGACAACAATACGAGCTATTAAACGAAGTACAAACGCCAATATTCAAATATTCGATTGGTACAAAAGACGACAGGCTGCTTGAGATACGAGGAGAACCTGCGAATGTTCATAAAGCTCTAGAACAAGTTCTCAGGCGTACCTGCTGGGGATTAGATCCTTTTGTTTTTCTGTAAATATACATAACCCTGCTCGAAATTAGACTCAAACCTCCACACTTATAAATCGCTAGACCAACAAACACTGAGCCGTAAAACCACAGCCTGGGGACTTACTTTTTTTTTTTCTTGTTTACGGACTGCGAAAATCTTATGGCAGAGAGGAGCAGCGTTTCGAATCAGGTCAGCAGCGTGAGAGAGGGCAGCATTTAATACCATTCACTGTCACCATGTCAGGCACCAGTATTCATGCGTAGAGAGGCAGTAAAAAACGCACCAGTAACAACGCTTCTATGCATTCATCAACGCTCAGGTAAAAAACGCATCAACGCTCAGGTGTATAGCACATTCAGCAAGGCAGAGGGCGCAGTACTGACGTGCACATAACAGGCCACACAAAAAACAAGCGGCTCTGATACCATGTTAAACACACATGGACAGCAAACAATGTAAAAGATAAATCATGTGAGTTCAATTTTTATTAACAATTGATTTACATTTATAGTACAATATTGACTCTTGGGTTTCAGATCCCAAGGTCTCTTGGACTGCTTTTTCCATTCAAATTCCACACTAACCATTTAGGATTAGGTGTCCAACACTATCATTCCAGGTTATTGACCCGTAACAGGTTGAGGATACTGAGATCCATAACCGGAGTGAGGATAGGATTGATAACTGAAAGGCATAGTTCCCATACCTTGAACATATGACTGACCTTGAGGTGGTTGATAACTTTGACTCGAGTATTGACCTTGAGGTTGATAACCTTGGGGTAAATACTGATACTGGGGTTGACCTTGACCTTGAGGTTGATACCCTTGAGGTTGATACCCTTGGGGTTGATACCCTTGAGGTAAATATTGATACTGAGGTTGACCCTGGGGTACATATTGAGGCTGGGGTTGACCTTGAGGCATGTATTGTACCATGGGTACATACTGACCTTGAAGCTGCCCCCCAGACACAATTTGTGTACCTTGAGGTTGCCCCCCAGGCGTTAATTGAGGCTGCCCCCCAGGCGGTAATTGACCACCTTGAGGTTGAGAAACGGGAACTGAACCTGACATCATGTAAATGTCCCCTACACCCAACGGTTTATTACCATTGTTTCCAGCTAATAACCCATGATCAATGGGTTGAGGAGATGCCCCCGCAAAGGTACCAGAAAGTGACTGATACCCGGTGGGAACAGAAGGACCGCCGTGTAAGAAAGATTCAGGAGATTGAGTGAACACGGACGACTGACCAGACATATTTACAGGAGTATAAATACCTCCAGGTGGAAAAGGAGTACGAGGTGGAGAAAAACCTACCCCTGAGTTGTCTAAATAATTGGTTAACGAAAGGTACCAAGTAGTACTTCTAGGAGGACTGTAAAAGATAGATTCACGCTCCCTTAGATCAATTGTAGGTTGATCTTCAAGGGTAGATACGCCTAATTCTTCCTCTGGAGCAAGTTCTTCAATAGCTATCAAACCAGTAGGAAGATTTTCGGTGATGACTCTTTCTACCCTAGGTGAATCTGGTACACTAGAAGTTGGAGTAACAGGTTCAGATATTTCAGGTTCTTCGCCTATATCACTAGTAGATGAAAAACTACCAGCAAGCTCAGAAACTTCAACTGCGTCAGGATTATAACCTGTTCCTAAACTTTGGTAATCTTGATGGACTACCAACGAAGACTCTCCTTCTTCTGGTGAACCTACTCTACTGCCGCTAGGAGGAGTTACAAGGACCTTTAAACCTTCGTAATGACTTGGGACCTCTTGAGGAGATTCACCCCGAAGTCTACGGGATCTTCTCAATAATTCGGCCACAGAAACAACCTCAGGAGACTTGCCCCGAAGTCTACGGGACTGTCTCGGTAATTCCGCCACAGTTAAAAACTTTTAACTACTGCACACGCAAACAAAGTAAAATCTCAAAACAAACCACCTAAAGTCTCTAAAGAACCAAACAAATTTGAATCATACGCCTAAAGAATCTAGGGCATCAAACCAAGCACAAACAGTAGCCTTCCAGATCAAAAACGCTAGTTGGAGATGAAACCCAACATCGTTGGATTCAGTACAGAAGTGGCGGGTGGAACAGTTACCCCAGAAACCTGCTTAATGAATAGACCGGCACAAGTTCCTCCACTTTAACCGTCTCGAGTGAAGTGAACCCCCCGGAAAATCCAAGTGAGTCTAGCCGACGTCTACTCCAGGTACAGTGGGATCTTCCCTCCACCGTCACCTCGGTAGAATCCTAAAGATAATGGTCACTAAGGTTACCAACCGCAACAAATGCACCTGGGGGAACAGTCTACACTCCGACAGCACGCAAGGGCAGAGTATCAAGCTCAATCCCCTTGCCGGTTCCTTGACAATAATCCAAGGTTTACTGACAAGTGACCCCTGGCTCCTCGACAATGGTTAATTTGAGGTTTACCGTTTGTAATACGTGCGTGTCTGGCGTCGTTCCCAACGAGGGAGGATTGATCCCCTCACTGGTTCGGACACGAGCTCGTGCTTCTCCTTTAAGAGGAGCTTTCCCAGAGTACAAATGAGACAATTGGATTTATTCTATCACAAGATAAGCTACTTGTTTGGTTTTGTTGTCTTGGAGATTTAATTACTCTCCTACTCCAAGACACTAGCCTGATCTAAATTGGTGTTTCAGAGCCCTAGTAAATAAAAGTTACTAAGTTGATTTTACTTTAAGCGTTAATTTTATGGTTTTTCTTAAAGACAAAAAGGTGATGGAGATGAAACTGGTGGTGTGTAGACTCGACTCGCAACCACTACAAAGATGCACCTAAGATGATTTACACTACTTTTCCTTTTCAATGAATCTCCTAACTAAGAGAGTTGGAAAATGCAAATTTTATAGAAAACAACTTTCTTAGTAAAGACAATCAAAGAAACAATTCCCTTTATCTTTTCAAAACACACAACTCATGACCACTAATTACTCTACGAAATTTCCTTTTTCTTCCAAAATCTACAAATGCTACCAAAGCAAACTTTTTCCAAAAGAATTTTGTGTTTTTTCTATGTTAATAAATCATGTAAAACTATTTTATCAAATCGAATTTAACAAATCTAATACAATCAAATCAAATTCATTCAAAAGCAAATCAAAAACAAATTTACCTAAAAGTAAAAATAATGAGGACAAAATCCTACAAGGATGATTCCCGGATGTTTTACTTAGTCAAAATGAAACTAAGGATCAGTTCATGCAGAATCATAAACTAACCAAAAAACAAAATCGAAATCTTTTTGTTCTTTTTTCTCAAGAATGGAATTCAAGGCTTTAACAAACAAACTTTTCGAGATTCGCAAAGAGAAGACACAAAGGTAGGTCTCTCACTAGGGTGACTTCTATGACAGGCCCGACTCCTAAGAGGACTGATCAAAACCAGGGAGATCCAAAGTTTGACAACCCCTAACGCCAAAGTCACTACAGGACCAGTTAAAAATCAAACCCTAAGGCAAAATCCCTATGAATTCCACCAAAACCCTCGACACTAACGGGACAAGTTCAGGTGAAGATCTTTGACAGTAAACTGATGGATCTGGGCAGTAAAAACAAAGTAAAAGCAAAATCTAAAAGAGCAAAAAGCAAAAATTGAAATTTTCTCAAAATTGACAGGGGTACGCAGGTCATCTGTTCACACAGGCGCGGGTACGCACTGTGCACAAAGACGCAGTGCGTACAAGTACGCACTGTGTTAAACCCAGAGACTGCGTACTGCTGGCAAGGCTAAGAAAAATAAAAAACTAAATTGACTCTAAGCTAACCCACCCAAATACACAGCTAGACAACCAAAAATCAGAAAACAAGCAATTTTTCTCAGACCAAAATATCAAATCAAAAAGAACTCAAACACATTCATGGAGTCCCCAGCGGAGTCACCATTTTGTCACGCGGAAAGAGTCGTTAGTGCGGACACAACCGACCTTCCTAGAAAGCCTAAGACTCTCTAATGACAAACAAGACAAATAAGAGCAATCCTTCTCTAAATATGCTTTTACAATATGAGAAATCAAGTGTTTAGATCCTACCTGTAATCCAACGCTGTTGTAGTAGTCCAGCTTCGTTGATCCGGATGAGCTCCTCCTTCCCTTCGAAACCTACGTTCACCAACAATCAAACGATTAAATAGCACCTGAATATCACATAAAATAAAACATAAATAACATATAGACCAAGGAGTACATGAAACAACTCATTAATAACAAATTGTTAAGAAGAATGGACTAATTTGTATTAAAAGGTAACAAAAGGAACCATTACAACCTGAGCCTTGGTGTTGTGCAAGCTCCTCCCAGGGTCCACAAGAGTTCTCCCTTACTCTGATCAGCTCACCCACCTCCCAATGGAAACAAGTAAAGATGGTAATCTCTCCTCACAAGCTTCTACAAGGAAGTCCTAATTCCAGCAGCATCTACCCTTAGGAATGTTCAGCTTTCAACCTCCCCTCCCTTTGGCCCAATGCCTGTATTTATAGTGCTCTAGAGGAAGTTATTCAGGTCCACCATCAATGGGATAAGCCCCTCTTTGGATGGGATAGCTCCCCTATTGATGGGATAAGTTCCTCTTTGGTAGGGATACATGAACCATCTGGAGGCGCTTCATACACGTCAAACATACTTCTAGAAGCCTCTAGAAATGACCACAAGTAACTTTTTTGGAGTGAAACTTGCGCCTTTTGACCTTTACAGGAGTACGCACCCATCCCTTTACATACAGAGCGTACAAGTACGCAGGTATTGTGAACTTGGGTTGCGTACCCGCAGGTAAGGCTAAGAGAAACTGCGTACCAGAGATAATTGACTTTAAATGACTTTTCTCTCTTTCTTGAAGTTTGACATGGAGAGCAGAGGCATGAGACTTGCCAAGGAGGATAGTATGACAGTGGATGGAGCCATACTAACTGCAAATAGCCATGGTCACATTTTTTAGTGTAACAAGCTGGTTGAATCCACTGCTAGTACGAAGAAATTACAAACTCTTTTGGGTAGAGCGGAAGCACAATTAGAAATGAAGACTAAAGAAAATAGAATTAAAGATTTGGAAAATTATATAATCATATTATCAAGTGTTCTCAAAGATGGAAATGCTACTAAGAAATTGCTAACATCGAAGGAAAAGGAGATCCATAGCCTAAAAGAAACGTTCAAATCTTCTGAGATTACGTTTCTAGATATAATCACAGCTTACCAACACAAAGAAGAAGAATAAAGAAAAATATAGGAGCTACAAAAGTATTAATACAAAGGAGTCACAATTTAAAGATTCATAGGAGCATAAAGTAAAACAAGTTAATGAATTCAAAGTTAAGGAGAAATAATATCACAAGAGAATAAATGAAATAAGGTAAAGATCAACTCTATTCTTATACAAGATGTCGTTGGAGACAATAATTCAGATAAAATAAAGTGATTTGAATTAAAGGTTACTGAAATGGAAGAACAGTTAAAAATTTTGCAGTGAGAAGAACAACAACTTGGGGAAAAATTGACTATAGAAATTAATCAGAAGAATAACATTATCGAAGGATTTCAGTCTATCTATCCTTAGGTCAAATGAAGAAGAATTGCAATCTTTAAGAAAAATTATAGAATCTGAAACATTGGGAAAAGCCATGTTAATTGATGCAAAGGGAAAAATATGGGATATGACTAATGAGAAGATTGTGGTGATTAAGCCTTATGTGGATATATTACATCATTATGAAATTGTTATTATCTTTAATGCACGTATAGACATGAGCAACATTGCTCTTGTTGTCGATGAAAGGTTGAAAGAAGTCTATCAGATTATACAACATATAAATTCCACTAAGGAAGAAATGATTAAATTTTTTATGTTCTTGGCAGAGTATAATGTGTTTTACTACTATTGTCAATTAGGGTAAACAAGAAGACTATGGATGAAATGGAGGCTGAAATTGCTAGAGACAATAAATTATTTCTGAATTTAGAACATAATGGAGGTATATACAAAGGTTTGGAATGCCATCATTCTAGTCACAGTCTAGCTAGCTTATATTTGATGAACAATTTCAATACTCACTTTAAAAATTCCAAGAAATTCAGAGATGTTCTAGCAAGTAGCGAAAGTTATCTCACGATAGTTGTTAATAAATACTTTATGCAGATATTTCAATGTATTAGCTCTCTCAAATAAAATGATTCATTACTTTTCTAGCACCCCATATCAACTTCAATATTAACTTGATGTTTTTTATTTAAAATTTAAAAGGAAAAAGTTGATTTCTCCTATCGATTAGGAGAAGTGTATCAAGATAAAGAGTCTACATCATAAAGATTTGGTCACATCCACACTCTATAAGGTGCATAATATGTAATGGCACTACAATCCATAATACAAGAAGTTGCAAAAATAGAAGAGGAGGAAACCTATGTAGTGTTTCTACGGCTTAAAAAGCGAAGTGTCCACACTACTTAGCATTCTAAAGGCGACATCTCAACAAGAGGAAAACCAAAAATGACAAAGAATTATACTAAGCAAAAAACGCATCATGAATATTGTTGGGTTATGTTATATTCTTTCCACAACTAGCCCACATAGTTAACCGAGGGGTTAGAGGGGGGCCGGAGCCCCCCTTTGTTGCGCCGATTGTGTAGCGGGGGGGGGTCACAGGGGGTTTAAGGTGTACCCATAAGCCCACTTTATGGGGTCCGGGGCAGCGCCCCGGAAAAATTTGGTTTTGTACCCTATGTTAGGTTGGGTGGACCCACCTATGGTTTTGTGCATGATTTTCGCAGATGTTTTTGGACGCAATGGTTTTCAGTCCATGGTATTGGATGTGATGGTTTTTCAGTCCATGGTATTGGATGCTTCGGCATGTATAAATATGTATTATAACAATGAAAGGAACATAATGAAAAATCAAGCTGGTAGTCCCAGTTTTGGGATCTAGGGGAAAATCTCTATGTATATGTGTTTTATGTGTTATGCTCTCACATTGTTTATTTTTCTGTGTTTTAGAATTCGTATGCAGGTCATCTCAGTACGGGGTTAAAACCTACAAATATAAATGATCATTTAAAAGAGAATTATGTAATGCAATGTTTTGATTAAGAAACAGTTATAGAGGTAGTTGCTTTTAGAATGGTTTAAAAGGGACGCATTGTACCTTGAACATATCAGCTTTTAATTGATATGAAACTTTAATTTTATTTTTTTTTCTGAATCAGGCTATTCTATTATATTACAAAAAGTCAAAAATTACATCAGTATTACAACAGGGCCTTAGCCCTGTAATTCCTGCCGAGAGATTGACAGTTTGCCCAAGTTTAGACATATCTGAATTAAACAGATACAAAAATTGGATGACAGACTAACATTACGACACATGACATTGCTTATGGCCGACACATAGAACATATGGATAGCCAACACATAGATTTTGAGATCTGGACTGAATCCGAACACAGACAAGATAACATTGAGCGAAAACAGAGAAAAACTTTCCCTTCCCGGCGACTGAGAGCGAACTGAAGGTCGAATTATTCATCGTCGGTGGTATACGGTTCGTCCTCCACCTTGCCCCTGAAGTGCTTGGGGACATCCGAGTCGGAGAGCTGGATCCTCTGAGCCGGTTCGCTGGGGCCCGCAAGGGCAGCCTGAGAGTCTGGGGAAGAGCTTTCCTTGATAGGGCGTAACAGATCAATAGTAGGCACCTGCATATCAATTGTGGGTACAATCCCATGAACCAGAGGAGGGTTTCCCTGCGGTGCTTCCTCTTGACCTCTGGAATTACCACAATGCTCAACAGAAACCGAAACGATGAATGTGGAATTTTCCAGAGAGCAGGGTATTCTATACCTGACAGTGGGATGCGTTGTGTGTCCGCATTCCATGATTTCTCCCTGCCCAGGTGCCCTGCCACGGCCTGCTGCTCGACCCCGGGAGCGGTGATGGTCAGAAGTTACCTCAACTGAGGAAGAGGGAGAAATTGCAGACCTCTGAGCAGAAGCACGACCCCTTGAGCTTCCTCGACGGCTGCTCATTCTCAGACGCTCGCGCTGCATCGCCAGGTTAACCAAAGAGCAGGAATGTCCCTGCGCTATCCCCCACAGAACCAGAGGATGTTCCAACGCTGCCGCCGAGTGCTCATACGCTATGCAAGAATGCGGGAATGTGACAGAGGTTCCGGGCCTTTGTAGCGCCATGTTACCAATTCGCAGGAGAACAATTAAGACTGAAAGGACTGGTATTAACTCTCGCAGAGGATCAACCGCCGGCACCCTTATGAAACCATCTGCCGGGTACTGCGTGGCTCGTCCGGGCTGACACATGCCCATGTGACGAGCCACTGGGCTGCTACGCGTGTGAAACACCCGCATCCGGGAATATGAAACTTTAATTTTAATTAATATGAAACGTTGATTTTGTTTTTTCATCAAGACATTGTGATTTTTTCCTTATGTATTTGTAATTAGTAATGCTTTATTAAAGTGTTATGTGTTTTTATTCTATTTTCGTTTATTCTAGCGTAGATGAAGGTTTTGATAATTTGACATGTTTAAGTATTTTTCATCATATTGTGATTTTTTCCTTATGTATCTGTAATTAGTAATGCTTTATTAAAGTGTTATGTGTTTTTATTCTATTTTTTTTTATTCTAGCGTAGATGAAGGTTTTGATAATTTGACATGTTCAAGTAATTAAGTTATTTCATACATATGGTTAAATATCAAGTCTACTTGGATATACACTATCTAGGGAAATTTGATATAACCACATTAATTGATTCTATTTTAGTTTGAATTTATAAGGATACATGATATCATATAATTTCATTGTGCATGATCAATTGTATATATATATATATATATATATATATATATATATATATATATATATATATATATATATATATATATATTTCCACTCGAAAAATCGTAATCTTTCATTAACTTTGAAAAATTACATATTGTAGATGCAGGATGCATATGCTAGTATCTGTCAGCCTCTGAGGGCTCAGAAGAAGTTGAAAAAATATTAGTATATTTACCAGAAACATCACGCAGGATGTTCATAATTAGTCCTTCTATTTAGTGTGTATATTTGCCACGCAGGGCCATATATATTTTGTCCAATATAATTCAAAAAGTTGTACAAAATTTCAAGAAATATCATATATTCAGTTCATGGGCTATCAGCCCTGTGGTAATGTGGGTCTATGTAACGGCAGTGAATCAATTGTATATATATATATATATATATATATATATATATATATATATATATATATATATATATATATATATATATATATATAGATATATATATATGCACTAGAAAAAAAAAATTGTCTTTTATTTATTTCATTTTAGTTTTTGTTTTAATCTCAAACCATTCAATTATGTCATGTGTGTGTTTTCTTTATCAGTAAGTTTGTTGTACAAATTAATGAATTGAGATACATATTAAAAAAATCATAATTTAAGTTAAACAAAGTTTCATGTATTATTAGCTTTTCCACATATTTTCTTTATAAATATTTAATATTTGAAATCAAGCTTAATTTTATAAAGATTATCATTGTTAAATTTTATATAAGTACAAGGACTACTCTTTGTAGTCAAGGAACGTTAGTCCTTTAATCATGGGCATGAAGATTATTTGATCTTCATTTAATGCCTTGAATATTTGATCTAGGTAGACCCAACTCTTCCACTCGATCATAGTACATTTGTTTTATTTTGGCACCTTTTTTTACAAGTTTTAGGCCCTGAACTTTCAAAGTTGTATTGAGGCCTTAAATGGTGTTTTTTGGTGAAATGGGCCAAAGATAGTCATTGATTGTATTGACAGTCAGAAAGTGTACTTCTCATATAGAACTTTCAAACATATTATTGTGTGCACCAAACAGAGATCATATGCCAAAGTTATGACCTCAAGAAGTTGACATTTCAACTTACCCCATCGAAGCCCATAAGCCTTTGGTGCTTCATCTCCTGAGGTTAGGTTTCTAGATGTTTAGGGTTTCTCATTGCATCTTTAAGATAAAAAAATTCATATAAGCTTAATTGTAACACAGTTCAATAAAGGTGAGTAGTCGCCACATCTCTTCTTAGAGATAAGCTACCACCATTTGAGCTAGTTTCTTTTCATTTTGCATTCATACAATTTTAGCATTTTCCATTTATTAATAAAATTCAAGTTTCACCATATCTCTGTGTTTTGGTTATAAATTTGGATATCATTTCATTCCTTTCATAAATTTAAATTAGTGGTATCAGAGAAATCTACCCTTTATTTGTTTTTTGGGGCATGTTCCCAATGAGGTCAAGGTATAAGGATTTGGGACTCGAACTATTTCAGCCCTTTTAGGACCTTCCTCATCAACCCTGATGGCCTCCCATGGAAGAAGAAAAGAAACATGAGGGAGCAAGATATCCTATTAAAATATTGCTCAAAGAAGACCTTGAGCAACAAAGGAATGAGATGATGGACAATTTTTTCTAGATCCTTCGACAAATGCTAATAAGCGATGCATCTTCATCCAGTGGCCACTTTGAAGGCACCGCCTCCTTTAAGGTACAATTTAATTTTGATATTCCTATATTTGAAGGCCAAATAAATGCGGATGCTCTAGATAAATGGTTAAAGATTCTAGAGGGTATTTTTCGGTCCAAAATGTTTTCAATAGAGAAAAGATTACCTTTGCACGCCTTCAGGCTACCCGCCATGTCAAGGATTAGTGGGAAACTTATAGTGAGCAGAGGGCCATGGAGGAATCTGCATTTTTTTTAGTCCCACCCACTTGGGACTCTTTTAGGGATGTTGTTGAGGAAATATATTACCTTGTTGGAAGTTACGAAGCCTAGTACATGAGATGAGCCACACTATGGTAGGAAATGACCATGCAATGTAGAGTTCACAAATATATTTTATACCTTGCACACCAAGATAGGTATCAAAGACTCTAAGCAAAATTTGGTATTCAGGTATCATGGTTATCCACACATATATATTTAGATAGAAACTGATTTCCTAGACATGTTGTCACTTAGTGAATCATATCGATATGATGTCAAAATAGAGAAAAAAAAAATTAAACAAAAGAAGCAATAATTTGGATCTGCAAATACATCACAACATAAGCAAGGCAAGGGCATCCCCAAATCTCAAAAACAAGGACAGGAATAGGGTGTACCTCCCCAAGACAAACCACCTGTTGTAGCTTTTTCTATCTCCTATCACTCAAGTGCTTTAGAAGATATAAAAGCCTCCTAGAGACAACCCCCGAGTTGAAAGAAAAGGGTTAGTGCCTAGGGCATCTGAGAGGAGTGCTTTTGAAGATTATCTAAAGGCTTTTTGTTGCACTCCATATGTCACGTAATTTGAAAAAACTATAATTCAGAGCTTGGTTCAATAGCCCTTCGCCAAGGTAAACTCAAGCAAACACATAGATCGAAATACACACTAGTAGATATGGCTAATCTCAAAGAGAAATGTGTTGGTTCTGGTGGCCGACACACAACAATACACAATTTAACATTGTTATTGTAGTATAGATGAACATGAGGAAGGAAAGGAGGGAAACCAATGCAGAGGGTTGGACATAACACAGAATCCTAAGAAACAACCTCCAGCAGAAATATGGAAGAGTGAGGAGCTAAAAATGCAGAAAAATTGGAGCGCGAATTAAGGAATCAATCTCTATGCTTCATGAATACATTTGTCACCAATTAGCATAAGTAAATATGTGCTTACATACAGGTGTTGTAGGCTATCAAATAACATAAGTAAATATCTGATTACGTGAGTACTGTAGGCTATCAAATAACACAAGTAAATCTGTGTTTACACAGGTACTTCTCACTACTTAGCAACATACATACAACCATGAGAGAGTGAAACCGACAACTTCATTACACAATTTTAGAAGAGGAAAGACATACATGAAATGATATACAAAGGGGAAAACATACTGCGCATTGCTCCGATTGGAATCAACAAAATTGCTTCATTAATATTTGAAGATGGAGTCCAAATCACCATTCCATCACATTTAACAATTGTATATGCCCGAGCACCTCATGAAAAAGCAAATTGAACCAAAGTGGAACCACTTTCTCTGCAAATAGAGCTCAAAACTTGCAAAAGCAGAATTCAGGCCTCTAGAATGTAGAATTTAGGAACCTGTCTTAAGTTTCTCTTCCCTCTATTTATAAGGAGAGGGCGAGATTTGAACAACAGTTAAAAAATATCTCAACCGAGCTCCAACTGTCTAATTGACTAGCTGTCTCAACGTGTGAAGGTTATGTTGCCCAAAATGATTACAATCATATTTTCCATTCTTGAAAATGCAAAAATTACAAAATAATAGACATAAAGAAAACTGAATGATGGTTGAGGAAAATATCTCCCTGCCATTCCCATGAAGGCCTTCGATCAGGACACATCTTTTCCATGATGTTCCTCTTTATTTGGTTGGTCGGTTCACCTGTCACTTCCACCTTAACTGCTTGAATTACACACTCTCCAAAGCTGGGAGCGATCAACTGTCGTTTGCTTATCATAGTGCAGAAACAAAGATCGACTTGGAAGTCTTTCATTTCATAATTCTGTGGAGCTCCATGCTGAGAAATTAATTCTCAGTTGACCTGCACATGGATTCCTAAGTCCCATACCTCCATTTACTCATTGAACACGTGCGTCAGATCACATAGATGGCTTGTATCACCTCAAGGCAGATCCAACACTCTTTCCTACAGCTAGTGGTCCTTGCCGCCTTGACCCAACGATCTTTAAAAATCATCACTACTCCTGAGTCCAACTCCTCTGTTCCCACATTCAATCTTGCAGTTATCAAGCCATAAACCTTTAACTCTCTATATTGTGCTTATTGGAGAAATTCCATATCGCAATTTTCACATTGGTGTAGTATTCTAATCTTCTGATTGCTGACCTTCGATATGACGAGCTCCTTCCGCTTAGCCCTTCCCGCATTTCTCACCATAGGACCGAGGGTCGGGTCCTATCACTTAGCCTTGAGTTGCTTGAGAATTATTGTTCTTGTCGGGGCTATTTTTTCTTTCTTAAGTGCTTAGAGCCCTTGGTTCTTTGAGTCTTTACGACCATGGTGCCAACCCAATATCGGAGCACCCTTATCAGAACTTTTTCAAGTATCAAGTGTTACAAAGTGCCGACATCCTCAACCTCTCATACGCCGACCTCTTATATGACATCATCGCTCCATGTGGAAGCTCATGAGTGGTGGCAAGTGTCACCCAGATTTGTCCCCTTAAGCCCCCTCAAAATGCCAACACTGCCTACCACATGTCCTTCGATACCGCCCCATCATACTGACGTCAGATGCCACTGTAGCTTATTGGGACCAATCATATGCCACCACGTGTCCTACTAGAGGAGATAGAAAAGGGCCCACCCACCTTTGCTTTTGCGATGAAATCCTTTGTTAATCCTTTATTGACATTCCCGATGGTTTTTAGCACTATCGGCACATTATGCATATCGCAACTTTTTAAAGGTTGTCACCTTAAGAAGTTCCAATTATCCAATTCACTGACCTTCTGATGTGTTGATGCTTCGATGTTCAAGACCTCCAATATGCGATGCGTCAATATGCCTGACCTCTGATCTACAATCATTGATATCCCTAGACCTACGATATGCGATCGCCAATATTTTGGACCTCTGATATGTGATCTCCGATATGCTTTCCTTCCTAAGGCTTCAATCCTTGAAACTTCAGCAGACCACATCTTTTGATCCAAGAGTCCATTTTTGGACTTCCACATGTTGTTGGAAATATTTTTCAAAGAAATTTCCAATGGAATGCAAACTTATCTACTCATTTAGTCTTTGGATGACTAAAAATACATTTTGCAATAAGTGACAACATTAGCTCCAACTGGGACATTGCCTTACTGGCAAGGTGCTGAGAACCTACAGACTAGTAGCATTCACCATTAGGCATGGATTCAAAATATAATGAACCTATAAAACTAGAAAAGCTTCATGGAACTTTATTTGTTGGCATTCATTTCCTCATAATACTGAAATGCAAAACTACAAACTCTAAAAACTGGAAATTAAACACTCACATAGTGAGCTTATTTGTATACAACTCCTACTTATGCATAGGGCTCAATTCACCCAAGTGAGGTCAACCTTCCAATGATACCAGCCTAGCATCTGATCACTAGACCTTATGCCATTTTTCTCTTAAAAATCAACAACTAAAATAGGCATGCACCACTGCCCCCATACTAATATTTGATGCTAAACTCTTTTAATCTCCTCCATCTTCTGTTCTTGGCATTTTCTTCCATGACTTGAGGAAGTTGCCTCCTCTTACCCCTTTTTCTTCTCTCCAGGGTCAGTTTTGCTTCTTGACTTCCCCGTAAATGTAAAAAAAAAAAAATCTACCTCGAGAGCATCAGTTTGAATTTGATCCAAGGTATGGGACTTCCTCTCTCTGAGTGTGAAGCCGAACTCTGATTCAAAGGCTCCAACAAAAACTACTCGGGCAGTGGCCAATGGAGGTTTAATCTCAGCAGGTATAATGTTGTACAATTTATTAAACCTTTTTATAAACTCTAAGATATCCTCATCGGGTTTCTTCTTCATAATGTTGAACTCATTGAGAATAAATCCATTATCTCTCTTCTCTCCCCATTTCAAAATAAAAGAATTCTCCATCTCTTCCCAAGTGGCAATGGAAGCATTCGGCAAGGATTTGAACCATTTCCTGGCTTCCCCATCTAGAGATTGGACGAAGAGCCTCAGCACTACATCTAGGTGCTCGACATTAAAATTCTCAGCAAAGGCACAAAATTCTTCTATGTGTCTCTGCATTGATATGTCATCTTCTCCATTAAACCTGGGCAGGAGTTTGAGATAGTCTTGTGGCATGTTATTTAAAGGTTGAGGCAGGTCTAAGGAAGCATATTTATATAACAGGAAACCTGGGACAACCATCTGGAGAAGAGGTGGTGGTCTTAGATTTATTAGGGATCTATGAGTTATGACCAATTATGAGACAATTGACTGACCATGGAATGAGGAACTGTTCACACTGTGGGTAGGGCTTCTCTTGAGGATATCTTTTACCTCCTCAACTTCAGGGAGGGGAGGAAATGAGAAAGAAGGGGTGTTGACTAAAAATTCTTCTTCCTTGACCTCTAGGGAGGTGGTACTGAGTATCTGACCACTTTCTGAAGGATATACCAGGACTCTAGGAGAAAAATCGGAGCAATGAATTATGGCATTATGTGAGCTGGATGAGGATGTTTTAGGAAACGAGGAGACAGTAGCATCAGTATTGGGGTTTTTTTCCTTCCAAATCCTTCTGGATATTAGTCTTTCTGGATCAGATACAGATGGCGTTCTTTGCTGAGAGGTATCTGAGCGAGTATGGGACCTCTTAAAATTCAGGGTAATGAACTTATGATTTGACAGTGGAGTCTTCAGGATGTTTACAATAAGATTGAAATAGTGGAGTCACCAAGGTGAGAGATCTTCAACCCACACTTCCCTTGCTCTCCCAACAGAGGGAATGTAAAACTTGTCGTACACAGGTAAAAATATTCTGATTCATTTCCCGACAATGACACGAGAAAGATGTTGTAGCTTTTTCTATCTCATGTCACACAAGTGCTTCAGAAGATATAGAAGTCTCCTAGAGAAAACCCCCATGTTGAAAGAAAAGGGTCAATGCCTAGGGCATTCGAGAGGAGTGCTTTTGAATATTATCTAAAGGCTTTCTACTACACTCCATATGTCACATAATTTGAAAAAAAATAAATCAAAGCTTGGTTCAATAGCCCTTCACCAAGTTAAACTCAAGAAAACACATAGATCGAAATACACACTAGTATATATAGCTAATCTCAAAGAGAAATGTGTTGATTTTGGTGGTCTACACACAACAATACATAGTTTAACATTTTTATTGTAGTATAGATGAACAGGAGGAAGGAAAGGAGGGAAATCGATGCAGAGGTTTGGACATAACACAAAATACTAAGCAACAATCTCCAACAAAAATATGGAAGAGTGAGGAGGTGAAAATGCAGAAAAAGTGGAGCGTGAATTAAGGTCTCAAGCTCTATGCCTCATGAATACATTTGTCACCCATTAGCATAAGTAAATATGCACTTACATACAGGTATTGTAAGCTATCAAATCACACAAGTAAATTTGTGATTACATGGGTATTGCGGGCTATCAAAGAACACAAGTAAATCAGTGTTTACACAGGTACTTCTCACTACTTAGCAACATACATACAACCATGAGAGAGTGAAACTGGCAGCTTCATTACACAATTTCAGAAGAGGAAAGACATACATGAAATGATATAAAAAGGGGAAAACATACTGCGCATTGCTCCGATTGGAATCAACAAAACTGCTTCATTAATCTTTGAAGATGGAATCCAAATCACCAGTCCATCACATTTAACAATTGTATATGCCTAAGAACCTCATGAACAAGAAAATTGAACCAAAGTGGAACCACTTTCTCTGCAAACAAAGCTCAGAACTTGCAAAAGCAGAATTCAGACCTCTAGAATGCAGAATTGGGGAAAATGTCTTAAGTGTTTCTTCCCTCTATTTATAAGGGGTGGGGGAGCTTTGAACAATAGTTACAAAATATCTCAACCAAGCTCCAGCTATCTAATCGACTAGCTGTCTCAGCATGTGAAGGTTCTACTGCCCAAAATGATTACAATCAAATTTGATTTCGTTCTTGAAAATGCAAAAATTACATAATAATAGACATAAAGCAAACTAAATGATGGTTGATGAAAATATCTCCCTTCCATTCTTGTGATGCCATCTGATTAGGCCATGTCTTTTCCATGATGTTCCTATTTAGTTGTTCGTTTGATTCACCTGTCACTTTTGCTTGAACTGCTTGAATTCCCCACTCTCTAGAGTTGGGAGCGATCAACTGTCGGTTTCTTGTCACATTGTAGAAACAGAGATCACCCTGGAATTCTTTCATTTCCTGACTACGTGGAGCTCCATGCTGAGAAATTAATTCTCAGGTGACCTACACACTGCTTCCTGAGTCCCATAACTCCATTTACTCACTAAAGACGTGCGTCAGAGCATAGAGATGGCTTGTATCACCTCAACGCAAACCCAACGCTCTTTCCTACAGATCGTGGTCCTTGCTGCCTTGATCGAGTGATCTTTGACATTCACCATTACTCCTCAGACCAACTCCTTTGTTCCTGCATTCAATCATGCAACTGCCAACCCATACACCTTTAAATATTTCTATCATGCTTATCGGAGAAATTCCATATCGCAGTTTCCACAGCGGTGACGTATTCTAATCTTCTGATTGCTAACCTCTGATATGTCGAGCTCCTTCCGCTTAGCCCTTCCCGCATTTCTCACCATAGGACTGAGGGTCGTGTCATGTCGCTTAGCTTTGCGTTGCTAGATAATTTTTGTTCCTTCCAGGGGCTATTTTTCCTTTGTTAAGTGCTTAGTGCCCTTAGTTCTTTGAGTCTTTGCAACTGTGGTGCCATCCCAATCTCGGAGCCCCCCTTATCGAAACTTTTTCAAGTATCAAGTGTTACAAAGTGTCGACATCATCAACCTTTGATACGCCAACCTTCGATATGACGGCATCGCTCCATGTGGCATCTCATGAGTGGTGGTAAGTGTCACCCAAATTTTTCCCCTTAGGCCCCCTCAAAATGCCAAAACTAATTGCCACATGTCCTTCCATACCGCCATGTCATACTGATGTCAGATGCCACTGCAGCTTATTGAGACCAATCATATGCCACCACGTGTCCTGCTAGAGGAGAGAGAAAAGGGCCCACCCACCTTTGTTTTTGCGATGAAATCCTTTGTTAATCCTTTATCAGTGTTCCCATCGATTTTTAACACTATTGGCACATTATGCATATCACAACTTTTTAAAGGTTGTCACCTTAAGAAGTTTTGATTCTCCAATTCGTCGACCTTCCGATGTGTCGATGCTCCGATGTTCAGGAACTCCGATATGCAATGCATCGATATGCTTGACCTTTGATATGCGATTGTCGATATCTTTGGACCTATGCAATCATTGATATTCTGGACCTTCGATATGTGATCTCTGATATCCTTTCCTTCTTAAGGCTTCAATCCTTGAAATTTCAGCAGACCATATATTTTGATCCAAGAGTCCATTTTTGGACTTCCACATATCGTTGGAAAGCTTGTTCAAAGCACTTTCCAATGGAGAGGGTTTTATTTAGGCTTTGATTCCTTCTACTACTTAGAAAATGACTGCAAAATTCTCTGCTCATTTACTCTTTGGATGGCTGAAAACACATTTTGCAATAAGTGAGAACACCACCTAAGCCACAAACAAAGAATGGTAATGGAAAGATGAAGAAAGACACTGGAAAGTGGTGTGAGTTCCACAAGAGTCCCTCTCATAACACAAATGAATGTCGCACAAGGTAGTCATTGGTGGTTGAGCTAAAAGCCTCAAAATTAGATGAAATTTCTAACTCTGAACTAGACCTAGACAAGGGGAAATATATTATTAAGACATTAATAGCATCTAACAACAACTCTCTTAAAGCTACAATAAAGTGGTGCACTAGGCCAAGCATTTTCATTTCAATGACACTTAAGACAATTCCAGGAAAGTGCATAATACAAGGAACTAGAATGAAGAGAAAGGGTCTACAAGTAGAAATAATGTAAGTTATGAATATTAGCATATGATTATGGCTCATCAAAAAGCATCCACAAGCAACAATCAAGCAGGTGCTTATCAACAAGGGAACATGAATCCTCTAAGAAGTAACTTCAAAAGATCAAAATTTCCTTCTATTTCCAAGTACCAAAATAACTTTTTTGGTTATCATTTCTCATGTACTAAGTTTGGGCACAAAGCGAAGGATTGCAAAAGCTATGATGCGGCCAAGTATAAATGATATGATCAGGTACCTATATGGAGACATGTGGACCAAATCAAGAGAATGTGTCAGCCATTTCCGCAATTGTTGAAGCCCAAGGTTGAATGTGAAATATGTCACAATGAAGGTCATATAGTATGAGATTGTAGACTCAACTCAAGATGTTGCAACGGGAAGGGACTTCCTATCAATGCTAGAAGATGGAAAAAAGGTCAAGGAGAACATTTATTAGGTGTTATTCCTCATAACTAATCCCTTGGTGAAGGCTTATTCAAGACCATATTTGTTGAATCAAAACTTAAAGAAGAAAATCCATGTATGAGGGAAGTATGCAAACTATGACATTGATTAGTATGATTTGATGATGATATCTCAAATGTAAAAAAAGGAACAATAATAAAATAATATAGAGATGAAAGGTATTTATTGATGAAGAAGCATGGTCTCAAGGGGATACTTTAAAAGTACAACACTTGAAGCATTGTCTAAGGACGATACTTTAAAAAGTACTATGAGTAGCATTGGAAGCATGGTCTCAGGGGGAGACTCTATCAGAATGAAAGCATCGTAGCAAGAAGGTAGTATGGTTTAGTTAGGTCCACAAGATTATTCAGGAATAGGTTATGGATTTTTCACATATACTTATGCAATATCATCAGCATGGCAGTTTCAATAGATATTTGTGACCCTTTGCATTAATTTCAAATGGGAGATATTGCATACATTGATGTAAACATTGAAATTGGAATTGATGTAGACATTAATAAAGGGAGGGATTGCAAACATTGACTTTGACCAAGGGAGACATTTGCATAGGGGCAGTTTTTGATTGGTTGACGTCAATGACCATCAATTTTTTATGGTGTTTCCATCAATGACAAAAGGGGAGATTGTTGCACATAGTTTTTTCATTTATGACAACAAGATGCCATTAATGTCAAAGGGGATGTATGAGATAGAAACAATATCATTCATTATGCCTAACAATTGGACCTCTTATGGGAACTCATCACATAAAGACAAAGGTTCTTTAAGATATTTACGTTTTTTATGTAGTTATGATGTCCAATTTATCCTATAAAGAGTATGGTTACATAGGTCTTGTCGATACCTTTCCAATGATATATCCTACTCTGAAAAAATCCTCTCAGATGAGAATTTAGAGTCATTTGAAGTTAAACACTAGTTGGAGGCCTAAACTATACGGGGGGGACTCAAAATATTAATACGTTAATGAGTGTGCATCTTTCGAGCACATCCACTTTACAATAACTAGGTCAACAATAGATCACGATAGAACTTGCATGAGATTTAATGGGTCAAACTGTGCACATCTTCTCTATGATAAAACAATTAAGTGTGAGAATGGATGGTGGTTTAGATTGAGAGATGCATGATATTTAACACATCCACCAAGCCTATTAATAATTTCCATGTGGTGTATTATGACTGCTTGAATAAAATTATGTAGACCCCTAGACAAATGCCACATGAATGATCAAAGGAAATGGCATGGATCCCTAAATGAATGACACATGGTGAAATGATGTGGAAAAGCACAGTGAACATGACATGTCATACAATGATATCAACAAGATGATGTGGTGCCACCAAGGGATACCACATGTCAAGGACAAATGGTATGTTTGGATTGGTGAAAATCCTAAAAGAGGGTGATACGCAACACCCTCACAAGTTTCCATGTGGATCTATGATGTCATGATAATGTCATCAAGGAAACTACTAGTGAACCTAGGAACCAGATCACATGGCATAGTCGTGTGGGGTTAAAATCCAAACACTTCTAGAATTACAAAGTGTTGGAAATAATTTGTCATTGATGTCAACACGTGTTAGCTAGAGGCACATGTGTCGAAGGAATGCCTCGGGGAGTAGGTTTCAGGCACACAAGAAGGGAAACAGATCAAAATTAGTGTAATGGATTCAGAGCTTGTTATGGAGCAGCATATCATCTTAGGAGAAGAAGGAACTCACCCAGATGGATAAAGCTCTGAAATATCTTTCCAATAGTATGTGGAAGTTCGAAAATGGCTTCCTGGATCGTGAGATAGAGTCAGTCAATGTTGGTGACCCCAAGTCCAACCTAGCATAGTTAAGAGGTGGTTGGGTGAGCCCTTGGCACGTAACCAAGTTTGGTACATTTCCAAAATACAGTGCCAAGACCAACAGAGTATCTAAGCGAGAGCACCGAACAAACGTGGCGAACACGTTCATAGCGGAAATCGTTTTCATTAGCAGTGATTGGAAACAGGATGACTCCATCCTGATGGTGGTACCTTGGTGGGAGCACCCCAGAGGATTCATATATGGCTCAGATGTAAATCGTCAGACACTACCCTAGCACAATCTCTTTGGTGCACAAAGGGATGGACTAGGAGGAAATATCTAGGACACAGCAGCGGTGAGCGTCGTCCAATAGGAAACAGGCGAAGGCCCACTTCGTGAACTTAGATGTGGAGGGTGAGCTCAAAGTTTTAACAAAGCAGCAGTCTAGCAAGGTGTCACCCCGATGAAACTATATGAAAAACAAAGGAAATGGTTAGTAAGCCTGAAAACCAATTAACAAAGAAATTTCTCGCAAAACAGGCATCAAAGGACCTTCTCCCTCCTCTCCGACAACAACACAAGTGTTAGCAGGTGATTGGCCTGGATAGTAGCAAAAGATGATATTAGCACAATTAATAGGAGCATGACATGTGGCATCCATTTTTGGCACTTTCGGATACCCAAAGGACCCAGATTTGGGTGACACGTGTCACCTATCATGATGCAGGAGCATATGACTTGGAGGAAAAAATCTGCAAACTTATTCCAAAAATCCAAAAAAAATCTACAGGCAAAGGAGTGGGGTCCTTTAGCCATCAATTTCCATGCTTTTCTAGTTTAGGATAGGGATAGAATTAAGAATAAGATCATGATGGAAATAATTGTTGGATGGATAAGCTGTAGTGGAGGTTCTCAAGGGGATGTCTCGTAGAACTGTTAAATCATAATAAATAAGTTTTTGTTTTAGAAACTGGTTGCTAAAATGAGCCAGTAGATATGTATTTGCATGCTTTTGTAAAGCGATAAGGACTAAGTAAGCTTTATCTATTATTTTATAAAGGAAAGAACGAGACTTCTCTAGGTGGGTTGGCTCGGAGACATTGTGATCCTGAAAAAACCTCTCTCTGTGCATTGGAATTTATGGTTCTTTGTTAACTGGTAATTGTATGTGTGTATCAGTTTCAGTTTCTTTCTTTTGAGTCTGAATATCAATGAATTAGCCTTATTTTCCAATTAATACTTCAGCTGAAGCCTTTAGATTGTGTTTCCTTCACATCGGCGAGCCCTGGCTTCTTTATCTGCTTTACAGAGTTCCGTGGAAAAACTATGTTTTACACAGATAAGTCGTGAAAATACTTAGCCAGAGCAGAGATCCGAACTTGAAATTTTATTGTACAAGGATTATACCCTTGTCGAGTTTGAAACCTTTATCACATCGCTAAGTTGGAGCGGGTAAGAAAAACCTTTGGAGCGCCGAAATCTGATAGCGCGACACTACTGGAGCCGAAATATTATAGGGAGACTTTGATAGCATATCGGGTCTATGATTGTTATCGCATCGCAAGATCGAAGCGAGAGGAGCCAAGCCTTTAGAATATTGGAGTCGTCGATTGCGACCTCTGATAACACTACATGTTATCGCATCGGAGGAAGGAGTGTTGGAAGGCCCGATTGTAACCATCGATAGTGTTATCTAGGTATAACACTTTCCTTTGAAGTCTTGCACCGATAGTGGTTTTAAAGCGTCAATAGTGTATTTCCGTTCCTTTGGAATGAAAGCCCTCCGACTGTGTATATTGTGTTTTAACCGCAGTTTCCTCATTTTAAAGCAACGATAGTGTATTAGTATAATTCCTATGGAATTATTGTTCAGAAGGAGGAAAACAGACCTATGGTATGATTTGTGCCAATAACAAGGGCTAGGGTGATCAGAGAGAACCTCATGAGGCAGTCAATCTAACAATAGATGACTGATACACCAGTTGAAACAGAAGGAAAAATTCAGCCAGAGTTAGAAGAAATTATATCAGGTTTCGGTCACTTGTCTCTATCGCCTGCACCCAGGCCACCATTAGTGGTATCAGAGCAACCTGTTGACATTGAATTGAATCTCAGAAGCAGGAGAAGGAAAGTTAAAATGGATGTCAGATTTGGAAGAGGACGAGGACGTGGTGGAAGAGGACGGCATGTTGCAAATTCTGAAGTAATGAAAGTTGTGCAACAGATGCAAGCTAGATTAGATGCATTAACAACAGGCAGAAATATAGATGATGGAAATGTTAGTGAACCTGAGGTTGAAGCTGTAGAGGAAGAAGTTGTAGCAGTTACTCCTGAGATGAGATTCTTCTAGTCAGTGTTGAGATCCACAGCTAGGCCAAAGACCAAGGTTTCAATATATGAAGGAGGACTGAATCCAGAAGAATTGATAGACTGGATTAATGGCATGGAGAAATTATTCGACTATGAAGAAACAGAAGATGAGAAGAAAGTAAAGTTTGCTATCACCAAGCTAAAAGGCCATGCAGCGCTTTGGTGGGATGGTGTGCAGGCAAAAAGAAAGAGACTTGGAAAGCAACCTATCAAGAATTGGAGCAGAATGGTAGCAAAGCTAAGAGGTAAGTTTCTACCAAGTAATTATCAGCAAACCTTGTTCAGACAAATGCAAAATCTTAGACAGAGATCTATGACAGTGAAAGAATACACAGAGGAATTCTATAAGGTAAGCATAAGAGCTGGAGAAACTCAAGATACAGATGAGAAGGTGGCTAGATATGTAAATGGTCTTAGGATGGACATTCAAGATGAGATAAGTATATTGTCTCCTAAAACAGTAGAGGAAACTTATCAGATGGCACTAAGAGCTGAAGAAAAACTCATGAGGAAGCAATCTGCCAGAGGGAGAGGTACTTTCCGAGGAAGGGGAAGTCAAGGTGGTAGAGGAAGATCTACAGCACCTAAAGATGGAGCTAGTAGTAGCTCAACCAAGCATGCACCCATAGGAGGTGATGCAAGAGGCAGAGGGAGATTTTCTAGAGGAAGAGGAGGCAGAGGAAGAGGAAGAGAAATAAGATGTTACAGATGTAACAAACTGGGACACAGAGCTTTTGAGTGCCCAGAGAAAGCAGAAACAAATCAGAGGAATGCCATTGTTGCTCAAGCTAAGGGAGAAGCAACAACAACAGCAGTGATAGAAGAAGAAAATATACCAGAGAGAGGAGAATCTTTGGTAGTTAATAAAGTTTTGCTCAAGCCAGCAAAGGAGATAGTTGAACCATCACAAAGAAAGACTTTATTTAGGACAATGTGTAAGGTTCAAGGGAAATGCTATCAGATGATCATTGATAGTGGCAGCACTGATAATTTGGTCTCTACAGAAGTGGTGGAGAAATTGAAGCTGAAGACAATGAAACATCCAACACCTTACAAGGTGTCATGGTTACAAAAGGGACATCAACTGTTAGTGAATGAACAGTGTGAAGTGGAGTTTCAGTTGGGTAAGTATAAAGATAAAATTGTATGTGATGTGATGCCAATGGATGTGTGTCACATATTGCTTGGAAGACCTTGGCAATATGACAGAGGAGCTATGCATGATGGAAAAAGAAACACCTACAAGTTTAGAAAGGATGGTGTCAATCATATGTTGCTGCCTCTACAAGAAGAAGATGCATTAGGAAAGAAGACTGATCCAAAAACTCTGTTACTAGGAGGAAAGGAATACTTGAAGCAGATTGAAGAGAATGAGGTAAATTTTGTTGTAATTTGCAAGCCCAAGGTAATAATGACTTTTACTACAGTTTCTGATTTACCCATTGAAATTCAAGAAATGTTGGAGAACTATTGTGATATTATTGTTGATGATTTTCCCAATGAGTTACCACCCATTAGAAGAATTAGCCATCATATAGATTTGATTCCTGGAGCAATTCTACCTAACAAAGCAGCTTACAGAATGACTCCTACAGAAAATGAAGAGGTTAGGAAGTAGGTGCAAGAATTTCTTGACAAAGGGCTGATCAAAGAAAGCTTGAGTCCTTGTGCAGTACCAACAGTGTTGAGTCCAAAGAAAGATGGAGGCTGGAGAATGTGTATAGATTCAAGAGCCATCAATAAAATCACAATCAGGTACAGATTTCCTTTACCTAGAATTGAAGATTTAATGGATTGCTTGAGTGGAGCAAAGTATTTTTCAAAACTAGATCTTAAAAGTGGATATCATCAGATAAGGATAAGAGAAGGGGATAAGTGGAAAACTACCTTTAAGACAATTTAGGGATTGTATGAGTGGAGAGTAATGCCCTTTGGGTTGTCAAATGCACCAAGTACATTTATGAGACTCATGAATGAAGTTTTTAAAGAGTTTATTGGTAAATTTGTAATAGTATATCTGGACGATATATTAGTTTACAGCAAGTCTAAGGAGGAGCACATGAGACATCTGAATTATGTCTTACAAAGGCTACAGCAAGAGAAATTATTGTTGAATTTGAAGAAGTGTTCATTCATGAAAGAGGAGCTAGTGTACTTGGGTTTTGTTATTTCTGCTGAAGGGCTGAAGATGGATCCAGAGAAGATCAAGGCAATCATGGAGTGGCCTTCACCCAAGAGTGTTTTTGAGGTAAGAATTTTTCATGGTCTTGCTAGCTTTTATAGAAAATTCATCAAGAATTTTAGTAAGATCAATGCACCTATTATTGAGACCATAAAGAAGGAAAAACAGCCATTTAGATGGACTGCTAAAGCGGAGAGGAATTTTCAGCTATTAAAGAAAAAGATCATTGAAAAACCTATTTTGGTTCTACCTGATTTTAGTAAGCCTTTCCAAGTGAAGTGTGATGCCAGCGGAGAAGCAATTGGAGGTGTTTTAAGTCAGGAAGATAGACCTATAGCCTATTTTAGTGAAAAGATAAATGATTCCAAAAAGAAGTATTCTTCTTATGATAAGGAGTTCTACGCAGTTGTGTAGTCATTAAAGAAATGGAGGCATTATCTAATGTCAAAGGAGTTCATACTTTATTCAGATAACCATGCACTACAGTATATTATGCAGCAACCAAAACTTAGCCAAAAACATGCTAAATGGGTAGAGTATCTTCAAGGTTTCCATTTTGTTTTGAAACATATAAATGGCCAATCAAATAAAGTTGCAGATGCCTTAAGTAGGAGAAATATATTACTTCAAGAGAGTCAAATTCAAGTGTTAGGATTTGATTTTCTTAAAGAATTATATGAGACAGATTCAGATTTTAAAGAGGCATTTGAAACTTGTAAGAATCCTATTTTGATGGATAGGAGTAAATGGTTGGATTATTTCTTACAAGATGGACTGTTGTTTAAGAGAAATCAATTGTGCATACCAAATTGTTCAATGAGGGAGAATTTAATCAAAGAAAAACATAGTGGAGGACTTGCAGGACATTTTGGCATAGAGAAGACTTTTGAATAGTTGAACAGATTTTATTTCTGGCCAAAAATGAGATCTAATGTGGAAAAGTATGTGAGAACTTGTAAAATCTATCAATATGAAAAGGGAAGAAGCCAAAACACAGGTTTGTATATCCCATTACCAATTCAAAATAGGCCTTGGGATATGGTAAGTATGGATTTTTTTTTGGGCTTACCAAAGACTCAAAGAGGTAATGATTCAATTTTTGTTGTAGTAGACAGATTTTCAAAAATGGCACACTTTATTCCATGTTATAAAACTAGTGATGCTTCTCACATTGCTAATTTGTTTTTTAAGGAGGTTGTAAGATTGCATGGATTGCCTAAGAGTATTGTCTCAGACAGGGATTCCAAATTTGTTGGACATTTCTGGAGGACATTATGGAAGAAGTTGGGAACTAAACTAAGTTTCAGCTCTGCCTATCATCCACAAACTGATGGACAGACTGAAGTTGTGAACAGGAGTTTGGGCAATCTTTTAAGGAGCCTTACTGTAGAACATCCAAAGCAATGGGATCAAGTGTTGGCACAAGCTGAATATGCATATAATGACTCACCTAACAGGAGTACAGGACAGAGTCCATTCCATATTGTTTATGGAATGCATCCAAGAGGAGTAACTGAGTTAAGAAACTTGGGAAAAGATGAGATGAGAAGTGCAGAGGGAGAAGATTTTGCTTTAGAAATGCAAGCAATACATGAGTAAGTGAAACAGCTGCTATAGGATAGCAACATCAAATACAAGACCAGAGCAAACATGAGAAGAAGAGAGGTGAACTTTGAAGTTGGAGATCTGGTTTTAGCACACCTCAGAAAGGAAATATTTCCAAAAAGGGAGTATAACAAATTGAAGTTCAAGAAAATTGGACCGTGCAAAGTATTGAGGAAATTTTCTGCAAATGCCTATGAGATTGAACTACCCCCTGATGTTGGAATATTTCCAATTTTTCATGTTGCAGACCTATACAAGTATGCAGGTGAAACTGCAGATGATACAACACAAGATCAAGAGACCCAAGAGATTGACTGGGTAAAACATTTACCCACATCAAAGGAATTGCAGCCAGAAAGAATTCTGGACAAGAAGGTGTTTAAGAAAACAAGGGGATGAGAGTACTTTCAGTATTTGGTAAAATGGAAGGACCAGCCAACCGCTGAAGCTACTTGGGTTACAGAAAACATGCTATAGAAATTGGGAAATTCTATAGATGAGCTCATGGGCAGGAGCCCATGAAGAATTTTGTCCTCGGGAGTCTAATGCAGGAGCATATGACTTGGAGGAAAAAATCTTCAAACTTATTCCAAAAATCCAAAAAAAATCTACAGGCAAAGGAGTGGGGTCCTTTAGCCATCAATTTCCATGCTTTTCTAGTTTAGGATAGGGATAGAATTAAGAATAAGATCATGATGGAAATAATTGTTGGATGGATAAGCTGTAGTGGAGGTTCTCGAGGGGATGTCTCGCAAAACTATTAAATCATAATAAATAAGTTTCTGTTTTAGAAACTGGTTGCTAAAATGAACCAGTAGATATGTATTGGCATGCTTTTGTAAAGGGATAAGGACTAAGTAAGTTTTATCTCTTATTTTATAAAGGAAAGGACGAGACTTCTCTGGGTGGGTTGGCCCGGAGACATTATGATCCCGAAAAAACCTCTCTCTGTGCATTGGAATTTATGGTCCTTTGTTAACTGGTAATTGTATGTGTGTATCAGTTTCAGTTGCTTTCTTATGAGTCTGAATATCAATGAATTAGCCTTATTTTCCAATTAATATTTCAACTAAAGCCTTTAGATTGTGTTTCCTTCATATTGGCGAGCCCTGGCTTCTTTATTTGCTTTACAGAGTTCTGTGGCAAAACTCTATTTTACACAGAGAAGTCGTGAAAATACTTAGCCAGAGCAGAGTTCCAGACTTGAAATTTTATTGTACAGGGATTATACCCTCGTCGGGTCCGAAACCTTTATCACATCGTTGAGTTGGAGCGGGAAAGAAAAACCTTTGGAGCACCGAAATCTGATAGCGCGACACTACCGGAGCCGAAATATTATAGGGAGGCTTTGATAGCATATTGGGTCCGCGATTGTTATCGCATCACAAGATCGGAGCGAGAGGAGCCAAGCCTTTAGAATATTGGAGTCACCAATTGCGACCTCTAATAACACTACATGTTATCGCATCGGAGGAAGGAGTGTTGGAAGGCCTGATTGTAACCACCGATAGTGTTATCTGGGTATAATGCTTTCCTTTGAAGCCTTGCACCGATAGTGTAATTCTTTATAATTAGCACTAAAGTGTTTTTAAAGTGTCGATAGTGTATTTCTGTCCCTTTGGAACGAAAGCCCTCCAACTGTGTATATTGTGTTTTAACCACAGTTTCCTCATTTTAAAGTAACAATCGTGTATTAGTATAATTCCTATGGAATTATAGTTCAGAAGGAGGAAAACAGACCTATGGTATGACTTGTGCCGATAACAAGGGTTGGGGTGATCAGAGAGAACCTCATGAAGCAGTAAATCTAACAATAAATGACTGATACACCAGTTGAAACAGAAGGAGAAATTCAACTAGAGTTAGAAGAAATTATATCAGGTTTTGGCCGCTTGTCTCTATCGCCTGCACCCAGGCCACCATATCACAGGTTCACACATGGCACAAGTGATGTCATTGTGATGTCATCTCAGTGATTATAGCCCAAATGACTTAAAGAGGTGTACAAGAGGTAACATCAGGAAACGAGAGCCAGGACACATTGGTGATGGCATCATGAAAGTGGAAACCAATTAAAAATGCATCAGGAGGACCCCACATGACATCTCATCCCATAGGACTTACCCCAGTAGGATTATTACCAAATCTTAGGAAAAGCACCGAGCAACAAATGACGGGACATGGGGGCAAAGAGGCAGCCAATTATAAAGGGCGTCAGGCGATCCCCACAGGACACGTCAACGCGGAGGCATGACCTTGATGGTAAATAAAGGCACAAACAAACAAAATACCAAGATGTTTGGGGCTATGAGCTAAGCACCCACACCAGGCTCTATGGAACGCGTAAGAGACCAGGGATGTGGCCAAATAAAATGAGCCGGGAGCTTGGGAACTCTGACCTTAGTGCTATTCATGGTCATTTCACGTAGAAATGAGCCCCATTCTTGGTTATTTCGCTTAGAAATAGACCTGGGGCAATGGAAAGAGCCGAGGAGGCTCTTGGGAGATAAATAAGTGGTGCAAAGAAGTTAACAAAGGGAATAAGGCCCCTGATAGGGTTGAAAGGGCTTAACACTTAGGGGCCTTAGCCAATGGTCGCAGAGACCAGCCTTATGGAAAGAAAACAAGTAGAGGGCCAAAAAGAAAGGTGATCAGGCCAATTCAAAAATTTGGTAGATTTTTTTGTCTTAAAATAAAAAAGGGTTGTGAAGGCCTTTTTGGCCTACAACAAAGTGTTGTGCATGGTAGCATGGTTTGGCAATAGCGACATGGAAAAAACAGTTGGTAGCTAGTAGCTTTGGTGGAGATTGAAGCCTGATGGTAGCATGAATGTGTCAACAGCCTATTTTAACATCAATTTGGTGGAATTGCCTGCTAAGAGACAATTTTGGTAATTAAGCCAAATTGAACCGCAAATAAAAATAGATAAGCTCTGTTGAAACCTGTAAAATCTCTAGATTAACTGAAATAAGAAGAAAAACAAGAGTTTGACTTAGAGATTAAGCCCAAAACTACAGATCAAGATTGAACAACTGAACAGGACATAGGAAAAAATATTGATGCATGCAAAAATCCAAGAAGCCAAAGTTAGCAAAAGAAAACATTTAAAAGAATGCTTGATCAAGCAAAATGTGAGTAATGTTTTTTTGAGACAGAGCTTCTGGTGCAATGAGGTTTTGGTATGGTGAAGTTGTTTTCTGAAGTGGTGACGAAGATTTAATTGTTTTGAAAGCAGAGAAGGTAGTCATTGATCCTAGTATGAAAATGGAAGAAACATGGAACAATGTGTGTCTAAAGCAAGTTGTAGCTTGTTGATCAGGGGTTGGTGCTCCTTCCAGTGGATGTTGGAGAATATATGGGGTTGTATCTCCATTCAGTTGTAAATGGAAAAATCAGGGAGTTGTAGCTTCTTCCTAGTTGTGTCCAGAACATTGTCTTTTCAAGTTGTAGCTTGCCCTATGAGTAAAATGGAGAAGCATTTTTGAAGAAGTTGTTTGTTCTTTGTGTGTTCCCTTGATTGTTGAAATTATTGCTCGTCATATTTATTGTTGAAAGTTCTCTTTATTGTGTTATTGTTCTTACACAAAGTGAAAAGAATTTGAAATTGGTAAAATTGCTATAATATTGATTCACCCCTCCCCTCAGTATTGTCCTGGTTTCCAACAATTGGTATCAGAGCAGAGTTGCTTCAGATCTATTTAACAAATGAAAGAAAGATCAGGGACCATGGAAAATCGAGAAGGAGGATATACCAACAGAGCACCAATGTTCAATGGAGCAAACTATTAATTTTGGTAAATAAGAATGAAGACATAGATTCAATCAATTGGAGATGATGTATGTGATGTTGTGGAAGAAGAATATCAAAGGCCCCTAGCAGTGGTTACCAAAGATATAGGAAAAAAAAAATGGAGTTCATATGCAATGCCAAGGCGATGAATGCTCTGCTTGCTGGTCTACCTGAATCAAAACTTGTCAAAGTCATGGATTGCACAACTGCCAAAGAAATCTAGGAAGATGAGTAGCTGCTATGAAGGAGGCAACAAGGTAAAGAAAGCTAAACTCCAAGGTTTTAGGATGCAATTTGAATCTTTAAGCATGCATGATGATGAAAATATTGCAAAATACTTTTTGAGAGTTGATGAAGTTGTGAACACCATAAGAGGGCTTAATGAGAAGAATGACGAAGTTGTGGTAGTTCAAAAAGTGTTGAGATCTCTTCCTGAGAGGTTTAATCCCAAGGTGTCAACCATTGAAGAAATGGAAAATCTGAGCACTTTCACTCTAGATCAACTCCTGGGAATACTCACTACCTATGAGATGAGGATTTCGAAAGGCAAGTTTGTAGCCAAAGAATCAGCCTTCAAAGAAGAAAATAAGTGCAAGGATGAACATAATGAATATGTTGTGAATCAAATGAAGAAGAATTTAACTTTTTGAGGAAGCTCAAGCGAGGATCAGGCAAGTATAAAGGTAAGTTTCCCTTGAATTGATTTAATTGGGGAAAATTTGGTCATTATGCGCCAATATGTACTAAAAAGAAGAAAAAGGATTACGATCCTAAAGAAAAGTTTAAGAAATTTTAGAAGGACAAAAAGAAGGCTAATAAGAGAGGCTTCTATGCTCAAGATGAGAGTCTCTTAAGAAACTGAAACTAGCCAATCCTTAGATGAGAATAGAGATGATGAGAGCCCTAAATAATTTATGTTGATGGCCATTAAAAATATGCAATTCAAGGCTATTAACTCTGATAATGAAGAAGGAGAATTCGACCTTGAAGGAGAACTGGTAAGTACTCTTGAAGAAATAGAAAGGTTGAGGAAGAAAAACAAAACCCAAAAGGAGTATTTCATAAAGGAAAAATTTGAGGTCGTTGAGCCATTGCTTCTGCAATTAGAAGAAGGTAACAAAACCCAAGAAACCTTGAACCAACAGTTGATTGAAAAGGCTCAAACATGTGAGAAGCTAGAAGGAGAAATTATGTTGTTGACAAAGGAGATAGAAAAGGCCAAAACACAACTCAGCTTCAATAAGAAATTCAACAAAGGAACTAAAAATTTAAATGAAATATTAGAAGTTGAACGCATCTCTAAAGATTGTAGTGGTCTTTGTTTTGATGTTGAGTCCAACGCAGCAGCTGAATTAAAAGTAAAAAAGGTAATTACTTTTGTTCCCCCAACAAAAGAAGAACCCACACAACAACCATAAGATAATAACTAGTCTAAGAAAAATCAACAACAACAGCAAAAGGAGCACATTGTTCATGCTATTTGAACTACCCAAAATCCTACTCAACACAAAAGGCAATCATCTACGAACAAAGATATTTTCCCAGGGTATTGTTTTACATGCACCAACTATGGCCACAAATCAGCAAATTGCAGATAAATCTATCATATAGGTAGCTCAAATCTAGCAAAAGGATTCAACAAAGAAGAAGCAATACCAAGTATAATAATTCTTTTTCTCCCCTGAATTATCAAGTGCAATGTTTTAAATTCAAAAAATTTGGGCATTTAACACTTAATTGTGGGCTTAAAGAAAAGAAGACAATACCATTTACTGAGCAAAATAAGTAGACACCAAAGATCTGAAAAGAAACAGAAAAATCAGAACAATGTGATATTGCCTTATATGCTTAGAATGGTGGGAGCCATTGGTATGTGGACAATGGATGTTCCAGGAAAATGACAAGAGATAGAAGCAAGTTTCTAACTTGTAAGCTAGTTGATAAAGGTAATGTGACTTTTGGAAACAATGCTCCAGGCGAAATAATTGCAAAACGAGTGGTCAGTTTTTCAAATGGAAAATTTAAAGCTAAGAACATTTTGTATATTGGTGGGCTGAAACATAATCTATTGAGTGTGTCTCGGATGTGTGATCAAGGCTTTGATGTGGTTTTTAAAGCCAAAAATTGTCAAATCAAGTCCACAGGCACAAGTGAGATAGTTGTTGAGGCTGTAAGAATAGACAATAATGTTTATGTGCTCAATGAGAAGACAAAAAAGTGTTGCTTCACAAAAATTGATGAGGGATGGATATGGCACAAAAGACTTGGACATCTAAATTTTGATAAGATAGTCAAGATGAGAAAGAAAAAAATTGCCAAGGATTTTCCCATTCTTTCAAAACCAGAGAACATAATCTGCAAATCTTGCCTATTGGAAAAGCAAGTTCGAGTTCCTTTCAAGGCAAAGGAGAACTCATCACCAAATCCACTACAACTAGTACACATGGATCTATGTGGACCATCTAGAATGCAGTCAACCACAGGTGAACTATATTTATGCTAATAATTGATTATTTCAGTAGGATAATGTGGGTTTCCTTTCTCGGAGATAAATCTAAGACTTTTGAGAAGTTCAAAGAGTTCAAATCCATGGTTGAAAATGAAACTAATTGCAAAATTAAAAGCATAAGGTCGGATAATGGAGGTGAGCTCACTTCAAAGGAATTTGATGAATTCTATAAAAATAATGGCATCAAAAGACAATTCACAATAGTAGAGACTCCCCCAGGAAAATGGTGTAGCAAAAAGAGCAAACATGTCAATGCAGTAGTTAGCCAGAGTGATGATGATAGAAAAGAATGTTCAACAGGGGTTTTGGGAAAATGAAATTCATAGATCAGTAGCTATTATCAATAAATCCCATCTCATACCAAACAGTGACAAAAATTCCTATGATTTGTTGTGTGGCACATCTACAACAATTAAACACTTCAAAAAATTTGGCAACAGATGCTACATTAAGAGAATGATGAAAAACTTGGAAAATTCGATGCTAGAGCATATGAAGCTATTTTTCTGGGTTATTCACATAACAACAAAGGTTATAGATGCTACAATAAAGTCAACAAGAGGATCATTGACTGCATCAATGTGAAGGTGGATGAGCACGATGATCAAGAAGTGAAACAACTTGAAAAAGCCAGTGTTGATGAACCAGTAAGCATTAGTGATGTGAATGATGAGGCAGTTGTAGAAGAAAGTGAGGAAGATCACCACCCAGCTGATCAGATTGTTTGTGAATTAAATAATAGTGTGCAGATGAGAATGAAATTGTTAAATCCCCTTACGCAAGCACATGTTGCCATGTTGTCCATGGAGGAACCAAAGGATGTTGTTCAAGCTAGTAATGATCAACATTGGTTAAAGGAAATGAATGAAGAATTGGACCAAATAGAGAAAAATCAAACTTGGGAGCTTGTTCCAAGACTTGCTAAAAAGAATTTCATTGGCACAAAGTGGTTTTTCAGGAACAAATTAAATGATCATGGAGAAGTGGTAAGAAACAATCCCAGATTGGTATGCAAAGGCTATGCACAAATAAAAGGAATACATTTTGATGAAACTTTTTCTCATATTGCTAGATTGGAAGCAAGAAGAATGTTTTGGGAATTTTCTTATTTTAAAACATTAAAAATCTACCAAATGGATAGAAAATCTGCTTTTCTCAATGGGGAGTTACAGGAGGAAGTTTACATAGAACAACCATAAGGCTTTCAGCTAACAGAGAAACCAAATTATGTTTGTAGACTTAAGAAGGCCTTGTATGGTCTCAAGCAAGCCCCTAGAGCTTGGTATTCCAAGCTAGACAGCTACTTGCTCAAGTGTGGATTCAAAAGAGGTGCAATTAACAACAACTTATATGTCAAAGAAAAGGATGGAAAACTTATTGTGGTGGTAGTATATGTTGATGATATCATATTTTCTAGTGATTCAGATTTGTTGATTAGTGAATTTGCAACTGATATGAAGGTCGAATTCGAGATGTCCATGCTTGGAGAGCTATCATATTTCCTTGGATTGCAGATAGTGCAGACCCCTAAAGACATTTTTATTTCTCAAGGAAAGTATCTCAAGGAAGTGCTAAAGAAATTTGGCATGGAAGAATGTTCTTTAGTGAGCACTCCAATGGTGACAAGTTGCAAACTTACCAATACTGATGGGACACCAGCAATGGACCAAAATTTATAGAGATCTCTTATTGGCAGCCTTTTATATTTGATAGCTACAAGAATAGCCATCATGCAGGCCATTGCCATAGTCGGAAGATTTCAAGAAGCCCCTGGAAAAATCCATCTATTAGTAGCCAAAAGGATTCTTAGATATCTCAGAGCAACAATGGAGTATGGTTTGTGGTACCCCAGAGGTAAATATTTTGTATTCACTATTTATACTGATGTTGATTGGGCTAGTGATGTGAATCTCAAAAAATCAAAAATGGTGGTGCTTTCTTTCTTGAACATTGTCTAGTCTCATGGTTGAGTAAGAAGCAAGCTTCAATTTCCTTATCGACAATTGAAGTCGAATACATTGCAACAACTTCTTGTTGTGCTCAACTATTGTGGATGAAGAAAAATTTGCAAGATGTACAAGTGTGTTATAATTAGTCGACTCCCATTACTTGTGACAACCAAAGTGCAATAAGCATGACATCAAAGAATCCATTTTTTCACTCCAAAACAAAGCATATCCCCATCAAGTATCATTTCTTGAGAGAGAAATTTGCAGCTCATATTGTGCAGCTAGAATATGTACCTACCAAAGAGAAAGTTTCTTATATATTCACCAGGCCACTTCCTAGAGAACAGTTTGAGTATTTGAGGAAAATATTGGGAGTTATGCCTCTTGCCTCCCTCCACTATCTCTTCCTTTAAGAGGAAGAAAGGCAACTATTTCATTATCAGCATATTGAGGTGAAGTTTCCAGGTCCATAGGATCAACATGACAGAGAAAGAATGTTGAAAGATGGAGTATGGTGACGGACGGATCATGATGGTGTCTTTGCCATTGATGTCAAAGGGGGAGAGATCTAAAGAAATGAAATCAAACAAAAATTAAAACACAGGAGGAGAGATCTATAGGAGGAGAAATCCATAGGATAAAAAGGGGAGATCCATAGTGACAGCAAAACCAGTAACAGTACTACAACATCAAAAAAGCTTATCTCAAGGGGAGTAGCACTCAAAGGAGACAATCTATGTTGACATGTTTTTACAATAGAAAAGGGTGTTTTGTTTTATTTTGGTGTTGCCATCAATTCCAAAGGGGGAGAATGTCATAAATAAGTTGTCAGTGATGTCAATAAGTGTTATTCAGAGGCATAGGTGTCAAAAAAAATACCTCAGGGAGTAGGTTCTAGGCACATAAGGAGGGCAAAGGATCAGAATCATTTTAGTGGATTTAGAACGAGTTACGTAGTATTAGATCATCTCAGGAGTAGATGGAACCCACCTAGATGGATAGAGCTTTAAAATAAATTTCTAATGGTATGCTGAATTTCAAAAATGGCTTACTGGATCATGAGATAGAGTCGGTCAAAGTTGGTGACCCCAAGTCCAATCTGGTAGAGTTAAGAGGTGGTTGGGTGAGCCCTTGGCACGTATCCAAGTTTGGCACAATGCCAAAATAAAACACCAAGACCGACAGAGTCTGTAAGTGAGAGCACTAGGAAAAAGTGACAGACACGTTCACAGTGAAAATTGTTTTCATTGGCAACAATTGGCAATGGTTTGATGTCATCCCGATGGTCGTACCCCAACGGGAGTACCCTAGAGGATTCATATGTGGCATAGATGTAAATTGGTGGGATGTAACAGAGCGGGTGGAGCCCACCTTACTGTCATAGCTCAACGGTATTACCTCGGTGCAATCTCTTTGGTGCACAAAGGGATGGACCGGGACGAAAGAGCCACGACACAAAAACGGTGAGGGACATTCAATAGGAAACAGGCAGAGACCCACTCTACCAGCTCAACCTACGGAGGGTAAGCCCAAAGGTTTAACAAAGTAGCAGTGCAACAAGGTGTTAGTCAGGCAAAAATTTATGAAAAATAAAGGAAATTGATCGCAAAATAGGCCTTATAGGACCTTATATCTCCTCTTTGACAACAAGAAAGGTGGCAGCAGGTGATTGGCCTGGATGACAACAAAATATGATGTCATCACAACTAATAGGAGTGTGACACGTGGCAGCCATTTTTGGCATTTATGGGTACCTAAAGGGCCCAGATTTGAGTGACACATGTCACCTATCACTAACACATGGCACAAGTGACATCATTGTGACGTCATCTCGGTGGTTATAGCCCGGAAGACTTAAACAGGTGCACAAAAGGTAGTGATGGGAAATAGGAATCGGGACCCATTGGCGATGACAGCGCGATAGCGATAGCCAATTAAAAAGGCGTCAGGCGAACCCCACAGGACATCTCATCCCGTAGGACTTATCCCAATGGGATTGTTACCAAATCTTAGCAAAAGTGTAGCGCAGGAAACGTCGAGATAAGGAAGTAGAGCGGAAGCCAATTATAAAGGGCGTCGGAAAGTCCCCACAAGACACATCAACCCGGAGGCATGACCTCGGTGAATGAATAAAGGCACAAACAAATAAAATGTTGGGATGGTTGGGGCTACGGGCTAAGCACCCGCACCAGGCTCTATGGAACAGCTAAAAGATTAGGGGTGTGGCCAAATAAAAAGAGCTAGGAGGTTGGGAGCTTCGGCGTTAGCGCTGGGTATGGCCGCTTCATGTAGAAATGAGCCTCAGTCCTGATTATTTCGCTTAGAAATAGACCTGGGGCAAAGGAAAGAGTCGTGGATGTTCTTGGGAGATAAATAAATGGCGCAGAGAAGTTAATAAAGGGAATAAGGCCCCCGACAGGGTTGAAAGGGCTTAGCGCCTAGGAGACTTAGCTAGTGGTCTCAGAGGCCAGTCTTATAGCAAGAAAACAAGTAAAGGGCCAAAAAGAAAGGTGTTAAGGCCAATTCAAAAAAATTGGCAGAGTTTTTTCTTCTAAAATTAAAAAGGGTTGCAAAGGCCTTTTTGTCCTGCAACAAAATGTTGTGCATGGCAACATGGTGTGGAGACAGTGACAAGAAAGAACAGTTGGAAACTAGTAATTTTGGTAGAGATTGAAGCTTGATGGCAGCATGAACAAGTCGACGGCATGTTTAAATAGAAGTTTGGTGGAACTACCTATTAAGATATAGTTTTGGAATTTAAGCCAAACTAAACCACAAACAAAAATAAGAAGCTCTGCTAAAACCTATAAAAGCTCCATATTAACTTAAATAAGTAGAAAAATAGGAGTTTGACTTGGATATTAAGCCTATAACTGTAGATCAAGATTGAACAATAGTCAAAAGTAATATGAACAAGACAAAGGAAAAAATATTGATGCATGCAGAAATCCAAGAAGCCAAAATTAGCAAAAGAAAAACTTTAAAAGAAGGTCCGATCAAGCAGAATGTGCGCAATGTTTTTTTGATATAGAGATTATGGTGCAGCAAGGTGTTGGTATGGTGAAGTTGTTTTTTGAAGTGGTAATTTAATTGTTTTGAAAGAAGAGAAGGCAATCATTGATACTAGTATGAAAATGGATGAAAGATGGAACAGTGAGTGTCTAAAGCAAATTGTAGCTTGCTAATTAGGGGTTGGTTCTCCTTCCACTAGGTGTTGGAGAATAATTGGGGTTGTAGCTAGAAAAATTATGGAATTGCAGCTTTCTGCTAGTTGTAGCCAGAAATTTGTATTTGCAAGTTGTAGCTTTCCCTATGAATAACATGGAGAAGTAGTTTTGAAGAAGTTGTTTGTTCTTTATGTGTTCCCTTGATTGCTAAAATTTTTGCTTATCATAATTCTTTCTAAAAGTGTTATTTACTATATTATTGTTCTTACACAAAGTGAAAAGAAATTTTAAATTGGTAAAATTACTACAATACTGATTCACCCCCCTCTCAGCATTGTCCTGGTTTCCAACACAAAGTTGGTTCTATGGTCAATCCTCCATATTTCGAGACCTTAAGGAAACTATATATACATGTGACTGAAACCTCCACAACTCACATCATGAAGAATACAAGTCTCAAGTTGAAAACAAAGATTAAGTATGACATTCGTAGTTGGGTTGCTCTATGGTTTGGTGTGTAGGCAATGGAAATTTTGTTGTTTCATTTTTTATTTATGCCAAGATGAAGTATTGGTTTCACAACCTCAGTGATAAAATATTAGCATGCTTGTAAGATTGTATCACTTAGAGGAATCCACTATTTTCATGGTAGGTGTAGCCAAATCCAACCAAGCCTTGGCCAAGGTGAATGGTGTTGACAATGTGTGTGTGTGTGTGTGTGTGTGTGTGTGTGTGTGTGCGCGCGTGTCCCACTCTATGGCACATTGAATATTACTGAGGCTTATTTGGGCCCTCTACTCATTGAGGGTGGTTCTACTGCAACAGAAGAAATAGGAGAGAATTGTATTGTAGGCAACACCTGACAACACATTTCGTATTGAATGACAGTGGAGACCCTAAGGTCATGGATTTGACCTTTGCCAGAAAATAGGTTCAGTTTCATTTTTATGTACATATATGTAGCCATTTTGTCGCACTATTAGAAAACACCAATGAGTATTTTGTAGATCTGTCATTGGAGAAGAGGCATTTTGTAGAAGCACACGTGGAAAAGGGTCGTTTGTAGAACACTTAGTTTATTATATAGTTTTATATGGATTTTATGAGTTTATGGGGTCAATATTGGTTGAAATTGGATTTTAGAAGTAGTTGGGTACTCAAGGACTAGAGATGAATGTAACCAAATGTGTGTGTTGCCCTTTTAACACTTATTTTATGGATAGAATATCTTGTGTATATTTTGAGGGTCTATGAGCATGGTGCTATTGTTTTGGCTACAAGGTGCAAATAATTTCCGAGAAAGAGTTTAAGTGACCAGATCGATGAACTAATTGGAGAAGAGAATGGGTAGTTGTATGATAGCTTATAACAATGATTTATATTATTATTTATCACAATGAAAGTGAATACAGGTTATGATAATTATTGTAGTGATCGTAGTTGTAGGTTGCTACAGTAATTGCAGTGACAGTGGTTACAAGTTGTGATTACAGTGACAACATTTTCATGTTATGACAATGATTGCAGTTGCAATGGCTCCATATTGTATATTGTGATTGTGATTTTATTTATGATTCATTGATATATGATGATAGTGGATCCAGTTTGAAAATGATATGAAATAAAGGTTCACAAAGAAGTTGAAGAAGGAGGTGGGTGCCTCCACCGAGCTCACTCATCACTAATATTGGATCCCCAGTCAGGTTAGATCCTGGAGTAGGGTGGAGCTTGCTCATCACTTAGGTTGGATCCTCAATCAATTTGGAGCCTAGAGTAGTTTGAATTCTTCTCATCATCGAGGTGGGTGCCTCAATCAGGTTGTATCCTATAATGATCTGTCGCTTGCATATTTGAGGTTGGTGCCTCAATCAATTTGTATCCTACCGCAAATGGAAACTTTCATATCTTGGGGGTAGTTTCCTATAGTAGGTAGAAACCTACAAATATATGTAAACAAATTGAATATAAAGAAGAAGAATATTTATGGTCTTCTTTAGTGTGGGTTTCCATATAAAACTCTTGTGTCTCTTTGTGATGTGATGGCTTATTGATGTGTTAATGATGTGATGGTAGCTTTATAATGCATTTCTCTTTTTGAAGATATGATGCTTATGGTTACGATTCATTATTACATGATTAATTGATTATGAGAAGTTATGAACTGGTCAAATTCCTCTCATACTAATTCGTGGACCATTGCAAAGTTTAATTCATGATCATGTGTTTGGTAGGCCACTCAAATCAAGGATTTTGTATCCTATGTGAACTTCCAAAAATGCAAGGGAAATTATTAAAAATGGTCATAAGATCAAGACCTTAAAAACTATAGTAGAATTTCCATGTTGTGGAAACATTATGAATTAATGGAATAGACAGTTAATCACTATTATTCACCTTGATAAAATTGATCAAATCATATTAATTGTTCAAACTTGGTATGGTCATATCCTATATTATATGGTCCAACCACACAATTTGTTTTGGCTTATGCAAATTTAATGTTAATTTGTACCCTTTCTCTATTCAATATTCACGTTATGTAGTGTTGTAATTGTTTGGATATATTTGAACTATAAGCTATACCCAACACTCTAACTTGATAAGCTGCAACAATACATACTATATATCTAAAGAGATATCCCTTGCACATAAACATTTATTTATTTAATAGAATTTGCATGGTTGTCTAAAAGAGATGGAAAGAGAAAATCACTTTACATCTTGTCCCTCACTTGAACAAATATAATTAAGAGGCAAGAGGAAGTATAAACAAAGAGATAGTCTTCATCATTCAACTACAATAGTATGTATTATTTACAACTTGCACCTACATACATTCCCAAGAATGTGTGTTTGATCATCATTTATTCCTATTCATTGGTTGAAGTGTGTTGAGGCCTCAACTAGCCCCTATCCATGGACTTGGAGACCCCATCCTATTTTAATTTTTTCATGGGGGATTTCTTATGGTTTAATATTATAGGGTCTTATAAAGATGATGGATAATTATTTGATCTCTCTAAAAGATCCCAAGTAGTATCGAACCTAGATTTTAGACTTCCTTGACTTTTGCATTAAAAAAAATTGGTTTCCTTATTCAACATGTATTAGGGGATTAATGTATGTTAAATAGTCGTGGATTTCAAAATTATTTGTTTGAATTTGACTTCGCATTATTTATGTATGTTTAATCACTCTTTCAAAAGTATCTCTATAATTCATTAGGCCTTCCCAAAAGCTCAATATCATGTATATTTTGAAGTATCTTGATGGTTCATCGAGATATCTAAAATTTTCAGCTTATCATGTTTAAAATTTATCCAATAATTCATCAAGCTTATCCAAAAACTCATTTCAACATATTTCAAAACCCCCTCATATTTATACCATTCTCCTATAGAACTGGAAAGCACCATGGCTAGTTTCCTAGGTGTCTTAGTAGATGGGAATGTGTCCATAGGATGAACAATGGTTCAATCCTTACGCTAAGGTTGATGTTTGGCTCTGGAACACATCGAGTTCCTAGGAAACCTATACCAATATACCAGTGTTTGTGTTATGAAACCAGCTCAAGAAAAGATAGAAAAGATAGATCAACGCCTTAGAATTCAGCCTCTTCGAGGGGGCAACCTCCTTTACATTACATAAATGAACAATTCTTGGATGATACAAATGAAAAGACATCCTTTCTACGGAGTCTAAGGGGTCATAACATAATCAGAGCCGACATAACAATAATAATGTAAGGGCACAATAATAACAATGGTGGGCTTCTATGGGGCACAATAGTAACAATATGGGCACTACATGGGTACATCAATATAATAAGTGGGTTATACTAATAACAATAAGGGGTTACACTAGTAGTATAGGGGCCTAACATGCCCCTCTCCTTCAAAAAGTGTTGTCCTCAACGCTTGAGTAGTTCTTGATGCTTCTGTATAAAATTCTTGTCCTCCCATGTGGAATATTCAGCAGGTAAGTTCTTCCACTTGATGAGATACTCTGGAATTGATCGATTTCGTAGTTGTCGGGTTCTTGTTTCTGTGCTGCTCCAGGTTCCAATATGATTTTTCCTTCCTCTTCAATTTCTGGCAATATTGTTTGAATTGGGATCTTTTGCAACTTTTGAATAAGTGGCCATACTTCTTCGTCCTTCTTCTATTCATCCCTTGCTTCGTTTATCCAATATGGTTGGATAATATAAATAGCACAAAACAATGCTTCCACATCCTCATCCTTGAAGAGTCTTCCCATTCGGTAAGGTTGCCATTTTTTAAGTGCATGTAGTATTGCCAACATTTCCTTGTCATAAATAGCTTGCTTGAGATGTAGCAGTAAAAATACCCAATCACCTACATCAAAAAAAAAATTCACTACGATGTTGATCTACCTGTTGTTTCGTTTGATTTTGCACCGAAGTGGCGTTATCCTTTAAAAGTTGGAGAACTTGTTGTTGATGCTCGATGTGATCTTTCACTGCTTGAACCTTTTTCTTCTTGATATTTCCTTCTATCTCTAGAGTTTGAGGAGTGTTAATTTCTTCCAATCCTTTACAAGATATGGTCGGATTCATTTCTTGATGCTCGATGTGATCTTTCACTTCTTGAACATTTTTCTTCTTGATATGTCCTTCTGTCTTGCTAGTTTGAGGAGTGGTAATTCCGACCAGTGAATTACAAGATATGGTTGGATTCATTTCTTCTTTCTTGATGTGATATTTCAATTCTTGCACCTTTTTTTCTTGATATTTCCTTCTATCTTGAGAGTTTGAGGAGTGGTCATTCTTGCCAATAGTTTACAAGATATGTTCTGATTCATTTCTTCTTTCTCTGGGGTCGGGTTATGGCATATATCATCTTCTTTTGATGTTTCTTGATCTTTTTCTTCCTCCTCTTCATAATCTATGTAAAATATTTTCTTCTCAGCACACTTATGATCTTTAGTGCATTTGCTATCACAATTGTAACAAAGCCCTTTTTCTCTTTTTTCTTCCAATTGTTGTGGTGTAACCCTTGTAGGTTGTGGAAGGCTAGGAGGAACAACACGTCCATCTTTATAGTTGTGAGGGGTAGACTTCCTTGTTGCCATAATTTTACTTTCAAATATGTAACAAATCCCTTTTACTCTTTCCAATTGTTGTGGTGTTGCTCTAAAGAAGATGTTGCTCTTTGTATCCTCATAATGTGCTATCATTTCCTCCGTGAGAATTGACCACGTAACAAGTTTTTTACGAGAACAAAGCCCTTTATACCATAAAAATTGATCCGTTTCTAAATATGAAGATGCAATAAACACCTTTTGTAACAGTGGTACACCATGTAGATCAAAATATTGCTCCATATGAAGTATCCAATTTATCGGATCCTTGCCATCAAACTTCCTCATCTTGCTTTTTCTTGATTTTAGGACCTCCAACTTGAAACGACTGTAACTCTACAAGTGCGGATATTTAAGTTCTGAAATTGCTACCTATAGTAGCCCTCTGTGTCCTCTTTCCAATGCCACCAGTCTGATCCAAATTGGATTCTCCAAAAAATAGTTATGCACAATCTCCCAAGATGACCTGATTATAGACCTTTCCAGAAGAGCGAACTTGTATGAAGTGCCACGTGTCAATTTTTCGACCTTTGGCTCTGAAAAAGATATAAAAGAAACTACAGTATGTCCTCTTTCAGTACCTTCTTACGAAATTTCAATATGATCCTCAGAGAGAAAGTTATGATGATTTTCCCCAGGTCACCTTTTTTAAATGTAATTTAGGAGTCTGCAAAAAGACCAACTTCCTCAGATCATATCTCCGAAAATATCGTGCGAAAAGCTCTGAAATTCGGACCCAAGGTTTAGTGCGATTTCTTCTCAAATGGGTTTTTTTTGCGACTTCTGAAACGTCACAGAAAAAAAAGTTATAGCAAAAATGCCACGATGACCTGTTTGGAGCAGCGAAACCCTAGAATCCAAAGCTCTGATACCAAATGTTATGAAACCAGCTCAAGAAAAGATAGAAAAGATAGATCAACGCCTTAGAATTCAGCCTCTTCAAGGGGGAAACCTCCTTTACATTACATAAATGAACAATTCTTGGATGATACAAATGAAAAGACATCCTTTCTATATATAGGAGTCTAAGGGGTCATAACATAATCAGAGCCGACATAACAATAATAATGTAAGGGCACAATAATAACAATAGTGGACTTCTATGGGGCACAATAGTAACAATATGGGCACTACATGGGTACATCAATATAATAAGTGGGTTATACTAATAACAATAAGGGGTTACACTAGTAGTATAGGGGCCTAACAGTTTGGCCCAAAGGTACAAATGGTTCCCATATGGAAAATTGCTCCTAATCACAGCCTTGCAAGTGACCATAGGAGTATCATCATCTGATAGATTTAATCCAGGCTCTCTCCATATAATTTCATGTTTCATTTTCCCTAATCATTTATTGGTAAATGATTGTTACTTTATGAAGAATGTAATATTGGAATTGATACATCCTATATCCAAACCATTCTCTTAGAGAACTAGCAAGAACCTCAGTTGGGTACTTAAGTGTCTGGGTAGATGGGAATGTGTCCATAGGGTGACCAATAGTTTAGTTCTAGTTGATGTTTGGCCCTGGAGTACAATTGGTTCCTAGTCAACTTATACTAGTTTTTGGGCCAAAGGTACGGTTGGTTCTTAACTAGTATATTGCTTTACATCACAATCTTACAAGTAAATTATAGAGAAATATTCACTCTAAAACAAATTTTGAACTTACATGAAAAATAAACCCTTTTTTTGTAACATTGTTTATTTTCAAATTGCCCAAAAAAGTAGTTCAACAACATCATATTCCAAGTAATGGGATACTTTGTGGAATCCCACGATAGTTATGTTAGATCCTATTGCTACCTTCTCATTACTACCATACCATATTTCGAACCAAAAAAAAAATGTTCATCGGATTTCTCTAGAATGGTTGATAGAATTGGGACAATCGTGCTTTGAGAGACCATATGGGCTATAGTGGACTTAGAGAACCTTCTATCTCCTCTTTAACAATAGGAAAGGTGGCAGCAAGTGATTGGCCTGGATGACAACAAAAGATGATGTCATCACAACTAATAAGAGTGTGATACGTGGCAGCAATTTTTGGCACTTATGGGTACCTAAAGGGCCCAGATTTGAGTGACACATGTCACCTATCACTAACACATGGCGCAAGTAACATCATTGTGATGTCATCTCGGTGGTTATAGCCCGGAAGACTTAATAGGTGCACAAAAGGTAGCATTGGGAAATAGGAGTCAGGACCCATTGGCGATGACAGCACGATCGCGATAGCCAATTAAAAGGGCGTCGGGCGAACCCCACAAGACATCTCATCCCATAGGACTTATCCCGACGAGATTGTTACCAAATCTTAGCAAAAGCATAGGGTAGGAAACGTCAAGATAAGGAGGTAGAGCGGAAGCCAATTATAAAAGGCATCGGAAAGTCCCCACAAGGCACATCAACCCGGAGGCATGACCTCGGCGAATGAATAAAAGCACAAACAAATAAAATGTTGGGATGGTTGGGGCTACGGGCTAAGCATCTGCACCAGGCTCTATGGAACAACTAAGAGATTAGGGGTGTGGCCAAATAAAAAGAGCTAGGAGGTTGGGAGCTTCGGCCTTAGCGTTGGGTATGGCCATTTCATGTAGAAATGAGCCTCAGTCCTGGTTATTTCACTTAGAAATAGACCTGGGGCAGAGGAAAGAGTCGTGGATGTTCTTGGGAGATAAATAAATGGTGCAAAGAAGTTAATAAAGGGAATAAGGCCCCCGACAGGGTTGAAAGGGCTTAGCACCTAGGGGCCTTATCCAGTGGTCTCAGAGGCCAGTCTTATAGCAAGAAAACAAATAAAGGGCCAAAAGGAAAGGTGTTAAGGCCAATACCAAAAATTAGCAGAGTTTTTTGTTCTAAAATTAAAAAGGGTTGCGAAGGCCTTTTTGGCTTGCAACAAACTGTTGTGCATGGCAACATGGTGTGGAGACAGTGATAAGAAGGAACAGTTGGAAATTAGTAATTTTGGTAGAGATTGAAGTCTAATGGCAGCATGAACAAGTCGATGACATGTTTAAATAGCAGTTTGGTGGAACTGCTTGTTAAGATATAGTTTGGAATTTAAGCCAAATTAAACCGCGGATAAAAATAAGAAGCTCTGCTAAAACCTATAAAAGCTCCATATTAACTGAAATAATTAGAAAAATAGGAGTTTGACTTGGATATTAAGCCTATAACTGTAGATCAAAATTTAACAATAGCCAGAAGACTAATATGAACAAGAAAAAGGAAAAAATATTGATGCATGCAGAAATCCAAGAAGCCAAAATTAGCAAAAGAAAAACTTTAAAAGAAGGCCTGATCAAGCAGAATGTGTGCAATGTTTTTTTGATACAGAGCTTATGTTGCAACAAGGTGTTGGTATGGCGAAGTTGTTTTTTGAAGTGGTGACTAAGATTTAATTGTTTTGAAAGAAGAGAAGGCAGTCATTGGTCCTAGTATGAAAATGGATGAAAGATGGAACAGTGAGTGTCTAAAGCAAATTGTAGCTTCCTGATTAGGGGTTGGTTCTCCTTCCACTGGGTGTTGGAGAATAGTTGGGGTTGTAGCTAGAAAAATTAGGGAATTGTAGCTTCCTGCTAGTTGTAGCCAAAAATTTGTATTTGCAAGTTGTAGCTTTCCCTATGAATAACATGGAGAAGTAGTTTTGAAGAAGTTGTTTGTTCTTTGTGTGTTCCCTTGATTGCTAAAATTGTTGCTTATCATACTTCTTTCTAAAAGTTTTATTTACTATGTTATTATTCTTACACAAAGTGAAAAGAAATTTGAAATTGGTAAAATTGCTACAATATTGATTCACCCCCCCCTCTCAGTATTGTCTTTGTTTCCAACACAAAGTTGGTTCTATGGTCAACCCTCCATATTTCGGGACCTTAAGGAAACTATATATACATGTGACTAAAACCTCCGCAACTCACATCATGAAGAATACATGTCTCAAGTTGAAAACAAAGGTTAAGTATGAGATTCGTAGTTGGGTTGCTCTATGGTTTGGTGTGTAGACAATGGAAATTTTTTTGTTTCATTTTTTATTTACACCAAGATGAAGTATTGGTTTCGCCACCTCAGTGATAAAATATTAGCATGCTTGTAAGATCGTATAACTTAGAGGAATCCATTATTTTCATGGTAGGTGTAGCCAAATCCAACCAAGGCTTGGCCAAGGTGATTAGCGTTGACAGTGTGTGTGTGTGTGTGTGTGTGTGTGTGAGTGTGATCACATATAGTTGGAAGTGTTGGGAACTACATTCGGTTATTCATAGACCAAAGGAAAATCTTGAACGTTGACACACAAAAAAATTGAGACGAAAGCTCAAGCCACATCATACTTTTTTCCTAGTCTATGGCACATTGAATATTACTGAGGCTTATTTGGGCCCTGTACTCATTGAGGGTAGTTCTACTACAACAGAAGAACTAGGAGAGAATTGTATTGTAGGCAACACCTGAAAACACATTTCGTATTGAGTGACAGTGGAGACCCTAAGTTCATGGATTTGACCTCTACCAGATAATAGGTTCAGTTTCATTTTTATGTACACATATGTAGCCATTTTGTCGCCCTATTATGTTATGAAACCAGCGCAAGAAAAAGATAGAAAAGATAGATCAACGCCTTAGAATTCAGCCTCTTCGAGGGGGAAACCTCCTTTACATTACATAAATGAACAATTCTTTGATGATACAAATGAAAAGACCTCATTTCTATATATAGGAGTCTAAGGGGTCATAACATAATCAGAGCCGACATAACAATAATAATGTAAGGGCACAATAATAACAATAGTGGGCTTCTATGTGGCACAATAGTAACAATATGGGCACTAAATGGGTACATCAATATAATAAGTGGGTTGTACTAATAACAATAATGGGTTACACTAGTAGTATAGGGGCCTAACATGCCCCTCTCCTTTAAAAAGTGTTGTCCTCAACGCTTGAGTAGTTCTTGATGCTTCTGTATAAAATTCTTGTCCTCCCATGTGGAATCTTCAGCGGGTAAGTTCTTCCACTTGATGAGATACTCTGAAACAAGGAAAATTTTAAGGATGGAAAATTTTCTTGAAGTTTAAAAACATTGGCGAATCTCACTATTCCCTAATATGCAAACTATAAAATGTTTATTGATATATTTGTAAAATTATTCAAATTTATAATGATTTTATATATAGTCTCTATATAATGTTGGCGATTTTTAAGGTAAAATAATTTTATATTCTAAAATTTGGGCGAAGATTAGCCCCTAAAATTTTCCATGCTCTGAAATTGATCAATTTCATAGCTGTCAGGTTCTTGTTTCTGTGACCACTCCAGGTTCCAATATGATTTTTCCTTCCTCTTCAATTTCTGGCAATATTGTTTGAATTGGGATCTTTTGCAACTTTTGAATACGTGGCCATACTTCTTCGTCCTTCTTCCATTCATCCCTTGCTTCGTTTATCCAATCTCGTTGGATAATAGAAATAGCACAGAACAATGCTTCCACATCCTCATCCTTGAAGATTCTTCCCATTCAGTAAGGTCGCCATTTTTTAAGTGCATGTAGTATTGCCAACATTTCCTTCTCATAAATAGATTGCTTGAGATGTAGTAGTAAAAATACCCAATCACCTACATCAAAACATTTTTCACTACAATGTTGATCTACCTGTTGTTTCGTTTGATTTTGCACTGAAGTGGCGTTATCCTTTAAAAGTTGGAGAAGTTTTTGTTGATGCTCGATGTGATCTTTCTCTGCTTGAACCTTTTTCTTCTTGATATGTCCTTCTATCTTGAGAGTTTGAGGAATGGTAATTCTTGCCAATGCTTTACAAGATATGGTCTGATTTATTTCTTCTTTCTCTGGGGTGGGATCCTGGCGTATATCCTCTTCTTTTGATATTTCTTGATCCTTTTCTTCCTCCTCTTCATATTCTATGTAAAATAATTTCTTCTGAGCACACTTATGACCTTTAATGCATTCGCTATCACAATTGTAACAAAGCCCTTTTTCTCTTTTTTTCTTCCAATTGTTGTGGTGTAACCCTTGTAGGTTGTGGAAGGCTAGGAGAAACAACACTTCCATCTTTGTATTTGTGAGGGTATGCTTCTTGGTTTCCATAATTTTACTTTCCACTATGTCACAAAGCCTTTTTACTCTTTCCAATTGTTGTGTTGTTTATATAAATAAGGTGTTGCTCTTTGTATCCTCATAATGTGCTATCATTTCCTCCGTGAAAATTGACCACGTAACAAGTTGTTTACGAGAACAAAGCCCTTCATACCATAAAAATTGATCTAGTTCTAAATATGAAGATGCAATACATACCTTTTGTAACAGTGGTACACCATGTAGATCAAAATATTGCTCCATCTGAAGTATCCAATTTACTGAATCCTTACCATCAAACTTGCTCATCTTGCTTTTTCTTGATTTTAGGAGCACGATCTTGAAATGACTGTAACTCTGTACTTTCAGATCTTTAAGTTCTGAAATTGCAACCTATAGTAGCCCTCTATTTCCTCTTTCAAATGCCACCAGTCTGACCCAAATTGGATTCCCCAAGAAAGAGTTATGCACAATCTCCCAAGATGACCTGATTATAGACCTTTCCAGAAGAGCGAACTTGTATGAAGTGCCACGTGTCACTGTTTTGACCTTTGGCTCCGAAAAATATATACAACAAACTAAAATTCGTCCTCTTTTTGCGCCTTCTTACGAAATTTCAATCCAATGCTCAGAGAGAAAGTTATGACGATTTTCCCCAGGTCACTTGTTTGGAATGTAATTCAGGAGTCTGCAAAAATACCAACTTCCTCAGATCATATCTCTGCAAATATAGCGCACAAAGCTTTGAAATTTGGATCCAAGGTTTAGTGCGACATCGTCTCAAATGGGTTTTTTTTTAGCTTCTGAAACATCGCAGAAAATAGTTATAGCGAAAATTCCACGATGACCTATTTGGAGCAGCGAAACCCTGGAATCCAAAGCTCTGATACCAAATGTTATGAAACCAGCTCAAGAAAAATATAGAAAAGATATATCAACGCCTTAGAATTCAGCCTCTTCGAGGGGGCAACCTCCTTTACATTACATAAATGAACAATTCTTGGATGATACAAATGAAAAGACCTCCTTTCTATATATAGGAGTCTAAGGGGTCATAACATAATCAGAGCCGACATAACAATAATAATTTAAGGGCACAATAATAAAAATAGTGGGCTTCTATGTGGCACAATAGTAACATTATGGGCACTACATGGGTACATCAATATAATAAGTGGGTTGTACTAATAATAATAAGGGGTTACACTAGTAGTATAGGGGCCTAACATATTAGAAAACACCAATGAGTATTTTGTAGATCTGTCATTAGAGAAGAGGCATTTTGTAGAAGCACACGTGGAAAAGGGTCGTTTGTAGAACCCCTAGTTTATTATATAGTTTTATATGGATTTTATGAGTTTATGGGGTCAATATTGGTTGAAATTGGATTCTAGAAGTAGTTGGGTAATCAAGGATTAGAGATGAATGTAACCAAATGTGTGTGATGCCCTTTTAACACTTATTTGATGGCTAGAATATCTTGTGTATATTTTGAGGGTCTATGAGTATGGTGTTGTTGTTTTGGCTACAAGGTGCAAATAATTTTCGAGGAGTTTAAGTGACCGGATCGATGAACTAATTGGAGAAGAGAACGGGTAGTTGTATGATAGCTTATAACAGTGATTGATACGATTATTTATCGCAATGAAAGTGAATGTAGGTTATGATAACGATTGAAGTGATTGTAGTTGTAGGTTGCTACAGTAATTGCAATGATAGTGGTTACAAGTTGTGATTACAATGACAACATTTGCATGTTATGACAATGATTACAGTTGCAGTAGTTCCATATTATATATTGTGATTGTGATTTTATTTATGATTCAGTGATATATGATGATAGCGGATCCAGTTTGAAAATGATATGAAATAGAGGTTCACAATGAAGTTGAAGAAGGAGGTGGGTGCCTCCACCGAAGTTTTAGACTATAGCAGGTTCGAGCTCACTCATCACTAATATTGGATCCCCAGTCAGGTTAGATCCTGGAGTAGGGTGGAGCTTGCTCATCACTTAGGTTCGATCCTCAATCAATTTGGAGCCTAGAGTTGTTTGAATTCTTCTCATCATCGAGGTGGGTGCCTCAATCAGGTTGTATCCTATAGTGATCTGTTGCTTGCATATTTGAGGTTGGTGCCTCAATCAATTTGTATCCTACTGCAAATGGAAACTTTCATATCTTGGGGGTAGTTTCCTGTAGTAGGTCGAAGCCTACAAATATATGTAAACAAATTGAATATAAAGAAGAAGAATATTTATGGTCTTCTTTAGTATGGGTTTCCATATAAAACTCTTGTGTCTCTTTGTGATGTGATGGCTTATTGATGTGTTAATGATGTGATGATAGCTTTATAATGCATTTCTCTTTTTGAAGATATGATGCTTATGGTTACGACTCATTATTACATGATTAATCGATTATGAGAAGTTATGAAATGGTCAAATTCCTCTCGTACTAATTCGTGGACCATTGCAAAGTTTAATTCATGATGTGTTTGGTAGGCCACTCAAATCAAGGATTTTGTATCCTATGTGAATTTACAAAAATGCAAGGGAAATTATTGAACATGGTCATAAGATCAAGACCTTAAAAACTATAGTAGAATTTCCATGTTGTGGAAACATTATGAATTAATGGAATAGATGGTTAATCACTATTATTCGCCTTGATCAAATTGATCAAATCATATTAATTGTTCAAACTTGGTATGGTCATCTCCCATATTATATGACAACCACACAATTTGTTTTGGCTTATGCAAATTTAAAGTTAATTTGTACCCTTTCTCTATTCAGTATTCATGTTATGTAGTGTTGTAATTGTTTGGATATATTTGAACTATAAACTATACCCAACACTCTAACTTGATAAGATGCAACAATACATATTATATATCTAAAGTGATATCCCTTGCACATAAACATTTATTTATTTAATAAAATTTGCATGGTTGTCTAAAAGAGATGGAAAGAGAAAATCACTTTACATCTTGTCCCTCACTTGAATAGATATAATTAAGAGACAAGAGGAAGTATAAACAAAGAGATAGTCTTCATCATTCAACTACAATAGTATGTATTATTTACAACTTGCACCTACATACATTTCCCAAGAATGTGTGTTTGACCATCATTTATTCCTATTCATTGATTGAACTGTGTTGAGGCGTCAACTAGCACCATGTCCATGGACTTGGAGACCCCATCCTATTTTAATTTTTTCATGGGGGATTTCTTATGGTTTAATATTATAGGGTCTTATAAAAATAATGGATAATTATTTGATCTCTCTAAAAGACCCCAACTAGTATCGAACCTAGATTTTAGACTCCTTTGACTTTTGCATTAAAAAAAATTGGTTTCCTTATTCAACATGTATTGGGGGATTAATGTATGTTAAATAGTCGTGGATTTCAAAATTATTTGTTTGAATTTGACCTCGCATTATTTATGTATGTTTAATCACTCTTTCAAAAGTATCTCTATAATTCATTAGGCCTTCCCAAAAGCTCAATATCATGTATATTTTGAAGTATCTTGATGGTTCATCGAGATATCTAAACTTTTCAGCTTAGCATGTTTAAAATTCATCCAAAAATTCATCTAGCTTATTCAAAAACTCATTTCAACATATTTCAAAACCCCCTCATATCTAGACCATTCTCCTATAGAACTGGAAAGCACCATGGCTAGTTTCCTAGGTGTCTTAGTAGATGGGAATGTGTCCATAGGATGAACAATGGTTCAATCCTTACGCTAAGGTTGATGTTTGGCTCTGGAGCACATCGATTTCCTAGGAAACCTATACCAATATACCAGTGTTTGGCCCAAAGGTACAAGTGGTTCCCATATGGAAAATTGTTGCTAATCATAGCCTTGCAAGTGGCCATAGGAGTATCATCATCTGATAGATTTAATCTAGGCTCTCTCCATATAATTTCATGTTTCAGTTTCCCTAATCATTTATTGGTAAATGATTGTTACTTTATGAAGATTGTAAGATTGGAATTGATACATCCTATATCCAAACCATTATCTTAGAGAACTAGCAAGAACCTCAGTTGGCTACTTAAGTGTCTGGGTAGATGGGAATGTGTCCATAGGGTGACCAATAGTTTAGTTCTAGTTGATGTTTGGCCCTGGAGTACAATTGATTCCTAGTCAACTTATACTAGTTTTTGGGCCAAAGGTACGGTTGGTTCTTAACTAGTATATTGCTTTACATCACAGTCTTACAAGTAAATTATAGGGAAATATTCACTCTATAACAAATTTTGAACTTACATGAAAATTAAAGCCTTTTTTGTAACATTGTTTATTTTCAAATTCCCCAAAAAAGTAGTTCAACAACATCATATTCCAAGTAAAGGGATACTTTGTGGAATCCCGCGATAGATATGTTAGATCCTATTGCTACCTTCTCATTACTACCATACCATATTTCGAACCAAAAAAAAATGTTCATCAGATTTTTCTAGAATGGTTGATAGAATTGGGACAATGGTGCTTTGAGAGACCATATAGCCCTTCAAATATAGTTTATAATACACTTTTAATTTTCCAATTTGTATATCAAAAGAAAAATTTATATTCAAAACATTCTCTTAATGTCAAACAAGAAAATCAGGAACAAAGTTGGGACAATTTATTTTTTGGATGCCTAAATAGATAGATATTTCAAATATTTTTCTACAATATATTCTCCGACAAATCTAGTTTACAAATCAATTTGAATCACTCCATTTCAATATCATACAATAAATTTATGCCTAAAATACTAATTGGCTATCCTAAGTTTGTATTTCTTAAAACTCTATTTCCTAGTTTATTCACTAAAATATTTGACTCATTAATTCTTAATAGACTTCAGGCTTATGTGATCCATATCAAGTTAGAGAGATTTTTTCGGCGAAAATCACAAGGAATATCATTTGTCGACGCGTTTCGAACCAACTAGTGTGGTTCATCGTCAGGACAAGTTGAAGAAACAGATCTAGCAAAGCAAGTTAAATAATCTGAGCAGAGCACCCAACAGCTAACTTGACCAACGACTAGTTTGACTCTAGGACCGGGGTCAAAATTATTTTATTATTTTATTATTTCATTAATTCTTCTTTTTATTAAAACTTGCTTCTACTATAGATACCCACATGAATACAAGTTCATCCTCAATTGAAATTAGATTGATCCATCGTCAAATGAAAATTTACAATTAAGTTAGTGATTGTTGGTCTAGGACATAGAACAAAGAAAACCTACAGGTTGTTACACATCATGTTTGGCACAACATTTCATGGAATTTGAAAAACTTATTTCTATTGGAGATACATTAACAATATAATTTCATCTCTAGTTTTATTCATTTTAATCCATTAATAAACCAAAAAATTACACCTAAAATAGTCCATCATTGTTAGTCTAGTAGGAATCTGGAAACAACTATGTTATGTAGGTTATTACTAAGTAGAACCTAATGGAGATAGTCCTACGGATATAGTTTATTGTTTATTTTGAATCACTTCAATTATACATTATACAAAGAGGTTATTAGCAAAACATTATGGAGCACTCTAGCTAGCTAGCACTCCTTAGCAAGGTAAAAATTGAATTTCTTTGTTTTATTTTCTTTAGTTGTAACTTATTTAGCACTATTTGCGATTTCATATGCATTTGGTGAAGAAATATTGATTACCTTTCCTCCCCTATATTGCATGTTTTATTTTTAGATAAGTGTTATTTTGCAGGTCCAGAGAGGAACAAGAAAGTAAATCCATACACAAGTGATTCTCAAGGATATAATTTCACAAAAAAAGGACATACACTATAGGCATTAAAACATAAAGATTTTTTAGTCCTTACATTTGCCATGAATGAAAGCTCAAAATTCTGGAAGAATTTTTCATTAAATTCCTAGATGGATCAAGAAGAAGAGGCGAAGTTGCACAAGTATACAACTCCCGAAATCCATACGCAAGTGATTCTTAAGGATATAATTTCACAAAAAAAGGCATACACTATAGGCATTCAAACATAAAGATTTTTTAGTCCTTAAGCTCAAAATTCTGGAAGAATTTTTCATTAAATTCCTAGATGGATCAAGAAGAAGAGGCCAAGTTGCACAAGTATACAACTCCTTGTTTCACCATGAATGATACTGCAACTCCTTGTTTCTAGTTGCTACAACTTGTTGTTTTAGTGTAGATGCCACAACTTTGAGTGTTGCAACTTCCAAATGCTGCAACTCCTAAGTGTTGTTGTTGTAAGGGTCTTTAAGCCTATGTTGTCACCTTACATTATGTATCATGTCATTGTCACTAAATCTAAGTAAATGTGTATCCTAAAGTAAATGGGTGCTTGAGAGCTGGTACAACCTCTCCAACCACAAATCTTTTGTATAAAGCTAATGCAAACTTGGATTGGAATTCCTGGTGTATTCTCGTACAAGTGTGTTCTTGTTGTTATAATGTTGCTTGTTATTGGTTATTCTTGTTGTCTGCTTACAACAATCTGGGATTGTTGCCTCCTAAGTGACAACAGTAACAAAAGGAGGTGGTTCTAACCTGCAGAAGAAAAGATCAAGAAGATGTGACTAAATAGAAAAGTTGCAAGATAAAGTTTCAAGAAGTTTTTGTGGATGTTGCGATCGCTACAATGGAAGATCTGCAAAAGGAAAATGAAAACATTAAACTCTAAGGGAAATGTTGTTCGATAAGTTTGCTGCCCAAAGCTGCGAGTTCGCTGCTCAAAGCCACTGTGAAAGATAAATATCGTGGAAGATAAATAAAGTGGTATTCTTCTCCAAAGACCAGCATCACTGTATTATTTATATTCGACATGTTCAACTATTGACGTTGTTGACATCATCAATTTGTATAGTTTCAAAAGGAGCTTTCTTATTTTTTACATACAAGAAGATATTTGTATAATTATTTGCGCTCAACATCAATTTTTACAACTGAAATTTATAGTACACTGGTGGTCGTGTGAAAGCAGTGTGCGAACCCATCGCAAGTACTAGGCGTTAACGTATCTATATTCTCATCTGCAACCCTAGTCCCCGCCTCTCCACCCACCGCTTCTTTGCACTCCAAGTGCTCCTACGAGGGTTTCAATTCATTATCCTCTGCGATTTGGTTGACCAAGGGAACTTATTCTCATTCGATGAGATAGTCGACTCAACTTACTGTAAGGCTCGTCAATATGCTTGTGAAAGTTCGATATATGATGAGGGTCGACTCACGAATTGAAGGTGACAGCGAATATCATTCTCCTCCTCCTCTTTCACCAAGTGACGAAAATGACGAGGTAAACAATGATCCCAGCATGGACTTCAATCCCTTCAAACTTCCCCGGTTCGAGTGAACAACTCTGGAAAGTGAATATTTTTACTCAAAATGCGTTGTGGGTTAATTGAAATAGAATTTTTGGGTTATAATAATGCTAATAGCAGAAGCGTTGGTTGTATTATAAGTTGTATACATATCTTATTTTGGCTTTAACGTACAAGACCTAATTAATCGGCCAACATTCTTGAATATTAAAGCATTGTAAAGTTGCTATGGAAGAAAAGAATTTAGTATTAATTTGTTGGATAACCTAGAAAAAATATGTATCATGGTTATGCATTTTTGGTGTAGTTCAAGTTTATATTGTCCCATCTTGTATAAGCTTTCTGCCAAAATTACGAATAAAGCTTCACAAATAGTTTAGTCTGAATGCAAGCTAAAGGCAATGGTGGTTGATATATGTGAAAAGGGGACTCATATATTAGAAAACAAACAGGAAATGTATATAAGAATGCCGAGAAGAAGATAGAGAAAGTTATTGCATTTCCTACTTGCATCTCAGTCAATAGCACGTAATGTCGTTTCTCTCCTTTAGCTGGAGATGAAACTGCCTTGGAGGAAAATGATAGTGTGAAAATTGAAACCTGTCATTCGTTTGTGCTCGGCGCTTTGATTCCTTTACAACTCCATTTGATTGTTTTCACATTCCTTTCATTTTTCAGGCTTAGAATCTGTCATTGTTGGGAAACCTAGTCGAGATGATTTTCAATAGTATTGACAACGAAGAAACCAACGAGGAGAAGGAAAAGAGAGAACCGACTCCAACTTCAGTTTTTTCTATAAAGGTGTCCGATTTTTTTTTGGCATTGAATGTGTTGTTATTCTTGTGACTCCAGTGGTGTATATGACATAATGAATTATAAATAAATGGCTCAGTGAGTTGCACGACTCTGCTTTGGGTGAGTAGGATATGGCTTGCAAAGTTGGTGGAGATCGATATATTCTTATTATACATTTTATTGAAGATTTATGACTACATATTTACAAATCGACTGCGACTAGTGGTGTTGCTGGCAAATGGTTATGGAAGTTGTCGCATGAATAAATCTTGATTGGATGGAGTCGACTTGTTTGACTGCGAGAAGATCATCAGTCAGTACTATATTTTCATGAGGTTGAAAATATTAGTCGGTTGACTTTGATATTTTTGAATCGAGCCATCATTTTATGTTGGTAATACATGAATTTGGGCATTTTCGAAGCATGAACAACATCATTATTCGGGCACCGTAACATATTTGAGGCTCGAGCTTCTATAGATGATCAAATTTGCTGATGTAAATTAGAGCAGTCTATAATTAATAATTTATGAGTCTGCAAATAATGAGTTTGTTTTAGATAAAACATTAATAAGTCAAACTGTCGACTGAGTCTTTTAGTTAATCATTAGAATTAGAAATATGGGGAAAGTTAAACATGAGTCTTTTTTAGTTAGTCATTAGAATTAGATATCAGAGGAAGGTTAGACGTGAGTCTCCTTGAGGCTGGCGATCTTCTCCACCTTGTAATTCAATCAATGTTTTGTTGATGAGATCAATTTTTGCTGACACTCACTATAAAACTATGGCCGACAATAAAATAAAGTTTAGTGTGTCCAGTTGCTAGATTTGTCTTTAAAAAAAAATTGCGGACGCAACAAGCAATCTGTAAAGCTAATTTTTTTATCAGTCAAGGCGAACAAACCGGAGCAACAGATAATTCATTATAATTCGACCATATAACTTTGCAACAAAATAAATAGAGTAACCAAGCAAATGCAATAGCACAAAAATTTCAAGAACAATAAATTATATAAGCAAAACACACAAAAGTGTTTAAGTGCTAAAGAGGGTGACATCGTTATGACAATTATTTAATCCCTGTAGTATGAAGATTGCAAACTTGTTCTTGGATTGTGGCAGAGCAAAAGTGCAGGATGGTTGATTTGGTAGATGATCACTTATCTTTTGTTGAATTAAGGACTCCCAAGAATGACAGTCCCGCACTAGACTCGTTTTTAGAGAAAGCGAAGAGGACACCCCTGGACAGGAGAGGAGTTGTCAATGGTTCCTGGTTGGAGTAGTAGTCCAAATGATTGAGAAGACTACACAGGATGTGAACAATGGACATCTGTAAAAAATTTGCCATCAAAGATGAAGTAGTCACAGTAAGCCTTTGTATACGTTTACCTATGAAGACCCATACCAATGGTCAATGCATAGTAAGGATAATTTTGCCGAGAGCAGTAGTCCAAGGCATTTTTCATCATTGCTCAGGATGAACAAGGCATTGAGGGTCGGAGAGATGTTGTAAGGGTCTTTAGACCTATGTTTCCACCTGACATTATGTATCATGTCATCGTCTGTAGTACAACCACTCCAACCATATATCTTATGTATAAAGCATACACTAAGGCTAATGCAAACCTGGATTGGAAATCCTTTCTCAATACTTATGTGTCTGGTGTATTCTCCTACAAGTGTGTTCTTGATGTTATAATGTAGCATCTTCTTGGTTATTCTTGTTGTTTGTGTACAACAACTACCGCCCATGTTGTGACTCATTGTTGCTACAATTAACACAAAACCATTGCAGCAACTCACCCTAGCACCATTTCCACAACTCGCTCCAGAAACCTTTGTTATAATTCTCAGATAGTTGGTTATTTGGAAAAGGTGTTGTAACTTTGGAACAACTGGTAAGGAAGTGTTGACGGTGTTGGATGCCACCAAAAATTATGGGGTCTCCCCTATATGAAGTCTCAATTAGAACTCACACCATTTGGATTAGGAGCCCCATCCGGAGAATAGGCTCAGCTACCATATCCCTAATGATTTGTCTTGATTGCAATAAACAACACAAGAGAGTACACATATACTTTATAGATAAACAAGTATGTTAGCCTTTTGATGTATTCAATTGCAAAGGGTATATTGGTTCTTTCACGAAAAAAGAGGGAAAGTGAGTATTTAAAAGAAGAGTAATAGTATTGTCTTAATCAAGACACATGAATTGATCTGAAAGAATTGTTAATTATCTTGCAAAATAGTTGACAAAAAAATAATGATCATGAAAGCAAGAGACACATCATTCAAAGATGCATACTAAAGCCAACAAAATAGTTCATTTCCATTGGTATGTGTAAACTTAAACATATACCACAAACAATGAAATAATATTCTTACAACCATCCACGACATATGCATGAAAGTGTGTCAACTCCAAGAGCTTCAATTCATTAAGTGAAAATCCCAAGATACACCATTAATGTATAAATTCTTATGTAGATTCGGAACTGCTCATGAAATTTACTAAATCATAAGACTCGGAGATACTATATTGCTCTGCAGACATTAATTCACAATATATAACACAAATCATTGACATGTAAAAAGAAACATCACACACGCACATAGATTTATCTAGGGGAAAGTAACTGCCCAAAACCCCTTCCTATCTGTATTGAATTAATCAAAGAATAAAGATGAACACATATGCTTGCTCAAGCCTGAGCACAACCTGTAAGTGCATATTCTATCTCTCTGCCTGACTCACTGACTCTAGTCAACACTTAGCAAATTTTCAAGCCCTCCAAACTCTTATTTCCTTACGTTGTTCCTTGAGGAAATTAGCCCCTATTATTTAGGAAATCCCCCCAGTTGGATTGTGCAATTCCTCTAGGTTCTTCCTCTGACTACATGCACCACCTGTACACATGGGAAAATTCTACAACTGATAGTACACTTCCTTAGAATCTCCATCTCAACTGGGTAACTCAAATTCTATGCATGCATCAGTTATTTTGTGTTGATTGATTAGTTAACTGGTTGATCATTGAGTGTAGTTGAAGTTCCACTTCTACAACTTGACCTCCACTAGTTCCTCTAGCAATTAGAAGCCTTGGTTGGACAAACACTCTAGAAGCCTTCTAACAGCTTGGTTTGAGTTACTAGTCACGAAATCCTTGGTTGTACAAATACTCGAGAATCCCTTAGTGGGTTGAGTTACTAGTCCTGGAAGCCCTGGTTGGAAAAATGCTCTGGAAGTTCGGCAACAATTGTGGGTTGAGTTACTAGTCCTAGAATCCCTAGTTGGAACAAACGTTGTAGAGCCTTATATAGCTTGGATAGAGACCAATCTAGTGATGGTTAGTGATGTCTAACCATGAGATGGAATAATTGGTTGAGGGTTGAGGTGGTTTGGCATATGGAAGCCCTGGTTTGGTTTTGATTGAGTTGTTTTATGAGCTCCCGCATTCATGTTTGGAATATGGCATGAGGGTGATTCATTGAAAGAAAGATTTGGTTTAGCAAATCTATAGTTGGGTGGTACGTGGAAGTCCAAGACCTAGTCGCATTTTGCATATGTTAATAAGAGCTCCTTTCCTCTTGTATTTGATGAGTAAATATACTTGTTCATATGTGGTTTTTATGGCTGTTATATATTTGTTATTTTTGTTGAATATATGTTGGTTAAGAGGATGTTTTATGACGATATTGAAGTATGGCTCTCACCATGTTTGATTAGCATGCAAATGAACAATGAAATTATGACCTAATAGATGATAATTCAGCTACTGTGATAAGGCATCAATGATTCCTTATGAATCTTAGATAAGTATGAGACCCCTATGCTCAGATCCATTATTATGACCTGTAGATTTCATATTTGTGACATGTTTGACAAAATGCCTATCATGGCTAGTAGGGGTCAGATCAAGTACTTGTACCAATGATTGCAGTAGCATCCTTATTCCATTATTATTTATCATTTCTGAAAGTTTCATGAATTTATGGGCAGTGGCCTGAGCCCTGACCTTGAAAAAGTGGCACAGAATCTGGGGTTGTTGGCTCAGAACTGGCTGAAAAAGTCCACAGTCGTTGGCATGCCTTGTTGTGGGAGTGACTGGAAGGCCTCAGTCGCATGCATGGCTTGTCATGGGAGCGGTGAGGGCCCATATCAATGAAATGTCAAGTTGCCTCAGGGGTTGGTCACTTAGAAGGGTTGGTTGGCTCCTGAAGGTTTTGTAGCATGTGTGGAAGGTTAGAAAGGTTTTGTTTTATTGGTTCCACTTCCTTAATTGTACATGGGGAGTTGAATCACATCATAGTAGCCTTTGTCACATGTTTACCCCGGTAGGTCGGTAACTTGGGTAAATGTGGGGGGAGTGTGTTACATAGTGGTATCAAAGAGGGTTTCGTTCTCTTTGGGTGGTATTTTGTTTTTGTTCTCCTTGTGTGATATTTGATACCTCAGAGCGGTATCAGAGCATGGTTCAACACTTGGACTAGATGGTGGGAATGTGTTTGTCATGCATGCATGTAGGTTGTATATGTGCTTGTTATGTATGCATGGTAAGGGTCATTGTTACAGTTGTGTTTCCATGTAGGAGTTGATGGTATTGTTGTTGAATGTGGTCATCATGAATGCATGTCAGTGTTTATATGTTGTTATGCATGCATTTTCATGGTTATAGTCATGCATGTATAGTAGGTCAAACATGCATTGTGAGGTGATTGTATGTAGTTTGTGTCATCATGATGTTTTTGGTTGTTATGATGCTAATGTGTTGGCTGAGATAGAGCAGGAGATGCATATCATCAAAGTAAGGTTGCAGCATTGGACCTCAGGGTAAGAGAAGATCGTCATATAGGTTTGTATGGTGGGTATGCAGGTATGTTGGTTAATGGTTGTTATAAGCATTAGGGTCATGTACATGTTTGTTAGTCTATGGTTGTTGCGGTTACATGTATGATAGATGTTAGTTAATCAATGCAGTTATATGCATATGCGTTGGATAGTCATGAATGATAGTAACTTGTTGTATGCATTGTGGTCATATGCATGATGAGTATGGTTATTGTGTTAAGTTCTTGATGTTATATGTACCGTGCTAATCTAGATTGGCTTGTGCATATGGTTATGGTTACGATATTCAGGTATGAGCCAACATATTTGTGATATTGTGTTGTACTAATCTAGACTGATTGTGCATATGTGATTGTTATGCATGAATGGAAATTCTTATGATGTGAACATTTTAGCTAGTTACTGTCATGGATATCATGACCTTATTTATGTTTGAGTTGATGTGTTGTGAAGTTATATCATGCTAATCTAGATTGATTGTGCAGACAAGATAGCCTCCCCTGAGATACATTAAGGTATGAGTTTGCTTATGTCGTCTATTTGGTGTTTGAATGTTTGATTATGTCATTTATTTGGTGTTTGAGTGTTTGGTGTCTATTATGTTGTATATTTGTTGTCTGAATGTTTGATTACTTGCATGATATGAGTATGTGTCTATAAGATTGCATGAAGGAATGATCTTGTTTTAAGATGGTTGTACTAACACATATGTGCTGAGACAATTGATATGCACTTGAGTGTAAGTAGGTGCTAGTTGTAGTAGTATGATTAATGACTGTTAGTTGATTATGACATGGTTGTTAGTCTTGGCAAAGGTTGATTTCAATTAATAGACATAATGTTTTGATCCTTGGAACATGTGGTTGACATGTGTAAACAGTTGCAGGGCAACATGCTTGGTATTAGCATGACAAGGTAATAGTTGATTTGTTTATATAACTATCCACTCGGTGATGTGACAGTACGTAGTAAGACTCGATTACAGCAAGGTAAAAGGTAAAAGAAGGGAATTGGGTGAGAATTCCTCTGGCTATGTTTGAAGACCGCAATTCCAAACGAGTGAATGCTTTGTATACAAGAACTCTTCTTAACCTTGATTTTGTTTGACATTATGTGGATATGTGATAAATATGAATATGTATTTGACAAATATATTAGCTAGTTTCTAATTATAGTTGATTCGTTAAGGGAATTGGAGTCCCTTAAGAGATGGCATGGACATGTTCAGTTACAAGGCAATGTGTTTGGCATAACAAGGTAATGTAACTGGTATATTGTTATGTTTATTTATATATTGACAGTTGTGTGTTTATGGCAGTATGATGCATGGGATTGCATGGCAAAAGAGACTGCCATGAAATTTTGAATAAGGCTCAGGTTGAATTTCCCTTGGAGGCATTGTGAACCCATGGGGTTGATTCATGGTGTTTGTTGGGAGTTTGGTGCCTTCGGTATTTTTTTATTTCGGTTGTGCTTGATTTACGGTTTTGATTGTGTCTAGTGTATTGTCGTACCACTTTGTTTGTGGTGTCGTATTGTTATTGGTTTTTCATGGTCTTCTTCTGGTCTGTTTCTTGTTATTGCCTTTTATGTTTTGAGCTTGGGAATTGGTTTGGGAAAGAGGAAAGTTAATGGAGCTCAGAAAGGGTTGAATGAAGTCCAACAGGTAATGTAAGACCTAAATGAAGCTTGGTGCATGTATAAGGGCAGTTGAAGGCAAGAGTATGATAACTCGTTGGATTGGTTGGGTCCATTGATGTAAATGGCCGATGGTAGGAGAGCCATGAGAAAAATAATCAAGAAAAGTAAAGTAAATGGATTTGAGGCATCTGATGCCTTGGATAAGTTGGGAATTGTTGTTCTCAATGTTGTGCATGTTGTGCACAGATAAAGGGAGTTATCTTAACCTTGACCTTATGATATCTGGTAATTATGTTGTGATCATGATTATGCTGATGTCTATATGTGTATATATGTATGTATGCATGTTGTTGTCTAACAAGGTAATCAAGGATCATGATTGTTTTTGCTAATGTTGAAATGTATATGTATATATATGTATGTATTCAGTTGTCTGAAAGTGTCATCAGGGATCATAATTGTTTTATGTTGATTTTTACATGTATATATGTATGTATGTATGTCGTTGTCTTACAAGGTCGTCAGGGATCATTCTTGTGGAGGAATGATTGCTTATGCAGGTGAATGGCATGAAGAGGTTCCTGGCTTATGAGGAATCAAGTGGGAAGAGTAACTCTGACATATCTACAAGGTCAGTATCATGTGGATATGAATTGATATTTTATGCTTGTACTATGAATATGTTTATGTTATGGACAGGTAATGTTGAGGGGTATATCAATGAAATGAAAGCAATGTAATCTGCAGCATGTTGGGTCAAGCATGGATGGTGGAAAGACACTAGAAGGAAGGTTGCTTGGTAGAGTTAGTGTGTGGTCCTTGGATGTGTGGTACTATTGTTGTATATATGTTGTACATGTTACATCTGTGATGTTGTGTGCATGTGATGTTATGTATAGATGGTATTGTGTACATGTTGTTTGTTGTAACATGCATTTTTGTTACCTGTAGTATTCATTTTTCATTAAAAAAACACTTGAATATATCTTGAAAATAACTAAGGCAAGAGGGAGATGCGATAGTGGCATATAGAAATAAAAACAATTGTTAAAGAGTGGTGCTATAGTTGTGATGCGATCAAATCGCAATCGCAAATCGCAGCGGCAGTTATATGAATGTCACCCCTTACCAGACCCGAAAGATATATATAGCGCATTTTATACTTCCGGCAGGTCCGCAGAGCAATGGGTGTTGGTTCCGTCAATTGCGATTTGTGATAGGCAGATCCGAAAACATATTTATTATGTTTTAAAGTCCCGACGGGTCCGCTGCACCGCAGAGCTATGGACGTTGGGTTCCGCTGATTGTGATTTGCGATGGCGGACCCGAAAACATATGCATTATATTTAATACTCTCGGCGGGTCTGCAAAGAATTTTATGCATGTAGGTTGGTTCCTTTGCCGATTTCAATGAGCGATGGAGTTTCCGAACCCGATATTTTATACATTATGTTTAATACTTCCAGCACATCCATGATATCGCATATTGTTAAGTTTGTATTGATATATTATTTGAAAGGGTCGATTGCAATTTGCGATGGGAAGTCAACGGAGCATTGAAAAGGTGGAACTGATGGGTTTATGCAACAGATTTAATTCTTTTTGAGTTGCATGTTTTCTTTGTATTTTGGCCAATGAAAACGCCTGATATATACATAAGCCCAGTTTTCGCACAAGTCAAAGTCTATCGCAGTTAATTATGGTTAAAGCAGATTAAGAATTAATAAGGCATCCATAGAGGAACTCAAGAGCCGATTAACAGAGCCAAAAAGCCAGCAGTTATCCTCATCTTCTAGGTCAGTTATTTCTTGTTATTGTATGTTCTTTGAGGTGTCTTTTACCCTCTGTAAAATTCTGTAATAGTTTTTACTTCAGATAGTTAGAGAAGCAGTTAAGTAATTTGATAGTTTCAGAAATCATCAACTGTTTCACAATGTATAAAAGAGAAAAATTTACAGAGAGAAGGGGTTGGAATTTTGGAGAACCCGGAGACTAGGCCACTGTATCCCTAATATAATTGTTGATTAATGAAAGAATCAGAAGTTTCCATGAATTGTTGGGTATAATTTTGTAACCTTCTCTGTCTTGTGTCATCTTATGTTTTCTTCTTTCAAGTATAGTAATGAAGTTGCAGGTCTTTATTTGCTTATGTAGATAAAATTAAAATTCCTTAAAAGAGCGCTCCTATACTTGAAGTTTTCACCTTCCTTTCTAAGTTATAGATAATAGTTTACGTGTAAGGCAACATATTATCTTTAACTTCTCCAAGGATCGCAGATAGTAGTTTTTGTGTTAAGTAGCATATTGTCTATGATTCAGTTCTCATTTTCATAACTCTTCTAAGTGACGGATAATAGTTTTTGTGTTAAGCAACATATTATCTTAAACTTTTCCTTCAAGTTTTCTTCACTCATCATTTATATCTAGCAACAAATGGCATTCTGAGATTTTCCGGTCACATATGTATTAAGGGTTAAAGACCAAGTTTTCCAGGTCCTTCATTTGAGAATACAACAAACAATAGAGTGAAAAATAAGTGACAACAAACAATAATTATTAATGTCTTAAGCACAATTTCTCTTCAACTAGGAAATTGGTTTCTTAAGGTACAACATTAATTAGTTCCGTTGTCGGGGAGAGAAGACAATAACACTTTTCCCTAGATTTTTCAATATTTTCCTTTGGTTGTTCAGTGAGGAGGAAATATTTGGTTGTTTTGAATCAAAGCAATAACTCTGGCTTCAAGGAGACCCCATACAAGATCAAACACTTCACAACAGAAGGTTCAAGCTCTTTCAGATCTTGAAAAGCTAGTTTCTAGGAGGGCTGGAAAGTCTAAGATCCCAATTACACCCATCCCTACATTGTCTGCATCAGGCAGTAACTTATCTGAACATTCATCTGATAAAGAGTCATCTTTTTCATCATCTTCATTTCAAGAACCTAACTGTCAAGAGAAATCTTTAGAGTCTGTTACTTTTCATTTACCTGCTATAATTATTCAACCTGAACCAATATCCACATTACCACCTCTGCACACTCCATTTACTTCTAAGTCAGGTTCTGCATTTGTTGGTAATCAAGGTTCAATAAACATGGTAGTACCTACATTCTTGATGAATAGGTATGCACCTCTTCAATTGCCACAACCGTTAAATCAAATGCCATAGGAATACCTCAAGATTCTTCCTCGTTTTACAAGGGAAGATGAACAAACTGCAGAGAATCATGTGTTGGTGTTTTGCAATTTTGTAGAAAACAAAAATGTTGAACATGTAGATGTTGTTCTGAGACTTTTTGTTCAGTCCTTGGATGGAGAAGCAAGGAAATGGTTTAAAGGACTTCCCAATAATTATATTCCTTCTTGGGAAGAGATGGAACGTTTACTCATTCAGAAATGGGGAGAAAAAAGAGATCATGGGTATTCATTAACAGAGTTTAATGCCATAAAGAAAAAGTCTAATGAAACTATGGTCGAATTTGTTAGAATGGTATAAGCACATAATTCATTATTTGTTCTTTCTTTCCTGCCCCCAATCTCAAGATAGAACAAAGTATAGAGCACTAAAGATCAAAGCGCAGCCATATATGATTGTGGAACGCAGTTTATACTGGAAAGATCCTGTTGGAATTTTGTTACTATGTTTAACAGAGGATGAGTTTACAGGAACAATCAAAGATTATGATGAAGGGTTATGTGGAGGACATTATAGTTGGAAAATGACTGCACATAAAATCCTTCAAGCAAGATTTTATTGGCCTACTTTATTCGGTGATACATATAAGTTTGTTAGAAGTTGTGAGAAGCGTCATCTTTTTACTGAAAAGAAGAGATTAGCCCCTTTTCCTTTGATCAAAGTCTTCATAGAGGAACCATTCAGACAATGGGGATTGGACTTTGTCGGAGAGATCAATCCACCTTCAAGTGGACAACACAAATGGGTTCTCACAACAACTGATTACTTCACCAAATGGGTAGAGGCTATACCTACTAAGAAAGCAAATGATCATATAGTAATGAAGCTCCCGGAGGAGAATATTTTCAACAAATTTGGATGCCCCATCAAAATTATAACAGACAATGCTCAAGTCTTCAATTCAAGTAAGTTCATTGCTTTTTGTCACAAGTATAATGTTATTTTGTCCCATTCAACAGCTTACCATCCGCAGGGAAATGGATTAGCTGAATCTACTAACAAAACTTTGATGAGGATCCTTAAGAAAACCATTGCAGAAAATCAAAGAGACTGGGATTCTAAGTTAAAGTATGCTCTATGGGCTTCTAGGGTAACTTCAAGAAGATCTACATGGAAATCACCTTTTGAATTAGTATATGAGACTCAAGCTCTATTTCCAAGTCAACTTGTGAAGCATGTGATTGCAATGATTCAGGAGGCGAAAGAAGAACCAAATTCTTTGATAAGAAGAATGAATAAAGTAGTGGAGCTAAGCGAGAACAGGGACAAGGTAAGAGACAACTTGATTATGTATCAGTCCAAGATGAAAAGTATTTTTGACAAGAAAGCCAAGGAAATCGACTTTAAAGTTGTAGATTTAGTATTAAGATGTGATACCAGAAGGGAAGATAAGGGTAAGCATGGGAAGTTTGATCCTCTCTGGTATGGTCCTTTTAGAATTGTTGAAGCAAGATCCAATAATACTTTCATTCTGTAGAATCTTGATGGTGAAATTATATAGTTGTCTGTCAATGGGAAGTAGCTCAAGCATTACTTCAATTCTGAAGAATAATGGTCTTTCATTTTAAATACCAAAGTGAAATTAGTGTACAAATGTCATAGAGTTTAAATTTATGTGAAGCAATATATGACTCCATGCCCGAGGTGAAGGCATTAATCTACGGTTCTTAGTGCTTCTGTGGCAAAATCACTATCCCCAGGTGGAGCCAGATGTTGTAACATGCATTTTTGTTACATGTAGTATTCATTTTTCATTAAAGAAACACTTGAATATATCTTGAAAATAACTAAGGCAAGAGGGAGATGCGATAGTGGCATATCGAAATAAAAACAATTGTTAAAGAGCGGTGCTATAGTTGCGATTCGATCAAATCGCAATCGCAAATCGCAGTGGCAGTTATATGAATGTCACCCCTGACCAGACCCGAAAGATATATATAGCGCGTTTTATACTTCTGGCGGGTACGCAGAGCAATGGGTGTTGGTTCCACCGATTGCGATTTGTGATAGGCAGATCCGAAAACATATATATTGTGTTTTAAAGTCCCAGGGGATCCGCTGCACCGCACAGCTATGGACGTTGGGTTCCGCCGATTGCTATTTGCGATGGCAGACCCGAAAACATATGCATTATGTTTAATACTCTCGGCGGGTCCGCAAAGCATTTTATGCATATAGGTTGGTTCCTTTGCCGATTACGATGAGCAATGGAGTTTCCAGACCCAATATTTTATACATTATGTTTAATACTTCCAGCGCGTCCGTGATATCGCATATTGTTAAGTTTTGTATTGATATATCATTTGAAAGGGACGATTGCAATTTGCGATGGGAATTCAACGGAGCATTGAAAAGGCGGAACCAATGGGTTTATGCAATAGATTTAATTCTTTTTGAGTTCCGTGGTAAACCAAAGGTTTGCGTTAATTTCGTTGTATAAAGGGAAAATCAGTGTTAAAACCAAATCTGAAGAAAAGGTAGTTGGGCATGTTTTCTTTGTATTTTGGCCAATCAAAACGCCCGATATATACATAAGCCCAGTTTTCGCACAAGTCAAAGTCTAACACAGTTAATTATGGTTAAAGCGAATTAAGAATTATTAAAGCATCCACAGAGGAACTCAAGAGCTGATTAATAGAGCCAAAAAGCCAGCAGTTATCCTCATCTTCTAGTTCAGTTATTTCTTGTTATTGTATGTTCTTTGAGGTAGCTTTTACCCTCTGTAAAATCATGTAATAGTTTTTACTTCAAATAGTTAGAGAAGCAGTTAAATAATTTGACAGTTTCAGAAATCATCAACTGTTTTACAATGTATAAAAGAGGAAAATTTATAGAGAGAAAGGGTTGGAATTTTGGAGAACCCGGAGACTAGGCCATTGTATTCCTGATATAACTATTGATTAATGAAAGAATCAGAAGTTTCCATGAATTTTTGGGTATAATTTTGTAACCTTCTCTTTCATGTGTCATCTTATGTTTTCTTCTTTCAAATATAGTAATGAAGTTGCAGATCTTTATTTTGTTATGTAGATAAAGTTAAAATTCCTTAAAAAAACACTCCTATACTTGAAGCTTTCACCTTCCTTTCTAAGTTATAGATAATAGTTTTTGTGTAAGGTAGCATATTATCTTTAACTTCTCCAAGGATCGCAAATAGTAGTTTATGTGTTAAGCCGCATATTGTCTATGATTCAGTTCTCATTTTCATAATTCTTCGAAGTGACGGATAATAGTTTCTGTGTTAAGCAGCATATTATCTTAAACTTTTCCTTCAAGTTTTCTTCACTCATCATTTATATCTAGCAACAAATGGCATTTTGAGATTTTCCAATCACATATGTATTAAGGGTTAAAGACCAATTTTTCTAGGTCCTTCATTTGAGAATACAACAAACAATAATTATTAATGTCTTAAGCAGAATTTCTCTACAGCCAGGAAATTGGTTTATTAAGGTACAACATTGTTTATGCAGTGTTGTGTACATATTGTATTGTGCGCATGTTGGATATGCGGTGTTGTGTGCATATGGTGTTGTGCACATGTTGGCTACGTGGTTTTTTGTACATATGGTGCTATGAACATGTTGTATGTGTAGTGCATAGTTGTGGTATCATGACATGTGTATTTGTTGTATTGTGCTTTATGTATGTATATGTATTGTGTTATACACAAGGTGTAGGTGTATGTGTTGTGTTGCATGTCGGGTGTAGGTGCATGTATTGTGCGATGTTGTACGCTTTGTGTGGGTGTATGCGTATGATGCATGCTATGTGTATGTGTACGTAGTTGAAGAGAAGGCATCGAATGTTTTTTGGGTATGGAAACTAATCTAGTGTGCGTACGAAAAGGACAAAGGATAAAGGTAGAAGCGAAGGACTGATTAAAGGATGAGTATCAATATTTTATTTCAGTTTTATTATGCGTGTGATCTATGATTCTGATTTATGATGGTTACATGTGATCTATGATTCTGGTTTATGACAATGGCACACAATTTACGATTTTGATTATGATGGTTGTGTTTTGAGCTAACTAGATGTGATATGTTTATCCATGATGATTTGGTCAAGAGCTAGTTTGACTTGTTGTGACAAGAAGTAAACAGAGTTGTCGGTGTACCTTATTGAAAAGCTACCAATGAGGTATGATTTGAATTTATTTCAATTTATTTTGAATCTAATGGAATTTATGTGCTTGGTACAGGCAAGCATGGAAATGCCCAGTTGGGTGGTTGAAACTGACTACAAGCTTAGCAGCAGCGACACAAGGAATTGGAACATGCAGCAGTATGTTGGTAAAGCACTTCAGGAGTAGGGCCATTGTGGGATATTGATACCCAATAGTGTCCATTGATTTCCATGAGCATGCTATGACCGGTATGGCAGTTTTGAGGTAGGGATATGCCTTGGTTTTTGGACTTCCAATGCGAGGAAACCTTTCCAAGAGAGGGATTGCCCGAGGGACTGTGTAGCAAAGAAGGGGATGCCTGCAGAACTTGGAAGGTGTGTGGTTGCATGGAAGGGGGTGACCAGATTTCCTGAGGGACTGTGTAGCAGAGAAGGGAGGGTTGGGGATGGATTTATTTTGGTCATTAGCATTGCAAAATGGAATCATATGCACATTGGGAGTGTGCCCTGGAACAATGAGTCGGTAACTGTTAATTGAGAGGACAAGTGATGCGAGGACTGTATCGTTGGACATTGGATGCAGCTTTGACTTTGGCAGTGGATTCTGGATTTCATGGGAAGGAGGTGAATCCTAGTATTACTTTGAGGGTGGAGGTGTGAGCCTCTGGATTCCCTTGTTGTTGATATAGGCATCATATCCTTTTATTTGTTGGTTGAACAAATGTGCATATGTATATATGTGTATATTATTGTAAATATTGTATCGAGATAGATTTATAAAGCTCCATAGACAGTATGATTATTTGTTGGTTGAAGCAAATGTGCATAAGTATATGTGGTTGTTATTGTAAATATCGTAATGAGTTGTGTTATAAAGCTCTAGTAAGTGATACGTTTTTTTGTTTTCAACAGGTTATTCCTTGTAAATACTGCAATGAGTTGTGTTATGAAGCTCCATAAGTAGTATGCTTTATTTTTAGCAGTTTTATAGTTTATAGGTGTCATTGAACATCGAGGACGGTGTTCCCCCAAGGGGGAGGGTTATGTAACAACCTCGGTTAAAAATTCATGTAAAAACATATATAAGACCAAGGTCATGGGACACGTATCCTAAGTTGAATGGTGGGAAAAACAACATAATGGGTGTTCATTTGGTTTATTATGGCTAGGGAAATTGGCAAAGGCAATGGTAAAGGCTTTGAAAAGGAAAGAGCCATTAATTGGCATTTTATTTATGAAAGTAATGGAAATTAGGAGAAAAGGAAGGTGAAAGGTCACAAGTTTCATGTGAGGAGTAATTTGAAGGAAAATAATGGAAAACAAAGAAAATATAGGCATCATTAATAAAAAGCTTTTGAGGATCAGTTGATAGCTTTTTGTCAGTTCAGTTATGGAGATCTCTCTCTATTCTCTCTCACTCATACTCTTGGACACTTAGAGTTTTCTTGGAGCACTCTTGGCGAAGTGTGGCATACTTGGGATTTGGAGCAAGAATGAAAAAGAAGAGCATGAAAGTGCAAGACAATATTGGGATCAATAGATAAAGTGGGTTTTGCTTGCAGGTACTGAGTTGCATGTATGATTTCCTTGCTAGTTTTGGCATGCATGGCACGTGCATGTGGTTTCTTGGTCATGATTTGTCATTGGCATGGAGGATTGGCTGGATTTACAGTCGGTTTTCTTAGCCTTTCCATTTCCTGGATAGTCATGGTGTTGTGGATTTTATCTTGTTTTCTAGTTGGTGTTCATGTACCTTTGGATGTGGGTTGAGTTATTAGTTCCTGGAAGCCTTGGTTGGAAAAATGCTCTGGAAACCCTTTAATATCTTGGGTTGCGTTACTAGTCTTGGAAGCCTTGGTTGGACAAACGCTCTAGAAGCTTGGCAGCAGTTGTGGGTTGAGTTACTAGTCTTGGAACCCTGATTGGAACAAACACTCTAGAGCCCTGGACAACTTGGGTAGAAACCAATATGGTGATGGTTAGTGATGTCCAACTGTGAGGTAGAATCACTGGTTGAGGGTTGAGGTGTTTTGGACTCTAGAAGCCCTAGTTTGGTTTTGATTGAGTTGTTTTATGAGATCCCACATTCATGCTTGGAATATGGCACAGGGGTGATTTGTTGAAAGAAAGATTTGGTTCAACAAATCCATGGTCAGTTGGTACGTGGAAGTCCTAGACCTGATTGCATTTTTCATATGTTAATAAGAGCTCCTTTCCTCTTGTATTTGATGGGTAAATATACTTGTTCATATGTGGTTTTTATGGTTGTTATATCTTTGTTATTTCTGTTGAATATATGCTAGTTAAGAGGATGTTTTATGACAGTCTTGATGTATGGCTCTTATCATGTTTTAATTAGCACGCAAATGAATAATGAATATATGACCTAATAGATGATAATGCAAGTATTGTGATAAGGCATCAATGCTTCCTTATGAATCTTAGATAAGTATGAGACCCCTATGCTTAGATCCATTGTTATGACATGTAGATTTCATATTTGTGACATGTTTGACGAAATTCTATCATGGCTAGTAGGGGTCAGATCAAATACTGATCCATATCTTCGGGGGGGGGGGCAAGATCTAAAAAAAATGAAAGTCCAAAAGAAAAGAGGAGAACACACAACAAAAAAACCATAAATGGACTTTGTCCTTTCACAAAATGTGACTTGTTACTTATATTCTTTTTTTAGTTATAATACCACAAGTAAATTCCATGGGTGGGTAGATGTCATGGGTGATTGAATACCATGGGTGGATCTCACTTACAATACCATGGGTGAATGAATACCATGGGTGGATGCAACTTACAATACCATGGATAAATATCTTGGGTGGATGAATACCATGGGTGGATGCCACTTACAATACCATGGGCATACTCCATGGGTGGATAAATACCATGGGTCGATGAATATCATGGGTGGATGCCAATTTCCATTCAAATCATTCATCCCTCTTTAAGAAGCAATGGTCCCCATTGTGTGAAGTTCCCTCCTAAGAAGCCTTTGTTGAATATGAAGAGCCACTGAAGAGAAGGGTTTTGTGTGGTTAACACACAACTGTGATGAACGAAGATCCGAGGATAGAGATACCCTATAATGCTTGTGAACAACTGTGATACTGACAGTGTGCGTCCTAGCAAATGGACTTCGATGAAGTGTGGGTTTGTGGATGACCCATAACCGTGGAAAACGAAGATCCGAGGAGAGAGAAACCCTGTAATGCTTGTGACCAACTATGATACTAACAGTGTGCAGCCTAGCAAATGGACTTTGATGACAAGGATTTTGTGTGGTCGACCCATAACTGTTGATGAAGTAGCAGGTGCCTACATAGCGTGGGGTGGGAGGGCACGTCTCCAAAAAACCTAAGCTAGATGTTGCTATGCTGAAACTGATGAATATGAAGTAGTTGCCTACTAAAGTGGAGTGGGAGGGCACGTCTCCAAAGGGAACCCACTCTAAATGTTGCTCCAAATATAAAAACTAATTCAAAATGGGCATAACTCAATCAATATAACTCAGAATATTTATTATAAACTGTATCTTCCCCTGTGATTGAAATCCCTATCTGGACACTCTCGAAACTCATATTTGTATTGCAATTGTCCCACCATCACAAAAGTTCTCAAAAAATAGTTGATTTTAAATTATCGATATCTCCCTCATCCAAACTTTGATTTGACCAATTATTTTTTTTCAAAATGGATGATTTTTCAAGAGGAGCTCAGATATGTAATCATTTTTCTAAAATTCTACCAAAAAGATACAAAAAATGATATGAGAGTTGTTGTCCACGAATTTTTGTCAGAAATGTTTTTCCAACACAGCTAATTTTAAATCAACGATATCTCCTTCATCCAAACTCCAATTCGACTGATTTTTTTTTAATTTGGGTTTTTTTCAAGGAATCCATATTTTTTATTTTCTTTTGTAAATTTTTCACAAAAAGTTTCATATCTGATCTGCAAACTCGCCACCCAAAAAAATCCTGCAAAAAAAATGAAAAAAAAAACTTCCTGCTTTGCCCAACAAAGTACTCTCTGGAGGTCATAACACGTGCATGAAGTTTGTTGAAGATTGTTGCAAGAATTTGAAACTGAAATATGCATCAAACCCTCATTCCCATGGAGCCATAACCTGAATCTGATACCATTAATCTGGATCTTAGGAGGAGGCCTCCAAGGTCTAAAACATTGAAATGGATCTTGGGGGGGAGGCCCCCAAGATTTGAAAAATTGAAATGCGAGAAGAAAAAGAGGAGAAAACAAAATAAAGAAAACCATAAAGAATTTTTTTATTAAAATAGAGAATAATTGTAAAAGGTATATTGCGGTGGACAATCTGTCCTGTCATAAAATGTGACTTGTTACTTATAGTCTTTTTTTAGTTACAATACCACATGAAAATTCCATGGGTGGGTAGATACCATGGGTGATTGAATACCATGGGTGGATATCACTTAGAATACCATATGTAAATATCATGGGTTAATGAATACCATGGGTGGATGCCACTTACAATACCATGGGTATATTCCATGAGTGGATAAATACCATGGGTCAATGAATACCATGGGTGGATGCCAATTCCATTCGAATCAAGTACTTATACCAATGGTTGCATTAGTATCCTTATTCCATTGTTATTTATCATTTCTCAAAGTTTCATGAAATTTTGGGCAGTGGCTTGATCCCTAGCCCTAAAAAAGTGGCACAAAATTCGGGATCGCTCGCTCAGAATTGGCTGAAAAAAATTCCACATTCGCTATTATGCCTTGTTGTGCGAGTGAATGGAAGGCCTCAATCACATGCATGGCTTGTCATGGGAGTGGTTGAGGGCCCAGATCAATGAAATGTCAAGTTGTCTTAAGGGTTGGTCACCTGGAAGGGTTGGTTGGATCCTGAAGGTTCTGTAGCACGTGTGGAAGGTCAGAATGATTTTCTTTTGTCGGTTCCACTTCCTTAACCATACATGGGGAGTTGAATCACATCATAGTAGCCTTCGTCATATGTTTACCCCAGTAGGCTAGTAACTTGGGTAAATGTGGGAGGAGGGCGTTACATAAAATTTTGAAATACTATGCAAAATAATATTTTTAGCCAAATCATTAGATTCATCTTTAACTCCATATTTAGCAGATAGAAAAATATTTTCATCAAGAGATAAAAAAATATGACTCCAATTTCATCTTCCAAGTTGCAAATTTACCTACATGAAGCATTGGAATTCCTTGTTAATCCATTTCGAAAAAATTACAAAACTCTGCCAAAAACTCCAAGATCCAATCTCGAGGATCAAGTTGCAACTGAGAACCTCGCTCTTATACCAGTTTTTCAAAACGAGATCACTAGTGGGGGGGGGGGGGGGGGGTTGAATCAGTAGTGAAGGAACTTATGATTTTTTTTCCAAATGATTATTCTTTAATCATGCATAAACTAAAACACAAAAGCATAGATTAGAGCATCAAATATAAACATGAAATCATGAAAGCAATCAAAACAATGGACACTAATATTTCTTGTGGAAAACCCTCCCCAAGGAAAAAAACCACCCACTACTACTACACTACTCAAATATTCTATTATGTCAAGCAAATTATTTACATAGAATTACATATGGCTATTATCAAATGGAGACTCTTTCTCATGCAGATCTATAGACTACCATCTGCTAGAAGCCACCACGACCAACGATCCTCACCCGGTTACTCCTGAAATATCATTCGACTCTACAGACCTTGATATGTTGGAAGCCACCATGGCCAACGAGCCTCGCTCAGTTTCTTGTGAACTATAAAACCACCATTGGATTGAGAAAACTGCTCACTTATATTAATTTCATGGGAGTCCTCCAACTCCACTCCTTTATGTGGTTCTCTTTTCATACATTTTCATACTGGAACCGAGAACTACTCAACATGAGCACTACAAAAACATATCATCAAACCACACAATCAAAAACCAAATCACCAATATCCAAATACACCACAAACTACAACACAATCTCTCCACACACTTATACCAATCCACACTTCACCTTTTCATTCATTGCACAATAATGATGGCTGAAACATATTCTGGTTATCAGCTACAACACTTGCAAACTACTTCAATAATTATGCATTATAAAACTCACACAAATTGCACACAATCCTCCAAAATTACACTCACTCCACACACAAGAGAAACAATCATACTATCATTGAGCTTCCTACAATATATAGATGAACTGAGGTGCTCAAGTCAATAATTACCAAGAACTACTGAGCTCCACAAACTTTGTTCATATGTTTGATTTGATATGGATTTAGCTCATTACTAGATCAAGCCATTAACTCCACTTGCCTTTTGATATTTTCAATTTTCATTAGCTTCTAAAGGCCCCACTACCATTTCTAACCATATACTAAAAATTTTGATCAAGAACATCGCCAAAATACCGAAATTAATTGACTTGCGCAAGGAATATGGAGAAATTTCCGTGAAAAGAATTATCACATGCACAACACTGGAAAAACTCAACTAGAGCTCCTCATTCGCTCCCATAAGCCTATCTCCCAGTGACTGGAGACTTTCATTCACTCTGATGACCCATCATCCATGCGACTGGGGCAAAGGATCGAAGAAAGCCATCTTCCCTCAGCTCACAACCTGCCCAACCTTCTTAAACACCTTCATTAGCTCCTAGACACACCTCCAAGCCTCTGTGACAAATTTTCAACTGATAACATAGGCCAAGAACTTTTGCAACAAGTTAGTGACATGAAAACTCAAGTCTACCAAACTCCTCATTAAGACCAACACCTCCAGCTCCTCAAGCAGCAATGACAACTTGTTCAAACACCTCCAGCACCTGTAGCAAAATCTCCATCACCAGCAACAAAAGCATCAAGTCATACAACTTCCTCCAACGCTTGTAGATGCACCTCCACCACAAGCAACAACATCTCAACAAATGTAGTAGCAACTCCAATTCTTCCAACACATGTAGAAGCATATGTAACACCTGTAGTAGCAATCCAACCACCTATAGCAATAGCATCTTCAACATATGTAGGAGAAACCATCTATACTCAGCCTCCAAATCCATGTTGATATCAATGCCAACCAATAGGACCACTAAGCCAAACACTCATCACACATCAAGAGGACTACTAACATCATAAGGCATATAACAAGCAACACCATGACCCTATTGACATCAATGCCAACAAGCTCCCCCTTTGGCATTGATGTCAACCCCAATCTGATCTCCAACATCTAAGGTTAATCTCCATACACTGTCCAACATTAAAGTTGAAACTCTAAAGTTGATATCTATTCATCCAAATTCTCTCCCTTTGATATCAATGGAAAAGGGTCATACAAACACTGAAGTACAATGCCGAATCTTGTGTCGGATGAGATAAATACTCACCCATCATACTCAACAACATAAAGATGCAACTCAAAGATGTCTCTCCTACAAGATAAGAATGTGAAGCAAGGAACTCAACTGCCAAACATATCTCTAGCCATCGTCATGCAATCTTTGAAACTAAACATGCTCCCCTTAAGTATGTAATGAAGTTGCAACCACACTCTCTCTGTTTTTGTAGCCACACATCCTCTTCATTGCAATAAGCCTCCTTTCTAGGTGCAAGAGACTACTCGTCATGAACCATGACTCTAACTAACTTTGATCAAAGACATACCATGAAGTACAATACATACAATGCTTCATGGAACAAATACATAGTTGTGACAAGTACATAGGACTTACATATGACTCCTCTATACATATCATTAACCAAGAATTATGTGGACCCAATTTTACATCATGCACCCAATCTAGTGGGGCTACATCAAAGATATATGAAATAATACATTACTTTGACTTCCATTGACCCATACATAGCTAATGACAAGACATACTAGACACCATGGGTCTCTCCATAATAAATATGCCAGCAAGATAAAACAATAAAGGTACATGGCTTTTACATTTGCACATAATGGTGCTCTTATATATGCATAACCCAACACAATGATATAATATGAAATAGATGGCCTCCATGAAAAGATGTATGCTCCATACAACAATACTAATAAAAATGCAACATATGGCATGTGCATCAAATACAAGTTCTCCATGAGTAATGAAATAATCTCTCAATGTGTAGCAACAATAATAGAAGAAATAGCAACATGTTAGTGCATGGCCACTGAACACCTTGACCATCACCATCTCAATAATGAAGATCCTGCAACAAAATCATGATAACCACTAGCAACCACCACCATGCTCTTCATAGGCATTAGCAACAATATCAATTGATAGCAACAACATAACAATATATCATAAAACAACAACAAATACATATCCGCGTTGTCATGAGTCTCATTAACCAGCAACATAATATGTCATCAACTCAAACCATGAGCAGTATATCACCAAGAAACAACAACACAACATTAGAAGCATATGAACCAATAACCAATATAGATAATCTCTCCTATATCACCAATGTGTGGTCAAGAAAACATATATCCAATAAATACTAGGCAACAACAACAATTGCATAAGATTTGGAAATGTAGCACCACTAGCAGCACAAACTCATCATCTCCTCAACATAGATGAATAACATATTATCAATAAGGCACGAGCAACAAATCATCACTATAAATCAACAACAACAACATAAGATCCAAAAATAAAGTATTGTGAACGGCACATAATTTCATCCTCTCCATAAATGCACAATATCTCATCATTAACATGTATCAAAGTACATGAGCAGCCATAACCATCCTCCTCATGTCTCATCCATCGAAAAAACATGAGAAACAATATGATACATATATAACTAGAAGACATAAGCAATAATATGCCAACACATCAACTATTCTCAACAAGAACAACATCAAACTAACTCAAATCAATGCCAAGCATATGCATTGCATGCTCCTACGTAGGAACATAATGCCAACCATTTGCAACTCTATTAAGAAGCAACAATTCTGCCCCTGAGTGTGTGATCCTCCATCACATATAGAAAATATGCATAAAATCAACTACATGGTTGTCATGGCATCAAGAATATCAATAGTAACCCAACATGCAACTGCTACAAAGCTAACAACAATGCATATATGGTTGATTTGAATGATGACATGCTGAAAGTAAGATCATAAATAAGAACAATACTTCAAACCTCTTGAAATCACCCTGAACACATGCATCTCTAAAGATACAAATTTGTCTTCATTCACTCTTCAAGATATGGCTGCACATCCAAAAATCTTCATGCAGTTTATGATGTAACCATATGCTCCCCCTGAGACCATGCAGGCCTCATTTTTTTATGGGAGTTCCTTAATGCTATTTTCTCCCCCAAACTTTTATCTGTTGATCCTTCTTCTTCTTATGCAGTTGGCCTTGCATATTCTTCTCTCTCTAGTTCGATCTCTTGTAACACATGGGTAGTTTGCAATCCTTGGCCTTATGGCCAATATTGTCACATACAAAACATCTAATGTGACCAAGGAACTGAGGAATAGCTTGATATCTTCTGTTGATCTAATTTTTATTCCTTGCATGTGCCTTGCAATCAATAGCCCTATGGCCAAAATCATTACATGAGAAACAATAACCATAAAAAAGACTATTATACCTGACGGATGGAGATCTTCTTTGCATGCAGGCTTGACGTAGCTTCTCCTTTGGATGCTCCTTTTGATGAGAGAGTTTGATCTCTCCATTACTGCAAATTGCTGCTATATGTCCACGTACTCCACAATTGTAACATTTGCAAATTCTATTCTTCTTCTTTTTCCTCCTTCTATTATTCTTCTACTTCTTGCATGGCTGGTGATTTTGCTGACGATTCTCCATTTTCTTGCTACCATTAGCTACTCCAACATTTTCAGATTTGCTTGTTGATGTTTCAACACTAGATTTGAACTACTCTAATTCTTTTCTTGCATAAATTACTCCAGCCTTAAATTTTTGGCATTCATCCTCCAAATCATTGTTTTGATTCCTCATTCCAATTTCAATCTTCATTCCATCTTCTAGCTGAGTTTTCAAATCTGAAATTTCTTGTTTGTAAGCACACTATTTTTCATCAAACATTTGCAACAGCATTCGTTGATCTTTATTTTCAGCCATAAGCCTTTGAATCTATGCTTCTAGTGCCATTATCTTGGATTGTGTGTCATCCTTGCTACTGATCTCTTCTTGTTGTTCCTTAAGATTGACTGCTATCACAGCTAGTGCCTTTATCTTCTTCTTGTGAGGAGGCTTGATTTATCATTGTAATTAGAGTAGAATACTTTGCATTTTTCTTCATCTTTGAAATATGCAATTTTTCTCCAAGATACAAACTTTGCAACCTATCCAACATCTATTTTGCAAGCTTATAGTGTCTCACTTACATGCTATCAGATTTTGAAATACTATGCAAAATAATATTTTTAGCCAAATCATTAGATTCATCTTTAACTCCATATTGAACTAATAACAAAATATTTTCATCAAGAGATAAAAAAAATATGACTATGATTTCATCTTCCAAGTTTTAAATTTACCTACATGAAGCATTGGAATTCCTTACTAATCCATTTTGAAAATTTTGCAAAAATATGCCAAAAACTCCAAGATCCACTCTTCAGCGATCAAGTTGTAACTAAGAGCCCTGCTCTAATACAATTGTTCAAAACTAGATCACTACTGGGGGGGTGAATCAACAATGAAGGCACTTATAATTTTTTCTCCAAATGATTATTCTTTAATCATGCATAAACTGAAACATAAAAGCATAGATTGGAGCATCAAATATAAACATGAAACCATTCAAGAAATCAACGCAATGGAAATTGTATTTCTAGTGGAAAACCTTCTCTAGGGAAAAAACCACTTGTTACTATTGCGCTGCTCAAATATTCTATTATGTCAAGAAAATATTTACATAGAGTTACATCTGGCTACTATCAAATGGAGACTCTTTCTCATGCGTATCTACGAACTACCATCCACTAGAAGCCAACACAACCAATGATCCTCACATGGTTACTCCTGAACTATAATTTGACTCTACAACCTTTGATCTACTAGAAGCCACCACGATCAATGAGCCTCACCCAGTTTCTTCTGAACTATCCAACCACCTTTGGATTGAGAAAATAGCTCAATTATATTGATTTCACCGGAGTCTTCCAACTCCACTCTTCTATGTGGTTCTCGTTTCATACATTTTCATACTGGAAACGAGAACTTCTCAACATTAGCACTACAACAACGTATCATCAAAGCACACAATCAAAAACAAAATCTCCAATCTCCAAATACACCACAAACTACAACAGAATCTCTCCACATACTTCTACCAATCCACGCTTCACCTTCTCACTCATTGCACAAAAATGATGGCTAAAACATATTGTGGTTATCTGCTACAACACCTACAAACTGCTTCAGAAATTTTGCATTAGACAACTCACACAGCTTGCACACAATCCTCCAAAATCACACTCACTCCACACACAAGAGAATCAATCATACTATCATTGAGTTTCCTCCAATATATAAATGAACTGAGGTGCTCAACTCAATAATTACCAAGAACTCCACAAACATTGTTCATATGCTTGATTTGATCTGGATTCATTTCATTTCATTGATCAAGCCACTAACTCCACTTCCATTTTGACATTTTCAACTTTGATTAGCTTCTAGAGGTCCCACTACATTTTCCTACCATATACTAAAAAGTTTTGATCAAGAATATCGCCAAAATACCGAAATTAGCTGAGTTGAGCGAGGAATGCAAAGAAATTTCCATGAAAAAGCTCGGTCACACACACAACACTAGAGAAAACTTGATTGGAGCTCCCTAGTCACTCGTACAAGCTTGTCTCCTAGTGACTGGAGATTTTCAGTTGCTATGGTGACCCATAATCCATGCGACTAGTGCAGATCATGGAAGAAAACCATCTTCCCTCAGCTCAAAACCTACCCAACCTTCTTGGACACCTTCATCAACTCATGGACACACCTCCAAGCCTCTGCGACAAGTTTTCAACTAATAACATAGGCCAAGACATTTTGTAAAAAGTCAATGACATGAAAACTCAAGTCTACCAAACTCCTCATCAAGGCCAACACCTCCAGATCCTCAAGCAACAATGACAACATGTCCAAATACTTCTAGCACCTGTAACAACATCTCCAGCACTTGAAACAACAACATCAAGTCAGAAAACTGCCTCCAACACATGTAGAGGCACCTCCACTACAAGAAACAACATCTCAACACATGTAGAAACAACTCCAATGCTTCCAACACATGTAGAAGCATATGCAACACCTGTAGCAGCAATCCAACCACCTGCAACAACAACATCTTCAACATATGTAGCAACATCCATCTCTACTCAGCCTCCAAATCCATGTTGACATCAATGCCAACTAATAGGACCACCAAGACAAACACTCATCACACATCAAGATGACTACTAACATCATAAGGCATATAACAAGAAGTACCATGAAATTGTTGACATCAATGCCAACAAAGGAATGAGTGAAGAGACACATGGTTACGATCAATGAGAGGTTTTATAAATGTAATAGAGTGGGTAAATGGATTGATTTCACGAAAATAATACATAGAAGGCAAGTGGATTGAAACTTGAAGTGTTTAACATCATAGTATAAAGTCATCAACGACTTTATTCTCATACATATGAAAATGAAAAGCTTAATACATATGTATAAAAAATTCTAAGAGGAGTTCTATACATTATAATAGGGCCTTGCACTTTTTCAAAATAATGCCAAAGATGACAACTATATAATAGTTGTGCATGGACATGAATTAATATGAACAATGAACTTGAATAAGTGCAATATGATGCTCAACACATAACACATAACAATGCATGACATGCTCATAAATAAATAATACATATCCTGCATGAGGACTGCAACATGGGAATAAAATTAGCCAACATTCTAGGTAGGCCTATAAAGTTGGCAAGGGATAGTTGCTCATGTCAACATTTTGATGTTAAAAGGATGGTTTCGTGGAAATCTAACTTGTGTAGAGCCATTATTTAATTTGCATTGACTATATATTCATTCATTCCAAATTCCTACATAGCAGGACAATGATGCTTTGTGTTTGTCATAATTATTGCATGAAATCCCAAAAAAGATAGTTAATAAGTCACCAAAATTTAAAGGTGAAGGTAACACAATTGCATTAGAACATATTCTTGGTTTTTCAGATTATATTTCATATGCTAAACGTTTGTGAAGAAGAGGTTGGATGCATGTTGTTCTCCACCACTTTGATAGAAATATTCAATATCTGTTAGAGTTTCATTGAGCCAATCAATTCATAGTTGGAGACATTTCAAGGAAGTTTTCAAATCTAGTCATGACATTCATCAATCAAGGGCATTATATCTTTAATTGGATGCAATGTTCAAGGAATACCTTGGATTTATTTAGGGTTTTAATACAAAAATTTGATGGATGCACTATCAATTTTATGGAGAACATAAGCATCGTCCTAAAGAGATCTATGAGTGGTACATATAAATTATTATAGTTGAAGAAGCTAGAGATGTATTGCTATACATGGAGTGATTTAGCCACTTCATAGGGATTCACAAATGTGTGTTTCATCCTTACACCTATCACAAATTCCCACTATTTAATTTGAAGCAAACTCCCTTAACTTTGTAATAGATGAAAATGAATATTTAGTCAAGGAAGAATTCTTGTTAGATGGCATTGGTAGTATATAGGGCATTGTTATTGTAACACCCTCGGGTTAAAAGTTCATGTAATAAAGTTAATAAAGGAAAAATAAGACCAAGGTCATGGGACATGTATTCCAAGCTAAATGTTGGGCAAAACATCCTAGTGGGTGTCACGTTGGTTTATTATGCCTAAGGAAATTGGCAAAGGCAAAGAGGCATTAATTGGTATTTTATTTATGAAAATAAAAGAAAATAGGAGAAAAGGAAGGTGAAGGGTCACACGTTGCATGAGAGGAAAATTGAAGGAAAAATAGAGGAAAATGAAGAAAATAGAAGCCTTAATGATAAAAAGGCTTTTGAGGATCGGTTCACAACTTTTTATCAATTTTAGCTTGGATCAAATGAGAAAGAGAGAGAAGGGCGCCAAGAGGAGAAAGTAAGCAAGCAAGGAATGAAGGCAAAGGAAGGACAAGGAAAGCAAAGGACAAGCAAGGAAGGTTGGATCAAGCAAATTCAGTGGGAAGACGTGCAGGTAACATGTTGCAGGTGTGATTTCCTAGCTGGTTTGTGAATTCATGGTACATGAATTTTTGTATTTGGTTCTTTTGCTGTCATTGGCATTGATTTTTCTGGGTGCAACAGTGGTTTCAGTCTTGCCTTGCCATTTCCGAATAGCCATGGTGTGATGGGATTCCTTTGTTTGGTTGAGCCTTGGATTGTCGGAAGGTTTTGGAACCAGGTGAGGTGGTCTCAGGAAAATTCCCAAGGGTTGGGGGTGGAGGTGGTTTAATATCTAGGAATCCCTCAACAGGTGGGTGGAGACAGGAAAATTCCTCAAGGTAATGGTGAAGAAATTCCGAGGCATCCAAGCTTATTTTTGGTGTCATATCTCTTGACCAGTTTTGTTGGGATCGCAGTATCCTGAGGGTGGATGTGGTTTAATCTCCAAGAATCCATAGTTGTTATATCTTGAGTTCCCACATTCATGCTTGGAATATGGCATGGGGGTGATTGGTTGAAGGAAATATTTGGTTCAGCCCAATCTATGGTTCGCTGGTACATGGAAGTCTCTAACTTGGTTGGATTTTGCATCAATTAATAAGAGTTATTTTTCCTATTGTGTTCAATGAGAATTTGTACATATTATTATGGTGATTTGATGGTTGTTATGTCATGGTTATAATTCTTGTTATATGATGGTTATAAGGATGGATTTGCAATGTATTCTAGGTATGTCTTGTTCAATATTTGATAAGTATGTGATTGTTAATGAATGCATGAGATAACAAGTGGTATTGTAGATGTTATGAGAAGCATTAGACCTTCTTGATGATTCCCAGATAAGTTTCAAACTCCTATGTTCATATAAACATCCATGACCTATAGATTACATGTTCATCATATGTTTGATGAAATGTTTGTCATGGTTAGGCCTGGTTAGGTCAATTATTTGATCAAGTTTTGTATGATTGGCATTGTATTTAAGTCTTTTATCATTCTGGAAAATTTCAAGAAGCTCTGAGCATTGGTCTGGATGTTGGCCTAGAATTGTGGCTCATCTGGGGACCGCAGGCACTGAACTGAGTAGTTTAGGTCACAATTGCATTCATGCAAGCTTGTGCATGCAGTTGGAGGGTCACAACCGCACTCATTCAGGCTTGTGCATGCAATTGGGATTTCAAGTCACTAAAAAAGTATTTTAACTTAGGGTTTGGTCACCTCGGGTGGTCCTTTGGCCCCTAAGTGTCCTATAAGCCATGTAGGATGTCAGTTGGTGGTCATTAACTTATAGTTAGCAGCCCCACTTCCATAACATCATAATAACTCTTTGTCTTATGTTTACCTTAGTAGACTGGTGAAAGTGGGTAAATGGGAGGGGTGGTTACAGTTTAGTATCAGAGCTCCTAGATTCAATACTTGGACTGGATGGGTGGAATGTGTTTGTCATGCATGCATTGTCATGGTTATAGTAATCGTGCATGAGGTCATTGTATGCAATTAGTGTTATCATGCATGATGCCAATATATTGATATGATTATATATGTACATGTATCGTGCTAATCTGGACTGATTTTGCAGACGAGATAGCCTCCCTTGAACTTCACTGAGGTATGTTGATTATGTTTATATTTGGTTATTTTAGATGGTATGTTTGCAGGAAGAAGAGGATCATAGATGACTAGAAAAATGGTGGATTACAGTTCACGTGACTCTCCTTATAGATTAGATGAGCAACGTAGAGATGAGTGCTCTCCTGACATAACAGACACTTTGAGAAGTCTAAAAGTAGAAATCAGATGTTGTAAGGTGGACAATGACAAAATCATTCAGTCATGAGAAATATTTGTTGGGGCATAGGAAAAATAATCTGAGGTTAATGTAGTTATCCTCCAGAGTTTGTCAGATCTACAGAGACAGAGACAACCACAGATTATATATGGACATGTGGATAGGAATAATGGGGCATATGGTAGTAGGTCTCATGGTGGGCACAGGTTGGATAGGGATGACACAGTCAGAGATGGAAAGTTCTTGGATACACCTAATAGGAGAGGCGATGGATATGGGTTATACTCTAGTTTTGATTCAAACAGGTATCATGGTCATCATCGATGTCACCCTTACTATAGGAGTGATAGGGGATACTTTCTGGATGAGTTCAAGAAATTCACGCCACCAACATTCGATGGATAATTGAAGAAACCAAAGGATGCAAAGGCATGGTTGCTTGGGATGAAGAAGTTATTTTAGTTGCATGAATATACAAAGAAGATGAAGGCCAGGATAGTTATTTTCAATCTAAAAGGGGAAACAAGCATCTGGTGGGAAGATGTGAAGTGTGTCAGAGACATTAGGACAAAGGAGTTGAGTTGGAATGAATTCAAGAGACTCTTCCAAAAGAAATATTTGTCAACGAGATACTATGACGATAAGGCTAAGGAGTTCTACAAATTGAAGATGGGATCTATGATAGATGAGGAGTACATGACTAAGTTCCTAGAGTTGTTGAGGTATGCACCTATCGCAAGGATGAGAAGGCAAAAGTTTAGACATTTATCAATGGACTTCCATTAGCATTCAAGGATCAAATTGAGTATGATGAGCCTCGGTCGTTGGAATAAGTCATTAGAAAGTTGAAGCATTGTTATGAGAAATCAAAGCATAAGACTGAGTCCAAGCAGGGTTCGAAAGGGAATGACAAGACTAAAAGGAAGTGGCCATGGAAGCGAGGAATACCTCAAGATGTAGGTGAGAAGGAAAATGTTGCTCCTTACAAGAAGTTTAATGCAGTTGAGAAGGGACATAGACCTCAACCTGGAGAGCAACAAAATAAAGGTAGTGGCAAGGAACCGTTGCAATGTTGGATATATGGCAAGGACCATTGCAAGAAGGATTTTCAGTTGTATCAGGGCTGCAAACATCAGATCCAAAGTGCTCAAGAGGCACAGACAGTTGGGGATGTTGGACAAAGGATTCCTTGTATCTATGCAGTGTTTGATAACAAGCGGGAAGAACACCAAGCATCAATTATTGAGATAGAAGGTAAGCTTTGTGATCGAGTTGTTTCCATTTTGATTAACCCTGGATCTAATTATAGTTATGTTAATCCTGACTTGGTGGATAAGTGCGACTTAAGTAAAGAAGTGCATGCATATTCATGGTTGATGCAGTTGGCTACATATATTAAGAAAAGAGTTCATTATCGGGTAAGAGCTTGTGCATTTGAGTTGAATGGTATGCCTACATTAGCACCTCTAAATGTACTTCCTTTAGGTTCGTACAATATGATTCTAAGTATGGATTGGTTGTAACTTCATAGGATTAAGGTGGATTGTTATGTGAAGGCTATTGAGTGCTTGGATGATGATGGAGATAAGAGAATCTTGAACGGTAAGAAGAAGCCTACATCGGTGAGAATGGCTACAATTATGCAAGCCAAGCGTAGTTACAGGAAAGGGTGTGTATTGTTTGTAGTGCATGTTTCCAGTGACAAAGGTAAGGATGTTAAGTATGCAGAAGTCTTGAAGAGGTCTAATTTTGCAGCAGTTTCAGGATGTATTTCCAGTAGAGATTTTAGAATTTCCTCTTCACAGGGAAGTGTATTTCTCTATTGAGTTGGTACGAGGGGAAACATCAGCATCAAAGGCACCTTACAAGATGAGCTCTAGCGTTAATGGAATTGAAGTTACAGTTGAAGGAAATTCTTGACAATAGCCCAAGTGTGTAGGTTTTAACCTCGTACATAAATTACATGCATACGAATTCTAAAAATAGGAAATAAACAATGGTGAGAGCATAAAACATAAAACAAATATACACAGAGATTTTCCCTTGGATCCCAAAACCGGGACTACCAGATTTATTTTTCATTATATTCCTTTCAATTTACAATACATATATATACATGTCGAAGCATCCATAAACCCCAATCCATTAACCCTGGATTAGAACATAATCGTAGTTCCCTTGACCAGATCTACAAAATACCATGGGCAGAAAATCATCATGCCCAAAACCATGTGTGAAAACCACGCACAAAAACCATAGGTAGGTCCGCCCACCTAATATGGGTTCCAAATTTTTTTTTACCTAGGGCGCTACCCCAAACCCGGTGTAGAGGGGGGCTACCACCCCCCTCAAACCCCCTGACAGGGGGGGCTGCCGCCCCCCCTGCTGTGCTTGGCGCAACAAATAGGGGCGTATTTCACCCCCCCTACGCGTGGGGCTAGTCGTGGAAAGAATATAACACACACCCAACATTTTCCCACTTGTTGTTTTCTTTCCATGGGGGGGCACAAGAGAGCTTAGTCATTGGTCCATCCCTGCAACGACCATTGTTTCTCTACACCAAGAAAACTTCTCAGTGCTCACAGACTTTGCCAATGCATCTACAACATTCTTCAAAGTGTCCACCTTTACCAGTAACACCTTTTTGTCCTCAACCATATCCCTCACAAAGTGATACTGAACATCAATGTGCTTTGTCTTTGAATGATAAGAAGGGTTCTTTGCCAAGAAAATTTCACTTTGGCTGTCACAATCTATCCTTATAACTCATTGTACCAACTCCATACTTGAACACAATATTTGAAACCAAATTGCTTCCTCACTTGCATGATTGGCTACCATGTATTTTGCCTCTGTAGTTGAAAGTGCCACTACAAACTGTCTCTTGCTCATCCAACTGGTTGCACCTTCAAACAGGTTAAATACATACCCACTTGTAGATCTTCTCTGATCCAGATCTCCAACCCAATCTGCATCAACAAAGCCATGGATGTGCAAAACTCTATCCAATCTTGGTATTACTTCGTAGCACATATCGTAATCACTAGTGCCACACAAATACCTGAAAACCCGCTTCACTGATGTCCAATGCTCCTTCCCTAGTTTTGACATAAACCTGCTCAATACTCCCACTGCATGTGCAATGTCTGGTCTAGTACAGACCATTGCATACACCAGGCTACCAACTGCACTTGTGTATGGAACACAAGACATGTCCTCTTCCTCTTCTTGTGTCTTGGGTCAGTGTTCAATAGATAACTTTACACCGACAGGAATAGGAACCTTCACTAGTTTAATATCCTGCAGTTTAAACCTCTGCAATATTGTCTCTACATACTTCCTCTGGTTTAACTAGAGCTTCCTTTTTTCCCGATCTCGTTTAATTTCCATGCCCAAAATATATTTTGCAGAACCAATATATTTCATGTTAAATTTGGAGGACAATTGGGTCTTCAATTCCTACATAATTTCTTTATTATTTCCAATCAACAACATATCATCCACATATAAGACCAAATAAATAACACAAGCAAGAATTAATTTAAAATACACACAATGATCTCCTTTGCTTCTGGTGAATCCAAGTCCATGTATATATGTATCAAATTTTTTATACCACATCCTTGGTGATTGTTTTAACCCATACAGATACTTTTTTAACCTACATACCAGTTCTTTCTTACCCTTCACCGCAAAGCCTTTAGGTTGTTTCATGTAGATATCTTCTTCCAGATCCCCATGAAGAAATATTGTCTTCACATCCATCTGTTCTACCTGAAAATCAAAAGTAGCAGCAAGAGATAAAATTAATCTAATAGAAGCTACCTTGGCAACAGGAGAAAAAATATCACCAAAATCAATTCCCAACACCTAGGAATAACCTTTTGCTACCAACCGAGCTTTTTCTTTCTCCACATTGCATTCTGCATTCATCTTCTTCTTAAACAACCATTTGTTGGCAATGGGTTTCCTTCTAGCCGACAACTCCACGAGATCTTAAGCCTCATTTTTGTGCAAAGATGCCATTTCATCAACCATGGCCTCTTTCCATAGTTTGTCATCCTCTGAATCTACTTCTTCCCTCACATTTATGGGATCATCATCAGTAATAGATAAAGCAAAATTTGAACAGAAAGTAGTTGGACTATACATTTCTGGTTTCCTTCTTTCTCGACCTGATCTTCTCACAGCTGGAGTTTGTGACTCTTAATCTTCTAATTCCTCTTTTGTTGTAGAGTCTGATTCCTCCTCCTTTAGCTCAAACTCTATCTTCTCGAGTTCCTTTGGTAGGACTTCATGTTTAATAACATCTTTCACCTCTCTAAACACCACATCACGGTTGTACACAACCTTCCTTGTTTATGGGTTCCAAAGCTTATAACATTTTAAACCATCATTATACCCAATAAATATGCACCTTTCATATTTACTATCCAACTTGGTTCTTTTCTCCTTTGGAACATGTACATATGCATCGCATCCAAATACCCTCAGATGTGAAAAAGAAGGTTTCTTACCATTCCATACCTCTTGTGGAGTCTTATCCTCCAACACTGATGAAGGTGATCTATTGACCAGGTAACATGCAATCTCCACCGCCTCTGCCTAGAACTCTTGTCCTAACCCAGCACCACTGAGCATGCTTCTTGCATTTTCCATCAATGTCATGTTCATTCTTTCTGCAACTTCATTTTGCTAAGGTGTGTATGGAGTAGTCTTTTGTCGTGCTATAACACACTTCTTACAGAACTCTTCAAATTCCTTCTTGCAAAACTCTCCACTGTTATCTGTCCTCAACACCTTTATCTTCTTCTCAGTCTGGTTTTCAACCAGAGCCTTAAATTATTTAAACCTGTCAAAGACTTTAGATTTATTCCTAAGGAAATATATCCATGTATTCCTTGAGAATTCATCTATAAATGATACATAGTACACAAAATTACCTAGTGATGGAGCCAACATAGGTCCAAACACATCACTGTGCACAAGCTGTAATATTCGTTTTGCCCTCTTAGCACCAGAGGGGAAACTCACCCAATTTTGCTTCCCATATACACAATTTTCATAGAAATCAAAATCCAGAGAGCAATTAGAAATATATTCTACGATACCATTACCATGAAGTATTCAAAGGCCCTTCTCTCCAATATGTCCAAGAATTTGATGCCACAGCATGGTATTTTCTCCAGAGACCGCTAGATTTTCTGCTCCACTTTCAAGAACCACAAAACTGTTGCACCCATCAATAACAATGTTACTCTGAAGCTTGTATAGAGTTCCAATCTGAACTCCCTGCATTAATACCAGTGCTCCGCAAACCATCTTGCAGGTATCTTTCTCGAACACTGTTTTTACACCTACATCATCCAGCTTGCTTATAGAAATCAAATTTCTGGCCAATGCAGAACAACCGGAAGTGTTCTAATCCTTCCACCTTGCAACTTCAACTTGACTTTTCCACGAACGACGATTCTAGCCTTCCTATCATCCCCTAAGAAGACATCACCATCATCATATTTATCATACTCCCAGAACCACTCCCTGTGGGGAGTGAAGTGAAAGGATGCACCTGAGTCAATCAACCATGCCTCATGATCTACATGTGTACTTAAAGAAGAAGCCAAGTACACATCCCCACCTTCATCCGAGGTGGTTTTCGCCTCTACAGAAGGAGCATCATGAAATCCCTTTCCTTTCTCAGGAGCTTTAGATCTACAGTCCTTTTTGAAGTGCCCTTCCTTTCTGCATTTCCAGCACATCTTCACATGTTTTGCTGGAGATTTAGATCTCCCTCTAGATTTAGATCTCCCTCTAGATTTAGATCTCCCTCTAGATTTAGATCTCCCACTCGAGGATTTATTTTTGTTTCTATTCTGGGACCGTCCTCATACAGACAAGGCATTACCATTATGGCCCTCCATATTTTTCCGTCTCATCTCCTCCAATAGCAAGGATGAGACTATTTCATCAAACTGCAAGGTAGTCGCATTGCTATCTATTATAACAACCAGGTTATCCCACGAATCTGGTAGAGAACACAACAAACTGATGCACTTATCGTTATCTAAAATGTGTATATCAACAGATAAAAACTAGCTTACCACAGTATTAAAGGTGTTCAGATGCTTTGTCATTGAGTCTCCACCCTTCATCCTCAGGTTATACAACTTTTTCCGTAGGAACAGTTTATTCACTAGAGACTTAGATTGGTACAAAGTCCCTAACTTGTCCCACAAATCCTTCACCGAAGCTTCCCCCGATACATTCAACAATACTGAATCTGAGATACACATTGTGCTCTTTTCCTTCCGATCCAACTTCGCCCAATCTTCAACTGACATTTCCGTTGGTTTAGTACCCAGATCTACTACGATCCACTGATCTTTATCCACCAACAGATCCTCTATATTAAGTTTCCACAACTCAAAACTATGACCATTGAATTTCTCGATCTTTATCTTTCCACTACTCACCATCTTCTTTCACCATAAGAATCGATCCCGCATATCTCCCACTGAGTAGGGTCTACCAAAAGCCCGAAAAAAACCCCTCAGCAACAAAGGCATCCCCTTGAAGCCAAAACAAATCTGATACCAAATGTAGGTTTTAAACCCGTATAGGAATTACCTGCATACGAATTTTAAAACAGAAAATAAACAATGGCGAGAGCATAAAACATAAAATAGATATACACAGAGATTTTCCCTGGATCCCAAAACTGGAACTACCAGATTGATTTTTCATTATATTCCTTTCAATGTTACAATACATATATATACATGTCGAAGCATCCATAAACCCCAATCCATTAACCCTGGATTAAAACATAATCATAGTTCCCTTGACCAGATCTACAAAATACCATGGGTAGAAAACCATCATGCCCAAAACCATGTGTGAAAGCCACGCACAATACCATAGATAGGTCCTCCCACCTAATATAGACTCCAAAAAAAAAAAATCCATGGGCGTTGCCTCGGACCCCGTAGAGGGGGGGCTACCGCCCCCCTCAAACACCCTGACAGGGGGGGTTGCCACTCCCCCTACTGCGTTTAGCGCAATGAACAGGAGGTGATTTCACCCCCGCGCGTGTGGGCCTAGTTGTGGAAAGAATATAACAAACACCCAACAAAGTGTGTCACCTTGGGGTGCACCAATGTTGTTTGTGAAGAAGAAGGATGGTACTCTCATGTTGTGCATTGATTATAGGTAGCTAAACAAGGTGAAAATCATGAACAAGTATTTTTTGTCAAGGATCGTTGATTTATTTGATCAGTTGAAGGGAGTAGGAGTGTTCTCGATGATTGATCTAAGATCAGGATATCATCAGGTATGCATCAAAGAAGAGGATGTCTACAAGAATGCTTTCCGGACTAGGTATGGGCATTATGAGTTTGTTGTGGTTCCTTTTGGTTTGGCTAATGCTCTAACTACTTTCATGTGTTTGATGAATAGTGTGTTGCATCCGTATCTAGACAAGTTTGTGATAGTATTAACTGATAACATATGATATGTTCTAAGAATGAGGAGGAGCATGTAGAACACTTGGCAGCAATGTTAAGATTGTTGAGAGAGAATCAGTTGTATGCCAAGATTAGTAAATGTAGTTTCTTTCAGACGTAAGTTCATTACTTGGGGCATGTTGTCTCCAAGGAAGGTATAGCAGTGGATCTAGAAAAGGTCGGAGCTATCATGGAATGGGCAGCGCCTAGGAATGTGGATGAGATCAGATCATTCATGGGGTTAGAAGGTTATTACAAGAGTTTCATTAGGCAATTCTCACGGATTGCCTATCCTATTACATCTTTGTAAAGGAAAGGAAATAAATTTGAATGGACAGAGGAATGTGCAACTAGTTTTGAGTAGTTGAAGCAGTTGCTTACAAATGCTCTAATTTTAAATATTGCAAATCCAGATAAAGAGTTCATGGGGTGTATAGATGCTTGCAAGAGAGGATTTGGTGGAGTCCTGATGTAAGAGGGATAGGTGGTATGTTACGAGTCAAGGAAACTGAATGAGTATGAGAAAAACTATGTGACACATGATCTTGAGTTGGCAACGATCATTCATGCATTGAAGATGTGGAGGCACTATCTTCTTGGCAGGAGGTTTGTGTTAATGAGTGATCAAAGTGGGTCGAGATACTTGTTTGACTAACCTAATATGAATTCCAAGCAAGTTAGATGGTTGGCCACACTCAGTGAGTTTGCATTTGAGATCAAGTACATTAAGCATAAGGAGAAAATGGTTACATATGCTCTTAGCAGAAGAGTGTAGGTAAATCACATAACAACTATGAGTTCATATGGGAGAAATTTATAGGATCAAATCTTGCAGGAGGGACAACAAGATTTCAAGTACCAGTAGCTTAAGCACAGGTTATAACAGCAGAGTATAGGTGACCAAGATGTGGATTATCATCTCATGACAAATGGTTTGGTGAGATTTAGGGACATGATTTATGTACCAGATGACAGTGAGCTCAAGAAGCTCATCTAGAGGGAATTTCATGTTAAGTCGTATTCAGCTCACCCGGGGTATTAGAAGACTCTAAGAGTTGTGAAGAAGTTCTATTATTGGTTGAATATAAATAAAGAGGTAGTTGAGTTCGTTGCAAGGTGTTTAGATTGCCAACAGGTAAAAGTAGAGTGCAAGCATCTAGGTGGTTTACTACATCCGATTTCAATTCCAATTCTGGAATGGAAATGGGAAGTCATTTCTATGGATTTCATCACAGGTTTATCGAGGACATCTAGACATCGTGATTCTATTACAGTTGTGGTTAACAATTTAACCAAGGTATCTCACTTTATCCCAATGAAGTTTAGTAATTCATCTAGTGAGGTAGCTAAAGTCTTCATCAGCGAGATAGTGAGATTGCATGGTGTTCCTAAGAAGATTGTATGAGACAGAGATGCCAAGTTCACTTCCAGGTTTTGCAAGGAGCTGTTCACAGGTTTGGGTACAGAGTTGGCTTTCAATACAACTTATCATCTGTAGATAGATGAACATATAGAGAGGGTTAAAAGGATTCTAGAGGACATGTTGAGGATGTATGTCAAGCATCAACATAAGAAGTGGGAAGAGTATCTACCACTGGTATATTTTACGTACAATAATGGGTATCAGAATTCCTTGAAGATGAGTATGTTTGAGGCACTTTATGGCAGGAGTTGTAATACTCCCAACTATTGGAGTGATCTAGTGAACAAGGTATTGATTGGACCGAACATGTTGGAAGAGATGAAACAAGAAATGTAGGTTATCAAGAATAATTTGAAGGTAACACTGGTTAGGTAGAAGAGTTATGCAAATCAAAATAGGGTATTTAATGAGTTTCAAGTTGGGGAGCATGTGTACTTGCACATCAAGCCCAAGAAGAGCTCCTTGAGGATTGGGTCATGTGCCAAGTTGGCACCTCAGTATTGCGAGCCTTTCGAAATCCTTGAGAGGATTGGACCAATGGCCTACAGACTTACATTGTCACCAACAATGAAAGTCCATGATGTTTTCCATGTTTCATTACTTAAAAGATATGTGAAGGATGTTGATCATGTGATTGATTGGTTCGTATTGCATGTTGAAAATGGAACAAGATGATGGAGCTTAGCGAAAAGAAGTCGCCTTCACTAAGTGGGCCGCAGGCTATTTTTGGCGCAAAGTCTATTTTTAGACTATGTCTATTTTTAGACATATGGATCATGGTCTATGAGTTGCAGGATGCTATTTGTGGATGATTGGTCATGTTGGTAAAAATAGATGGACTTTTATTTTTAGACATATGGGCGGAGTCTATTTTTAGACTGCCAGTCTAAAAATAGAACAGTCGAATATTATTATCTCTTAATAATATTTGGACTATAAACATTATCTTATCCTCTTGCGACACTTCAGTTCGAGCTACAGATGTGGCACATGCAACTGCCAGAAGGAAATACGCTTTTCTTATGGGTTAGTTGAGCTATTGCATGATGGACTTCAGTTAGAACTCAAGTGATTGAGTTTGGTGGAGTTGATTGAGGAGTTGATGGAGTTGTGTTCAGTTTGACTTAGTTGAACTAGTTGTATTTAGTCTAACTACCAAATGCACTAGTGATGAGTGATGTGAATTAATTATTAATTAATTCACTAATTATTAACTCATAAATCAACTAAAGAATACATCAGTTAACTCAGTGCATGGACAGTTCAATGGAGACAAGTGTTAGAGGTGGGTGAAAGAGTGAGTCTACTATCAGTTGTGACTATAGCTGTGCATGAGATTTGCACAATCATTGATTGAGATTTCCAATGAGGATTGTGCAGTACAAGACAAGGGAAAACGAGCTTGGATCATTCCTATTCTCAACTTGGATTGCGTAGTAGAGGCAAAAAAAACAGCGGAGGAGATTTGAACCTGTGACTTGATTCAGATCTGAGCTAGTTTGTGTGTAGGAGGTGGAGATAGTACTGAGTACTTGTGAGGAGTATTGTACTATGTATTGTTACATGTTCTCTATCATTATAATATACAGATAGTTCAGGGTTTTCAGTTGTATGTTTTCCCCATTACATACTGTGTTGATATGTGTGATTGATGTTTCAATGTGCGCATGCGATTGTTTTTAATTCCGCAAATTGATGATCAACATAAAGGAGGTTATGTATTATGCATGCATTCCGCAAATAGTGTATAATTAAGATAATCTCTGTGAATAAGTGTTATATTATTCAAAATTTCTACATGGTATCAGAGCAAAGTTGATCATCAGATCTATTATTCAGAAAGTGATTACATTTTATTTCTTCAGGCAGAGTCTGTAATCGGGCCAAGTAGCCTCTGGATTCATCCTTCTTTTGGAAGGTGAGATATCCGGTAAATGCCCATACAGTCAATCTCTGTATGAGAAATACTTTGTTCTCACGAATTTTAGATCAGAAGCGGTTGAGTTTTGAGATGGTGGAATTCAAATTTGCAGCAGTGTTTTATTGGTGTCGAAGTTGAAATGTCTTTCAACGGATTGCGATTGGAGTATGCCCTTGAAGGCAACTCGAATTATATTGCATGGAAAGACAGGATGGAGGTGGTGTTAGATGACAATGTGTTGAAGGAGTTCATAGAGGCTAAGGTCCCAAAGCCTACTGATGTTGCTCACGTTGAGGCTTGGCAAAAGAAGACAACAAAGTGTCGAAGGATTCTGTTGGAGGGCGTGAAGGATCACATTCTATCCAGCCTGCATGGAAAGGCTTCTCCATACTTGATGTGGAAAGCGTTGATAGATTTATTCCAAAGCAAGAGCAATCAGAGGAAGTTGGCGCTCAAGGATGAACTCAGAAACATTAAGTGTGAGAAAGGAGACAGTATGCCCAAGTATCTCACGAAGTTCACTCAATGCCAAGATGAGCTGGGAAGTGTGTGGGTGACTGTCGATGATGAGGACTTGGTGAGCTTGGCTCTCCTTGGTCTTCCGAAGAGTTGGAATTCCTATCAGGACTCTGTCAATGGTCAGGAGACATTGCTAGGATGGGAGAGACTTTGGTCTGATCTTGTGCAAGAGGAGATCAGGCGGAATACCAGGGACAGATCTTCATCAAAGGCATCTGATGAAGAAAATTGCGCTTTAGCTACCAAAGCAAAGAAGGGGAAGAACAAGAAAGCTTCTCATTCCGGTGCGAAAGGCAAGAAGTAGGGCATGTCCAAGGTGAAGTGCTTTCATTGTCACCAGCACGGACATTATGCCACAAATTGTCCAGTGTGATGGGATCGGTATGGTTCTTGGACAGTGGTGCGTCTTTTCACATGACAGGAGATCGAGATTTTTTTTCTGATCTAGATGAGAAAGATCTTGGAGTGCACATCGAGATGGGCGATGATGGTAGATACAGTGCGACTGGTATCGGTACCATTTCCTTTGAGAGGGAGTCTGGTAAACCCTTCGTATTGAAGGAAGTGATGCATGCTCCAGGATTGAAGAAGAACCTTATCTTTGTCCCGATGTTAGAAGACAGGGGATATGATGTTGTTTTCAGCAAGGGAAAGGCTTTCCTTCGCAGTAAGACAACTGGAGAAACTCGGAAGATAGGGGTTTGAGTCAAGAACCTTTATCAATGGCATGTAGATGGCTGCACAACAATGGCATGCAAGGCAGAAGGATTGGTGAGCCAGGATGATGGCGAGCTGTGGCATAAGAGATTGGGCCACCTTCACCATGGAGCCTTGAAGATACTGCAGCAGATTTCTACTGGGCTTCCTAAAGGCACTCTTGCGCAGTCGGATCAGTGCAAGGGGTGTAATTTGGGGAAATTTGTGAAAGCCACCTTTCACGAGAAGGATAGTCACGCCATGACAATCCTTGAGAGAATTCACACAGACGTGTGTGGACCTTTCTCAGTAGCTTCGACAACAAAACACAAGTACTATGTGATCATTGTTGATGATTTCTCTCGGAAGTGTTGGATCTTCTTCATGCAGAAGAAGAGCGAGACATACTCAAAGTTCTGTGAGTTCAAAGCATTGGTCGAGAAGGAATCGGGGAAGAAGGTGAAGGCTCTTAGGAGCGACAATGGTGGTGAATTCATCTCTGGCGAGTTCAAGGACTTCTGCAGCGCAGAAGGGATTCGAAGAGAGCTCATAGCTCCCCATAACCCACAGCAGAACAGGGTTGCTAAGCAGAAGAACAGAACGATTGTGGGTGCTGCACGGGCGATGTTGCATGATCAGGGCCTACCCCTTCACTTGTGGGCGGAGGCATGCAATACTGCATTATATGTGCAGAACCGTTGTCCTCACAAGATACTTGGCATGAGTACACCCAAGGAGGCTTATTCTGGTAAGAGGCTTGATATTTTCCATTTGAGGACTTTTGGTTCTCCTGTTTACATGCATGTGACGAAGGATGCCAGGAAGAAGCTGGAGCCGACCACAGAGGTTGGGATATTTTTGGGGTACACTGATACGCCCCACAACTATTGTGTGTATTTGCCAGACAGTCGCAAGACTGTTGTGCGATGGGATATCAAATTTCAGGAGGAGAAAGCCATGAAGTATTCGCTTGAGAGGAAGCCACACTTGCATGCAGATGAGGAGCTATTAGTTCCTAAGGATGAGCTTCAGGACGTGGATCAGCCACAAGATAAAGTTCATGGAGTGGAAGAGACCACTCATGCAGCGCCAACCATCAGAGGGCGAAAGCGCACTACAAAAGCTGAGCGACTGGCTCAAGATGCAGAGAAGGTTGTAGGACCACCTACAGCACAGCGTAGACAGAGACAGTCACCTAACAGGTACACTGGATACATGGCTCTTGTGAGCAAATGTGTTGTGACTGAGCCATCCTCTTTCGAGGAAGTTGTGGAGGATCCCACATGGGTAGATGCCATGGTGGAAGAGTATGATTCGATTGTCAGAAACAGTGCATGGGAGATTGTCCCAAGACCAGAAGGGAAATCAGTGGTGGGTTCAAGATGGATCTACAAAGTGAAGCAGGCAGCTGACGGGAGTGTGGAGAAGTACAAGGCAAGATTTGTTGCCTGAGGCTTCTCACAGATAGAGGGGATCGATTATGAGGAGACTTTTGCACCTGTCGCAAGGTATTCTTCCATACGGACGATTCTTGCTCTCTCAGCGCAGATGGGGTGGCACATTCATTAGATGGATGTGAAGACTGTGTTCCTCAATGGAGTCATTGAGGAGGAGGTGTACATAGAGTAGCCCGAAGGTTTCGAGATCTTCAGCAGCGAGTCGCATGTGTGCAGGCTTAAGAGAGCATTGTATGGGTTGAAACAAGCACCTCGTGCTTGGTACACACGGATAGACAATTATTTCACCGGACTTGGATTCTCCAAGAGTGAGGCGAATCCTAAACTATACCAGATTGTGGTGGAGGGTAAGTTGCTGATCATTGTACTGTATGTAGATGATTTGATTTTGACAGGAGATGAGTTGTTGATACTTTCATGCAAGGAGGATCTTGCTAGAGAGTTTGAGATGAAGGACTTGGGCCTCCTTCATTATTTCCTAGGATTGGAAATTTGGCAGCGCAGTGATGGACTATTTGTTTCTCAGGGTGAGTATGCCCGGGAGATACTGGAGAAGTTCAACATGCATGGCTGCAAGCCTGTTGATAATCCTCTTCCTGGAGGTTGGAGGAAGGAGGATGATACTTCAGCGGAGGTAGTGGATGCCACTGTTTATCGACAGTTGGTGGGGTTGCTTATGTATCTGGTCAATACACGACCCGATATATGCTATGTTGTTAACCAGCTTTCACAAGCTATGGTAGCTTAACCAAGCTCTTCTGGAAGGCAGGCAAGCATGTATTGCGTTATCTCAGAGGCACATCGAGATATGGATTGTGGTACAGACAGGACGATGAGGTGAAGCTATGTGGCTTCACGGATGCAGATTGGGCAGGGAGCCCAACGGACAGAAAGAGAACATCTGGAGGGATCTTCAGTATCGGGTCGACAACAGTTTCTTGGTACAGCAGGAAGCAGAGATCCATGGCACTCTTTTCAGCAGAGGCCAAGTATATGGCAGCAAGTTTGGCTGCATGCAAGGCTATATGGATGAGGAAGATCCTGGTCGGGTTGTTCGGGTCACACTTGGAGCCTACTGTGATTTATTGTGATAAACAGAGTTGCATTAAACTCTCGGCTAATCCAGTATTTCATGATAGATCCAAGCACATCGACATCAGGTACCATCATATCAGAGATTGTGTGCAGCGGAGAATCATGTTACTTTCATACATTCCCACGAAGGATCAGGATGCTGATATCTTGACGAAGGCGCTCACCAGGAGCAAATTCGAATACCACAAAGGCAGGATAAGGGTTGCAGATAATCCATATCTTGTTGAGAGGGAGTGTTGAAAATGCAACAAGATGATGGAGCTTAGTGAAAAGAAGTCGCCTTCACTAAGTGGGCCACAGGCTATTTTTGGTGCAAAATCTATTTTTAGACTATGTCTATTTTTAGACATATGTATCATGGTCTATGAGTTGCAGGATGCTATTTGTGGATGATTGGTCATGTTGGTAAAAATAGATGGACTTCTATTTTTAGACATATGGGCAGATTCTATTTTTAGACTGCCAATCTAAAAATAGAACAGTCGAATATTATTAGCTCTTAATAATATTTGGACTATAAACATTATCTTATCCTCTTGCAGCACTTCAGTTCGAGCTACAGATGTGGCACATGCAACTGCAACTGCCAGAAGGAAATACACTTTTCTTATGGGTGAGTTGAGCTATTGCATGATGGACTTCAGTTAGAACTCAAATGATTGAGTTTGGTGGAGTTGATTGAGGAGTTGATGGAGTTGTGTTCAGTTTGACTTAGTTGAACTAGTTGTATTTAGTCTAACTGCCAAATACACTAGTGATGAGTGATGTGAATTAATTATTAATTAATTCACTAATTATTAACTCATAAATCAACTAAAGAATACATCAGTTAACTCAGTGCATGGACAGTTCAATGGAGACAAGTGTTAGAGGTGGGTGAAAGAGTGAGTCTACTATCAGTTGTGACTATAGTTGTGCATGTGATTTGCACAATCATTGATTGAGATTGCCAATGAGGATTGCGCAATACAAGCCAAGGGAAAACGAGCTTGTATCATTCCTATTCTCAACTTGGATTGCGCAGTAGAGGCAAAAAAAACAGCGGAGGAGATTTGAACCTGTGACTTGATTCAGATCTGAGCTAGTTTGTGTGTAGCAAGTGGAGATAGTACTGAGTACTTGTGAGGAGTATTGTACTATGTATTGTTACATGTTCTCTATCATTATAATATACAGATAGTTCGGGGTTTTCAGTTGTATGCTTTCCCCATTACATATTGTGTTGATATGTGTGATTGATGTTTCAAAGTGCGCATGTGATTGTTTTTGATTCCGCAAATTGATGATCAACGTAGAGGAGGTTATGTATTATGCATGCATTCCACAAATAGTGTATAATCAGGATAATCTCTGTGAATAAGTGTTATATTATTCAAAATTTCTACATTGCAGGTGGAGCTAGAAGGAGAATTGCAGTTGGAACCTCAATGCATATTGCAGCAGGAAAAAAAATCATGCTATGGAACTGAGCAATCAAGCAAGTTAAAGTGTAATGGAAGCACTTTGGGCCTGATGAACCTACATGGGAGATCGATGATCAGATGCAGGGTATGTATCCTTCATTATTTGTCGATTGAGGAAAAGAAGTTTTAGTATATGTATATATTTATGTATGGTTGTTATTGTAATACCGTAATGAGATATGTTATAAAGCTCCAATAAGAAGTATGTTTGTCAAGTTGTCATTTTTTTCATGTTGGTTTCGCTTTTCAGCAACCTATTATTGTAAACACTGCATCGAGCTAAGTTATAAAGCTTCGTAGGCAATATGTTTTGGTCTTCAACAATTTTTCTAGTCATGGGTGTCATTGAACACCGAGGATGGTGTCCCCCAAAGGGGGAGGGGTTTGTAACAATCCTAAGTTAAAAGTTCATGTCATAAAGTTAATAAAGGCAAAATAAGACCAAGGTTGTGGGACACATATTCCAAGCTGAATGTTGGGCAAAACATCATAGTGGGTGTCACTTTGATTTATTATGGCTAAGGAAATTGGCAAAGGCACTAGAAAAGGAAAAGATGCATTAATTGGTATTTTATTTATAAAAATAAAGGAAAATAGGAGAAAAAGGAAGGTGAAGGGTCACAAGTTGCATGAGAGGAAAATTGAAGGAAAAATGGAGGAATGAAGAAAATAGAGGCCTCAATGATAAAAAGGATTCTGAGGATCAGTTCACAGTTTTTTGTCGGTTTTAGCTTGGATCAAGTGAGAAACAGAGAGAATGGCACCAAGAGGAGAAATCAAGCAAGCAAGGTAAAGGAAGGACAATGAAAGCAAAGGACAAGCAAGGAAGGTTGGATCAAGCAACTTCAGTAGGAAGACTTACAGATAACAGGTTGAAAGTGTGATTTCCTAGTTGGTTTGTGAATCCATTGTACATGCATTTGTGTATTTGGTTCTTTTGTTGTCATTGACATGGATTTTGTCAGGTGTGACAGTTGTTTTAGCCTTGCCTTTCCATTTTTGGATAGCCATGGTGTGATGGGATTCTTTTGTTTGGTTGAGATTTGGATTATTGGAAGGTTTTGGAGCTGGGTGAGGTGGTCTTAGGAAAATTCCCAAGGGTTGGGGATGGTGGTGGTTTAATATTCAAGAAGCCCTCAACAGGTGGGTGGAGACAAGAAAATTCCTTAAGGTAATGATGAAGAAATTCTAAGGCATCCAAGCTTGTTTTGGGCATTGTGATCTCTTGATCGAATTTGGTGGGATCACGATAGCCTGAGGGTGGAGTGGTTTAATCTTGGGGAAGCCTTGGTTGTTATGTCTTGAGTTCCCACATTCATGCTTGGAATATGGAACAAGAGTGATTGGTTGAAGGAGAGAGTTGATTTAGCCCAATCTATGGTTGGGTGGTATGTGGAAGTCCCTGACTTGGTTGACTTTTGCATAAGCTAATAAGAGTTATTTTTCCTATTGTGTTCTATGATCATTTGTACATGTTATTATGGTAATTTGATGGTTGTTATTTCATGGTTATAAATCTGGTTATATGTTGGTTATAAGCATGGAATGGAAATGTACTCTAGTTAGGTCTTATTCAAGATTTAATAAGTATGTGATGGTTAATGAATGCATGAGCTAACAAGAGGTATTGCAGGTATTATGAGAGGGCGTTATACCTTCTTGATGATTCCTAGATAAGTTTCAAACTCCTATGTCCATATATGCATTAATGACTTGTAGATTACATTTTCATCATATGTTTGATGAAATGATTGTCATGGTTAGGCCTGGTTAGGTCAAGTATTTGATCAAGTTTGATATGATTGGCATTATCTTCAAGTTTTTTTATCATTCTAGAAAGTTTCAAGAAGTTTTGGGTAGTGGTTTGGAGGTTGGCATGGAATTGTGGCTCAGATCTCAGGATCGCAGGCATTGAACTGAGTAGTTTAGGTCAAAACCGCACTCAGGTAGGCTTTTGCATGTGGTTGGAGGGTCACAATCGCACTCATGCAGGCTTGTGCATGTGGTTGGGGTGTTAGGTCACTAAAAAAGTAGTTTAACTCAGGGTTTGGTCACCGGGGTGGTCCTTTGGCTCCTAAGTGTCTTGTAAGCTTTATAGGTTGTCAGCATGTGGTCAATAAGTTCAATTTATCGGACCCACTTCCATAATTGAAGCTTGGAGGTCAGGTCATATCATATTAACTCTTTGTCTCATGTTTACCCTGACAGGTCGTTGAAATTGGGTAAATGTGGGAGGGATGGTTATAGTTATACAAAATATTCCTTTATAAAACCTTGAACATAACATTTATGTGCTATCAAAAGAATGTGTTTCTAAAGATGAAGGTCTCTTTCAAATAGAATCCAAGGACTATGGCATGCATTCCCATAAAATTTCTATCGTAGATAAGAAAGGTTTTTTGTTGGAATCATCAAACTTGTTTATCTTGGCTACTAAGATCTCACAAGACTCCAAAGTTCATTGCATTATATTGGATGACTCTTGTAAGGATGTTGATGTAACTATAATGATGATATATTGGGATACACCACCCATATATAGTCCAAATCTTGATGCTTAAGAGGAAGAAGGAGAAAATATTGTAAAAAATTTATGATGTTGATCATTAACAATGCTCCCTCTTAAGAAAAGACCAAGCTTGAGGTTGTCAAATCTAATTGAAAATTTGATTCTCAAAAGCACCTAAGCTTTTCGTTTCATTAAGGATTTGTATTATAACAAAATAATAATATGACTTTTTTGAAGGTGCAATCCTTTTTTCCCAAACAAAATTTCATTGACAACAAAGATAAGGATGGATCAGAGATAGTTGTGGTAATAAATGCTTTAGAATGATCTAACAAATAGGATGATCATGTGACTGAATTATTTTCCAAATCCACTCTTTATTTTGAACCTTATAATGATGTTTATGGCATAATTAAACATTGGATGTAAGCCTCATTTGCTTGAAGGATTGCACAACATGACAAGCACTTTGTACTTTTAAAATATAAAAATCCAAGTATTCAATCTTCCTAGTGCTAATTTCATGGTAGACTAGTCTCACATACCTACAAAACACTTTAAATTCTTTGAGGCAATAGTATCGTTTGATGGGTATATTAGCGCTATGATTTCACATGATTTTGTTGCATGATCTAGTTATGATAACAGTGGATTAGTAGGATTTTAATTTTTCTATTGTCTTGCTACTTTCTTACTTTTAGTCATTTTCCTTGTAGTTTATTAAATGGAATAATTTCTTAAAGTATTTTGAAATTTCTTTTGCTTTAGGAATTTCTTGCTTTATTTTCATTAACTTTCCTGTCAACTAACTAGATTGTGCATATTAGATTTCCCATTATTTTATGCTTTATTGCTTTAAGTTGAGTGTTTTTATGATTGCTTTCGTAGAATACTACTCACAGTTTTTTTGAATTTGCAATTTATTTCCTATTTTTTATTTTTCATTTACATGAAGATTGAATTGCTAATGCGTTGATGCTATTATTTATTTCCTTTGAATTCAACCATTTAAATCATCTTATTTTTGAATTTATGTAGTGTTAATTGCACTTGGATGCCAAGCGTAGCAACCTATTTTTGGTTTATGCTCAATTATGGCAATGAAGGAAATAAAATATGGATGTTACAAGATGGTTTCAAATTATGGATGGACTTGACTATTATGAGTGATTAACCTTTTGATTATTCCCATGCTTTGATTTGGTTAATAAGTTAGAGGTTCAAATGAATATGTTCATATATTAAAGGATTTGATCATGTCAAAGGTGATAAATAAGAAGTCCAAGGCTAAAAAAACAAAAGTGGATGATTTAATATCCAAACATGGCAAATTTTTAATAAATTTCAATAGAAGGCAATTAACCCCAATCAATATTGTAAAGGGCCACTGCTTCCCTTGTTAATGAATTAATAAAGCAAGATACCTAAAAAAGAAAAAAGGGTATGAAAAGGAAGTATAGCTAATGGTGAGATAATGTAGACATTATTCACTCAAGCAATGGATGGTTGACTAGTACTAACTCCATCAAGGTGTTGGGTAATTTAATTGTGATTTTAATTACTTGCATTAAATGTCAATCTAGGCTCGTATACTTGTGAAGTACACTTGCACAATATATGCTAGGCAATTAACTCTTAATCAAAAAGGTAATTAACCTATGGAAATGATTGCAAGACTCAAAGAAAACTGATTAATGAAAGATCTAAATGAGCACACACACACGTTATTTTTCAAAGACTATATCTATCAAAGCATCAAATTTAGAACTTGAAAGAAACAAACTATTCTAATTCTATACTATGAAAGCTTTTTGAAATTATATTCTATCAAACATAAAGGTAAATCCTATTCTATTGGACTCAGAAATGAATCTGATCTATTGAACTTGAAAGCAATTATAATCTATTGAAAGCAAATGAGTTGAAATTAAAATGCCTAAAGCCTATTGAGATTACTAATGTGTGCATACTAAATAGAACCAATCATAACTATCAAATTATATATGAATATGAAACTAAGCAAATTAAATGAAACGAGCATAAAAGAACATAAAGAAAGTGCATAGAAAATGAAGTATCTATTAAAAAGGATTGAACTAAACTTTGCATTAAAAAAAAAAAAAACTAATCTATCTTGCAGAAATGAAACACTAAAATACACTCATGTTCATCAAATGGCTATTATGAAGTGCATGAGAGGTGGAAAGTTCAAGAAATTATTGATCAAACACCAAATCTCATCATGAAAGCACAACCATATCAAAGGATTGTATTAAAATTAACAATATTCATAACATCAAGCATAAGCATAACCAAACCTTAACATTCCAAAACTTAACACTGGAGCATGAGCATAGCTCCCGAACTTAACACACCTTTGAGAGAAGAAGACACTCCTATTTATACAAAAACTAAGATAACTAATTCATAAATGTAGATCCACAAATATCTCCTAGATCCACAAATATCTCATGTGTTTACAAAAATGTGCTAACATCTAGCATCTAGCATCTCTTCATATCCTCTTACAAATATCTCAAAGCTTTGGTAGGAGACACTTATTAAGACTTCCATGATTCTTCTCCATGACATGTGTTTGATCATTGATCTCAAATCTTCCCCAAATCTTCAAGAGTTTGAAGAGGACATTTAAATTTGAGACTTAGAGGGCAAACATGATTGTGTTGGAACCTTCAAATATACCTACACACATCACAAAACTCATCCAACTTTTATATATAAGTGAATACATGTTATTTTTCTAATATTTAACCATAAATTCACTCAAAATACCAAAATAAATATATTGGAAAATAATATGTCTAAACCTATATTTAATTATGAAGATGGTCTTAGTGCATGGTTATGGAGCTACGAAATATGGTAAATACTGAAGCAAAGTGAAAGAAAGGAGCGTGAAATGGGTAACACTTTGGAGACCCAACACTAGGTTGTGGACACTTGTAGAGAATGGAACAATGCCTATGGGATATTATATTCCATGCTCGAGGAAAAATTTCTCAGCCCAAATACAAATAAACCTTATGATCATAATTCTAACCTAGATCATTGACTCATGACAACAATAAAATAACCTCATCTTTTATGCTTTGGTGTAATCGAGGAGTTGCCTGAATTGGTTCATGGGAGTAATCATCAGTACCCTCACAACAAAAGGTTTTATAGGGACATGCTTTGAATAAATACATGGATTTCTATGATGAGTAGATAAAGTCTTCTTGCTTTTTGATTCATAGCTCAACAATTTTTGGTAGAGATTCTTGGAGAGTGAACCATTATAAATCAAACACCTTTAAGTGAAGTTGTTGTCACAAGGTGATCCATAAATAAGGGATTTATAGCCGACTTGTTTAACCAACATAGATAATATGTAGAAGTTCATTTATGAACTTTTGTTCTTCTAGTGGTTGTAAGGCCTATAATATGCCTACCAATGGCCCACTATTATCTAGTGTAACCTACATACTACATCAAGTTAGTAGCAACACACTAAAAATTAGTCTCTCACTCTATATGATGTTAAGTGCTCTATTTATGTGAGGGATTACCTTGTTGGTTACTTGCTTACTCTATCTTCAATTCTGGTTCAAGACTTCACTGGGAACTATAAAGAAATGCATATTGCTTTTACACCAATCATCAAGCAATGTCTATTGATAATACGCCAATTGTTAAGAAATTCCTATTGATATGTGTCAAGTATCAAGAAATTCTCGTTGATAATATGCAGGTTACAACAAATTTTTAAATGAATTAATTCCTTGCACATTGTTTCATATCACTAGTCGTAGTCACTTCTTGTACATTATTTGAAATTGAAATGAGAGTTGTGTTGAATGAAGTACATTCATATGGTTGGCTAGAGCATTAGACTTTGCATAGGGGATAAGCTTGTTTTAATAACCATAAATCCATTGGAATCGCTTTCAATAATTCATATTAAACAATTTGAGATGTATGTTCAAAGCAAAATGTTGATTTTGTATTTACAATAATCAAAGATTAAGAGAGGACTATTGATAGCCATAATAAAGGAATGGTTGTTTGAACCCAAATTTCTAATTTCTTCTACACATTAGCAAGTACATTGTCCCTTGAATATATCTATAATTAGATAAAACATTTAGCTTTGTGTGGTTGGAGACACCTCCAAGCTATTTAATTTCTTACAAAGGTAGTTTATGAATGTAAAAGAACACACAAAAGAGAATTCTAGACTTAAATTCATTTTGGCATTTAGTAATAGTGGACAAGGTGAGATAGAGCAAGCATGTCGACCTTTGGCTAGACATGTATAGGTTGATATACTAAATTCCATAGAAACTAGGGAGACACTATTAGAGAAGGACTCCCAAACATTATCTTGTGTTAATATTTTGGGAGTCCAAACTCGTTCATCCATACAAGTAGCAAGTAGAGACTAAGCAATTTCTTACTATGACAATTTGAATATAATGAATTGTATTTAAGAGTTCATGATGGCCCTATTTTGGAGAAGCTTGGTATACAATAGCTTTAAAATCTTTCCAAGATAGCCATAGAAGATTCAAAGAGTGGATTTCTTAAGAAACTTTAGAAGATACAGAGTAGTTATTGTTCTCAGCCATATTAATTCCTTAAGCATATACCTAAACTTTGCTCTTGTTCCCTACAATCGAATTGATGTTCACATTGTTATCTTTTATTATTAAGGATAGTATTTCTATATCCCTTGGTCTCTTAGACAATGAATTGCTATATTTAAGGGTTGAATGGAAACTCAAATGAGGATTGGCAATACATTATCATAGTCATTGATCTTTGGGTGACATTTTGTGTCATTTAATTGTTATTATTCTTCCCAAGAATTACCAAAAGTTGATTTTGAACAATAGATATTAATAATACAAGCTTCTTCATATTCATTCCCTTAACATAGCCAAGGTATCAATACCATCCAGTAACCATTAACACTCTTGTAAACACATTTAAGATAACCCTCACTAAAAATAAAATTAGTCACATAATGGACACAATGAATTTTCCAAAGAGACCCAAATGAGAAAACTAGCATCGATGTTTGGCTCAATTCTCATATTATTTTTAGTTACAGTGTAGCTCATGGCTTCTCAATCATCCTCTCCTCTCTTTGCTCATGGCTTCTATCAATGTGCTTATGTTTTCTTGTCTAGAATATGGCTATGACTTTGGTCCCAAATTACAATGTTCACTCTAGTTCTAGCTCTGGCCCATGGTTATGGCTATTAGCTTTGGTCTTGGCTATGATTGTAACTCTAGTTGCAAGCTTGCTTGCTCCTATAGTGGAGAAGTATCCTAACTAACTCTCGGCTCTAATAAATCCTCAGATATGAACTCTATAAGCAACATTCATTTACATCTCCATATGAATTAGAGATGGTCTAGCTTGATAGTTAATGACCAAGTCAAAATATATTTTGATTTTAGTATGACCTAACACACTATGCCATCACATAATGATTCCACAAGGGAATTGTGATATGTTCTCTCTATTCGAATCAATTGCCTCGCAACATGAGAATAACTTTTGGGTGCCCACATGCTTACAAGCATGTCATGGATTTCTCAAGAACTCCCCAAAGGTTGTTGACCTTTGTGCACCAATCTCAAAAACATATTCAAGAATGGGTTCTTCTGATGCCATATTGAAAACAAAAATTGGATTGTGGCTTCTCTCAGCATCAACCTATTGTCCATCTTGTTGGTTTCATTGACCTCTTGTGCTACTATAGGTCCTTGGATAACTTCTACTCATTGGATTAGAGACGTAGATGGCTCTTCCTTTTCTTCAGTCTACACTCTCCACACTATTCTCTTGCCTATGTGGTTTATGGGATGAAGATCTATATGAAGTCATCAAAACTTTACTTCCTAATATCCACTCAACTTGCACCAATGGAAAAAATTCATGGTGTTTTTGTATGAACTACTTGACATACTCCTTTTCTCTTATGCCTTTAAGTTTGTTGTTAGATATAAGAAGTATTCTTTCCATTCTTCCTCCAGAAGCAATCTGGCTTGTGGTACTTGGCTTGCTTCTCCTAATAAAATGGAAAACAATGGTTTTTATTCCCACAAAAATAAAAACAAGGGATGCCTTACTTGATGCATACCCATGGTTCCTCTTTTTCTGGCGTGCTTGTTGCTTCTTTCGAGTGATGGTGCAAAAATATGTTGTCAAGCTCTTCTCTCACTTCATTTCTTCAATCCACAACCAGAAGATTGAGGTGGTAGTGGGTTTCCACATTTATTTTCTACTACTTTTCCTTCTAATGAGCATGCCAAATTTGTCATGTCTTTAACCTTTATAAAATTGTTCTTCATGGTCATGGGATTTCCCCCTTTGCCATCAAAACCTAGGTCTTCATGCTTGACCCTCGATGCATCTACAATGGGACTTGGTGTTGGGTGTGGAGCCTGATTATCTTCTTGATTCAAAGGTTTTGTTTTAGTCATGGTTCGATCCCAGTTCCTGACGGGGGGGATGTGGGGGGGATTTCCCACCCACCAATACTTTTGCCCCCTTTGGCAGGGGTTCGGGGGCAACACCCCTGAAAAAAATTAGATAAAAAATTTCTTTGTAATTTATTGTAATTTCGTAGTCAATCTGGGCCATTCATTAGGTGAAAGATCTTATGGTAGAAGTTATGTTAATCTAGGGTTTTTGGCCATAAAAGGAAACCCTCAGCTTATATGAGGGAATTGTATTGTGGTTTTGTATTATTGTGTGAGAGAGAAAACAAGAGGAGACTTTGTGAGAGCGAAGAGGAAGTTATAGTGGATTTGTTTTAGGTTGTATCCCTTCATTTTGCTAAATAATATAAAAGGAAGGACTGGTTGTTTCGCCATGGACGTAGCCCAAATTGGGTGAACCACGTATATTTGTGTTTCTCTTATTTTATGATTTTCTGTGTTTGTGTTTTTGAAATATTTTATGTGTTCCATTGCTTTGTTATTTAATTTCTAACAATTGATATCAGAGATGAAGGTCTATTTGGTTGATAAACTCGCAGTAAAGAAGGGTTCCTGGTTCGAGTGGGAGCAACAACGAAAGATGGTAGGTTTAGGGTTGCAAAATTCAACGACCAAAATTACCATGGAAGATGAAAATGGAGGATTATTTGTATTTGAAAGATCTTTACCTACCATTGAGTGGAAAAGCAAACAAGCCAATACGTATGATGGACGAAGAATGGGAGATTCTCGACAAAAAGATTCTAGGAACAGTACGGCTATGCGTGGAAGCATCGATGGCCTTCAACATTTCAAAGGAAATGAAAACATAAGATCTAATGAAGTCATTGGGCAAACTATATGAAAAACCCTCGGCCTCAAACAAGGTATTTCTTATGAAGTGTTTATTCAATATGAAGGTGTCAGAAGGTGGACCTGTTGCTGATAATTTATATAAATTTAACATGGTTACCAGTCAGTTAAGTTCTATAGGGGTAAATTTTAATGATGAAGTTAGGGCTCTATTGTTTCTGTGCTCGTTACCTAAAAGTTGGAATGGCTTAGTCATGGATATTAATAACCCTGTCTCTAGATCTAGTACTTTAAATTTTGATGATGTTGTTGGTGCTATCATTAGCGAGGAAATGCAATGAAAAAGCTCAGGTGAGACAACAAGTAATGCTTTGACTGCAAAGACTACGGGAAGAAAACTAGAGAGGGGAAATAGACCATGACATCATAGTAAGTCAAGAAAAGGCATATCTAAATCCAGATCGAGGATAGTGTGCTAGAAATGTTGGAAAAGAGAACATTTGTAGAAAGATTATAACTCTCAGAAAGGAAAAGAAGGAGATGGACATCAAGAGAATAATCAGGAAATGAATGTAACAGGTGATGTGTTGCAATATGCTCTGATTCTTTCATTAGAAAATATTATTGATGCTTGGGTGTTAGATTCAAGGGCTTCATTCTATGCCACACCTAATAGGAAACATTTTCATGACTATGTTCAAGGAGATTTTGGATAGGTTTTTTGGGTGATGATAAACCCTGTAAAATTATTAGAATGGGTAAGGTACTTATAAAGCAACATAATGGAAACTAATGGCTTCTAAAGGAGGCAAGGCATGTTCTAGATCTAATGAAAAATCTAATTTCAACAGGGTGGTTGGGAGGTGAAGGTTGTGTAACTATATTTACAGACAAAACTTGGAAGGTCACTAAAGGAACCGTGGTAATAACAAAAGGAGAAAAGGTTGGTACATTGTGTTTATGCAATGGTATTTCTAATTCGGCTAATGCTTTAACCTCCACAGGAGAAGATATGACACTATGACATCACAGGCTTAGGCACATGAGTGAGAAAGGGATGCAACTTCTTCACTCAATAAATTTGTTGCCAAGTTTGAAGCATGTTGATTTGGATTTCTATGAGAAATGTGTTTATGGAAAATAAAAGAGAGTCAGATTTCTCAGAGTTGGGAAAGAAAAGAAGAGTGAAAAATTAGAGCTTGTGCATACAAATGTATGGGGACTTGCTCAGGTATCATCTCGCAGTGGTTCTCACTATTATGTTATTTTTATTGACTATGCAACTAGGAAAACCTAGGTTTATTGTATTCAAATTAAATTTGAAGTCTTTGATCCTTTTATGAAATAGAAAGCTTTGGGTGAGAATGAGACATGAAAGAATTTAAAGTGTATCATATAAGATAATCGAGGTGAATATTGTAGCAAGGAGTTTGATAATTATTTTTCAGACAGTGGAATTTGTAGAGAGAAGATAATTCCAAGAACACCACAAGATAATGGTGTGTCAAAAAGGATGAATAGAATAATCATGGAGCATGCAAGGTGTATGAGATTGCATGCAGGATTACCCTTATAATTTTTGGCAGATGTTGTAGATACTATTTTTTATCTAATAAATAGAGGGCCTTCAAGTTCCTTGGATGGTGGTATCCTAAAGGCGACATGGACAGGTAAAAAGGTAAACTATTCATTTCTAAATACTTTTGGTTGTAAAGCACTTGTCCACATTAATAAAGAAAACAAAAAAAACCTTGAGGAAAAATCAAAGAAGTGTATCTTCATTGGATATGGTGCTAATGATTTTGCTTATTGCTTATATCATTATGAAAATCATAAAATCATTAGGAGTAGAGATGTGGTATTCAATGAAAGGGTCTTGTACAAAATCAGTTATAGGGAATAAATAGGAAAAAGAAAACATATAATACATAGTGCTTGATGAGATCACCAAAAATCAAAGTCAAAGGTGCCATAAAATCATAATGATCAAGAACAAGAACAAGAAAAAGAAAAACAACAACAACAACAACAAGCACCTCAAACTCCTGTTAGTGTTGTTAGAAGATCTACCAAGTTAAGTAGACCTCCTAAACGATATTCTCCTTCATTATATTACGTATTATTGACTGATTTTGGTGAACCAGAAGGATATGAAGAAGCCATGCAAGTAGAAACCAGGAAGAAGTGGGAGCAAGACATGAAAGAAGAGATGGAATCCTTAGTACATAATACAACTTGGGACTCAGTCAAGTTGCTTGCAAGTAAAACAACATTGTAGAATAAATGGGTTTACAGGTTAAAGGAATAAGATGGAGGAAAAAGAGATAGAAGGCTAGACTTGTTGTGATGGGGTTTGCACAAAACAAAGATATATACTTTGATGGAATATTTTCTCCTATTGTTAAAATGACTTCAACAAGAACTATTTTAAGTCTAGTGGTAGGAAAATATTTACATCTTAAACAATTAGATGTAAATAAACCTTTCTCCATGGGGATTTGGAGGAAGAGATGTAAATGTAGCAATCATAAGAGTATGAGGTCAAAGGAAAGGACAAACTAGTGTGCAAGTTGAAGAAGACCCTGTATGGCTTAAAACAAGCTCCAAGGCAGTGGTATCTAAAATTTGACAGGTTTATGTTTGAACAAAATTATACTAGATGCCATTCTGACCATTGTGATTATCTTAAGAAACAAAATGATGGCAGCTATATTATATTGTTATTTTATGTAGATGACATGCTTGTTACATGGTCTAACATGTAGGAAATAAATGTGCTTAAAGGAAAATTGGCTAATTCATTTGCAATGAAGGATTTGGGTGTTGCAAAGTAAATCCTTGGTATGAGAATAACTAGAGACAAGAAAAAATGCAAATTAACATTGTCTCAGACTGAGTACATAGAAAAGGTGTTGGAAAGATTTAATATGCAGAATGCAAAATTTGTTAGTACACTTTTGGCTAACCATTTCAAACTAAGTAAGGAGATGTGTCCTAAGACTCAGGAAGAGACAGATTATATGTCTAAAGTTCCATATACATCAGCAGTTGGAAGCTTAATCTATGCAATGGTGTGCACAAGGCTTGATATTGCACACGCAGTGGTATTTGTGAGCAAGTATTTGAACAATCTAGGAAAAGAGCATTGGATGGCAGTGAAGTGGATTCTCAGGTATTTGATAAGTACCACTAATCAAGCATAATGTTTTGGAGGTTCAAACATTGTTCTATAGGGACATGTTGATGCAAATATGACAAGTAATAGAGATAATAGGAGGAGCACCACAGGGTATGGATTTACTGTAGGTGGAATAACTATCAATTGGGTTTCAAAAATGCAAAGCATTATTGCACTTACAACAATGGAAGTGGAGTCTCTTGTTGCTACAGAGGCTAGCAAGGAAATGATTTGGTCATAAAAGTTTATGGATGAATTGGGTAAGAAGAAAGAGATTGGCGGGTTATACAATGACAACTAGAGTGCCATTCATTTTGCAAAGAACTCATCATTTCATTCTAAGACTAAACATATGTAGCTCAGGTGCCATTTCATACAGTTAGCTTTGGAAGATGGACAATTAAAGCTGGAAAAGATACACACTAGCCAAAATCTTATAGATATGTTAAGAAAGGCTATAACTAGGGAGAAACTGAGTTTCTGCTCAGTTTCAATTGGTCTTCAAGTATGATGGTGAATATGAAAAACAACTAGGTTCAAGTGGAAGAATTGTCTAGCAAGTGAAGCAACGACAGAGTTGATATAATCATCTCCAAGTGGGAGATTGTTGGGTATGGAGCCTGATTATCTTCCTGATTCAGAGGTTTTGTTTCAGTTGTGGTTGGATCCTAGTCCCTAACGAGATGAGGGGGTGGGTGTGGGGAGGATTCCCCCCCCCCCCCACCCCAACACTAGTGCCATTGGGGGGGGGGGTCCAGGGGGCACAGATGACAATCCTTTAGCTCCCCCCCCCCCCTCGCGGGGGTTCGGAAGCAACATCCTTGAAAGCAAAATTTAGATAAAAAAAATTACCTTGTAAAATATTGTAATTTTGTAGTCAATCTGGGTCGTTCATTAGGCGGAATATCTAACGGTATAAGTTATGCTAATTTAGGGGTTTTTGCCCTAGAAGGAAACCCTCAGTTTATATGAGGGAGTTGTATTATGCCTATGTATTATTCTGTGAGAAAGAAAAAGAGAGAGGACAATGTGATACAAAAGAGGTAGCCACAACATATTTGTTGTAGGATGTATCCCTTCATTTTGTTGGATAATATGAAAGGAAGTACTGGTTATTTCTACGTGGACGTAGCCCAAATTGGGTGAACCACATATATCTATGTCTCTCTTGTTTTATGCTTTTCCATGTTTGTGTTTTGCAATATTTTATATGTTCCATTGCTTTGTTATTTAATTTCTAGCACTTGAGATGCCTTATCTTCTCATGCGTAGCCCTTGTCCATCATAGCCAAATTTCCTTAACAATTTGGAACCATTTCCTCTCACATATTTCTCAAAATCACCCAAGTGCTCTTGAGAAATCTTTATGGAAGATGAGATTACTAGAGTTATCTTGGTCATGGTGTTTGTAATTCTAATTTATTGGGAAAAATTAGAACATGTATTTTAATATCAATCTAGGTTGGTAAACTTAGAAACACACCAAAGTATATCAATCTTAGATCTAGCTAGTTTAGAAAGCAATTGTTTAGATACTCAAAAATGAATAAATGCATGCTACAATTTGAATTTGTTGAAATGTAAAACTATAAAGACATTTTATAAAACACATTTATGATGAGAGTGTCTCATCAAACTCATCAAAGTAGGCTTTATCAAAGTTTTTTTTTTTTTTTAACAATATCGGTTACTTTTCATATTATAAAAGCTGAAAATAGAGATCAAGTACATATGTATCGAAGTCTAGAGTGAGGAGGAACAAAACTGGGTGCACAGACCCATAATCCTCAACTCTGCCTCTATGATGACTGTAGTTTAAAAGAGAGTGGCTATATTGCCTTACAAAAGTGCCTCCAAGCCAACAGAATTTGCAAACCATGGAAAAATGCTAAGGTAGCTTTTGAGTGGCCGAGTCATCCGGCATGGGATCCCTCCTTGCACTGGCTTTGGTAGAAGTTTCCGCCTGGTAGCTATGAGTGAGTGCTTGGATCTGAATGATGGCTTCTTCTAAGTGACTGCATTTCCCTTTGAGATTTTCAATCTCTTCCTTCTGTTTCTCTAACTTCTTCCTCTTAGATCTTCGGTCAGCTTCAAAATCATCTTTCAGTTCATTGAACTGCTTCGCGAAACTGTTGATCATTATGGTATGAGATTTGCACATAGTGCAGTCTCTACTGAAGAGCCTGTTGATTTGCATGTTGGCTGGGTCCTGAACGATCCTCTGATCCTGGTTCTCCATGGTACTGGGTGTAATAAGAAGGACTGAGGGATGATGATGGTGGAGGAGAGCGGGATGAATGGGAAGAGAGGGAGGAGGGGCAGAATTGCGAAGAGGGAAGGTCAGGTAGGAAAAGGGCGCAGTGCTCTGAGGGATAAAAGGTGAACGCTGGCCTCTGAAATACAAACAGAACACAGAGTCAGTTTTAACTAAAACAAACGAGAGGAAACCAACTTTTACCGGGGTCGAGGGGCGAAGATCATGATCCGGATGATAGCTTGGGCCCGTTGGCTGATGTCTGCTCCTGAAGAGTTCAACGCGCAAATTGCTTGAATGGCTTCGGGCTGTAGATATGCTGAGGCTCGCGCTTTCTTTTATAGAGGCGGAGATGACATGCTGGCTCTTAGTTTGAGTAGAAGAGGATCTGTTCCTGACATAGGAGAGATCTGTTGAAGTGATGATAGGATGCTCGAGGTACCTGCCACCGGTATGGGCTCGATCTTGCCCTCTGGAAATGGCTGCGGTGATCAGGAGGGAAATCATATGCTTGTCTGGGTCCTTCGGGCTTTGAGGCCGGTCATCTGTCTTTTGATACCTGGTTGAGCAGTCGAGGTAGATAAGGGATGATGAGGGGGATTTATTTAAGTTCCACATGCATTGATACGATTGTCTGAGGTGACCGATTGCTTGGTGAGACGGGATGGGGCCATATCTATGGAATGTCCTGCTCATAAACCTCATCATTTTCCCTTACCTGTCCCGTGGGTCTGACTGTGGCGTTATTTGCTTGCTCATCCGCATCCACATTGTTGCATCTTAGAATGTGTTTGTATGTCACTTCTCTGATACACCTGGTTTGTTCCATGATCCTGCCTTTGATTCTGTTCAGGGCTAATTGTCTGAATTCTTTCCCTGAGCACATAGCTGCTATAATGATGGCGGAGTCTCCCATAACAAGAAGGTTTTGAATGCCGAGGTTCTTGGCGATATAGGTCCCCTTAAGGAGGCTGTATGCCTCAGCTTTATTGTTAGACATGGTTCCCAGTCCCCACTCATAAGTAACAATAGTTTTCCCCTGGGGATCTCTGATGATTCCCCCAGCTCCAGCTCTGCCTGGATTGTTTTTTGAAGCCCCGTCAAAAAAGAGAGTATGCCTCTTTTGATTTTGAATCCAGTTATTGACTTCGTCCCTGGATCCTCTCAATTTCCAATCCAAGAGTCTTAACCCAGTGTTTGTATTATTTTTAGCTCTTGCTTCATAATGGAAACTCCGCAACCACTCCTTTACTCTGTCATCTGGCAAGTCCATGTCTGCCTGGGGGATTCCATTAGCTTCAACAGTTTCAGTTATGCGAGCAGTTGTCTTGGCCAGGATGCTAGCTATACTGGACTTTTTGTTGTGGAATATGCATTTGTTCCTAGCTAGCCAAATCTGCCAGCAGAGATTTGAGGGGATAATGCTCCAAATTCTTTTAGCTAGCTTCATGTTTTTATTGCCATAAGGGAAACTCTTCCCCCAACCCTTCTGAAGGAGAGAGATCTGATTGGGGAGATCTCCAATGATTAGGGGGCTGATTATCAGTTTCCAGCATGACCGAGCTACAGGACAATCAATGAATAGGTGGTTGCTACTTTCCTCTGCCTCTCTGCACATACAGCAGATTGAGGGACCTTGAATTCCCTTCTTTCTGAGGTTCTCTGCTGTGAGGAGTTTACCGTGGAGCAGGGTCCAGTTGAAGAGTTTAATCTTTGGCAGGCTTTCATTTTTCCATGCTGCAGTATTGAGATGCCAATTATTGATTGCTGAAGTGTTTTGGAGAGCTTTGTAGCCTTCTTTTACCGTGTAGTTGCCACCACTGGGGTCCCAAACAAATTTGTCATCTGCCTTTCTGTTTGTAGGGGCTGAGCCAATGAGTGAGAGCTTTAGGTCATCCCAGAGTTTCTTGATGCCATTGGGAGGGGACAAAGGTCTCCATCCAATCCAGCAGTTCTGATCCCATAGGGATATATCGAAGAGGGTTTTATGGTTTGTCTCAGTCATCCAATGTTGAAGAGGCCTGTAGTTCGAGGACATTCCCCTAGCTTCCGTGCCCATAATTCTGTCCTCCCATATGTTGATGTGTCTTCCATTGCCTGGGGCTTTAGATATGCTGGATTTGAAAAGAGGGAGAGTTTTTTTGATCAATTTCCACACAGGGGTGCATTGCCTGTCAGTGATAGGTTCTGTAAGGATATTGCTATTGGTTCCATTCATATATTTCCTCTTGATGACCTCAGTCCACCAGGACCCTTTCTCATTGAGGATTCTCCAAGTTAACTTGAAGCCCATAGCCATATTTGCAAGCCTTGGGATTCGAATTCCAAGCCCGCCTTTGTCAAGAGGAAGGATGACTTTTTCCCAATTTACCAGGCTGAATTTTTTTGTGTCTTGTTTCCCCCCCTTCCACAAGAAACTTCTGATAAGCAGCTCCATGTGCTTGTGTATGCTGGCTGGAGCTAGAGTAGTAGCAAACTGATAGATGGGGAGTGCTGAAAGGATTGCTTTAATAAGTACTGTTCTGCCTGCTAAATTGAGCCAGTAAACCCCCCAGCTCTGAATTTTCCCTCTTAATTTCTCTATTAACTTAACCCAGACCTCAGCTTTTATTGAATCTTTAGCTAAGGGAAGCCCTAGATATGTAAAATGGGACCAGTTCCAATGAATTGGGATTTCCATGATCATCGAAATTCTTTGAGCTATATGTCTTGGTACATTCCAGGTATATATCATGCACTTATGGTTGTTTAGTTTGCCCCCCGAAGCTTGGAGAAAGAGATCCAATGTATTCTTGAATCTCCTAGCCATAATGCTTGATGCCCCTCCAATTAGAAGGGTGTCATCTGCGAATAGAGAGTGATTGATCCCCCTGGCTCCTCTAACAATGTCAACTCCTGTTATTTCCTTTGACTTGCACTTGTTTTCCAGGTGCAGACTAAGCGTTTCTGCCATGATGATATAGAGGAAGGGCGATAATGGGCATCCTTGCCTCAGGCCTCTTGAGCTTTTGAAGGCATTACATGGTCTACCATTGATTAGAGGGGCTGTCCAGTTGTGGGAGATGCATTCCATAACCCTTCTGATAAATAACTCTGAGATGCCAAAGTTTTTTAAGACTGCCTGAAGGAAGGAATGGTTTACACGGTCAAAGGCGTTTGCCATGTCCAACTTGATGATCATACCACTTTCTTTTCTGGCTATGCTGCTGTGGATTGCCTCTTGTATGAGAATAACGTTGTCTGAAATGTGCCTCTTGGGAATGAAGCCACCTTGGTTCTCAGAGATTATGGAAGGGAGGATTTTTTTTAACCTATTTGCCAAAATCTTGGTGATGATTTTATAAGAAACGTTACACAAGGAAATAGGTCTGAATCTGTCAAAGGTTTGCGGGTTGGGCTCTTTGGGAATTAGAGCTAAGTGGGAGGACTTAGTGCTGCTTCCTATTTTGCATTTTTTGAAGAAATTTTTCGCCATTCTGATATAGTCCTTCTTGATGGTGTCCCAATGAGTTTTGTAGAAGCTCACAGTGAAGCCATCTGGCCCTGGGGCTTTGTCCAGGGGCATGCTGCGGATAGACAGTTCAATCTCCTCCCTAGTGATCTCTTTGTCCAACTCTACATTTTGTGCCTCAGAGATCTTGTTCTCTATTATATTGAGGAAGTCCGGGTTTTCTACATACTGAGGGTCAGCTGTGAGCAGAGATTGAAAATGTCTAGAAGCTGCCTCCTTGATTTCCATTCTGTCCGATATCTCTCTTCCCTCGACTGTTATCTTCTCAATATTATTTGCAGCTCTCCTTAATTTGAGATTGTTATGAAAAAACGAGGTGTTCTTGTCTCCAGAATTGAGCCAAAGGCATCTTGATTTTTGCCTTTGCTCGTCCTCTTCCTTTCGATTTTGACTGTATAGTGCCTTGTACAGCTCACTTTCTTTTCTTTGGTCTTCTTCTGTGTCTTGGCTAGCTTCCTTATCCTGGTTCCATTGCTCTATTCTCATTTGCAGATCAATTTTTTCCTTTCTTTCCTCTAATGCGTACTTCCTTGCCCATTGTTTTATGGCTATCCTTAGGAGCTTAAGTTTTGATTCCCAAATGAAGTGGGGGGAGCCTGTTATTTCATTTGCCCAGGTATCTCTTATCAAATTTTTGAAGTCTGCGTTGCTGTCCCATGCCCTATTATATTTGAAGGGCAGCGGACCCATGTCTTCCCCCTTATCTAAATGCAACGCTACAGGTTTGTGATCTGATATGTATCCCTGAATAATTGTGCTCTGTATCCTTGTGAAGTGTGCCACAATCCTCTCCTGGACCAGAATGCAATCTAGTCTTTCTTTGATGTTGTTTTTGCCTGTTCTTTTGTTTGACCAGGTGAAGCGCCCATTCTGAGGAGGAATATCAACTAAACTGTGCGTTTGAATGATTTCTTCCAGTGTATCTCTTGAGGGGTCAGCCAAGAAAGTCCCTCCTACTTTCTCATCCGCATTCCTTATTAAATTCAGATCTCCTCCTAGGAGAATGTTTCTTCCATGGACTGTCATAAGGTCTGAAGAAAGAGAGTTCCAGCAAGATGCTTTGTCTCTGAAGTGGGGTGGAGCATACACATTATATATTGTGTACTCTTCCGTCTTGGTAGGATTTTGCATGTCTAGCCTAATCCACCATCTGTTCTGTCTGTTATCTTTGAGTTCCCATTTGTTTTTGTTCCAAATTATCCCTATGCCTCCTGAGGCTCCATTAGCACTCATGGCAAGTCCTGCATAATTTCTGCTTCTTTTCAAGCTGTCTTGGAATTCTTGTTCTGTGATTTTGGTCTCCTGGAGTAGGAGGAAGTCTGGATGTTCAGATTTTAAGAGGTCTCGGACTGCATTGGTTTTTAGGGAGGAGCCCATCCCCCTACAGTTCCAAGAGACCAAAATCATCATTTGTTTGATTTGTTGTGGGTCCCGCTTTTCTCCTTCAGTTTCTCTCCGCTTCCTTTGGTCTTGTCTAGGTATGTATCCATTGGCTGTTGAGTCCCTGTGGCCATTTCCTTTGCGGCATTTTCATCTCTTATCTCTTTGTTTGTTTTCCTTCCAACTTTCCTTGGTGGATCTGTGGCAATGAAGTTTTCCTTTGTTTTGTTTCTTGTTAGAATTATTTCCACTGTTGGGGGGGGAGAGGCCTGAAGGGGAGAGGATACCTTGGTGCCCTTTGGGGAAGGGGGGGGGGGGATGGGGGATCTTCTGCTGCCAATGATTCAAAAGGATTGGAGGAAGAGGGGAAGGAGGGACTAGGTTCTGAGGTTTGAGGCGGGAGGATTGGGGTTTCAACGGAGGGCTTTGATGAGGCTAGAGGAGGGTTGGGTTTTTTCTTTTTAACTATTTCCCAGGCTTCTTCCGGAGCTTCAACTTCACTATTGTCAGTTGGTTTTAATTTGCTACACCTATTAGCAAAATGCCCATATTCATGACATACCTTGCACTTGAAGGGCAGCTGCTCGTAGTCCACCTGCTGGATGTGCGTCCACTGGTCCACTTTGAGTTTGATTGCCTCCAGTAGTCCTTTCCCCAGGTCCACTTCGACACATATCCGGGCGCATGCATGCATATTCTCCTTTGGCTCCGATCTGTCAATATATTTCCCGACCGCGTTCCCGATGGCTCTTACGGATTCATCTCCCCAACAGTGGAGAGGCAGGTGAGGAAGGCGAACCCAAACAGGGACGGCGTTGGGAACATCCATTTCAGGATCAAAGTCGGGGGTCCAACGGTTTAGATAGAGGCCTCTTGTGTCCATGAAGTAGGGGCCATTTCTAAAGATGAGGTTACGGTCTTCTACTGATTCAAAGAGGAAGGTGAAAAACCCCCTTCCGCAAAACCTAATTGCAATCTTGCCTTGAACCATTGCGTTCCAGTTTCTTTCAACCCAGCGTTGGACCGATCGTGGAGAAGGCCAAAGACCTGTGAACTGGCCAACCAAGCCAAGTTCGGCAAGGGCCACCGCAGCTCTCCTCGGAAGGGAGGGAGGCAGCGAAACTTCTGGGATTTCGTCGAGCTTTTTGACGAACTTTGAGGCTGAGGGGCGGATTCTTTCCGAGTTGGTGACAGGAATGAGGGAGGCGAAGGCCTTTTCCAGTTCTGCCTGATCCTGGAAGGGGTGATCCATTGAAGAAAAGAGACAGCAGCGCGGGGGCGCTCTGCCAGAGGCCAGAAAGGGAGGGGAGGGCAGAAGGCCCAGAGGAAGCGAGGGCAGGAGGCCCTGGGGAGCAGCGGGGGTCAGCAGCAGGAGGCTGCAGCCTAGCAGCAGCGCTGCCAGGCCCAGGCGCGCGCAGGGGGTCGGGTCAGAAGTGCGGGCGGGAGCAGCTCGAGTGAGAGTCACATTCGGCTTTATCAAAGTTATTTATATCAAAGTAAGAAAACTATTCTAGGAAAGCATGTAAATCTGATCTATGAAAGCATATGAAAAAGTGAACAATGATCTTATTCAACTTTAGATAACAAGGAAGAGGCTCTTGTCTCAAAGGTCCTGGTTGTCCTTCCTTATTGCTTCTATTCATTCAACAAAACCATTTTCACTTATCTAAATTACCAAAGCATAGAAATAAAACATATAAATCTAATCTAGGAAAGCATGTGAAAAAGTGAACAATGATTTCAATTCAATCCTAGTTAACAAAGAAGAGGCTCTAACTTAGAGACCTAGTTTGTCCTTCTTTATTGAATCTAATCATTAAAAATAAACCATTTTCACTATCTAATTGGCCATGGCATGCAAGTGAGTTTATACAATAAATATTCACAAATGATTAAAACAGGGAATACAATCTTAACACAGAAAATGAAGATGCTAACATATATTTACATCTATGCACATAAATCAACAATAGTGTACTTAGCTCAAAATGGGGGCCCTCCACCTTTTCCTGGTACACCTTGAAACAATCAACTTGTTAGGTCCCTCATAACACAACTACAACAAATATCCATTCACATCACATAGAAATGTATGCACAAGAAATAAGAAGGCAAGTCTCAACTTGTATTCAAAAAATAATAGTCACAATGTGTCTCATAGTTGTTGGTAGCCTTGTTTAAATAGGCTAAAAAGTATAACAAGATTGCTATATTTGTTGTAACCACCTAAAATGAGTCCTATTACATCTCTTGGGTCAAATTCATCCTTTCAATTGCATAAAATATGGACAAATCCCAAAAAATCCTAAATCTGCCCCTAAATCAGGGGATTTCCTAGATGACTGGTCAAGTTTGACCAACGTTGATCGGGCCTGTTTTAACTGATTTGGAGCGAGCCCATCAGTATTCCTTCATCCTTGGTTCCTATAGTTTCTAAATATATCTTCCATTTGCGCCCAGGTGTCTTGAAAACATGACTTTAAACGAGTCATTACGAGCTTTTCTGATTCTGTCTAAAATTAACTTTAATGCTCAATTTTTACTCAAACACTTAAAAATCAAAAGACATGGTTTAGTTACATTCATATGAATTAGAAGATATAAAACACGATGAAAAGGATAGAAAATGGATGATAAGGATGGAAAAAGTGATGTAATAGATGTGGTAAAAAGAGCCAAAATTGAGAGCTAGCAGTGTTGGTTTTAGTAGTGGCAATGGAAAGTGGACTTGATTCAGGATGCTTGGAGCTTTACCAAGGCCTTCTCCTTCTCTGTCAACTCTTGTTGTAACTAAGTCTTCATTTGAGTGAGCCTATCCTCCTGTCAAATCCTTCTGTTTGACCTTCTCTTGCAAGTGTACAAGCTAGATTCTATTCTTGTCTCATTTTTCAATAACTGTAGTGAGGGAGTCTTGGATTTTATTAAATCACTTTATAGTAATGGTAGTGGTCTTGTCGAAATCTCAAGGTTCTTCTCCATCTCTCTCATCTTTTGGTTAAACTTCTAGACCTATTCTTTTGAGTTTTATTTCTCTTCTTGAAGCTAAGAATTAAAGGTCCTTAAAGGCTTCCAACCTTTCCCTATTTTTTTTACCCATGTTGAGTCTGCATTTTGTCCAAAGTTATAACACTTATGTTATGGTCAAGGATTCAATTGTTATAATACTAATATGATCCATAAATGAGGGACTTACAACCCCCTCACTTCACCAAAGTGGATACTATGTGAAAACTTATTTATGAACTTTGTCTCTATATTTTTTTATGGTTGTAAGACTTGTAATATGCCAACTAATTATCCAATGTTGTCAAGTGTAAACTACATACAACAACTAGCTAGCAATACAATGACAATCATGTTTCTAACTCTATATGGTGTCGAGTGCTTTTTATGTAAGGGGTTACCTTGTTGGTTACTTGCTTATAGTGGCCAATAACTCTACTTTATCTTTAGGTCTAGTTCATGACTTCATTGGTAACTATCAAGAAATGTCTATTGCTATTATGCCAACAACTAAGAAATGTCTACTGCTAATACATCAACTGTCAAGAAATGCCTATTTCTAATACTCCACCTTCTAATAAATGCCCATTACTAATATGCAACTCAAGGTCAATTTCTAGATGAATTAATTCCTTGCACATTGTCTTAGATCATTGGTTATAGACACTTCTTGTACACTAGTTAAAATTGAAATTAGAGATGATCCAAAGGAAGTACATTCATATGGATAGCTAGAGCATTATAATTTACACGAGGGAAGCAACTTGTTGTAATAACCAAAGATCTAATGGAGTTACCTTCAATAATTCATATTAAATGAATGAGTTATGAGTACAAACCAGGACATTGATTTGGTATTTACATGAATTGAGATTGAGAGAGGATTGTTGAGAGCTGTGATAAAGGAAGGGTTTCTTGAACCCAAATTTCTAGTTTCTTGTACATGTTAGTGGGTATATTTTCTCTTGAAGATCTCCATAACTAGAGAAAATATTCAACTCTATGCATTTGGAGACCATCTCCAAGCTATCAATTTTCTTATGGAGACAATTGCAAATATAAGAAAAGGTAGAAAACATAATTTTGGACTTAAATTCCTTTATGGTAGTCAACTACAGTGGATGAGGTGAGATAGTGCAAGCTTGACGATGTTCGGATGGACATGTAGAGGTTTGTCAATTGATTTTCACAGATATCATGGAGACCTTGTTGGAATAAGAGTTGCAAACAATGTCTTGTGTTATAAATCTTGGGAGTTTAGACTTGTTTAGCCATACATGCAGTGACTTGAGAATAAGCAATTTCTTAGTATAGCAATATGCATATAGTGATTGTATTTTGAGAATTATTTATGGTATGATTTTGGAGAAGCTCAATATGCAAAAGCTTTAAAATATTTCCAGCATAAGCATAGACAATTTGGAAAGCATGTTTCTAAAGAAATTTCAAAAGATGTCGAGTAACTATTAGTGTTAGTCATATTAATTCCTTAATCATAGACATATACTTTGTTCTTGTTCACCGTAGTAGGATTGGTGTTCAGAATGCTATTTTTATTTATTGAGATGGTCTATCTACAACAAACATTCTCTTAAACAATGGATTGCTAACTTTAAGGGTTGAGAATGGAAACTCAACAAAGAATTTGCAACAAAAAATTATCCTAGCCATTGATCTTGGGGACTCCATGAGATAGATGCACTTTATCATCTAGTTGTCGTTATTCCTCCCAAGAATTACCAAAAGTTGATCTTAAACAATAGATAACAATAATATAGCCTAAAATTCTTCATATCCATTCACATAACATAGCCGAGGTATCAACACCATCCAACAACCATCAACACTCTTAGAATAACTCATTAAACATCAATAAGAGCATCATCTTAAACACATCCAAGAGGATCCTCATTGCAAGTAAAATCAATCACATGGACACAATGACTTTACCCTAAAAACTCAATGCTTAATTCTCATGGACGAACTCTAGTTACAATGCAACTCATGGTTCTCATGCATCCTCTCATCTCTTAGCCACCAAAAAGTCCTTTGAAAGTATAACAACAAATAGGGAAATTTTGATCCATAGGAAGACCAAAGAGCATGACCTTTAATTTTATTCTTATTTTAATTAATTCATTAAGAAATACTCATCATGAACTTAATGTATTACATGCATAAATTAAATACTATAGAATAAAAAAGATAATGACATTTCTCCCTGCCACCCAAATTAAATTACACTTATTTATAAACTTAACTATTTTTTTCCAAAAAACTATAATGGTAACTCTATTCATCAAAATTATCCAAAAACTCACTTATAACATTAACTTTGTTCCTGTAAATTGTAAACTTGTCATCGCATGTATATAAAATCAAATACACTTAGCATGCCCATTAGAAAGTGTTTATCATATCACATCTCATTTTCATATGTCTATAATTTTAATTTGGGAGAAGCATCCATCAAAACTCCATAAGATATACATGGAGAATTATTTTAAATTCATGGGCTAAGACAAAATCCAAGCCTCACTACACATCGATGTCAGAACTGGGGCAAACCACGTTCATAGTGGGCTCAAGAACTGCTTAAGAATTCAAGTTTGTCCGCGACGTATTTGGATGTCTCAACGTAATTAACACACGCTCTCAAAATACCATATTCCAGTTTTTTTGGACCAATGGATCCTGGAATCTCGTACAGGAAATCCTCGTTTCACGGTGTATCCCACGCTTCTGCAAATTTTGCATTTTATTCTCCTCGTCCGGCCCAACCATGGTGGAGGGTTCCACGACCGCATTTTGACGGTTTAAGTTCCAGAAACAATGCACTTTTAAGAGTTCAAAGACACAGAAAAATTCAAGGCCACAATTTTTTTTTCGTGGTTTCTAGCGCTAGGGAAATTGAAGATCACTGCGAGAATAGAAAAATGTTTATATTCGGCATGGGCTTCACCGGACAGTATCTGGCAGATCAACTCAAAGACAGAGGCTGGTAAGATGGGATTTTTTTTTGGTTTTATTTTTATTTGTAAATTTAAATTTTATTTTTACCCCGAAGATCTTCATTGCGTTTGTCTTCAGGGAACCTGACGACTATCGTTTGAGCTTATTTAGCGCATGAACTATCTGTGGTTCAGTTTTTACTTTATTTTTATTTCTTCTTTTGTTATTTTCTTTTTGGTCATCGAATTGCATCTTTTTAAAATGTAACAGTAGAAGAATGATTATGAAATAGACGAATGATTATGTTCATAGAATACATGTGTTGAGCTACCAAGGAAGTTATAACCCCCAAAGAAGCTAAAGCAAGACCCAATTGAAAATGAAGAGAATTATTGATTGTGTTATAAAGACCCTTATGTCCGCGTCCTAATAGGCCTCCTGGAGGAACATGTGCCTCCAAAATATCTTCCATACTGTGACCAATCCCAAAGTTGGTTCTATACATATGACCAGCAATTGAAAAAACAAGTGCAATAGCTAAATGATGATTAGATATGTTTATTGTTTTTAAAATATTAATTTAATTATTATTAGTTATTAAATAATGGTAGGGATTTAATCTCCATAAAATATTTTAAGAGAAGATCTTTGGCGAAAATCACAAGATAAATCATTTGTCGACGCGTTTCGAACCAACTTGACGATGAACCACACTGGTTGGTTTGAAACGCGTCGACAAATGATTTATCTTGTGATTTTCGTCGAAGATCTTCTCTTAAACTTGATATGGATCACAGAAGCCTCAATTCAACAATTGAACTCCATAAAATATTTTAGAATATTGAATATCAAAGGTTGAGATTTATTTCCAAAATAATTATGTGCTTTTAATTAAATTAATTAATAAAAAATAAAAAAATGTTGGATAAGTGTCATTTGAAATGGGTTATCGTGTTTTTGAGTATATAGTATTGATAAGTTATGGTATTGTAACAAAGTATTTTTAAAAGGAGTTGTTTTTAGTGTGACTTTTTGGAAGCTTTTACGGTGGGTTTTTCCGGTCAAATTTCTCTAAAATCCGGTAGGAATTTATTGAAATCACAAGCTTGATGGGTAATCCTGTGCAATTGAAGTGCCCTAGGGGTTTTCCAGGGTGCTGAATCCATATATATACAGTCAAAAAACTAGTTTAAATAACACAAATCAAGATTTCACCTCAAATTTTTCCACTGGATTCTGGCACCGGAAAGTCCAAAAAGTCGCACTAAAGACAATTCCTTTTTAAAGTGGTATTGTTTTTTTAAATGTATATATATGTTTAACTTATATATCATTTCTTTTAATAATAATAATAATAAAGTTATAATTTAACTAATTTTTATGATTTTTTAATTACACCGATAGACATTTTATTATGAAATTCTTCGTATCGACATTGTAGAGATTCGTCGTCCTCTACAGGTTATAAGCCTCTACCTGCCCACATCATCCCAATTTAAATCCGACAGCCATTATCATCTCACAGGATGTGCCCCTTGTTGTAGGTTACCCGATCAAGTCAATTATGTGTGGTCTATGGGTGCGTGCTAGGTCGTATAAAGCCTGATTAATAAGCATAAATGCCCTCCGTAAAGTCATTCATTCTTGCTAATTATAAATAAATCTTTGCAATTACTCTTCGATCTTGCACAATCAAATTGCAATCTCATCAGCGCAAATTCCTCCAATTTTTCAATGGAACCAACACTTCAATGTACACCAATCATTGCTAGGCCTTGTTCATTGTCAAAAACTTAGGTTTATGGTTGTACTGCAACAACAACCCAATTCCAAATCTTGAGGCATTTTCCTGTCAATCTTCCTGTGCATGGTGAAATTTTCGAAGAAACATAACATGCTCCTTAACTCCATGGTATCCAAAAGTGAGTGCATCATACTGTAGATCGTCACGCCATGATATATGAAGAAGAAATCACAGAACTAGACTTACGTGCATAACAAAAGTGACGATCCTTCCACCATTGGTGGCAGAAAGATCCCGCCACTCCCTGACACTGCATGCTTGAGAATGCACAACATCGATTCCCAGTAGTTCCTGTTAATTGAGTCATCCACATACACAAGCCTCTTGGCCCTTAACTTTTCCAGGAATTCAAACACATTGAACCTGAAGCATGCATGCAAATCATCACGGTCATATCGCTTATGAATTGTGAACTAATGAACATGATCAAGATTAAAGATGAATACTTGGGAATGTCGTAGTCCCTGGGCTGCCATTTCCATCTGGGGTATTTAGCATATTTCTTGCCATTTCTTTGGCAATTGAAGTCAGTGTTGGAGAAGGGACACTCCCTAGGCAAATATAGCACGTATGACTCGTCATATACTCAGTTTTTTGTAAACAAATCACACCCTCCTTGTGGATCAGGCACTGTTACATTTGCCCTCCCTGTAGCAAGCCCTGGTTTGTCTTCATCTCCCATTCTATTCGTTATTTCGTGAGGCCTCACAGATTCCACACTGGTGTCTCCCTTACTCATGTCTTCATGATCATGGATTACCGAAGGTTGATTGGTTCCTGCAATTAACCCATTTGAAGCAGTAATAGTAGTACGCTTCATTCCCTGCTGTAGTATAGAGTGCTCCTCCTCCTCTGTTGAATTGAACTTGTCAATATTCAATGTAACCTCTGCAGATTGGCCTCGATACTCTCTCCCTTGCACGACCAGTGGCATGGGCAGAATGAAGCTCCAGGACTCGCTATAGAGGTCGAATATCTTACCTGGATCTACCAACGGGTTGCCTTTAGACAAACAGAGGGATTCCTTCCATTGCCCCTACCATTTCATTCATAGGTCGAACAAGAAGTTTCCTGTACAACCTAGCTCTCCAATGATCCAAATTAGGGGTTTCTCTGTTGTGCTTAGAGAGAGAACACATGGGCACCATGCATGTAAGGCCCATGCAAGTCACCTTGTGTGGGTTTGATTTGTTTATTTATTTATCTCTTTATTTTTTTTAGTTTGGAGTTATAAAATTTTAAGTTTTCCTCTTTTTACAAATTTGATAATTAATCCAGACTTGTCTCTTTGTCGCCTTCGTCTAGTCAACAGTATCATTTGAAAACAGGTATACAAGAAAAAATTAATAGTAATAATGCTTTAATTTTGTTTTTTCGTTTCTCTTCTTTGGGCCATTGCCACCTGAGTTTAATAAAAATTCGAATAATATCGCAATTTCTTGAATCCATTATCCAACATGTGAGGTGCTGACTAGCACAGAAGTGAAATCCGCAGATGAATATTCAATACGACAAATTTTTTCAGCAATGTCACACCTATGGAATCGGTTCCTGAGGCCGTTTGGCTAACCAAATTTACTACTCGGCATTTTGTGGCTTAATAGAGAAAACACAACTACACAGTTCTAGAAAAAGATGGCCAAGATTGGAAGGATGGTTGTGGTTTTGATTCTGGTCGCTCTTGTTATTTTATTCATCAATGTTAATGTTGCGGAGGGATCTAATCATGACGTTGCTAAACACACCAAATAGTTTTTGACAACGAAGGAGTCGATACAAAAACTTCCTCTAGGTTGTTTTTCAGTACTTTCGACATGTAATATGGTCAGCTGCCTGACTTCATTAAATCAATGCAAAATTATTAATGGATATATTGTGTGTTGTGCCATTGGCAGCTCGCATGTAGGTACTCTTAATTAGTTATAGTTTTGTTTGCATTGGCAAAAGGAAACACATAATCTTTCTATGATAATTCGTTGGTGCGGGCTAGGTGTGGCGGTTGGCCCTCAGGCAAAGCGGTCAAGGCTAAGGCTTTGGCTTCAATTATGAAGACACCATCAGGACTTGAAGTTAACTTCTGTTGAGAGAGTGAGAAAGACTCACCGGATGTTAAATTTTAGGGCACAACCGATATGGGAGGTTGTCATTTTGCCTTTAACTTGTTCGATAACCTCTATGTGGCGCAATTTCTGTTGAAGAATCTAGGGCATTTAGGTTAGGATGAGATTCTTCTGACGATGATAACTATTTGTGAGGTACTTTTTTACTTTTTCTTATTACCACAATCTTCTTTTATTATTATTAGTGCGATTTCTCTAACTTCATCAAGCAGTTGCCAAAACAAAAGAGACAAGAACACAAGATATTGGCTCTCAGCCAGGGCAAAACCTCTCTCTCCTAGAGAGGAAAACCCTTCTGCAAATTTCTCTTATTGAAGCTTCAATTGACTACTGCCAAACCCTAGACCCTTGACAAAAATATCCTCCAAGCACAAGTCAAGCCTTTCCCGTTGATTAGAGATCAATCCCTTTTGTTGCACCTTGACCTTCTTCTTCGTCCTCCTTCAATTGATGGCTTTACTGTAGAAACCCTAGTTATGCATACCTGGAGAGGTATTCTTCCTTGCCTTCTTTGCTTGAGGTGGAGTCTTCTTTCATCAAGGAGAAGCCCTTATTTTTGACTTATACAAGCTCTTTTCCTTACTGTAGTCACAGATTTGAGATAGCAGCAGTATGGTCCTTTTTCTTTGCACGTGTGAGGTGATTACCTTCAATAATTGATGCTTTACTTGCTCTCTTTCCTTCTCTTTAGTTATCTCTTCCTTCGCTTGAGTAAGAGGCCTAATTAGCACTCTTTTACCAGCCCAACCAAGCTTCTTCTTATGACTGTAGTAGCAACTCTTATATGGCAGTAGAATGAACCCTTCCTCTTCGCACGTGTGACATAAATTTGTCTCAAGATCAGTCCTCCAACTTCGGCTAGGATGCTTCTCTTTCTCGCTGAAATAGAGACCCTTTCTCTTCCTTTCTCGCACCTCTTCTAGCCCTCTTCTTCGTTGATTTCAAAGATCACTTCTATATCTTTGGTGAGGTCGAATAGCCCTATATATAGGAGTCTGTCCCTCCTATTTGGGCCAACTTGATCAAGTGAGGCCGACTGTCCTTAAGACACCGAATTACTTCTTTTGTTGAGGTTGACATAAGGAGGAGGCTTTTGACTTTGCTTGGAGGTCATTCTTTGACTCTAATACATAGATTTACATAGTGTAACATGCCCACATGGGTCTTTAACAATTACATTGACTCTTTGACTTTCCTAGAAGCACTTAAACATGTGCTTGACCTATCAAATGGGCAAGAAACCATGATAATGACAAAAATAATAATTCTTTTCTTTTACAAGTACAAAGATCAAAATTACATTTATGAAGACCGAACCTAGTTACACTTTCTTCAACACTCCCTCTTAACTAGGGAGGTATTCATAAATCATTACAAGGTGTTTGGACATTTTCAATCTGAAGAATGTTGAAATTTGATGACTAAAACGTTTCTTGCAATCCCAACCCGGTTTTAATTTCACCTTATCACTCCCATTAAGTTAAATGCCCTTTCCCATAAACATAGATTCAACATATAGAATTCTGGAAATGAAATTTTCAGATTAAAACACATGGGACTGTTAACACATGCTGAAAATAAATATGGACATAAACAAACCAGCGACACACATAAAAATAGATACAGATTTATGGTCAACTTAGACCCAGGCAAAACCCCTTCAATCTTCTCTGGGGAAAACCTGTTAGAGAGCTCTTCAAATTTATTTATCTTTCAAGTTTAGGAGAAATACATTTGCAGACAAAACAAAACAACAAATTACAACTTATCTCTTTAGCCCAAAACTCCTTGAAAATCATGCCCACTTTGCCTCGATTTCTGTCCCCACTTGAAGTTGAAAATATGTACTATAAGGATTTCGTACTGCTGTACGTACTATAAGGATTTTTTTTCTCAAAAACTTTTCTCGAACGGCATGCAACTCACAGTATTAAATGATGTTCGTACTGTACCTTTTGCTGTCTTCTATGCCTTGATTTTTGTGCCGAACTTTGCCCAGAAATCACTCCTTTAGCTTTCTGCAACAAATTTCTCCTTCAGAACTTTTCTCCACCTCTCAGCGTCTTTTCTCCAATCTGCTCATGAAGAATGAATGCAGTCTTTCTTTTCTTTTCCCTTTTTTGTTTCCCTAAATGACTTTTGGGCAACCCTAAGATCTAATGGCTCAGATTCATTTAGATCAAGGGATGAGAATAAATGTGCATTTAATTCTCACTTTCTATTTTTTAATTCACCCATTAAATAAAGTTCCCACATTGTACTTTATGTCTAAGACTCTAAAGTCACTTTTCACTTTATAATTTAACATCGATTTTACCACTTATAAGGTCACTTTCACTTTGTAAAGTCACACTTAGAAAAAGAATTATTTTGGACACTTTTTCCTAGTTAGAGACTAACCCATGGGAAACCACTTGTCCAAGGTACATTAAAAATCAACAAAGAATTCACATAAGAGAAATCGGATTGGCAATCCATCTGTTATAGCATCATAGTAACCAACATTGTTTCCACAACAAGGCCTTGATTGACAACGCTATCTCTCATTAGATTAGAGTACAATGTTGGCGAGGCCAATGACTATAGACACCTTCATCATTGTCTCTCAAGGTACATACCCACCCGGGTTTTCATTGAATATGACCTTCTAGGACTATTCTTATCTTGGGTTCCCAGCCCTCAAAGAATATCGGTCCTCTTGCCTACTCTTATCTTGGACGCCCTACACATCCTCAAAGAGCATTGGATGCCAGAGGATTACCCAATCCTCCATTCTTTCTTCCCAAGTGAAGACAAGAATGTTGTGTCTATCTCTCCCTTTCAACTAGGAAAGATATGCCAATTCCTGTGAAGGAATGTACCCAAGCTCACTCTGACCAGGGACTTGTTAGAGCTCCCTTTCAACTAGGGTCTCTTCTTTTCATTAGCAACTTCTTTGTGTGGGTCCTTCAGCTGCTTGATCAATTTCTTTCCTTGATGTCATGAGATTCAGTCGAGCTTCTTCCTTGTAGGGCATTAGCCATTCATCACTTTCCTTCTTGGTTCATCATGTCATTCTTCTCTTCATGGAAAGTGGCTTACTTGATACATATCTGGAACCTTCTTCATATGGCTACTTCTTTCTCATCATGCTTCTTTATGAAATTTCCATCCTCCACATGAATGCTAGTTGTACTTACACTTACAACTCTTGTTCCAGTAGCCCTGCATGAACTCATCCAGATATTATTCAAGAAATCAAAACATAACATTAAATCAAATAGTACCTTACGAGATGGCTCTTCATCATGACATCTTCTTGTAGGTATCAACATCCTGCATACATGTTGACACATCTCCCAAAGATATCCATTGTCAAGGGTCTCCATATTTTTCAGATTCTCATCAAAGTCTTCATATCTTTCCGGGAGATTTCCTAGTCAAATCTTCTTGGTCTTTTGGATGTTGATCACCTTTATCATGGTTGCATATCTCATGATCTCTTCCTCTTACACATTCCATTCCCAGGAGCTTCCAATCAGAGTTCCTTAATTGTAGTCAACCACCTCATACTTCATATGAGGACATATTATGTTGATTTCATCTAGTGTGACTTATGCCTTCCTGCATCCTTTCAGAGGAGGAGATCCTTTTCCCTTGATCATGCTTCTCAAGATAGAAGTAGTGATCCATGTTACCTGCAACCATACGACATGACTTTATAATATTAAATACAAGCATACATACCTCATTTTACCTTTAGGTCATCTAGGCTTCTTCCAGCAGCTTCCTTGATTGAAAAGATCTTCAACCCCTTGATTTGCTTCATTTCTCATGTCATCATACCATCATCCCATGAATTCCATAAGTTGGAGTTCCTGATGAAACACTTGCTTCCACTCTAGATCTGTGAATCCTCATCACACTCTAGATCTGTGAATCCTCCGATGAGGATTCCATCAGAGAATCTTGAGGATCTCGCATATTCTTATTCAGCAGATGTTTCCCTTTTGACTGATGTATGATGAGACTTGTCCTGGATGACTTTTTCCTTTGATCTTTCAATGAGGTCACCAAGAGCTATATTGACTACCATAGATTTTGTTCCAACGGTCCTTCATATTTCCCTATGGTGATGTCACGAGCTCTTGCTTCTAATGCTTCTCCTTCCTTGTTCTTTCTTCTTTTAGTTTCCTCCATTTCTTCAGTGAAATGGGCTTCTTCTCTATTCTTCTTGTTATTGTCCTTCTTAAGCTAAGGACAATCTTTCCTGTAAAGTACATAACCTTCCATAGCATTGAATTTCAGCTATGCTCTTTTTCCCTTTTCTAAGTACCAGAATTTTCCAAACTTCCTTTCCTTCCAGCAAATGTTTGAGTCCTCAACACTTTTGCCCTCAACTTGTCCTTTTCTATCTTGCATAGAAATCACAAGTTGAACTTATCCCATGAATTTTGTTACCCTCGTGATGATGTCACGAGTCTTTATTTCTAATGCTTCTAAGATGTCATACTGCATCTTATTGTAGACATAACCTATGCAAGATCTAGGAGCCAATGAGAGAGACTATCTTAATGATTTCTTACTCCCTCTTACCATGGAATTCTTTTCCTCAACTCCTCCTATCCTTTCAGTGATATGAACTTTCTTTTCTTGTAATGTTCATAATTCTTCTTCTAGCTTCTTTGATGTCTCCAATATTGTTTATGTGAGAGGACTTTAAGAGTTCCTTCCCATGAATTCAAAGGATACCTTTTTCATTGATATGTTTCATGACTTCACTTATCTACGAGGACTATGAAAGTCCTCCTTATTTCATGCAAGGACCTTCGGTCACCCAACTAGCTTATCGATTTCCTTGCAAAACGATGTCATTTAATCAAAATAGATTAAAGAATGAAAAATACTTACTTGTCATGTGAAGATGAAATCTTCACCTTGATCATATTGAAAGTGGTTGAAGCAGATGAATCGATGCTTCTTCCAGATGAGATCCTTGTTGTAATCCTTGTTGTAGTGATAGAAAGCTTGCCTTCTTGCCTTCAAGATACTTCGACTTATACATTTGATCCTTATGATTAACAAATTGTTGATATACTTGAGATGGCACTGTATTGCTATCACACAAGTGGACTATGGAACCTTGTAGCATTCTATTGAAGTTGCAACATCATGTAGAACCATAGAGCATTGAGGTCACTTGCCATGATTATCATCTTATAGTACTGAGACCCATCACTTAGTATTACTATGGCTGTATCAACGGACACCTTCATTCTACATCGAGTACTGTCCATACAAACTATGACTGAGGTATAGTGAGACCTATTTCTGAGCACTATGCCGTAGATGATCCACTTCTATATGCCATCGAATATGTATCATCAAGCTCTGGGAATCCGAGTTGTCAAGACTGTTCTCTTTATAGAAAGGATTCAATCCAAGGTTGTGACTATCACTAGTATGTTGAGATCATGCCATTGTGAGATTATTGAGATCACTGTGGTATGACATAGACTGAGACTATGAGAGGCACTGAAACTGTTGCCATGTACCTGAGTTTTGAGCACTGTGATCTAACATCGAGACCTCATCTTTTGACTGAGATTACTTAATCATCTTGTGATCTTCTATTGTGACACCGAGATTCCAATAGCATCGAGACTATGGGTAGTTGTAGACTGATTCTTCAATCTTTGATGTAGATCTTGATCCTTTTCTTTTGATAACCTTCAACTTGCTTTGATGCCCTTCTTAAAACTTGATCCTTGAATGTCTCTTTTATGCCCTTCCTTTGACTTTAGTACCTTAGCTTTGATACCATGTTGAAGAATCTAGGGCATTTAGGTTAGGATGAGATTCTTTTGACGATGATAACTATTTGTGAGGTACTTTTTACTTTTTCTTATTACCACAATATTCTCTTATTATTATTAGTGTGAGTTCTCTAACTTCATCAAACAGTTACCAAAACAAAAGAGACAAGAACAGAAGATATTGGCTCTCAGCTAGGGCAAAACCTCTCTCTCCTAGAGAGGAAAACCCTTCTGCAAATTTCTCTTATTGAAGCTTCAATTGACAAATGCCAAACCCTATACCCTTGACAAAAAAATCCTCCAAGCACAAGTCAAGCCTTTCCCGTTGATCCAAGATCAATCCCTTCTGTTGCACCTTGACCTTCTTCTTCGTCCTCCTTCAACTGATGGCTTTACTGCAGAAACCCTAGTTATGCATACCCTAGGAGAGGTATTCTTCCTTGCCTTCTTCGCTTGAGGTGGAGTCTTCTTTAATCAAGGAGAAGCCCTTATTTCTGACTTATACGAGCTCTTTTCCTTACTGTAGTCACAGATCTGAGATAGCAGCAGTATGGTCCTTTTTCTTCGCACGTGTGAGGTGATACCTTCAAGAATTGATGCTTTACTTGCTCTCTTTCCTTCTCTTTAGTTGTCTCTTCCTTCGCTTGAGTAAGAGGCCTAATTAGCACTCTTTTACCAGCCCAACCAAGCTTCTTCTTATGACTGTAGTAGCAACTCTTATATGGCAGCAGAATGAACCCTTCCTCTTCGCACGTGTGACAGAAATCTGTCTCAAGATCAGTCCTCCAACTTCGGCTAGGATGCTTCTCTTTCTCGCTGAAATAGAGACCCTTTCTCTTCCTTTCTCGCACCTCTTCTAGCCCTCTTCTTCGCTGATTTCAGAGATCACTTCTATATCTTTGGTGGGGTCGAATAGCCCTATTTATAGGAGTCTGTCCCTCCTATTTGGGCTGACATGATCAAGTGAGGCCGACTGTCCTTAAGACACCGAATTACTTCTTTTGTTGAGGCCGACATAAGGAGGAGGCTTTTGACTTTGCTTGGAGGTCATTCTTTAACTCTAATACATAGATTTACATAGTGTAACATGGCCACATGGGTCTTTAACAATTACATTGACTCTTTGGCTTTCCTAGAAGCACTTAAACATGTGCTTGACCTATCAAATGGGCAAGAAACCCATTCTTGATAATGACACAAATAATAATTCTTTTCTTTTACAAGTACAAAGATCAAAATTACATTTATGAAGACCAAACCTAGTTACACTTTCTTCAACAATTTCAATGGGAAATTTTCGATAATGTTAGAAAATATCTCAAAAGCAATTGCTTCAAACAAGCTTTGATGGCCAAACCTCAAATTTTTTACTGCAGATTGCACAGGTTAAATGAGTTTGGAAATTATTGTATTTTGCTTAAAATTTAAAGAAATAAGAAAAGATTGGAGGAACTGGACCCACCGACGTGAAATCCACTTTATGATGAGAGTCGAGACTTCCTGCTTGCATGCTCTGTGAAACTTACACCTTTGCTTGGAATCATTTGCCTTTTCAGTCATGCTTTTCAATGAATGCATATAGTTGTACAAAAAAATAAATGTTTTCTGTGTTAGAGAGAGGTGGAAAGAAATCGATAATCGTGAGGATATGTGATCTAAGTTTGTTTACTCATCTGCAACTTTCTTTAAGGTGGGTTTCATCTGTAAAACGGATGTGAAAAAAGGTGTGTAGCTTAGCATGAAAGAGGTAGCTGTGTAATGCTTGATATTAAAATTATTTTTGGCCGCTAGGTTTTGTAATGTTGGCAGAATGGAGATCAACTGACTGTTATCCTGCAAATTTGAGGTAATGTCTGGTTTCTCTAATTTATTTTGGAAAATAAAAGCGTCCATTAGAAAGGTCTCTGAAACCCCTAATGGTTTTGTTGCTGGGCCTGCATGTCCTTCCACTCCAAGCACTATGATTTTCATTGCCAGGGCCTGCATATCCTTCCGCCTCTATTTCAAATTTTATTGTATATATATTCGAAGGGTCAAAAAACCCCAAAATACTATCGGCGTGATCTTGCACCTTTTGGTGCAAATGCTAGTGTTAGCAATATGAAATGTATAATGAAGTTAGTGTTTTGATGCTTATTTATGAATTGATACCTATTAGCATTTACCAACTATTTGATTTATGTGATTATGCTAGTTTAAGTTCTATAATGATCAAATCTCTAAAAAATACAGAGAAATTAAAAAAATCAAATAAATTGAATTCAAAATGCCCGAAAGACATGTTACCACATGTTAATGCAATCAACATAGTTAACTACTCCATTCAAGATTATGTTGTATTCGAGGCCTGGTGGAACTCTGGGCAATGACATCCATCTATTATTATGGTATGAAGCTATTTAGATCTTTGTCTTCCGGATCCTTCACATCAAAGTATTGACTGCAAGCACATTTCTAATCAACCAATGTGGTTCGAAATGCGTCGGCAGTCAATACTTTGATGTGATGGATCTGGAAGACAAAGATCTAAATAATTCTACTCCCAAAAGCCTTCATTCAGGTATGAAGCTAGTTGCAAGTCCTAATGACAAAATAGTTAATCCTTGGTGGGCTCATCTACGCTGAGGGAGAGTAAATAGAGTCTATTTACTGAACAAGTGCCATATTTATAATTAAAAAAAATAAAAAATAAAAAATCAAACCAATAAACCAATATATTTTATTCTCCGAGTTAAATCATATAGATTTTTGCTTATAACATCTAAATGCTGTTTTCTGGCTTCAAAACTGTACCAATACTGGTTGAAAATGGGCAAAAATATATATATATAGGTTTGTTTTGAAGATTTGCACTTGGTTTTATTCCTTTTTGAACTTTGCTATATATGGGTAAGGTGGCCCACAATAAGAGTGGAACCCCAGCAAATGATTTGACACTCTTTGACACTCTTTAGCTAACTGATCGGGGCTTGTGTTAATTCTTTACATACATGTGCCAAAACCAAAAAAATCAACAAAAATATCCTTTTACCTGAGACTTAGTTTATTATTGAAACTAACAATCTATTTATAATAGATAATTTAAGAAAGTAAGGATTGTTGATTTAAGAAATTCAACAAGACAAAAGACTATGTAGAAGGAAGAAGGAAGAACCTTTAAAGAGGCCACATATCTACCAGGGTTCAAGAAGGAAGAACCTCTAAAGAGGCCTTATGGCTTTCAGAGTTTGAGAAGCAAGAGGGTTGAAGACTGAAATCACAATTTGAAGGGGGTAAATAAATTTTAAAGTCATGCCACTTTAATAGTTATGGCTACTAAGCCTTTAAAGCTGAGTGTGTAGGACCTAAAAATGCCCTAATTCTATCAGAGTTTGAGAAGGAGGAGATTAGAACTTTGAGAGCTAAAACCATAAATCATCAGTTGAAGGTGGGTAGATAAAAGAATGTCTCTAAATAGTAAATAGTTCTGGCCAATAAGCCTTTAAAGTTGGGAGGAAATGACTTTACCTTCACCCTTTCAAATAATTTTTTGTTGGTCAAAATGTTCCATTACTCACTGATTTTGTTTCAAAATGTGCAACTATTTACCCCATTTCAAAAGTCAAAATGTTTTTCCATTTACAATTTTCTTTTGGTTGGGTTTGTTTTTATTTAGAATATATATTATTTTATTGTCTTTTGCCATGTTTGTTTTATTTTTAGTAGTTTAATAATTATGACAGCAAAAAAATAAGTTTAAACATATCAGTAATAAGAATCTAATAAATAATACTTAAAAAGTAAATAATTGGAGATTAAAAAACTTCCAGCTGACCTTAATCGGTTTCTTTGACCAGTTAAATAATCTAATTTGTATATTAATATTATACGTTCAAGCCTCAAGGTTAGTTTGATCCTTGTATCTTCTCTTCATCCTGATGATAAGCCAGGTGGTATGGCTAGAAACTTCCACCTAAATAACTCTGATGCGGGATCCGTGTTAAACAGAACATGCTACTAAAACTGATTCTAACCCCAAAGATTAATGAAAATGTTGCCATTGTGGCATGGACTGATTATTTCTTTGATCTTTCTTCTTGGGTTGATTTTTAAATTTCCTTTCTAATCAGTACATTATATATCAAAATGTTCAAAATATTTGATTAATTTAGGACAACACATGCACATTTTAGTGATCAAACATGTGAATATCTCTTCTCTCTATCTTTCATGTTTTTGGTAGGGATACAAAAATTAGAGGATATTCCCACCATAATACGGGTACACCATTTCTTTGTTCATTTTTAGTTGGTTTTCTTTGTTAAACAACATGCTGGAATTCATTTTAAGAATGATTTCTTATCAATGTTATCATACATTGGAGACATTCCTATCTACGCTAATCAAACTTGCATATGGTCAGGCAAATAATATATTGAGAACCGATAGATGCAAAGTTTTGAGTGTTAATAGATAGGTTCATGCATTTGGGTTTGTAAGTAATTACAAGATTTGACTTAGCCGGAGGCAAATGATTTCGTTGTTGTTCGCAATTCTCTTTGAATTCTTATGATCTACCTGTTGGGCGTGTTGATCAATGTAATTTAGGAAAGTCTCTGGAACATGTACAAATGAAGAGAAGAGGAAGAAACTTGAGGAGAAAGGATATGAAGCATTTATATTCAAGGCGGGGGTCATTATGGAAGAAGTCATGTAAGTTTGTACGTTACCTATAGTGCATAGAAGTTTGAGGTCACTTGCTTTTATTGTAGTAAATCTCAAAGTCATAATAAGGTATTGTTCTTAAACCTCAAGAGGAGCCAAAGTTTCAATATATCAATAGTAGGTAATTGCATTGGTATTCATTATACTATTTAAATGGTTATATTATTTTGACTAGTGCAATGTTTAACTTGACTTTTCTATGCTTTATTATGTTCAATGTTCTTGTACTTAAAATGGAATTATATTTGGAACTATTTGTAACTGAAACAAAAATGTAAGAGGGACATTAATATATATGCAAAGTTAGAGAAAATGGTGGGAGCACTTACATACCTCAAAGGGGATTGCACTTTCAATATGAAGTAATGTAGGAAGACTTCTCCAGTGAACTAGTTATTTGTAATTGTATTTCACAAAATTATACAGTTATAAATGAGAGGTGAAACCCCTATTTATACCCATAACAAGCAAAAACCCTAAAATTTAGTTACTAATAAAAGTGATAATGCTATTGTTACGGAAAAAACAAGCAAAAGCCCTAACTTAAAATTTAGCTACTAATAAAAGTGATAATGCTCTTATTACAAAAAAGTGACCTTTTACAAATATTAAAATATGATATTACAGAGGCACGATACAATGATTTGGATTGGATCATTATACTATTTTTCATCCATTAGATGCATTTAGAGTATAAAAGTTGGAGGAATTAGTTCACAGAACCATTTTACGGGCAGGTCCCAATATAACGAATTGGGGTTTGAAACCTTTCTGAAGTAGTTTGAGGCATTAAATGACGTATCTTAGGGCTAAAAATTTGCTGCTTAAGCATGTACGCCCTAGTGCTATTTTACACTTGGATACCTTTCCAAGGACTCAAGAAATACCTCAAACGAAGTCTATATGCAAAAGTTATGCCACTCGAAATTTGACCACCTTGTTTTGACCACCATGATACGAGAGGATGCCACATCAACCCCCATTATTCATGAAAAAAGGCTAGCCACATGATCATGATGAAGAAGATTCTAGAAGCATTAATATAGTAACTCTAATTAAGAGTTGAAGGAGTCAAACTTAGCCACTAGTAGGCTATCTGGTTGTGTTGTAATCGTGCCACTAGGAGGAAAAGGGGTTCCATTCTATTTGAGTGAATTTTGTTCCATAGATGAGCAAAGTAGCTGATGTTGAGAAATCAAGATACTTGAAGATTAGGGTAGGTTTCTCTTACTTGATAATTACTTGTGAATGTTTGTTGGCTTTTTATTAAATTTTATATTTTCTTCTTCATCAAACAATTACCAAAATACAAAACATGAAGATCACAAGAGACAAAGAACACAAAGATGTAGGCTCCAAGCCAGGGCAAAAACCCCACAAGGGGGAAAACCCAAGAAAATCCTCTTCTTATAGAATCAGATCAAAGTGAGATATCTAAGACCCAAGACCAAGACCAATACTTCCACAAAGACCCAAGTCAACCCTCCTTCAATCCATCTCCAACAAATCATAGTCAACAAAAGTCAATGCTGGTCAAATCTCAAAAATCTGGTCATCTCCTGAAATTTCAGCCCCTGCAATTTCGGGCCTACAACACCACAAAATCTTCCTCCGAAAATTCGCACATTATGATGATGACATCATAACGTAAGGGATAGGATGATGACATAAGCCCTCATCTGGACCCTAGATCACCTGCCAAGTGTTTGGTGCAAGTGTGGAGCCGTTTGGGCATGGTGAACTAGGTGCATCATCCTCATCCATAAGGTGGAACACTAGCAATCAATGAGTGGCGTTGGGGATCCATGAAGTATTCTATGCTATGGTGGAGGCCCATGGTTCTCAATGCTCACCCTATAAGTGCCAATGTGGCCCTCTGGAGGGCTAAGACCCCGTATAGGGAGACCAAGCCCCAAATGGAGACCCACCTACAATCCTCCATACGATCCAATGCGTCCCTTTGCCCTCCAATACAACCAATCATTAGAATAATCAAGTAAAAGAGCTTACAAGTCATGGAATCAATGGGGCACTTCATGGTGGCATGCTCTTCCATAGTGGGCTTTGGCATGTACAAGTGTCTCCAAGCTCGATAAGGGGGTTAGTCAAGGACCCTCTTAGGTGGTTTCAACCTTTAAAGGGGGTGACATGTCCATGGTACATCCCTCAAGTGGTAGGTGACAAATGATATGGTGATGGAACAAAGTGGGGATCAGGGGAATCATCCAAACCACATGTCATGGTACAAGGGTAGCTATAATAAGGGAAGCCCACACATGGGTATATGAGTGTAGGAGAGAGCAAATCATGGTACATGAGTTACCCTGACGTTTATTTTTCCACCCTTCTTCATATGCCTTTTGCCTTTGATTGTTTTTTTCTTCATAACTGCTCGGGGCTCTAGGGGATGAGAGCATGTTGAGTAATATATAGCAGTGGATACTATTGATTTTTGTAGCTTGGAAGGTACTCCAAGCCTTGAGGATCGAGGGTTTAGAGGAAGAAGCTCCACAAGTGGCCTTGTGGGCTTGAACCCCAAGCCCGAGGTTTTGCACCCAAAGTTGTTGGGCCAAAACCATGGAGATATTTCTATATGTGATGGATGGAGATGATAGAGGATGGTGAGGAGAATCCAACGCAACGAAAATCGTTGAAATCCGAGTTGTAGAAGTTGAGATATGAATTTTTGAAGATATGATGGGTTAATTTGTCTAGTTGGGCAAGTTGGCTTGAGGTCAAAGTGGTGCCCAAAGACAAATTCATTGGAGCCACTTGATGCATATAAATATAGGTCAAGTGTGAGGCATAATACACATCCACGTCAACCATAAAATACCTCTGAAATAAGACAACGAAGTCTGAGGCCAAGAAGATGAGTTTGTGGAGGCTTTTGGATTGCTGTTGAGTGCGGATTTCTTATGGAGGTGGGCCACAGGTATCAAAGGACTTCAGGCAGGTTGTTAGAAATCCTAGAGGACGAGTCTTGGACTAGTTATGGAGCGGATCCCTTGTAGAAACTAAGTCGCATTTCTGAGGTATGTAGTAAGGGTTTTCTGTGCTAGTTTGGTATGTTATATGTCTCTGTATGGCCGTAGGAGAGCACTGTAGGTACAACACTGTGGGGAGGTTATTTGTAGGGCCATGAGGCCTTGTGAGGGTTTCCTCACTGAGCCACAACTATTGAAGGGAGGCCGCAGCCTGAACAGAGACATTCTCCTTGAGTTTGGGGCAAATTCATCTTGTTGTTGTGAGCAGGTTGTTGTAGGGTGCGTTGAGGAGTAAGCCTTGTGCCCTAATACAATATTTTTGTGAAATTTTTAATCTATCGCAACAACTGGAAATTATTCTCCTAATTGTTAATTTATTTAACAATTTATTTGCAGTTTGTTATGACAAATACCAAATAATTCACATTGTGATTTTCACAAATAATATTGCGGAAGAAAAATCGCGCTGGAAACTGAGAAAATCTAGTGCACACACATAAAATTTACACAGTTATTTTTGGACAAATGTCCCCAGAAAAACCCAACTTGGGAAAACTGGTGCAGCAACTGAGGGTTTTATTATTATACAACAGTGAAATTTGAGTGCAGTCTATGGATGCCCAATTTGCAATCAAAACAACAAGAAAATCTGGCCAAAATTATCTAAGGGAATTACCCTTCTTCCACAAGCAACCCCGACAAAACTTTCCTTCAAAAAATCATCCTCCTGGAACCCTCTGTGTCAGCCTCTACACATTGCTTGCAAAGGCCCTATGACGTCTATCCTTTGAACTACCTCTGATGAAGTCGTTTTGCCTGTCTCTACTGAGGAAATCACTTCTCTGGCACTCTGGAACCTCTGTTCAGCCTTTGGAATTGAAAACGATTTTTTCTCCAACTAAATCGAGTTGCTCTTCTGAAACAACTGCGCAGTCCTCTGCGCTGCCTCACTGGGAATAACTCAGCCTCCTTGCTGTTGCCTCTCTGGATTTGGAAAACTTCCTTCAAATCACTGTCTGTGCTTCGATCTTTGGCTCTCTGGTAATTGCTGCTGCTCTCTAGAAATCGATCTGCCAAGGAAATCAAATTTCTTAAGTGTATTCTCCATCACGACATCGATGTCTTCTTATATCTTCCTGTTGGGACTCTAATGGCCAAGATTAAATCTTAATCGATGGCTCAGATCATCTCTGGATTGATTTGTGTGAGTTTCTAGACTATTCTCACCTTGACTTAATTAATTATGATTAATTAACCAGTTTTCCTAAGCTTAGACTTAGGAAACATTAAAAAAATAGGTCAATAATCTAAGTAAGTCATCTCGAGGTGGAATTTCTAGAAACAGTTTCTGGGTTTTGGAGATCTCATGCATTTTAGCCTCTCCACCAAATTTTGTGGCTAGAACACATCCAATGCTACAAAAAATAACACTCCCTCCTAGCAAGGATTGTGTTCTCTCTAGCGCTGCACATCCTGCCACAACACCCTGTCTCTGTATCACCTCCTGTCATGCTATTGATATCTGGCCATACTGCCCTCTAACCACTGCGCAACTCTGATTCTGCATTTGTGCTGCTGCTGACACTGCAATACTACTGCCAACTCTGCATCTGTACTGCAACTACCTCTCATCTGTTGCTGCTGCAACTACAACTACTGCAACTGAGAAGCATCCAAAATACTGAATCGTCTGTGTTCAGTATGATGCATCTGTCTCCTGAGTCTCTGACTACTACTAGCATTTGCACTATCTTTGAAGAATTTGCGTTGCTGCTAACTCTGCACTGAGCCACCTGCTTTGCTGTCAACATTGCTTTGTGCTCCTCAACATCTGACTACTAATACTCTGCAACGGTCACTCTTGTATTGACTGCATCAACTACCCCTGATCCATCCTACTACCGAATACTGTGGGCCCTCGTAGCCAGTTAATGATCCATGAGGAGGACACCTCAAGGATCCTACCCAAATCTCTGCAACTCTGGGACATTGATCTACTCATACTGTTGCTGCTGCCTCTGCACTTCTGCTGCAACTATTGCAATAATGAGTCTAATCTCTCAGATCCTGAAGCACTAGCTTCCATAGGGATGCTCCCTCTGAGTCTCGATCTCCCTATGGGAAATCTCTCTGCTCCCTCCTGACAACTTGCAATGTCCTCTTGCACTGTAAACTGGACTGTAAGGCTTTGCGCTAGGAATCTTCTGGCTATAACTGCACCTGCATACTGCAACTAGAAAATTCACACTGCTTGTGTCATTGCAACTAGTCCTGCAACTGTCTCATGGGTACTCACTGCAACTAGATTTGCAACTGTGTAATGACAAATTGTGTCTGTTGACACTGAACCTACTACTATGATACTGTGGGCTCCTGTAGCAAAGGTGATGGTCTTGCTGCAACAAACTGGAACTGATATGACTGATCTCCTTGTTGCAACTGTGCTGGACCCTGCCCATCTTGCACATTGGAGTTTCATACTCCTCCTCCTGGATCTGGTGCCCCACTATCTCCTTTCAAGCCTAGTCCTTGGCTGGGACCCTTCCTTTCTTTGCAACTCGCACTTCCTCTGACATTTGCCTCCGACAACTAGAAGTCGATATGCTGCCCAAATCTGCATTCTGGCTAACTCGCATGGCCTCCTCTGGCAATCTCATATGGTCATCCCTACAGAGCCGCAAAATCTGGAAACTCAAAACTGGAGAACTAAATAGGAATTTCCTCCCTTTACTGCTCGGATACCAGCTCTGAAACTCACACTCCCTTTTGGAATGCATAGAACTGCCACTGTCTGCCTAGCCCAACCTTTAACTACTCTCTGAGACTAATTGCTCAACTTTTCTGAATGTCCTCCGGAAACTGACACGCGAATTGCAATCCCAACAACTTGAACTAACTGCTTTGGCGAACCCGCATTGCCTGTTGCAACTGGAAATCTAGGATCTCCTCTAGAAAACTGGATCTGGAAACCGTTTGAGAAATCTAGAAATTCTTCTGTGTGTGTGTGCTTTTCTCTTCCACCCGACGCCGATTCTGTCGCTGCAAAACCCTCTACGTCCAATGAAGGAATCTACTCAGCGGAAATCTGAGCTACTGCTGCTCCCTCTGACTACTGGAATCACTAACCTAGGCAAGTCGACTTTTCTGCAACCCTGCAACTGAAAATCGAATTCTTGCCCCAACAATTCGGCCTGCTTGTCTGAGCACCGTACTTCCTCTAAGAATTTCGCCCTACTGCTCCCTTTGAGCAGTGAAATTCTTTCCGTCGCTTCTGAGCTTTCCGGCTGATCATTCACGGTCTGATAGCATGTAAAAATTTTATTCTTTTAGAGCAACTAGAAATTAATCTCCTAATTGTTAGTTTATTTAACAATTTATTTGCAGTTTGGTACGGCAAATACCAAATAATTCTCACTGTGATTTTCACAAATAAATACTGCGGAAGAAAAATAGTGCTGGAAACTGAGAATATAGCACACACACATAAAATTTACACCGTTATTTTTGGACGAATGTCCTCGGAAAGCCCAACTTGGGAAAACTGGTGCAACAACTGAGAGTTTTATTATTATGTAGCAGTGAAATCTGAGTACAATCTATGGATGCCCAACTGGCAATTCAAATAGCAAGAAAACCTGGTCAAAATTATCGAAGGGAATTACCCTTCTTCCATAAGCAACCATGACACAACTTTCCTTCAGAAACTCGTCCTCCTGGAACCCTCCGCTTCAACCTCTGCATGGGCCCTATGACGTCTAGCCTCTGAACTGTCTCTGATGAATTTATTCTGCCTGTCTTTGCTGAGGAAATCGCTTCTTTGACACTCTAGAACCTCTGTCCGGCTTCTGGAACTAAAAACAATTTTTCCTCCAGCTAAATCGAGTTGCTCTTTTGAAGCAACTGTTCGGTCCTCTACGCTGCCTCACTGGGAATAACTTGGCCTCCTTGCTGTTGCCTCTTCGGATTTGGAAAACTTCCTCTGGATCACTGTCTGTAATTCGATCTCTGGCTCTTCAGCAACTGCTATTGCTCTTTGGAAATCGATCTGCTAAGGAAATTGAATTGCGTAAGTGTATTCTCAATCACCACATCGATCCCTTCTTATATCTTCCCATTGGGACTCCAACGACCAAGATTAAATCTTAATCGATGGCTCAAATCATTTGTGGATCGATCCATATGAGTTTCTAGCTTATTTTCACCTTGACTTAATTAACTCTGTTTAATTAACTAATTTTCCTAAGTTTAGACTTAAGAAACATTAAAAAAATAGGTTAATAATCTAATTAATTAATCGCTAGGTGGAATTTCCAGAAACGATTTCTATGTTTTGGGGATCTCATGCATTCTAGCCTCTCCACCAAATTTCGTGGCTAAAAGATATCCCATGCTACAGAAACTAACAGTTTTGTAGGCTTGGAAGGATAACAAAGGTGCTAGCCTAGTTGGAGAAGTTAAGATAGGATTGGAGCAAAGGTTAAGGGTAGTTGGTGTGCCCTAACTAATCTTCTAAAAGCACAAAAATCAAGGCAAGGGGACAACAACAATGAGCTATAGATGTACCCTTGGTTGATGGTTAAATGCTAGTTGGATGGGTGTCCTAGAAGAAGACAATTTGTGAAGTCTGTTGGTACCCAAGAGGAAGGGTTTCCTAGGTGACTGGATGCCCTAACTAAGAGCAAATGCTACAACAAGGATTGGTCACTCGTGGTTTGTTGGAGGGTAGCGTGCGAGTGGACCAAGTGTGTACAGTGGATTGGGCCTTTATGGTCTGTTGGAGGGCAGCGTGATAGTGCCCAAGTTGGAGCCCGGTGTGCACCATCTTCATAGACTTAGGTTGTTGCTAGAGTGGCAGAAGAAGAGCTCAAAGTTTGATAAGCCACATGAGTAGTTGTGTAGCTCTAGGCTTGTCTTGTGGAGAAGGACATCTACAAGAGAAGTTGGGTAGTCCTACTAACCCGTGTTTGTGGGAGATGGACATCTTACAGTGATAAGTGGCAGCTCTCCGTGCCCTATGTTAGTCTTCATTGGTGCAACACAAGAAGACTATAGTGGGATGGAGTCCTTGAGTAACTGAGGAGTAGTGGTGAGCAGTTGAGAGTTGTTCACAAACGAAGTTGTGAACAACTTGACGGGAGACTTGATGTGTTGTGCCCTTGAAGGACTAAGGCACAACTAGTGAGCAGATTGGATATTCGAGGTTCAGTGGCCAGATGGACTTGGATCGTTGATAGAGGTAGTGTTGCAGATCGGGAGCCGACGGACCGGGCAGGCAAAGGGTATGACTGAGAGGAGTTGAGAGAGCATGCGACAGCCAGATGGTCAAATTATCTTGTTGAGGGTAGATTGGTTGTCTATGGACTGACATGAAGCCCCAGTTTTGTATTCTTGTATCAGTGGATGTATGAGGGCCATTATCCTTGGTACGGGAGCCTTAGATTGTTGTATTATTCAGTTGGATTAATATAACGAATTGTGGTTATTGTACAATATTTTGTAAAAACTTGTGTATATTTTGTGCACTAGTATATTTACTGTTGTTTATATTCTGCTGTGCAAAGTAGCTTCATTGTGATTCTTGGTTTGGTAGCGTCAGTGATTTAAGATTCTATCCTAGATACCAGGATCACCAAAATTCAACATGGTATTAGAGGGTGTTTGAGCTACTTTGAGGGACAGTGAATTAGAGTGTGCACAACGAAGCAACTCGGAGGGAGTTGTGAGTGCCTAGATCATGGAGTAGAGGGTTCAGCTGAAGACATGGAGATGTGGTCTTGACTGGCCTGGCAATGAGATTGGCTGAGAGTTCTGGTGGATTGGTGGAGACCCTGGTGAACAATAGTTTGTTGTAGGACAGATTGTTGATGATGGATTTCCATTGATTTTCCATGGATGGTTGGGACATCTTGAGGATTGCTTTGGCATGGATGGGATCAATATGATTGAGCTGGCTTCATGTGATGGACCACAGTTTGGCAGGCTAGAGTCTTCATCAGATCGTGATGTTACACATACGAGGTTGGACAAATTTGCACGAGTTGTATTTGTTGATTTGGGGCAGCATCAGATGTGCTCTAGCCATGAAAATTGGTGGAGAGGCTAAAGCACATGAGATCTCCAAGACCCAGAAATGGTTTGGACAAACTCTAACCGGTTTGGGAGATATTAAAATAATTAATAGTTTTAATGGAGTTCCTAAGTCTAAACTTAGGAAAAATAAAATATTAATGGGTATTAATATAAAACTGGTTTGTAAGGTTCCAAAAGACATGGATCAAGCCAAATCTAATCTTAGTCGTTGATTAGAGATGTAATCTCGGCTGTTGAAGGACCAACAGGAAAAGTATAAGAGGAGGCTTGAGGGTCAGTTGGAAGATACACCAAAGTGATCAGTCATTCGATTTACTAGAGCGGGGTTGCTAAGTAAAGTCGAATCAATGATCAGCAGCGAGGGGCAGTGAGTATTGGACAAAGAGGCAGAGATAGTGCCGAGAGACCAATGTAAAGGCAGAGGGGCAGACGCAGAAGCCAGAGCAGGCGACACTGAGCCCAATAGAGACAGCGCAAAGGCCAGAGGGCCTGCGTCATCCACGTAGAGGGCAGCAGGAGTGACACAGAGGGTCCCAGAGGCTGCACAGTGCCTCAGAGGGCTGACGCAGAGGGTTCTGAGGTTGACACAGAGGCCAGGAGGGCTGTCGCAGTGCTTCAGTGTTGCTGGAGAGGGTTTCATGGGGCAGGTTTTATGAATACCTGCTTTCGAATAAAGAGGTATTACTGCCGGTTATTCTCCTCTGTCGGGTGAGCCAGTTTGGCACCTAGTTGTACTCAAGGATATACTGCGTAATAATATAACCCTCAGAATTGTTGCATTGGTTTCCCGCATTGGGTTTTTCTAGGGACGAGTTGTCCAAAAATAACGGTGTCACTTGTGTGTTTGTTTTATTTCAGCTGTTGATTTGTAGATGGTTAAGACTGTTTTGTGTTTATTTCATTATTTATATGTTTTAAATAACTTGTTTGTAATTAACAAGTAGAAGAAATAAACAAGAAGAATACAAATTAAATTTCTAACGGGGTAATACTTAGAAATTTCAACATGGTATTAAAGCGTGGTTGCAGATCATAGGAGAGCTGAAGGCATCAACTGAAGCAGAGCATTTGCAGCAGAAAACAGTTGTCCCGAGTGACAGAAGCTGTTCCTTGCAGAAAGCGACAGAAGAAGGGTTGATGCAGAGGGACTGCATCATCAGTCCGGGCCAGAGAGAGGCTAGCGCAGAGGCTGAGGAGGGCAGACAAAGGCTCACACAGAGCCACGCAAAGACCAGGAGGGTTGATGCAGTTGGCTGAGGAAGCATTTTTGCTAGTGTCGGGATTGTGCAAAGCCTAGAGGATCAGACTTTTAGTTGCTGGGGGAGCATAGGAAGCTGTGGGCAGTGTGCGGGAGTGACGCTGGTGAGGTACTGTGGGTAGAACAATACCTAACAGGGCAAACCAAGGTAGAGGGGGTTGCTATCGAGGCGGATTTCTAGCCAAGGAATACGGATCAGTGTTGCAGGTGCACAGAAGATCGGAGAGGTGCGACTTGACATTTGGCAGGAGGATTTCCAGAAGGGAAATCATGACTCAGAGGGAGTCTAGCAGAGAACTTCCAGGTGGGAAGTAGAGAGACTCAGTTGGAGTCGACGAGAGAACCTCCGGAGGGAAGTAGAGAGACTCGGAGGAGTCAACAAGAAGAGCAGAGAGATGGCCATGAATGGACTAAGGGATTAGGACAAGCTAGACAGGGCGTCCAACTTTGTGGTCTGGAAGGCCAAGATCCTGTCCATTCTAGATAGACATCGCATCAAGGCCTTCGCCTTGAGAACAGTGGCTATCCTAGTTGACCCGACTGATAATGAGAAGTACGAGGAGGCAATGGCCAAGGCGAAATGTATCATCCAGGGGTCACAGATCATGTGGTCCAACATATTGCCGAGAAGGAGACGACAAAGAAAATGTGGGACGCCTTGAAGACGTTGTACCAGCATACTTTCGTGCAGAGGAAGATGTTACTTGAGAATCAGCTACGGTCATACTAGATGCAGAAGGGGGAGCAGATAGATCACTTCCTCGGTCGGTTGAAGGAGATCCGGGACTAACTGACTTCCATAGGGGCCACGTCGGATGAGGAGATGTTGGTGAGGACCGCTCTAAACGCAGTCTTTGAGGAGTGGGAGACATTTGTCCAGAGCATTTTGGGCAGGGCAGATCTTCCAGATTGGGAAGAATTGTGGGCGACTCTTCGTCAAGAAGAGATCAGACGACTGAGCAAGATGGGAAGTAGCAACAAAGGAGGGCAGATCAAGAAGGAAGAGGAAGAGAATGCAGCTCTGGCATCTGCGGGAAAGCAGGAGAAGAGGAAGAAAAAGGACCTCTCCAAGGTCAAGTGCTTCAATTGTGGGGAACTGGGTCATTATGCGAACCAGTGTCCAAAGCAGAAGAGTAAGGGAGAGGTGTTTGACTCTAAGGCAGCGCTAGCGAAGGCGGAAAAGGAGGTAGAGGAGGATGACGATTGTGCCATGAGTTCTCATGTGCCTCTAGAGAAGAGGTGGGGAGACATCGAGCTGTAGTCAGGAAGACTACAAGCGATGAGGGGCAGGATCCTTGAGGTACCCAAACTCTTGGATCAAATCCTTGCTACGGGAGCTCGGAGTGAGAGTAGCAGGATTGGCGGATGTTGGTAGAGACAGATGCGGATGAAGCGACAGAGAGTGCTACAGTGCAGGAGTCCCCGTGCAGCGCGAGGCTAGCAGGTTGCAGCAGTGCGAGAGGCACTGAGAGTGTTGCAAAAGTGAAGGATGGCACAGAGAGGTTTGCAGCGGTGCGAGATGCAGGGAGTTTTTGCAGCAGTGCAGAGGCAGTAGAGGGAGCACTTGATAGTGGCAGAGAAAGCTTCAACATCGGGAGTGTTTCTAGCTTGACAAGGATGTCAGTAGTTGGGTGGATCAGTTACTTACTTCTTAGTAATTTAGTTGCAGTGCAGTAGCAGTATGTCTTGGCACGATGCAACATGATGAGAGGGGGTTGCAGTGCAAATGCAGTGTTGGGAGAAAGGACCAGCAACAACACGGCTGCAGAGGGAGTTGCCGTATGGATGCAACAGTGGCAGTGGCAGGGCCATGGGCAGCAGTACAGGATGCAGTAGTGCAAAGGATGTTGGGCGGGGAGGCCTAGAATTAGCATTGGTACCGGTGTCGTATAATCAAAGTGATGCTCAGTGTGGAGTATTACTAGAGCACATTCCTCGCTAAGAGGGAGTGTTGATTTGGGGTAGCATCGGATGTGATGTAGTCATGAAAATTGGTGGAGAGGCTAAAGCACATGAGATCTCCAAGACCCATAAATGGTTTGGGCAGACTCTAACCGGTTTGGGAGATATTAAAATAATTAATAGTTTTAATGGAGTTCCTAAGTCTAAACTTACAAAAAATAAAATATTAATGGGTATTAATATAAAATTCGGTTAGAAGGTTCCAAAAGACATGGATCAAGGCAAATCTAATCTTAGCCGTTGATTAGAGATGTAATCTCGACCGTTGAAGGACCAACAGGAAAAGTATAAGAGGAGGCTTGAGGGTCAGTTGGAAGAGACACCAGAGTGATCAGTCATTCGATTTACTAGAGCGAGGTTGCCAAGTAAAGTTGAATCAGTGATCAACAACGTGGGGCAGTGAGTATTGGACAGAGAGGCAGAGATAGAGTCGAGAGACCAACGCAGAGGTAGAGGGGCAGACGTAGAAGCCAGAGCTGGCCATGCAGAGCCCAACAGAGACAACGCAGAGGCTAGAGGGCCCATGTCATCCACACATAGGGCAACAAGAGTGATGCAGAGAGTCCCAGAGGCTGCACATTGCTTCAAAGGGCTGACGTAGAGGGTTCTGAGGCTGACACAGAGGCCAGGAGGGCTGACGCAGTGCTTCAGTGTTGCTGGAGAGGGTTTCGTGGGGCAGGTTTTCTGAATACCTACTTCCGAATAGAGAGGTATTACTGCCAGTTATTTTTCTCTGTCGGGTGAGCCAGTTTGGCACCCAGTTGTACTCAAGGATATACTGCATAATAATATAACCCTCAGAATTGCTGCACGGTTTTCCTGCATTGGGTTTTTTCGGGGACGAGTTGTCCAAAAATAACGGTGTCACTTGTGTGTTTGTTTTATTTCAGCTGTTGATTTGTAGATGGTTGAGACTGTATTGTGTTTATTTCGTTATTTATATGTTTTAAATAACTTGTTCGTAATTAACAAGTAGAAGAAATAAACCAGAAGAAAACAGATTAAATTTCTAATGGGTAATACTTAGAAATTTCAACAGTATTTGATCCAGGAAGAGGAGTGCTTGCAGGACTGAGCCAATGGAGATCACATAGGCTCAGAGGGAGTCTAGCCTCAGAGGGAGCAACCCTATGGAGATTTGGGATCTTCAGGTTCAGATGTGATGGGGCAGAGGCACTACTGAGATTGCTGGGTTCATTCTACAGAGCATGCTGCAGTGATGGACGCAAGATGGGCTAGTGTTGTTGGATGATGATGATTACTTCCTAGTGTTGGAAGTACCTGCCTCCCTAAGAGGGAGTGTTGATTTTTGTAGCTTGGGAGGTACTCCAAGCCTTGAGGATTGAGGGTTTGGAGGAAGGAGCTCTACAAGTGGCCTTGAAACCCAAGCCTGAGTTTTGCACCCAAAGTTGTTGGGCCAAAACCGTGGATAGATTTCTACATGTGATGGATGGAGATGATAGAGGATGGCAAGGAGAATCCAACGTAACAAAAATCATCGAAATCCGAATTGTAGAAGTTGAGATATGAATTTTTGAAGATATGATGGGTTAATTTGTCTAGTTGGGCAAGTCGGCTTGAGGGCAAAGTGGTGCCCAAAGACAAATTTGTTGGAGCCACTTAATGCATATAAATGTAGGTCAAGTGTGAGGCATAATAGATGTCCACGTCAATCATAAAATACCTCTGAAATAGGACAATGAAGTTTGAGGCCAGGAAGATGAGTTTGTGGAGGCTTTTGGACTGCTGTTGAGTGTGGATTTCTTAAGGAGCCAGGCCACAAGTATGAAAGGTATTCGGGCAACTTGTTAGAAGGCCCAGAGGACGAGTCTTGGACTAGTTATGGAGTAGATCCCTTGCAGAAACTAGGCCGCATTTTTGAGGTATGTAGTAAGGTTTTCTGTGCTAGTTTGGTATGTTATATGTCTCTGTATGGGTTGCAGGAGAGTGTTGTACGTACAACATTTTGGGGAGGTTATTTGTAGGACCACGAGGCCTTGTGAGGGTTTGCTCGTTGAGCCACAACTATTGAAGGGAGGCCGCAACTTGAACAAAGACATTCTCCTTGAGTTTGGGCCATATTTATCTTGCTGTTGTGCGCAGGTTGCTATAGGGTGCGTTGAGGAGTAAGCCTTATGCCCTAATACAATGTTTTGAAGGCTTGGAAGGACAACAAAGGTGGTAGCCTAGTTGGAGAAGTTAACATAGGTCTGGAGCAGAGATTTAGGGCAGTTGGTGTGCCCTAACCAATCTTCTAGAAGCACAAACATCAAGGCAAGGATGGACCCTTGGTTGATGGTTGAATGCTAGTTGGATGGGTGTCCTAGCAGAAGACAATTTGTGAAGTCTGTTGGCAGCCAAGAGGAAGGGTTTCCTAGATGACTGGATGCCCTAACTAGGAGCAGATGCTACAATAAGGATTGGTCACTCATGGTCTGTTGGAGGGCAGCGTGAGAATGGACCAATAGTGGACAATGGATTGGGCATTTATGGTTTGTTGGAGGGCAATGTGGTAGTGCCCAAGTTGGAGCCCAGTGTGCACCGTCATCATGGACTTAGGTGGTTGCTAGTGGTAGAAGAAGAGCTTAAATTTTGATCAACCAGAGGAGTAGTTGTGTAGCCCTAGACTTGTCTTGTGGAGAAGGACATCTACAACAGAAGTTGGGTAGTCCTCCTAACCCATGTTCATTGTGGAATATGGACATCTTGTAGTGATAGGTGGCAACCTTTCGTGCCCTATGTTAGTCTTCATTGTTACAACACAGGAAGACTATAGTGGGTTGAAGTCCCTGAGTAGCAACAATGGGCATTAGGTAGTTGAGAGTCGTTCACAAACGAAGTTGTGAACAACTTGACAGGAGTCTCGATGTGTTGTGCCCTTGATAGGCTAAGGCACAACTAGTGAGCAGATTGGATAGTTGAGGTTCAATGGCCATATGGACTTGGATCGTTGATAGAGGCAGTGTTGCAGATCGGGATTCAACGGACTGGGCAGGTATAGGGTACGACCGAGAGGAGCTGAGAGAGCATGAGACAGCCAGATGGTCAGAGTATCTTGTTGAGGGTAGATGTTTATTACCATACTAGATCACACAAAAATTTCGTGGAATTTGGTTAGGTCTAGGTGGTCATTTTTTAATTTTGTAGATTTCCTGCAGGGTTGAAATTGCAATAAAAATTGTATTTGTAATGTAATAAGTGATGTCTAGAGAAGTTTTATGAGGTATGAGTAATAAAATTTGCACCTCTCACCCTCAACTTTCTACTATGACACACTTTGAGGGGTTAAAAATGTGTTTTGAACCCTCAAAACCCATTTTTCCTAAGTTTAGTGAGAAATCTGATAATTAATTAAGCCATAAATTAAATAAATGGAGAAAAATAAATATCCACACATGCTAAATGTTGTGGAAATGAGGTGGAAAATTACGGAGGAGTTAAAGTGAAGTCCCATGGTGATGTGGACTCCCAAAATCAATGAAAGGACATGTGCTCAAATAAAATCGAATTTCTGGCATTAAATGAGAACGTTGGTTACTTGGAAATTCGAATTTGTGAAGCTAATGCACATTTGGGAGGATTTGGGAGAGTATTTGGTGGAACTTTTTGTGGAAATTGTCCTCACATGGGTTACCACCCATTTAGACTTGTCATTCCATCATAAAATTCGAATTTGGTACATAAGGGAAGAAGAAAATGATGTCCACTTGCCATAAATCAATATTTACACTTAGCATTGGACTAATTTTTGCTTCTAGTTTTCTAAAGTACTAAACACTTAACTTCATGCTTAAGAATTTGCTCATTCCAATCTGCATGCAATCTTTCCTAATTTTAAATCTCTCATATGCATAAGCTTCAACTTGTAAATTTTGAGTAAATTTTATCTTATGTGCAAACATTCAATATTGTGGCAAGTTTTGATTATTCTTTCAGGTACATGTTTCACTTTTTTGATTATATACATTGGTAACTTTTGAAACAATGCTATTGGAACAATTGTAGCTTTAAAGCAATCTACTTCGTTTTGCTTATTTTCCACGCAAACACATATGAATTCATTTACATGTTCAATTCTCAAAGTTTTACAAGCTATCTCATTTTCCATTTATGAAGTATCTGTATGTAAGTATATTTTAATTGATGAATTAACACAATCTGCACTCACATCTAGGCATTTTAGTTTAAGAAGGCCCCAAGCCTTATTAAAATTTGACCTCCAACATAAGTTGGTTGAAGTAGACATCTTAGGGACCCTCTATTTCTCTAGTGACTCATCACTGTGAGATCCATATCATTGGGCGAGGGTGAGGCCTGGGGATATGAGAGTTCAATTGCAATCTTGCTTTAAAACTAAATAATAAAATAAACCAAGAGCATTTTTCATCACATTTACCTTACTTGCAAGTTTCAAATTTTTGCTTTCTTTGTTGATTTAGAGTCTCACATGCAACATCAGTTTCAAGAAGCATTTCCTTTCATGCAAGTATTGCAATTTCCTTTGCAACAAATTAATTTTCTTGTACTTGGAACATTGTCTACTTTAGCAAAATCCATTTCATGTTTAATGATCATCATGTTCATGAATGGTTGATGAGTCTCATTTCCTTTTCAAGTACTCTTATTTCATGTTGCAAGGCTAATTGCATGTTGGTTTAACCTTCAAGTCTTTTTACCATCTTGTTTATATTTGGATCATTAATTGTGAGTATTTTAGCAAGATACCTTCACATGCTTTGATTCATCAATGTGTTTATTTTAAAAGCATTTGTGTGTTTTGCATCTTGTGCTAACATCTTTTGTTTCTATTTTAGGATTGCTTTTCTTTCATTGTTGGAAGCATTCTACTTTTGTTTTGAGAAAATGTATTGTTCATTCCTGTTGAGCAATTTATAGTAAGGCACTGGGTTTTATGGTCTTATTATGTTAATGATTCTTATTGCTCATATCATATTTTTCTCATAATTCTTAAAAGTAATCCACTTTCACTTTAATATCTTTCCTAGAACCTCATAATTCTCTTCACTTAGTTTTTCATATTAGGGACCACCCCCCATAGCTAACCTAGGAGATAGCTTAAATGGAGAGAGAAGGGATTTAGTGTGACAACCCCTTCTCTTAGTTCCCTGCCAACAACCTCACCTTGCGGGGTTGAAGGCTTTTTTCATTGACTTGTAGGTAGGTGTAGGCAACAGGAGCAACATGGCTAAAATGAGTGGAAGGGAGTGATGTATATGGTGTCGGGAAGCAGACACGCAACTAAAATTGGGATTTCCCATGTAGTGCCAACCCTAAAGCTAATAGCCAATAAATGAGATCCCATGGGACTAGGATACAAGGCTAACCATGAAATCGAGCAGTGGAGACAAGAGTACAAACTTAGCCCACTCTTTCTTTCAAATCCCCCCACAAATCCATGCCCAAAAGATTCCCATGACAAGTAAGAAAAATTACTCAACTATACAATGAAAACCCATACCTTCGGGGTTGGGAGGCCCACCTTCAAACATACAATCATAAAAAGTGGGGGAGGGACCACATGGTTGGGTCAGGTGGTGGAGATAATGGCACATCCAGCTATCTGGTGGCTGCAAAGGGTTGCTGGCTGCCAACTGAGGACCATCTAGGAGATTTTTTTTCCTATATACACTACGCACAGGTGGTGGGTAACAGACCAAGAGAAGGAAAGTGATGACATAGGGCTTGTAATGTGAAAATGGGAGTGAAAAATATGGAACGGGAAAATGGGACTACATTACAAAAGGTCCACAGAGTTTCCAGTAGCTGATGATTAGAGTGAGCAACCAATGGAAGCTGCCAGAGTTGAGTAGCAGAATCAGGGGCTGCTGCAGAGTGTGAAAATTCCTAAGTCTAAAATCCTACTTCAGTAACTGATATTATCTCTGCTATTTGTTAAATAAACTAAGAAAATTATTTGCAGTTTCTTACGACAAATATCGAAATAAATAAACTGTAGCCTTCACAAATTAAATAATGTGGAAAAATAAATGCAAGGAAATTTGGAGAACACAAATTAAATAATGTGGAAAAATAAATGCAAGGAAATTTGGAGAACACAAATTAAATAATGTGGAAAAATAAATGCAAGGAAATTTAGAGAAAAGCTAGCACACATATAAGCACATTGACACAGTTATTTTTGGACAATCATCCCTGGAAAAACCCAACTTGGGAAAACCGGTGCAACAGATGAGGGTTTCTTTATTATTCTTCAACAATAATTCATGTACAAGATATCAGACAACAAAAATAGAGAAAGAAACACAGAGAGAAATTTAACACTAAATTTCTCACTCTCCAGAACAATTTTTTGACCTTGGAACAGACCCTCTGCCCTCACGCTGGTCTCACTGCGTCATCCTTTACGCAGTGACTACGTCTCCCACATGAAATGTGTCCTCTCTCACGTTGGCCCTTCCAAAAATTATCCTACACTCTCGAACTACTGTTGATGCCCTCTCTCTCTCCCCTGCAACTCACCCTCTGGCTCTATCTTCTTTTGCCGAACTTCAGCCATTGAGAAAATCGATTTGCCTAGGCAATTGAGTATCTGCACTCGTGTATCCTCCATCTACCCATCGACTACTTCTTATAATCTTCTGTTGGAGCACCAACGACCAAGATTAAAACGTAATTGATGGCCTAGATTAATTCAGTGTCGATCCGTGCGAGTTTCTAGATGATTTTCACTACATCTCAATTAATACTAATTAATTAACCATATTCCCTAAGTTTAGACATAGGAAATAACTAAAAATCAGTTAATAATCTAATTGAGACACTTTTGGGTGGAATTTTCAGAAACAATTTCTGGGTTTTGGAGAAGTCATTCATTCTAACCTCTCCACAAAGTTTTGTGGCTAGAACACATCCAATGCTACAAAAACTAACACTCCCTCTTAGCGAGCAAAGTGTTATAGTGTTGCTGCCCCCTGTAGCAACACCTTGTCTCTCCATCATCTCTTGTTACGCTGCTGATGTCTGGTTGCTGCTGCCCACCAACTACTGCTCGACTCTAATATGTGTTGTTGCTAACCCTGCTGAACTGCTCTCAAATGTTGCACTCGCACTGCAACTCCCTCTCAACTGTTGCACCTGCACTGCAACTCCCTCTCAACTGCTGCTGCTGATAATCTATTGAAATGGATTTTCCACCATACCCATCTGTTCTATGAACTAGATGAATTTAGCTCTCCTTAGAGTTTTTGTGAGTATGTCTGCTACTTGATTGCCTGTGGGGACATACTGCAGCTGGACTGCCCCACGTTGAACACAATCTCTGATGAAATGACATCTGATATCAATGTGCTTTGACCTATCATGAAAGACTAGATTCTCAAAGAGTTTTATGCAACTTTGATTATCACAGTAAATACCGATCGCTCCCATTTTCTTCTTGAACAAACTCACCGTCAATTTCCTAAGACATATGGCTTCACACGTAGCTATGCTGGTTGCCATATATCCTGCTTTTGCTGAGCTCAGTGCTACTGACTTCTGCTTCTTGCTGCACCAAGAGATCATCCTTGATCTAACGCTGAAGCAGTACCCGAAGGTACTTTTCCTGTCCACTGAACTACCTGCCCAATCTGCATCTGTGAATCCGCTCAACCTGACGTCATCTCCTCGAGTATATTTCAACCCGATCCCGACTGTTCCACGCACATACCTAAGAATGTGCCTAGCTGCTGCCCAATGTACCCTCTTTGGTTCCACCATGAACTGGCTAAGGGTATTGACAGCGAAGCAAATGTCTGGCCTAGTGTTGACCAGATACATGAGTGACCCAATTAGCTGTTTGTACAAGGTGGGGTCGACTTCCTTGTCCCCTGATGCATCTATCTTCTTCCAGTTGGTAATCATTGGTGTTGCCATGGGTCTGCAGTCTTGCATTCTGAATCTCTTCAGAATTTTTGTAGCATATCTCCCTTGCCCAAGGAAGATCTCCCCATTCTTCTGCCATACTTCCAATCCTAGAAAATAGTGCATCAACCCCATATCCTTCATGTCGAATTCTGTTGCAAGGTTCCTTTTGCAGTCCTTTATGAGCCTCGATGATCCTGTCAAAAACAGATCATCTACATATAAAACCAGAATGAGAGGCTCATTCTCCACCATCAGATAGTAGAGATTGGGATTTGCATCACTCTTGATGAATCCCAACTACTGCAAGTAACTGTCAATCCGACCGTACCATGCCCTGGGTGCCTGCTTGAGCCCATATAGGGATTTCTTCAATCTGCATACATGAGTGTGTCTCTCATGAGTTTCGAAGCCTTCAGGCTGCTCTATGTATACCTCTTCTTCTATCACCCTGTTCAAGAATGCTGTCTTGACGTCCATCTGGTGAATTTCCCATCCCATTTGTGTTGTTAGGGATATGACGGATCTGATAGAGGTATATTTGGCAATTGGGGCGAAGGTCTCCTCATAGTCTATTCCTTCCTTCTGTGCATACCCCTTTGCCACGAATCTAGCCTTGTACTTCTCCACACTGCCATCTGCAGCGTACTTGATCTTGTAGATCCATCTGGAACCTACAATTGATTTGTCTTTTGGATGAGGCACTACCTCCCAAACATCATTTTTCATGATAGAGTTGTATTCTTCTACCATGGCATCCACCCACACTTGATGCTGAGCGGCTTCCTGAAAACTAGAAGGTTCTGCAACCTGAGCTACCAAGGCTTGATATCTGTCAGGCTGCCTACGCTGTCTTTTGTCTGTCCTGGGAGCTCCGACAAACTCCTCTGTGTCTCTCAAGGTTTGACGCACTTCCCTACTGGCTCTACCACTTGTGGTGGGAGGTTCAGTCAATTCCTCCTCCTGTTCCTGCCAATTTTTTAAAAAACGGTCGAATTGAATCCGAAACGGCTGAGTTGATCCAAGTCGTTGGGATTTTTTGTGACCCGACAGACAAAACAGAACGGGAGGCCGAGTCATGACTGACTCGGCCAAGCTATTGCATGACTCGGTCAACCTGGCCGGTTCCGCAATAACTCGGCCGAGTTAATGAATGTGGCCTGTAAACCCAAAAAAATGAGATTTTTCATTTTTTTTTAAAATTTAACTGTTAGCTGAGTGTTGGGGACTCCAAGGTGTTTTCTAAATTAGTTAAATGCTATTTGGAGTCCATTCCCCTCTCCTAGTATTGATATGCTATTCAAATTTCATGGTAATGTTAAATTCTTAAAGTAAAAGTGACATTCTCCTTAATCTTCATTTTCATCCTTTTACTTAAATTTTTAACATTACCATGAAATGACTCGGGATGTTTGAGAGTGGTTCCGGCCTCATTGGATTTCATATGGAGAAAGTAGAATTTTAGATTTCATTCAAAATCCAGCAGACTTATCAGTTTTTCAGGATTTCAAGATTGGAGGATTGCAATGTTTCCATTGAATTTTGTCATGTATTAGGGTTGGAACTCGTATTTAATCAAGAGCACCAATCCCTCTATGTACCTTGATGTTAGTGACATTGGTTGTCGAACTCCTCTGGGATTCGCTCCCAAACTAGGAGCTTCTGAAAATGTCGCTCCTGCTCCCATTTTCGCTCTCGCTCCCCACTTTCGCTCCCGCTCCCAAGTAACACTGAGCCAGATGATGTTGGCAACTCTAGCAGTAGCCAGTAGTACTGGTCACAGACTTTTGTTGTAGAGGCCATTTATAGCCTCCTTGGTTATGTGTTTTTGTTTTGATCTCTATATCATCATCGTGTATGTATTGGACAGTGCACTGGGTGCCATTTTGATATAATGGATATATTCATGAGCCTACTTTGATCATATGTTGTCTTCCATCTATATTCTAATGCTGTGTGTTTGGAAACATGAATGAAAATCTTTAAAATTATGTGTTTTTATAAAAACTAAATATTTAATGTATTTTTTACAACGACCGAGTCATTGAAATCGAGCCGGCCGAGTCGATACCGAGTCGAAGTCGGAGTCGGAGTCGACCCTCGGCCGAGTCAGAGTCGGAGTTGGAGTTTTAAAACATTGGTTCCTGCTGCTCCGTCAGCTGAGAACTTCCTAGATCTCATACTCCTTAGAAGATGCTGGTACTGGGCACTGTGCTTGACCCCTGCGTCTGTCCTCCTACTTGTCCAACCTGCTGTCCCTGCTACTGGACAAACATAACCTCTGCTGACTAATCTCTTGCAGGCATCTCTCAATAGTTTCTGAAAGCTATGTCTTCCATGAACTTTGCATCTCGCCTTACTACAATCTTCCTACTACTAGGAATGTAGATCCTATATGCCTTTGAGGTTTTTCTATATCCTATGAGAAACCCCTTCTCTTCAGTCTGATCTAACTTCGTTTTTCATCTAGGATGTGACAGTAGGCCACACTCCCAAAGATCCTCAAATGACTTATTTCAGGCTTCTTCCCTGTGAAGACTCCTTCTGGCATTTTCTTCCCCAATGCTCTATGAGGTGTTCTATTTTGAATGTACATTGCTGTGTTACATGCCTCAGCCCATAGAAATCTAGGCAAATCCTGGTCATATAACATAGCCTTTGCAACCCCAACTATTGTTCTGTTCTTCCACTCTGCTACTCCATTCTGCTGAGGGTTGTATGGAGCTGTCCATTCTCTTTTGATGCCCTCCTGCGCACAAAAACTTGTGAAGTCTTTATCAATGTATTCTCCACCGTTATCTGAACGCAACACTTGGATCTTTTTCCCTGTCATGTTCTCTATGAGTGCCTTGAACTCTCTGAATCGATCAAAGACCTCATCTTTGGTCTTTAGAAAATAGATCCAAGTCTTCCTGGAATGGTCATCAATAAATGTGACAAAATATTCACTTCCACTAATAGCTTTGGTGGACATAGGGCCGCAAATATCTGAGTGTATCAATCCCAACACGCCTTTTGCTCTGTTATCACTTCTGGGAAATGTTGCCTTAGCGTACTTCCCAAGTACGCAACCTCTACAAACGTCGTCGTGCTCAGTACTGAGAACTGGAACACCCATCACAGTTTCTCTGAGCATCCTAAGTGCTCCATGGTGTAAATGTCCCATCCTCCTGTGCCATAGTTCGTTTAGCTCCTTCCCGCTGCTATTGTTCTTGCCTATCAGTGCCATTGGAGAATCAATCTGCAACCTGTATAACCTGTTGCTTCTAGCTCCAATCTGTCTCACCTTCTTCCAGCTAGAGTGTTTGACATACACTTTCTTCCCCACAAAGTGTACATCATACCCCTTTTCCTGCAACTGGGACACTGAAATTAGGTTCATACCTAATCCTAGCACATGCAGTACATTAGTAGCACTGGTGCTGGTTCCTGTTTCAGTTTGAAACTCTATGGTACCTCTCCCTATTGGAGTACATTTAGTTTTGTTCCCCATAGTGATCTGGAAGTCCATCTGCTCCTCTTGATAGCTAGAGAAATATTCTCTAACTCTCGTCATATGAGATGAAGCTCCACTATCAATATACCAGATACCAGATGATGCTGAACCTGACAAGCATGGAAATTCATCTTCCAATCTGGAAGATAATTCTTAGGCTTCCTGATTGTTGATTCTATCCATGACTTTTTTGTGCTATTTCTCCTTTCCCCCTGAACGTTGATTTTGCTGCTGCAAAATGTTGCGCCCTAGCTGGAAATTTGCTCTACAAGGAAAACCGTTGCTACTCCCTCTGCCTCTGGCAATCTTCGATCTGGAAAATTTAGTTTCTCTGTCGACTCTCTTAGAGAAATAAATTTCCTCAAAAACTGACCCTCTTGGCCCAAGGGACTGCGCTGCCTTAGAGGGTTTCAAACTGCTGCCTCTGCAGAGATTTGAACTGCCTCCTTCCTTTTGTGCTGAGCTCTCCAACTTACAATCTGTGCTCTGATACCATGTGAAAATTCCTAAGTCTGGAATCCTACTGTAGTAACTGATATTATCTTTGCTATTTATTAAATAAAATTAAACAAACTATTTGCAGTTTCTTATGACAAATATCAAAATAAATAACTGTAGCCTTGACAAATTAAATACCGTGGAAAAATAAATGTAAGGAAATTTAGAGAAATGCTAGCACACATATATGCGCACATTGACATAGTTATTTTTGGACAATCGTCTCCCTCATGAACTGTGTCCTCTCTCCCATTGGCCCTTCTAGAATTTATCCTGCACTCTCAGAGTACTGCTGATGCCCTCTCTCTCTCCCCTGCAACTCACCCTCTGACTCTATCTTCTCTTGCTGAACTTTAGCCACTGAGAAAATCGATCTGCCTGGGCAATTGAGTATCTGCACTGGTGTATCCTCCATCTACCCATCGACTTCTTCTTATAATCTTCTGTTGGAGCACCAACGACCAAGATTAAAACATAATCGATGGCTCAGATTAATTCCCCGTCGATCCGTGTAGGTTCTAGATGATTCTCACCACATCTCAGTCAATACTGATTAATTAACAATATTCCCTAAGTTTAGACTTAGGAAATAATTAAAAATTGGTTAATAATCTAATTGAGACACTTCTGGGTGGAATTTCCAGAAATGATTTCTGGGTTTTGGAGAACTCATTCATTCTAGCCTCTCCACAAAGTTTCGTGGCTAGAACGCATCTGATGCTACAAAAACTAACACAGAGCACAAGTACAGTCACTAGTACAAGCACAAGTTTAGGTGTGAGTGCTTTTGAGGCTTCACAGAGTATGGAGCAGCAGATGCAACAAATTAGGGAGATGCATTGAGAGGACATGGGGGTGGATATTCCTAACTTCACTACTGACAGGAGGAACCGAGAGGTTCAGGGTACACTCAAGGATGCTTAGGAGTTTGTGGGGGCTCTTAGAACGAGCAAGAGAGAGCAGAGACAACCAGAAGGGTACATTGGCTACATGGCGTTGGTCAGTCAATTGGTAGATAGTGAGCCTTCTACCTATCAGGAGGTTGCACAACAACAGGTGTGGCAAGATGCAATGGATGAGGAGTATACCTTGATCATATAGAACGATGTTTGGGAGGTTGTACCGAGACTGACAGGCAGGGCGGTGATTGGATTGCACTGGATCTACAAGATCAAGCATGATGTAGATGGCAACATCGAGAAATACAAAGCGAGGTTTGTGGCCAAGGGGTTCTCTCAGAAGGAGGAAATAGGTTATGAGGAGACCTTTGCTCCTGTGGCCAGGTACTCTTCTATACTTGCCGTGATCTTATTAGCAACACATATGGGATGGCAAATCCATCAGATGGATGTTAAGACAAGATTCTTGAATGGTGAATTAGAGGAGGAAGTGTACATTGAACAACTAAAGGGATTTGTGGCACGACAAAGAGAACCACATGTGCAGGTTGAAGAGAGCTTTGTACGGGCTCAAGTAGGTTCCCAGGGCGTGGTACAAGTGCATCGACATATACTTGCAAGGCATGGGCTTTGTGAAGAGTGAGGTGGATAGTAACCTCTACTACTTGGTGGTTGGGGGAGATGTTCTCATTCTTGTCCTATATGTGGACAACTTGTTCTTGATAGGTTCACTAGGGCTCATCGAGGAGTGCAAGAGGGACCTTGCAACAGAGTTTGAGATGAAGGATTTGGGGTTAATGCACTATTTTCTAGGCATGGAGGTATGGTAGACATATGGTGAGATCTTCCTTGGTCAAGGGAGACACTGCATAGAGGTCCTAAGGAGATTCAGGATGGAGGACTGCAGGGCCATGTCTACACTTATGATCAACAATTGGAGGAAGATAAATGCATCCAAGGAGAAGGATGTGGACCCCACCTTGTACATGCAGTTGATAGGCTCTCTCATGTATTTGGTCAACACCAGACCAGACATATCTGATGTAGTTAACTCTCTTAGTCAATTCATGGTGGAGCTGAAGAGAGTGCATTGGATAGCAAGGAAACATGTGTAGAGGTATTTTTGTGGCACAGTTGAGTATGGGATCAGGTATGTTTGAAGTGATGGTGCCAGATTGGTGGGATATACTAATGCAGATTGGGCAGGGAACATAGTATATTGGCAAAGCACTTCAGGGTGTTGCTTCAGCATGGGTGTGAAAATTTCTGAATCTACACATTAGAAATCCTATTGCAATCACTGGTTTATCATCTCCTACTTGTTTTTACATTCAACAAGTTATTTAATTATTTAAATAGCGATGAAAACACTATTGCAGACTACACATACATACAGATCATGAACTGAAATAGAATGAGACAAATACACAAGGGACACCGTTATTTTTGGACAATCGTCCTTGGAAAAACCCAATTCGGGAAAACCGGTGCAACATATAGAGGGTTTGTATTATTAAGCAAGCAGAATCTGAGTACAACAGGTTGCCTCTCACACCGGCTAACCTTTCAGAGATATTACAGCAACAAGAAATACATACGAGGGTTTACCTCGTTCTCCAAGTCTCAATTGATCCATTGAATGGCTGACTTCGGCAAGCACTGCGAAAATCCCAGCACAATCTGCTTTGTGTGGGCCAACGTCTTGCCTCTAGGAGACTGCGTCACTTCTCTGCTGGATCGATTTGCCCTCAGAAGCTTCGACTTCAACCCTCCCGGCTCAGAACATCGAACTCCCAGCAAAATCTCGAACTTCCCTCGGTTATCTCGCACTGCCACTGCAAGAACCCTCTTGGCCTGCGTCAGCTCTGCGTGAGCCCCTTCTCTGGGCTACGTAGGCCTTTGCGCTGCCTCTTTGATGCTACTGCTGCCTCTCTGTCTGGTACTCGTTGGCTCGAAACACCCTTTCGATCCAACTCTCTGCTACTGCCCCTCTCACTGCAATAGATCACTTGTTCGATTTTCTCAGCAAACCACGCCCCAGAAAAATCGAACTGACTGATCTCTCAAGTGTATCTCCAACTGACCCTCAAGCCTCCTCTTATACTTTTCCTGTTGATGAATCAATGACCGAGATTAAGTCCCTAATTGACAGCTAAGATTAAAACAGATTTGATCCTCGTCACTTAGAAGTTTCTCACCCATATTCTTATTAATATCCATTAATATTTTTATTTTCCTAAGTTTAGACTTAGGAACCCATTAAAAATATTAATTATTTTAATAACTCCTCATCCGGGTGGAATTTCTCCAAACGATTTCTGGGTTTTGGAGATCTCATGTATTCTAGCCCCTCCACAAAATTTCGGAGCTAGAGCACATCCGATGCTAGCCAAAATCAACAATGGGATCAAGAGTTGTTCCTTGGTACAACAGGAAGCGGAAGTCTATGGCATTGAGTTCAGCTGAAGCAGAGTACATAGTAGCGAGCATGGCTACATGCAAGGCCATGTGGCTTCGAAAGTTGCTGGTAGCCTTGTTTGGTCAGAGGATAGAGACTATAGTGATAAACTGCGACAATCAGAGCTGCATTAGGTTGTCAGAGAATCCGATGTTTCATGACTGGTCAGAACATATAAACATCTGATACCACTTCATCAGGGATTGTGTGCAGTGCAAGATAGTTGTTATAGTACATACCTATAGAGCAAGTGGCAAATATTCTAACAAAGGCTTTGCGGAAGGCGAGGTTCATCTTCTTCACAGACAAGTTGTGTGTTATGCAGAACACCTTCCTCGCTAAGAGGGTGTGCTAGTTTGTGTAGCTCGGATAGGTATTTTAGTCTCGAATTGTGTCTATGAGGCTAGGGAACACATTTTCTCCAATACCCAAAATTGGTTTCGCAAGAAAAAACCTTGATTAGATTTAATTAAGCTGCTAATTAAATTTTTTAAAGCCTAACTTAGGGAAACAACTTAATTAATCAATACTAATTGGGGTAAATCGATTTTCATCTAGAGACATCTAGAAAAGTCACTTGATGGAGTCAAGATGATCTTAGCCATCGATTATGATTAGATCATCGTCGTTGATTCATCAACGAGAGATTATAAGAGGATATCGAGGGTCATTTGGAGAGCACGAAGGAGACACAAATTGCAATGAGAGAAAGGGTGCAAAGGCGGTGCAGGAACACTAGTAGAAGGGTTTCAACATGAAGAATTTGGGAGAAGATTTCTAGGGGAGATTTCTAGTATTCTCAAATTCGAATAAAGGTCAAATTTATCCATAAAAAAAGGGTCGAGCAAGTAGTGCAAAATAGCTAGTTTACCCAATGCGAATTGTTGGAGCAATAAATTCCATTTCCAACTGCCGGAATAATTCTCGGAGGAGGTGTTAGTAGCTTCAGAGGACAAAGGGATGCAATGTATTCATTGGAATGAATTTCCAGAAGCATTCTTAGTTGTATGTGTGTAATGTTCCAAATTGAAATTTACAACAAATAATAGAGACATGTACAAGGAAGTGACAACAATAAACAAATTCCAATCATGCACATCAAAATACACAAAAAATTGAGCCAAACAATTTAGCCATTTTATTAATATGCAAATCTGAGTACATAAATGGCAAGGAATGATAGAACGTGGGCCTGCTATGCAGGCTAGACAAACCCCAGGGGAAATCTCGCTGATCCAACTACTTGCTTCAAACCGGTAATGCACACTACTAAAAAAATCTACTACATGCTGCCAAGTGGAAATGGACGTTTTGTTCAAAATAATGCCCGGAATACTCCAAAATTCAGCTACGGGCTCCTCTCCTCAAACCCAAAAATACCCAGAAAAGGTTTGGTCCAATTCCAGGCCAAAAATGAACCCACAAATTGATGCGAACTTCCCAGCTAACTAGCAAATACACCTTGCTATAAGAATGTAGGTTCCTGGCCTGAACACTGCTCGGAAAATTATGTAAAATTAGTTGGAGCCTCCTCTCAATAAACCCACAAAACCCCATAAAGGGTTTGGGATGAATCCAACGTGCCTCGGTGACCCCAAGAAACGCGTATGGCTCTAACTAGCTAGAAAAATGCCTTGTAGAAAGAATTCTGCTGTAGAAAGCCAATTAATTCCTAGAAAAATCTCCTCTAGTCCCTGCAAGTCACTCCTCCAAACCTCCTTATTTCTCCTTAGCTCGAACTCCCCAAATCTCGCTATCAAAATGTCTGCGCAGTAGCTGTCCAGAAACCCCTGCGCAGGCCTTGACATAAATAAATTCGGCCCTCCAAAATACAACACTCTCAGCCCTGCAAATCACTAAGGAAACACTCGTCCTCCCCATGGATAAATCTCTACAAATTCTCTAGCCAAGAAACTCTTTTTTGCTGGCTCTATTCAGCCCCACAAAATTCCTTCTGCGCCCTTGAGAAAATACGCATCAGTTGGAATTAGTCTGCAATGAAGCTCCTAGAGAAGCCTTGGGATAGACTCCTTACTCTCTTAGGGTGACACTCGAAGTTCACTGAAGGTAGAGGTGGAATTGCCGCTTGGAGATTCCTTGTGCTGAACAACACGGTTGTCTTGGCCAAACAACTCAAGTGAACTTAGGCTGAATTGTAAAATGACCAAAGATGCCCAAAGTGAGGCCCTCAAGCTCTATTTATAATTTGCTGGCCTCTTCTCTCTCTTGTGGTCCCCACTCTCCCTAATTCAGCTACGGGCTCCTCTCCTCAAACCCAAAAATACCCAGAAAAGGTTTGGTCCAATTCCAGGCCAAAAATGAACCCACAAATTGATGCGAACTTCCCAGCTAACTAGCAAATACACCTTGCTATAAGAATGTAGGTTCCTGGCCTGAACACTGCTCGGAAAATTATGTAAAATTAGTTGGAGCCTCCTCTCAATAAACCCACAAAACCCCATAAAGGGTTTGGGATGAATCCAACGTGCCTCGGTGACCCCAAGAAACGCGTATGGCTCTAACTAGCTAGAAAAATGCCTTGTAGAAAGAATTCTGCTGTAGAAAGCCAATTAATTCCTAGAAAAATCTCCTCTAGTCCCTGCAAGTCACTCCTCCAAACCTCCTTATTTCTCCTTAGCTCGAACTCCCCAAATCTCGCTATCAAAATGTCTGCGCAGTAGCTGTCCAGAAACCCCTGCGCAGGCCTTGACATAAATAAATTCGGCCCTCCAAAATACAACACTCTCAGCCCTGCAAATCACTAAGGAAACACTCGTCCTCCCCATGGATAAATCTCTACAAATTCTCTAGCCAAGAAACTCTTTTTTGCTGGCTCTATTCAGCCCCACAAAATTCCTTCTGCGCCCTTGAGAAAATACGCATCAGTTGGAATTAGTCTGCAATGAAGCTCCTAGAGAAGCCTTGGGATAGACTCCTTACTCTCTTAGGGTGACACTCGAAGTTCACTGAAGGTAGAGGTGGAATTGCCGCTTGGAGATTCCTTGTGCTGAACAACACGGTTGTCTTGGCCAAACAACTCAAGAGAACTAAGGTTGAATTGTAAAATGACCAAAGATGCCCAAAGTGAGGCCCTCAAGCTCTATTTATAATTTGCTGGCCTCTTCTCTCTCTTGTGGTCCCCACTCTCCCTAATTCACACTTCCTTATCTTTTCTCTCTTCTCCAATAGTACGAGTTCCCTACTTGGTTAAAATTCTCTCTCTCGTGGCCCCGACACTCCACTAGAGCTGCAATTTTCCTTTTATCTCCTAAATCCCAATGTCGAAAATGTCTCTTTCCAAAATTGTCTCTAATGCGGAAAATCAAAATTGGGGACATGACAATCCTCCCAGCCAAAAATTGTTTGTCCTCAAGCAATTCCTGAACAAGCGCCCTCTCTATCTGTTGACCCCAATGTCTACTGCAAATGATACGGGGTCGCAAATGTGCCACTGAGTCATCCTTGCCCCCAACACTATCTTGTCATGAAGGAGTTCCTTGATACTAGGATCCCAAGCCGTCCTGATCAATGTGAAACACCCCTTGCTCCACTCACTGTCCAACTTGGTACAGGCATCCAAATTCCTTTGCATACCGTCAGTAAGTAGAGCATCGTGATATTGTAATAAGTCCTCACTGACTCCTCGTGTAGCTGCTCTACTGAGTGACCCATCTCATGCACTCCAAGGGTAGACTCCTGAAGATACATTCCGACCTCTATGGAGATGAATCCTCGCTAGCATGATCTTCCCTGGATCACCTGCTAATCATCCCTCCATGTCGGTGAAGTCTCCTATGCCAACTGTGAATCACTATAATCCAATGGAAAATCAAAATGATTTTGTCCTGTCGAACCAGCTCATCCCTAAGGGCAGTTGAACTATCAAGTACTGTGATGCTAGGGTCCCATGCCCATCGCGAAAAGAAACTGTCCTGCTAACCCTACGACACTTTGGTCTTGATTGACTGCCTCTGAAACCAAATTTGCTCTAATAGGACCACGTGCCTGAATCCGTCGAATCCGACACGATTCGACCTAAATTGTGTTCGAAATTCAGGACACGTCATGTCCGATTGGGACACGATTGAATCTGGATCGTGTCCCAATCGGGCACATCATGTCCCGATTTCTGGACACGAATCCGGCACAATGGGACCCGCGCGGCCATAAAAGGGAGGAAATGCCTTTCCTTTGCATCATTTTCACTCATTTCTTTTGCAATAGGTGGGTTGCGGGTTTGCTGTGAGGAGTTTGGAGCAAGGAGCAAAGGGTGTGGAGCGTTTTCAAGGAGATTCAAGCAACAGGTAAGTGCATTTCCTCTCTATTTTTTTGCATTTGTATTACAACAGTTTGTATATGCATTTCTTTTACAAATTTGTGCATGTTTTGTTTATTTTTTTTACAGTATTCATGGCTCAATCAAGGGCAGTAGGTAAGGGGCAAAGGAAGGGGAAGAATGTCCCCATTGGAGATGCCCTCCTCCCCCAATTTCATCAGAGTCTGTTGCAAGTATTCCCTCTATTGCAAGTAATGTTGAGGGAAGACTTCCTCCTAAAGGTAACATTGAGAAATATCCCTTGTGGAAATATGTCACAAGAGAGAATGGGCCAAGCAACAAGGTGAAGGGAGGAGGCAATGTGAATTGGAGATGCAACTTTTGCCACAATATTTTCACAAGCACATATTACCGTGTGAAAGGCCATTTGTTGGCTTTACCAGGTTGTGGAGTTGGAGCTTGTACACAAGTTCTTTTACAAAAGAGGAAAGAAATGGAAAGAGAGTTCACTGTTGGTATGGCAAATGTGGTTGCAAAATAAAAAAACCAAGAATGATGACCCCCTTCCATTTTTGAGGAAAGGCAGCAACAAATTCCCATTTGAGAGTTCTAGTGGGGGACAAGCAGCAAAAAGAAAGACAATTTCACTTGGTCCAGTGGACAAGATTTTTCAAAAGGAGAAACGAGAAGAGCTTGATCTCACCATTGCCTTTTTTTTTCTATCAAAACTTCATATCCTTTAATGTTGCACGCTCACCTCTATTTATTGAGATGTGCTGAGCTCTAACTCAAGGGGCTCCATCATGGTATGTGCCTCCTAGTTCAGATAAGCTTAGAACCACATTGTTGATGAAGGCAAAAAAAGAGGTGCAAAAAATGCTTGAGCCTATTAAAGCATCGTGGCCAACATTTGGGGTTAGCATTGTTTCTGATGGATGGACAGATTCAGCACGACACCCACTCATCAACTTCATGGTGTCTTCCTTGAATGGTCCAGTTTTCTTGAAAGCAGTGGATACACTTGGAAAATACAAGGATGCACAATATATGGGCGAATTGTTTATTAAAGTTATTGAAGATGTAGGTTTTGATTCTTGTGTGCAAATCATTACAGATAATACACCTATTTGCAAGGCTGCTGGCATGGTTGTGGAAGCTAAATATCCACAAGTGTTTTGGACTCCTTGCATTGTCCATTCATTGAACTTAGCACTGAAATCCATTGCTTCTAATGTGCTTTGGATTGGTAACATTATTGAGGATGCACAACATATCCGTAACTTTGTACAAAACCATACAAATGCCCTCACTATCTACAAGGAGTACAACAATCTATCATTGTTGAAGATTGCGGATACACGGTTTGCCTCTTCATTCATCATGTTGAAGAGGTTGAGGGAGGTCAAGACCGCTCTTGGGCCATGGTTATTTTAGAGTTTTGGTCTTTTTGAGAAAGACAGATCAAGTAGCCTCTAAAAGAGTGAAGAACACAATGCTAGATGATGCTTGGTGGGATAGGGTAGATCTAATTATACAGATCATGGACCCTATCATTTCTTTGCTTCAATTTGCAGATACAGACCAACCCATCCTAGGAGAGGTTTATGAGGGATGGGATTGCATGATTAAGTCTATGAGGAACATTGTTCTACAGAGTGAGTGCCCTGAGTATAAGACATCACTAGAGGCCTTCTGTGGTACTATACAGGATATTATTGTCAGCAGATGGGACAAGAATTGCACACCTTTACATTGTTTGGTTCACCCATTGAACCCAAAATACTAGAGCCATGAGTGGCTGAATGGTGGACCTTCCCATAGATTCTCTCCTCACATGGATGGTGAAATCTCACAGGGGAGGAAAGATGCATTCATGCGAGTTTTTTAGGATAGAGCATTGCTTGATGAGGTGGAGGATGTCGTTGCAGAGTTTTCCAATTTGTAGGATATGATGTGATTAGAGACAGGGGGGCTACGAAGCCCTATTCTTGATGGGCAAATCATGGGGCAAGAAGCCCTCCTCTATATCAGTTAGCCATGAGGCTCCTCTCTTAGGTTAATTCATCCTCTTGTAGCGAGAGGAATTCAAGCACATATGGGAATTTGTATAGTGTTAAGAAGAGCAAGCTTGAGTAGTCCAGGGCAGAGACAATGGTGTATGTGCACACCAACATTCGTCTTATTTACAGGCAGAGGGAAGAGTGGTTGAAGGGAAAGACAAAGATGTGGGATGTCTTTCTTGATGATATGGGTCTGGACAATAGTGTTGAGTTGGCATTGGCCAACATGGATCTCAATGATCCAGTGCTAGAGCCTGTTAGATTTGATGATGGTGATACTGTAGAGGGGTCATCCTCCACACCAGCAGATGCAGAGGCGACTTTGGATACAGGGGAGGAGAGCAGCGGTAACCATGATGATGAGGACAGTGATGCTGATTTTGATGATGACTATGAGGATTGATGACTCATGAGTCATGAGCTACCTACTGCCTTGAGGCTTGTATACTTGTAGTTGTTTTGTATTTTCTATTTCTATTTGCCATTGGCATTGCACTACCTATGTAACACATTTTGATTTTGATGACTTAATGAGAAAACTACAGCTGTCAGTGTCTTTATCTTACTATCTTGTCTTTCTCCTATTGGATCATTGATGAATTGAATATGTATTATGATTTATGATTTATGAATTTAGAATTTATGATTCATTGATTTATCATTTATGTGACATGTATTTGAATTTTGTATGTACTATGCATGCTATAATGTTACTAACTTACTTTGTAAACAATAAAACTTACATCTAGATGAAGATCTATGTTTGAAATCAATGAATTTGTATCATTAATGAGAATTTGTGTAAGAAATATCTAATTTTTAATATATATATATATATATATAACGTATCTGAACGTGTCCAGTTCTAGGGGGTCAACGTGTTCGAATCCGACACTCGAATCCCCGTATCCGACGAATCCCAAATCCACGTGTCAGGTTACTTAGCTGACTGTCCAACATGCTCGCACCAGAGCCTCCTCTCCTATAACTCGGCCATAATATCTGTGATGATTGAGGCTATGCCCGACCTCCCAAGGCGACTCAGCAATGCCAGAGCTTCTCTCCCCATGGCGTCTCCAATCCTAAGCAACAACTTGCCTCTCTGTACAAGGAAGACCTTGATGATCTCCCATTTGTCAGCCTGAGAATGAACTAGATCATCTGCTATCTTGACTGTACTCACTAAGAAATGGAGTGTCCCACAAGTCAAATGGATCCTTGGATCCAATAGCCATACTGGAGGTCCATAATCCCTGATCCTCACTGCTTGCTGCTGTGACATATTGCTAGTTGCTGGGACCCCTCTGTGCTTCGTCTTTGACCCCTTTATGTATCCAGTGGATGGGCACCAAGCATTAAGAATCTGTCCTGCGTATGTACCCGGTCACTGCCTGGAGTCTGGATACCGTCCTGTAGACGAAGTATACCATCTCTTGTACCTCATGCCTACACAACACCTCGGGCTATCCTGCTGAAAGTGCACCATGCAACTCCCCAAGCCTGTACCTGTTAGCTCGTGCCCTGACCAAATGCCACCACTGAGAAGTCTCTCTTTGGATACTCTGTGTCCCATCTGACTGTCTTGAGTGAGCTTCCTGTGTCTTGCTACTCGCGATGTAGACATCAAGGGACAACATCCAACTCCTTTGTGCCTGCAAGCAATGTGGAAGTGAGACAAGTGTGTGAGTCCCCATGGATATCCTCAAATGATGCCCACCTGCGTCCTCATCAATCCTGGGTGAGATATGCCCAAAGGCATGCTTGTCGTCCCTATCAGGCGGTCTCCTTGGAGGTAACACTCCATAATCCCAGTGGGCAATGTCACACATCACTACATTCGGCCAAGCATCTCTGCATTCCCCTGCGTACAACATGTATCTCTGTGCCCCTTGGCACACGATTGCACCTAGTTGCGCGCCTCTATGCACTGTTGGATAAAACTATTGACTGCCATATCATCCTGAATCAGTTGGCATCCCTCTCTTGTCGAAGCAACCGTCGCTACATGCGGGAACTCAAGGTGACGTGAATCACTCCTCATACTCCACAGTGTAAGCCCGCACATCATGACACTCCACCATGCACCTCTGTGCCCCTTTGCAAGCCACTGCTCATTGCTGCATACTCCCACACACCACTGGATGCCCTGCTGAGGTAATATGCGTCAGTCCACACCCTGTCGGTATCACCACCTCCACTATTGCATCTCCACACCCTTTGATGTATGGATCTCCCCTCCAAACTCCCCTTGAGAGACCCGCGATGTGAATCTCTCTATGTACCAGTGGTGATTCCACCCCTGTGCTTCTCCTTGGTGACCGTTATGTCCCAACTAACTACAGAGAGTCCTCGGCCCCAAACAAGGTACTGTTTGGTGGCTTGCTGATGCCACCTCCTCTGACAAACTCTTGCCAAAGTATATTGATCATCCTACAGTCCCATGTACACCCGACATGCCCAAAAAACCCGCGAAGTCTGCCTACTCCCTTGTCAATGCAACCCGTCACTAGTGCTGAAGGAGATTTGAAAGTTTGTGGGCACTCGGTCCCTAGATCCATTGTATTGCTAGTACCACCACTAACCAAGCCCATGCTATGGCAGGGAATTCCACCTGGATCCCAACAACAGTCTGGCCCTCTGGCTCCTTTAGTAACCAACAGCCCCTGCTGGACTATGCTCCTGCCCATGGATATATCCAGGCACCTAGCCGGCTCCACTGGATACCAACTGAATATCTCTCACCATCCAACGCCAAGGGAGGGCTCGAATGTAGGAATACCGGTACATGCAACAACTCCATCATGCGAATGTTGCGCCCTGCGTAACTCATGTCGCCTCGTCCCATCGATTTGATCAATGCATATGATCTGTCTAGATAACTTTGCTTCCCTCTCTCCACTGTGCAGAGGTAACCTAATAATGCTACAAGCCCCATTTATGTATGCCTAAAGGGAGCTACTGTCTGCAGGTGCTACAACTCTGTTGACAACCTGAGCATTTGTTTGCTCCACATTGATGGCTGGCCCAAAAGATGATTGCTCGTCCATGGTGTTGATTAGTTGTACTTGTTTTTCTTCCATGGCGAGCAACTTGTTTTGGAGAGTGGCCATTTGACTAGAATGATTAACTTCCATGGTACTCATTTCCTTTGCATGATCTGCTATTAATCTTGTTTGATTGAGTTCCATGTTCTTAATTAATTGAGCGTGTTCTGCGTCGATTCTAATCAAATGATTTTGAATAGAGGTCATTTGATCAGAATGATTGACTTGCATGGCCTTAATGAGTTGATCTTGGTTGAGTTGCATATCCTCAATCATTTGAGTCAACTCCTTAATGAGATCCTTATCACTGTCATTTGCTTTCGCTTTCGCTTTGATCTTTCTTTTATCTCCATATTTTTCTTTAAAGGCATCAATGATGGATTCTAGAGAATCGAAACTGTTAACAGGTAAGTCTATGACCCAATATAAAGCATCGCCATCTAATGAAAAGATGAAAGTCATGGTTAATATCATGGCACCATTTTCTCACACAAAGGTGGAAATTCCTAAGGTGAGTTTCAGTACAGATGACATTGTTACCTAGAAAACTAGGCAACACATCAATACATCCGAAATAAAATTCGGATAGCCTGGAATGTTAGTAAAATCACAAGGGGTGAGAAAATCATTCATGATGTCATGTTCAGTTGACCCTGAAAGAGCAAATGGATACCAGAGAGAGGATTTTGTCCAAGATTAGCAAGAAGCCTACAAGAAGAAGGCTTCAAGCAAAAATCCTTGGAGAAAATGAAATAAGTGGAGTCGCCACTTGAACAGGAATCTAACTCTAGAATCCAACATGCAAAAACCAAAAGTTAAATGTATTCCAAATACAAGAGGACTTGTCCCTGACAATGACACCAAAAAATGGGTGTTTCCGCCTTGCGCACACACCTAAGTTAGTGAGAAAAGCCCTTAACCTCACAAGGTATGGTTGGTGGCAAAATCAAGAGAGACTTGTCACCTATTCCCAACTCTCCGTTTAAGCTCTCTTCTAGGCAAGCTAAGGGGGTTTTCCCTAAATGAAAAACTAAGTTAAAGATGATGTGAGGCTTCTAGGAGATGTTAAGGTCAATTGGATTACTTGAAAATTATGAGCAAATTTCAACAAATATGATAAGCAATACAAAACATGAAATAAAAGATGCTTTCAATAATCATCAACACATAAATGAAAGATAAGCATGTAAACCAGTGCCTTCAAGATTGCTTCAAAATAATAAACACTTTGCTCAAAATAATGAAATGCTTCAAAGTGAAACACCAAGTAATCTTGCAAATCAAATGGATGTTAGAAGATATGATATCAACTTGCAAGATATAAAATTGCTCTTAAAGAAATGCTTTTCAAAATATAACCATTCACGATTCTAAAGCATGTAAAGAAGCAATGTAAAATAACTTGCAATATGAAATAAGCTAAAGCTTTACTTGCACAAAATGATATTATACTTGCTCAATGAGATACTTCAATAAAATGATCAATTCAAGACATTTTCATCATGACAAGCATATAAATAAATTGCAAGTAAAGTGTGTTAAGATGAGATGCACTTAACTAAGGTTAGATGCAATTATCTTGATTAATTTTAAGCTAAATGCCTATTCTAAGTGAGAGATCTTCTTTTTAAACTCTTGCCAAAGGGTAAAAATTGGGGTGACTGTAAGGAAGAGGGGCTGAGGACACGGAGGTGTCGTTAACGATACCCTTCCCCTTAGCCTTACGAGCCAGTGTGTGCCTTCGTTCCTACAAGGGGACAAGCCACCTTCATAACTGCAAGGTCACACACCTTTACCTTACTTCGTACTAGTTGGAAGAATTCTCCAAGAAAATCTTTGCCCTATGATGTCTATCAACCAAGCTTATGCTTGGAGGTTAATTAAGTTAGAAATGCAAACTATGCTAAAATGCCTAAATGAAATGCAAGTAAGTTTATTAGTGCTTTGCAAAAAGGAATTGCCTCAAGTAAATGGAAATATGCTCACAATGAGATAACTTGAATAATTGCTCTCAAAATTGTACAAGACATAAGAACATAAGCTTCATAAGCACATAAGATTGTAAGTTGCTCAAAGTAAGTGCTTTAACAAATGATATATCAATGGTCAACAAACTAAAGCAATGAAATGAGATGAAGCTAAGAGTATAATATTGCTTGTAAAGTGAGCAAATGACTTTAAATAAATGAGCAAAATAACCAATGAGCCTATAGTGAGGCAAACATAAAGCAATTTGTCAATTTAACTAAATCAAAACTTTGCCACATAAATTGAGATACTTGCATATAAGAAATGAGTTGCTCCAAAGTGAAAATCCCAAGTTGTACTTCAAAGCAAAATTGAAATGCAAAGCATAAAATGGAAACTTGTAGCAAAACTCAACTTAGAAAATTAAACGTGATGGTGAGATTGTGTTAATTCTTAAAGCATGCAAATGAGAGTGAGAATGAAAACTAAGAGAACAAATGCAAAATCAATCCACCCACATATTCCTCCTTCTAAATAAGGAGAAGGGATGCCATGGGTAAAACCCAAGCTCCTACAAGAAAAACTAAGCCTTTTATTAACTTGTTACAAAGATGAGAAACCTCTTAGAGGGCTTCCCCAAAGATGGAGATTTGTACAAGATGAGAGCTAGAAAAAGCTAGAAGATCCCTCCAAACTATGGTAGCCTCAAAGGCCAATGAAGTCCTAAAATCAGAAAATTACAAGCTCCAAAAGGGCCCACGGCCTAGCCTTCTTTGCAGCTCCTTCTAGTGTCCACGGCCTCCTTAGAATGAATCTTGAATGTTTGAGAGGTCCTACAAGAAAAATAGTTAGAGTTTCAATGGTCTTTCCTCAAGGCACTTGTTGTCAAAACTCGAACTATGGGTTATGTTACCCACCACTTGTGGGTAGTGTATATAGGAGAATTTTTTTCTCCTAGGTGGTCCTCTGCCGGCAGTCAGTAGCCTCTTGAAGCCACCAGATAGTTCAATGTGCCATTTTCTCCGCCATTTGGGCCATCCATGTGATCCCTCAACCACTTGTCATGATTGTGTGTTTGAAGGTGGGCCTCTTGACCCCAAAGGCACGACTTTTCATTGGTTTGGTTGAGTAATTTTGTTTACTTTTCATGGGTACTTTTGAGCATAGATTAGTGGGGGGATTCGGCAGAAAAAGTGGCTTACGTCTGTATTCTTGTCTCCATTGCATGATTCAGTGGTTACCCTTGTATTCTAGTCCCGTGGGATCTCCTTTTCTGGCCATTGGCTTTAGAGTTGACACTACATGGGAAATCCCGATTTTGGTTCTGTGATCCCGCTTTCTGATACCACCTACATCACTCCCCTTCCACTCATTTTAACCCTGTTCATTTATTTTCCCATTCAGTTCCACGTCTCCATTGGGTCTGTCACTGCTCAAACTAGCAGGGGACCTAAAGGGGATCCCTAAAGGGCAAATGCTAGGCCAAGGGCAACAAATGGAGACTTAGCCCACTATCATTTCAGCTAAGGCTCCCTTCTATTTACGAATTTTTACCAATGGGAGGAGACTCGGTGTGTATGGAGTCACCAATGAAGGATAAGTCAATGGATATGAATGACCCAAATAAACCCTTTCCCAGAAGAGTTTTGAAAGATGGAGCTTACTTGCTTTCTAAGAAAGGTACTATCTATTCTAGGGAAAGGAAGAGAGGATTTAAGGGTTAGGTTCATGGGATAAGACTTGTGAAGGAGTACCCCAAGCCCTAAAATCCTTGTTAGAATTGGTATCTTGGACGATTCTTGAAGAATGATCTTTTAAAGGAGCAGGACCACACGGGGCCAAGTGGACCTCATCTAGGGTATGAGGAAAGTATGTAACAACCATTGATATTCTTGCCCTAGCCAAGGTGGCGAAAGGATCAAATAAAGTATTTTCACTCAAAGATGTTGTTTTGACCCTATGAGGTACTAGCATTGGGGGTGGCAGGGCAAGTTTTGATCTCGAAGCTAGGGCTTGGCTTTTCTCCCAACTCCACTGTCGGAATGTCTTCAAAATTGGAGGAGAGCTAGAGGAAGGCCAACGCAGGAGACCTGAGGAGATCGAATTCTTTTGATGACTAGCTTGTCAGGAAATTGATGCCCTAGGTAACCCAATGTGGTTAGGCTTGGAAGAATGTGAGAGAATATGAGTTTTAGTGACCACCCTTGGTAGATCAGTGCCTTAATCTTAGGGAGAATGGAGTCTATGTTGAGTATGAGCAGGATTTCCTAGTTCCCAGTCAAGGAGGCCTCAAGATCACTTCGTTTGCCTTCTAGGTCAAGAAGAAGCAACCTTGCAGCGTTTATACTTCGATGTGCAATAGGAATGTCTTGTCAAGGTCGAATCATTGATAGAATTATCCCTAGGAGATTTTGCTCCTATTACATGGCCCATACATGGAGAGATGCTATAATAGAAACAAATTCCACAATTTTAAGCAATAAATGCATGTAGCAATTAGCCCTAGAACAACGAAAATCCTAGTCCAACATATATGACAAAAGGAAAACAAGAATAACATCAAAAAGTATGTACTCACATGTAATAGAGTATATCCAACCATTCACAATTAACAATAAAGAAGCTCCAAGAGAAGATAGACCAATATCCACACATCAAAACTCATTCATAAAGCTCCAATTCATCCTCTAGAAAAAGTGTGAAAATCTCAAGAGAGATAAGAGATCCAAACCAAAGTGATGATGAGAAATGAACTCATCTCACTTGTATTTATACACAACTTAGAAGTTCGAATTAGCCTCCTTTGTCTACATAAGCCCCAAAAATGAAATAATGTTCTAATAATATAACTTTTGGTGACAAGCCCACCAAACTAGCTCATAAATGAAAAAGAAAGCCTTTGAAGAGATCAAATAACAATCTATGCATGTCGTAGGGCCCTCTAAGAGGCCTAATGAGGTCCATGGGTGCCACAATGAAGAATAGGACCCTCAAAAACAATTGACAAGGGGTTGGCCCCTTGTAATAACCTGTGGTGCTCCAAATGACATGTGGGGGCACACAAGTGTTCCCATGGGTCTCCAAACAAATTGAAGATGCCTGTAGATTGCCTGTAAGGGCTAGGATGATGATGTAGATGATGCCATATCATCGTACAAGTCTTGGATCATCTGCCAAGTGTATGGTGTAGATTTTGGGTTAGCTGGACATGATGGATTAGGTGCATCTTCCTTGTCGAATAAATGAACCACGAGCAATCTCTGAATGGCTATGGGGATCCATGGAGTGTTGTCTGTTGCTGTGGAGGCCCATGGCTCTCAACGCACACTGTACAAGTGCCAATGTAGCCCTTTGAAGGATTAGGACCCCGTATAAGGAGACCAAATAAAAAATGGAGACCATTTGCAATCCTGCATAAGATCCAATGCATGCCCTCCCTTCCGGTACAACAAGTCATTATAGAAATCGAGTAAATGAACTTACCAAATCATGGACCACAGGTGGGGACTTCATACTGGCCCACCCTTCCATAATGGGCTTCAAGATGTGCTAATGTCTCCTAAACTCCAAATGGGGTTAACCAATAATCCTATTAGGTGGTTTCTACTTCTAAAGAGGATAATATAGTCAAGGTACATCCTTCAAAAGGTGGTGGCATGTGGAAGATAGGTGAATGAACTATGAAGTAAGGAATGAAAAGGGGTAGCCCAGTGTCACATGTTGGGGTACAAGGGTAGCTAATAAGAGGGAAGCCCACACTTGGGTTTATAATGTATAGTGGGGAGCAATCGTGTTACATGAGGTGCCCCGACCTTGATTTTTCCACCCTTATTCATATGCCTTTTGCCTTTCTATGGTTTTCTTTGATTAACTGCTTGAGGCTCAAGGGGAAAGAGCATGATGTATAAGATATAGCAGTGAATACCCCCTTTTAAGGTCGGGCAGTTCATTACCCACTAGGGGTTGGGACAATCATGGGTTCCTATATGATGGAGGCTCATAGAACCTGTAGGTACTACAGTGATGGCCATGATGATGGGATAGAGCTCATATATTGGATTTTGCCCACGTGCTAAATGTGTTTGTCCCGACCATCTTTTGCATTTTGTGGTACATTTTCCTGTTGAATGTGGCCATATATGCTTTTATCTTTGTTTTTAGCTGCATCAACCTCCGGGCTTCATTCCAGGCCATGCCCCAAGGTGTGGGCAAGGGGAAGGGCATGCTAACCTTATGTGGATCTAGTGGAGGAATGTGGACTCAAGTGGGAGAAATGATGAATGGGGTGATAATGAATGGAAAGAGTGTAACATAAGCGGATAAGGGAGTAGGACCACGCAACCAAAATCGGGGTTTCCCATGAAATACTGTCCCTAAAGCCAAATGGTCAGTAAAAGAGATCCCACGGGACTAGAATTCAAGGTTAATATTCAAAAGGGGTCTAGGGGACAAGGGCACAAACCCAACCCATTCTTTCTGCCGAATCCCCCCTTTAATCCATGCCCAAAAGTGTCCATGATAAGCAAACTGCAATACTCAATTACCAAATGACAAGGCATACCTTTATGTTAAAGGGGCCCACCTTCAAACATACGATTATGGCAGATGGGCGAGGGACCACATGGTTGGCTCATGTGGTGGAGAAATGGCACAATGAGCTAGTTGGTGGCTGCCTACTGAGGACCATCTTGGAGGGAAAAAAAAATCTCTTAGGGATATTACCCACAAAATGGTGGGTAACATCTGGCTCTAACTGGGACGTGATCTCTCGAAGAAGTCGGTGAAGCTACTCGAACAAGAGGTCACGAGAACTCCAACAATCTCTTGGTTACCGTAGACCTTTCACTTGTACACATAATAGAACAAAAAATACGGGTAGCATGCTTTTGCGACTTCTCATGATCGCACATTTTATATGTTAGGACACAAATGTTGATTTCTGGTAGCATTCGATGTGCTATAAGTCTCAAAATTTGTAGCGAGGCTTAGACACATGCATTCTCCAATACCCTGAAACCATTTTGGGAAATTCCACCCGGAGACAGTTTTATTAAAATAATTAATTATTTTTAATGGGTTCTTAGCTCTAAACATAGGAAATTAAAATAATTAATGGGTATTAATCTAAAATGTGAGTGAAACTTCTAGAAGAAGACAAAGATCGAGTCCAAATGATTTGAGCCATTGATTAAAATCTAATTTGGGTTGTTGGTTCTCAATTGGAGGATTATATGAAGGACATCGATGGGCACTTGGAGAAAACATCGAGTAGAGTTCAGAAGATCGAATTTCTGAAGCAGAGCGGCTGCCAGTGAGTAATTCAAAGTGAGGTTTTGCAGTGAGCGGCAGGGATAGTTTCGGTTGGAGATTTCTCCTGATCCGGGAATACTCAGCAGAGGAGGCAGAGAGAGATCCGGGAGAGGCAGTGCATAGCCAGAAAAGGTTGACACAGGGTCACGCAGAGCCTTGAGGAAGTCGAAAAATTTGCTGGGGAGATTGATTTCTATATCTGAAAGCCAAGGGTGTAAGACTGAGAGGGCAGAAGTCAAAATCTCAGAGGAAAAGAAATCAGCCGGGAGGAGTGACGCAAACCCTAGACAGTGTGATACTAGTCTAACGCAGTAACTACGCAAAGGCAGCCAAGGGCTGTTCATTTAGTGGCTAGATTAGTCAAATCTCTAGTGATAGTGTGAGGTAATCTCACTTATCTCTTTGTCAGTGATATTCTTTGTACTGGATAGCCAGGAGGGCATCCAGAGATTGTATTCAGAAATTACTATTGCATAATAATAAAACCCTCAGCTGCTGCACTGGTTTTCCCACATTGGGTTTTTTCGAGGACATTTGTCCAAAAATAACTGTGTAGATGTGTTGTGTATTTCTTTCTTGTTCAGTTTCTTGTTTCCGCATTTTATTTAAATGGTGAAGGCTGCAGTGTATTAGTTTCGGTGTTTACTATAGGAAACAATAAATAATTTTGTTTAGTAATTAACAAATAGAAGAAACATAATCAATTGTTGCAGTAGAAATTTGGGCATCCAAATTTTCACATGGTATCAGAGCTGCAGGTGAAACAAGAGAGCAGTGTCGGAAGAGCCCAACGCTAAAGGAGGAAGGGAGTTCGAAATTCCTGCAGAGGCAACAAATTAAATCCCTAGAGGGATTATGCAGTTCAGGCCAGGAGGGCAAGATTTTCGTGGTAAATCTCTCTCTGAGTGAGTCGACAGAGAGGTAGGATTTCTAGATCGAAATCTATCAGCGGCAGAAGGAGCAACGTAGTAGTAGCTTTAGCGAAGAGGGGTTTTTGGTGGGACGCAGTTTTCTGCAGGCAGTTGTTGGGCAAAAAGACATCAGAAGGAAGAAGAGAGACACTTGAGGGAATTTCTTCCTCAGAGAATTCCTAGCCAGGGAATTCGAATTCTCATTTGCTGAGCAACAACAGGAGAGAGGAGGTCATTTGACTTTTTCGATTGGCAGAGATGGCAGCCAGTGGATTGAGAGATCAGGATAGGTTGGATGGTGCATCCAACTATGTGATCTGGAAGGCAAGGATGTTGTGCCTTCTGGATGAGCATTTTCTCAAGATCTATGTCGACAACATGGTAGCTGAGCCCGCGGATCCAGATCCGCTCAAGAAGTACAAGGGAGAAATGGCAAAGACCAAGAGAATGATCCTCGACAAAGTGAAGGATCATATAGTCTGTCACATCGCTGGCAGAGACACTGCCAAGGAGATGTGGGATGCTTTGTCGATGCTATATCAGGGATCTTTCGAGCAACGAAAGATGTACTTGGAGTAGAAGATGAGATCTATGCAAATGCAGAAGGGGGAATGCATTGATCTGTTCCTTACTAAGCTTCACGAGACCTGAGACGAGCTGGGAACTGTGGGGTGAACACCTCAAGGTTTCGAGATGGTAAGAGTCTAAGACTGGCCCTGAATTTAGTTTCTGAGGAGTGGCAAGTTTTTTCCCAAAGCATCTTGGGCAGGGCAACTTTGCCAGACTCGGATGGAATGTGGGCAACTCTTAAGCAAGAGGAGCTGAGGAGAGACTTGGTTAAGTGTAAACTTGATAGAAACAACAACAGTGGGTCGAAGCCCAAGGAGAAGGAAGAGAATGTAGCCCTCGCATCCAAGGGGCAGCAGGAGCAGTGGAAGAAAAAAAAGATGTTTCGAAGATCAAATGCTTTAGGTGTGGTGAATTCAGTCACTATGCAACACAATTTCCTCTTAGGAAGAAGGACAAAGATGAGAAGCATGATCTGAAGGTTGTAGCCGCGAAGATCAAGGAGGAGGAGTTTGACATAACAACCCAGGCATCTCCAGGAGGGAGGTGGGGAGGTCTAGAGCTGTAGTTGGAAATGACTGCAGATGGGCAGGATCCTTGAGGAGCCCACCTCTCAGATCAATTTCTTGCTACGGGAGCCCAGATCAGAAGTAGCAAGACGGACTAGTTTCAGTTGTTGCAGAGGAGTGCCGAAGTGACAGTTGCAGTGGCCAGGAGCGCCAGAGATTGAGCAGCACAAAGCAGAGTTGGTAGCAATGCAGTTGGCATAGAGCAGAGGTCAGCAGCAATGCAGAGGCTTCAGAGGGTCAGCGTAGAGACTAGCAACAGTTAGACTCCAACAACAAGATGCATCATACTGAACACTTTTTCAGGAATTTAGGATTCTTTTTCGTTCTTGATGCAGTAGCAGCACCAGTTGGAGAAGGTTACAGTGCAAATGTAGTATTGGCAGTGGCATTGCCAACAGCAGTAAGGATGCAGAATTGAGAGGGAGTTGCAGTACAGATGCAGTGTTGACAGTAGCAGGGTCAGCAGCAGTGCAGATGCAACATTTGCGTAGTGGTTGGTAGAAAGGATGTTAGACATCAGCAACGCAGAAGGAGATGTTACAGAACATAGTGATGCTTCAACAAGGTGCATTGCTAGAACATATTCCTCGCTAAGAGGGAGTGTTGATTTCTGGTAGCATCGGATGTGCTCTAAGTCTCAAAATTTGCAAGGAGGCTTAGACACATGCATTCCAATACCCAGAAATCGTTTTGGGAAATTCCACCCAGAGACAATTTTATTAAAATAATTAATTAATGGGTCCCTAAGTCTAAACTTAGGAAATTAAAATAATTAATGGGTATTAATCTAAACTGTGGGTGAAACTTCTAGAAGAAGACGGAGATCGAGTCCAAATGATCTGAGCCATTGATTAGAATCTAATCTGGGCCGTTGGTTCTCAACTGGAGGATTATAAGAAGGACATTGATGGGCACTTGGAGAACACATCGAGCAGAGTTTAGAAGATTGAATTTTTGAAGCAGAGTAATTGCCAGTGAGAAATTGAAAGTGAGATTTTGCAGTGACGGGCAGGGATAGTTCCAGTTGGAGATTTCTCTTGATCTGGGAATACTCAACATAGAAGGCAGAGAGAGATCTGGGAGAGGTAGCGCAGAGCTAGAAGAGGCCGACGCAAGGCCACGCAGAGGCAGCGTAGGTTGACGCAGAGGCAACATAGAGCCTTGAGGAAGTCTGAAAATTTGCTGGGGAGATCGATTTCTGTAGCTGGAAGCCAAGGTGTGAGACCGAGAGAGCAGAAGTCAGAATCTCAAAGGCAAATCAATCAGCCAGGAGGAGTGATGTAGACCCCAAATAGTGTGACGTTGGGCTGACACAGTAATTGCACAGATGTAGGGCAGAGGCAGCCAGGGGTTGTTCATTCAGTGGCTGGATCAATCAGATCTCCAGTGATAGTGTGAGGTAATCTCACTTATCTCTCTGTCAGTGATATTCTCTGTACTGGATAGCCAGGAGGGCATCCAAAGATTGTATTCAGAAATTACTACTGCATAATAATAAAACCCTCAGCTGCTGCACCAGTTTTCCCACACTGGGTTTTTCTGGGGACATTTGTCCAAAAATAACTGTGTAGATGTGTTGTGTATTTCTTTCTTGTTCAGTTTTTTGTTTCTGCATTTTATTTAAATGGTGAAGGCTACAATGTATTAGTTTAAGTGTTTACTGTAGGAAACAATAAATAATTTTGTTCAATAATTATCAAATAGAAGAAACATAATCAGTGGTTGTAGTAGAAATTTGGGCATCCAAATTTTCAAAATAAAATCAACAAAAAATAAAATATGCAAATATGCATCTATCTACCATGAGAAATATCATATGATGCTAGTTCTAATGCGAAAATCAATATGCAATGCATTCTACTCTAACATGCATATTGTAAGGGTGATACTAAGTGTAATCATAATGCTAGTGCAACCAACATATCATCACATCAATATACATATGCCTGTTAGTATGATTACTCATGCAACAACTCCCAAGTCGAATGTGGACATAGTCATATGGCAGATGAAGCGGGCGGGAGGTAGGAAAATATGATCTCAATCTGAGGTAAAGGGAAGTCCTAGGAGAAAGAAAATAGGTCAATCTAGAGGTCCCGACCTTTGCTTCTAGGTACACAATGGTGGAATGAATGATCACTCTCAAGAAATCCTCATTGCAATCACTGTTTGTAATATCATTCTTTGAAGATGTCACACAGTTGTGATGAGAGGGGAACAAAGTGTGAGAGAAAGGAGTGCAACAAATAGGTCGCTCAATGTGATGGTCACATCGGAGAGGGGAAGTCGCAGAGTGATCATAATCTTGAGGATGGGTCAAAGGGGATAAAGTATATTCAATGAAGGGTTCTTTCTTGACACCATATTCAGAAAGGGGAAAAAGGACATGGTCACTTGAGGTTATACCAAAAGGGATGAGGGAGTTGAGGAAGACTCAAGGTGATGAACAAGAGGGAAACGCAAAGCGGAGGATGAAGTGTCATATTCAATGGGTTTTCCTTCCCCACAATCTAAAGGCTCAAGTGATTTGAATACATAATCATAAGGTGGGTAGGTAAGAGCCTCGTTGCTTTCCTCATTATAAGCATCAAAGATTTGGCTTTCATTAAAAGGAGAGTCAATCACTTCCATCAAAGATTGTCCTTCTTCATGCAAGGGAAAATAATAATTCTCCTTCCCAAGGGTATTGATGGAGATATCATCGCAAGTAATGCTTGGGATAAAGGAAAAACCAATCTCAATCTCATCTTCTTTGTTAGTATCATAAATGGGAGCACAATCAATTTGATGTGAAAATTCGGTGATCCCGAATCCTAGTGCAACAACTGATAATGTTTCTTCTATTTATTAAATTAATCAAACAAATTACTTGCAGTTTCCAATGGAAAATATCGAAACATATACACTGCAGCCTTCACAAATACAATACTATAGAAGAAATAAAAACACTGAAAGAATAGATGCACACACACAATAAACACTGTTATATTTGGACCAATGTCCTCGGAAAAACTGGACTTGGGAAAACCGGTGCTACAACTAAGGGTTTTATTATTATGCAGTAGTAAATCTGAGTAAAAATCTATGGAAGCTCAAATCTAGCTTTCCATACAGAGAAAATAACTGACAGAAGTCTAGTGAGAAAATATCACTTCCATCGGTGATCTGACATTGACCTTAGCTCAAGATGAGCTACTCCTTACTACCTCTGCGTCACCCTACGTAGATTTGTGTCAGCCTTGCTTGGACCCATGTCTCTTTCACTCTTCTGATCCACTGCTACTCTGGAAACTTGATCTTCTGGCCTCCTGGCTCCCACTTCGGATACTGCCACTGAATCTCGACTTCTCAGCAAAATACGGATCTCCCTCTGAAGCTCTGCGCTGCTTCTCTACACTACGTCAGCCTCTTTGTGGAGTACGCTGTCTCTTTGTTATGCACTCATCGGACTGGAGAAACTTCCTTTTGGCCTTACTATCCCTGCCTCTCTCTCACTGCTTCGAAACCATTGAATCACCTCCGACCGACGACAACACATAGTTGCTACTCTGGAGTTCGATTTCCCAACAATATCGAATTCCTGGTGGCTCCAAGTGTGTTCTCCAACCCCCATCGAATTTCTTCTTATAATCTCTCGTTGAGGCTTCAATGGCCAAGATTAAAACATAATTGATGGCTAAGATTAACTAGAACTCGATCCATGTCTTCTTCTAGAAGATTTCACCATGACTTAATTAATACCCTTTAATTAATCAATTTTCCTAAGTTTAGACTTAGGCACCATTAAAAAAAGATTAATTATTTTAATTAAGTCGTCTCTAGGTGGAATTTCTAGAAAAAATTTATGGCTTTTGGAGAATACATGCATTCTAGCCTTTCCACCAAATTTTGTGGCTAGAACACAACCGATGCTACAAAAATCAACAATTGAGGCCCAACAATCTCCCATTTCTCCTTTTCAATGTGGAAATAATCTCCAATGTCATCTTCCAAGGAGCTCATGGGATCACCTTCCTCAAGGTTCTCAAAAGGAGAGTCATCAGGAGTGATACCCTTGAGAAAGGTAAGTTCAGTCTCGGCCTTACTTTCCATAGCCTCATTCTCCTCAACACATGTGCTCTCAGAATCATCCTGTGGCCCCAACGAGGGCTCATCTTCGAGATTCTCAAGGTCATCTTCATCTTGGTTGGTTGACAAGCGAGACCCCTCTTCTTCTCTCTTCTCTTGAAGAACAATGGCTAAGGTATTTGTTACATGATTTTGGTAATACGCTTCTAGGAGGAGAGCATTAGTAGGGTTCTCTTTATATTCACATTTCATCTTATGAAGCTTCACCTCTTCATCATATAAACGGGAGAATACTTCATTAGAATTTGTTAAAATTGGCAACTAGGGCCAAACTCCATGTGGGTCATCTTATTTATGGCAGCTGATATTTTTATTGGATCCCTCTCATCGAGAGGTGTAGGATTGATCTAAAGATCATCTGATTCCGATAAGTATTTATGAAGTTATGAATTTATTTATATTATAAGACAAATTGTCAAGTCGGCTAGCATCTTATGTAGGTTCGGAAGCCCAATAGTCATGTCTATTCATCATCTACGTTTTAGTATAAATAGGAGAGGACTTGAAGTCATTTGAGAGACACACTTCATGTGATATCCTCTCCACGTCTTGGGTTTTTGGTGAAGGAGAGACACTAATGAAGATACGTTGGGCCAAGTTTAATGCCCTAGCACTCTCATCCTTGGTGGTATTCATATCCATGAATAGAATCATGACAGCGTATTCCTGTGGCAAAGAGGAGCTATGAAATCCTATAGCATGACGTATGGGCAGCATGATGTATGAGATCATAGGCAGCATAATGAGCAGCATGATGATATGAGCATGGGCAGCATGATGATGAATGAGATCATGAGCATGGGCAGCTTGATGATGAATAAGACCATGGAAGATGCAGCATGATGAGCAATATAAAGATGAGAGCAGCTCAGTCATCAAGGTTCAACACGTGACAATACAACAAGGTGTCACATAGTAATGTGCAGCAAATAGACGAGATGCAAGTAATAACTGTAACTCGGAATATTCCTCAAACCCCAGCAAAATTCCCAACCAAATATATGCAAATGATATAATAACCCATAAGTGATAAAATAACATTGGAACAACATATAATAATGTAAACCGGAAATATAAGCAGATACACGAGAAATGCAGCGAGAAAATGCTAAGCCATTTTATTATGTTGAGCAATAAACTGAGTACAAGAGGTGAACAGATAGATGGCACCTCGACTTGCACAAGGCAAGTGAAGAAATACTCTCGGAATGACAAAAATGACCTCTCTGCGTGGATGCCGCTGCTGCTGCTAGGAAACAAGTGATGATTTGGGGTTGCTCCCCTCCTCAGAAAAAGTTGAAACTCTAGATTCGGGCTCTACTCAAGAAACCCAGAAAACCCAGAAAGCTTTCCTGGAATGGCCGATCCCCGAAAAACACCCCCTTGGGGTTCTGCATAGCTTCTCGATGCCCTGCGCTGCCACTGAAGAAAACCCCTCTAAACTCTGCCTGAAACACTGCCTGAAACCCTGCCAAAATCCTCCAATGAGACAAGAGCTGGACCCCTGCTCAATGTCCCAGCATAACTACACCTGCAAAACCCTAATCCAGCACTACAACCAAAAAGAACTGCGTCCCTCTCTAAGTGCTGCGCGGTCCTCCAAAATGCTGATGAAACTGCTGCTGAAATGCTGATAAAACTACTGTTGAAATATCGATGGAAATACCTTGCCCGAGCAGGCACTCGAAGTCCCCCGGGGCTAAGGGTGAGATCTCCAAACGGAGACACTCAATGCACTAAACAGTGCTGCAGACCAGCTAAACAGCCAGCGTGCTCAGAAGTCGAAATGACTAGCTCAAAATGCACATAACTGAATGATCCAAAATGAGGGGGCTCCTATCTATTTTATAGCCTCTGCCTCTCACAATCCCTAGGCTCACCTCCTCCTGCGTGAGTCCCTTCTTGCCACGTATTCTTTTCCTCCTACGTAGTTCTTCCATGTGTCTGCGTGGGCTCCATTTCTGCGTCCCCCATGGCTCCCCTTTAAGTCACAACGTTGTGCTACCTAGGAAGTGACTTTTTATTCTAAAGTGAGTTATGTTCCCCCTTCCTCACTTTTTATTTACAAATAACTATAGAAGGCAAAAATTGAACAAAATCGAATATTCCAATTAGCCATAGCTAATTAGGAATATTACAATGCAACACTATGATAGGTGAACGAGTCACCTTGGAGAATCAGTTGAAGCAATATGTCTTCTGCTGATCTCATGCCGATATCAAAAGTCAAAGTGATTGACTTCTATTAAATATATTATCTCTCTCACTTTCTCTGCTAAACTTTGAAGAACATAAAAGAAGAATTGATCAAGGGTTTCCCCACATTGTGGGGTTTGTCCCTGGCTAGCGCCACATCTTGTGTCCTCTTGTCTTGGCTTGTCTTCTGCGATTTATGTTTATGTTCTATCTGCAGTTTACTTTAATACTGATGTGATTGCTAATCTGGAAAAGATATTGAGCTAAATGTGAAAATTGAAATAAATTGATTTAAGCATAGAACATACCTAATCTTAACATGGTATCGAAGTTAAGGTGAAGACAATGCCCAAGCAAGAGTGAAAGAGCAATCACCAAAGACAATTGGGACAAGACAAAAGGATCAATGGGTTCCTCATAATTCACCCAGGGTGAAGTCGAAGCAGAGAATATTATCAGAATGGCATAGCGGAAGGTTTTGATGGCCTACCTAAAGATCACTTCATTGGGAAGTTCGGATCTAAGGGTGGAAGGAAAGACAGATGCCTTGGTTACAATAAGTTCGGCCATTATGCGAAGGAGTGTCTGAATGGCAGAGACACTTCTCTTGATGAAGATAAACAAATCATTCCAAGGTCAAGGGAATGACAGGTAATATAGTTCATCAAGGAGAAATGGTCGACTCTTCAAAGAAAGCAAGGAACTCCAGGCACTTCATCGGATAGATAATCATTGGATTATACTTGGAGTCGATACCAACTATCTTGGAAAGGGTGTAGGGAATGTTACCCCTAAATTGAATGAGGGTAACTTGATTCATTTACAAAATCTCTTTTATGTACCTGATCGCAAGAAGAACCTGGTGTCCATTTCAACAATGGAAGTCAAAGGTTACAGGGTGGCATTCATCGATGGAAAGGTACGTGTTTGAAAATAGATTTTTCAAAGATGTTTTTGAGTTCAGGGTTGTATCATGTTTCCGGAAGTCCACTGGGGACCATGTCCACTGACACAGCACCGGAGGTCTATGAGTCATATGGTGATAGGGATGCCTGAATTCAAAAAGAGCATGAAGATACATGTCTGAAAAGTACTGAAGGAAAATCTTATAAGGGGACCATTCTCCTCATGCAGCAGGTCCACAGGTTTGGAACAACTCGAGGAGTTTTGAGATTCATGATCGGGAATTTCATGTATACAGGAGGAAGAAAAACACCTCGGGCGTAGTATGAGAGCTGTCAGATGAAGCTGAGATTCACTAGGAGTGAAACCGATCCAAACCATTACTCAAAGGTTGTGGATGATAGACCTCTCATACTGGCACCTTATGAGGACGACCTATGTTTGACAGGTGCAGACCCTCTCATTTGCAGAAGAGAGAGGGAGTTGGATTCCGAACGTGGAATGATTAACTGCAAACCTGTGACTACCTCGAGGATCTTAACTTTTAGAAGTTATATGGTAGTGATGTCAGACCAGATTTGGGAAATGCCTTTGAGTTTCATAAACTCATTCGCGTTGATGTTCTTGATGAACCTCCGTCCAGTCATATGTTTTACAGTTAGCATGGTGAGCTCATATTTGGTTGAGCTTCACTGGATTGGTGCCTAGAATATTCTGAGATATCTTCAAGGCACAATCTCTCATGAATTGAGATGCACTGCCAGAAATATGAAACTGCATGATTATTCAAATGGTGACTAGGGAGGCAATGTGGAGGATCACTAGAGCACTTCTTAGTGCTGTTTCACCTTGGGATTTGCTTCGATATCCTGGATGAGCAAGAAGCAGAAGTCGGTGGCTTTGAGCACCGCTGAGGCAGGATATGCGAGATATGGTGTAGCAAGGAGCAATAAGGCTCCAACATATCAGTACAGATGAACAGGTTGCCGACACTCTGACAAAGCCCCTAGGAAAGGTCAAATTCCCGACTTTCCGAGAACGACTTGGTGTCGTTTAGAGACCCTCTGATGAGAGTCAAGTATGATGTAATGAGCTCTGGGAGCTCCAGGGGGGGCGCGGGGTACTTCTTGGAGCAACACATGACCACAGGGTGACTCACCATCCCTTGTTGGTGCACTTGGTACAGGGTAAAAGATTCAACATTCCCCTGTGACACCCTGTGACGACTATGTAGCAGGATGATCAGTTCTCCTATGAGGTCTCGATGATGTGTTCTCCATGACGACTATGTAGCAGGATGATTAGTTCTCCTGTGAGGTCTGGATGATGTGTTCTCCATGACGATTATGTAGCAGGATGATCAGTTCTCCTGTGAGGTCTGGATGATGTGTTCTCCCTGACGATTGTGTAGCAGGATGATTAGTTCTCCTGTGAGGCCTGGATGATGTGTTCATCATGGCGATTGTGTAGCAGGATGATTAGTTCTCCTAACAGGATCGGATTGATTAATTCTCCTGTCGAGGCATCCTACCCATGCAGTTTGGGACTCATGGGAAGTACCTCTCATCTGATCAATGAGTAGGGAAATGAGGATAGGGACCATAGTAGTACCGATGGACACATCACTGTATCTACCGTACTCCCTATGCTAGGATGACCTTCATTGATCTGGGATCAATGATACTGGTCTGGGACCAGTGGTAGGAGTTGTACCCACTATGACGCTGACTTTGGGTCGGTTGAGACTGGTCTGGGACCAGTGGTACATACTCTGAGACTGACTTCAGGTTAGTGGAGGACTGGTTTGGGACCAGTGAGAGTGGTACATACTATGACGCTGACTTCGGGTCGGTTGAGACTGGTCTGGGACCAGTGGTACACACTCTGAGACTGATGATACTGGTCTAGGACCAGTAGGAGGAATGGTACCCACTATGACATTGACTTTGGGTCAGTTGAGACTGGTCTGGGACCGGTGGTACGCATTCTGAGACTGACTTCGGGTCAGTGGAGAATGGTATGAGACATTCTCGATCAATTCTTCTTCTTCATGGTTCAGCAGAGCAAAGCCAGTAGAGCTGAGCAGAACAGAGCAGAGCCAGCAGAGCTGAGCAGAGCAGAGCTAACAGAGTTGAGCAGAGCAAATCAGAGCCAACAGAGCTGAGCAAAGCAAAGCAGAGCTGAGCAAAGCAGAGCAGAGTTGAGCAGAGCAGTGCAGGGCACTGATGGCAGAGATAGTATAGTTGGACATATGGATCAGCGGATGGAGTTCTCCCTAGTTGAGAGAGAGTGTTAAAATTGGCAACTAGGGCCAAACTCCATGTGGGTCATCTTATTTATGGCAGCGGTTATTTTTATTGGATCCCTTTCATCAAGAGGTGTAGGATTGATCTAAAGATCATCCGATTCCAATAAGTATTTATGAAGTTATGAATTTATTTATATTATAAGACAAATTGTCAAGTCGGCCAGCATCTTATGTAGGCTCGGAAGCCCAATAGTCATGTCTATTCATCATCTATGTTTTAGTATAAATAGGAGAGGATTTGAAGTCATTTGCGAGACACACTTCATGTGATCTCCTCTCCATGTCTTGGGTTTTTGGTGAAGGAGAGACACTAATGAAGATACGTTGGGCCAAGTTTAATGCCCTAGCATTCTCCTCCTCGATGGTATTCATATCCATGATTAGGATCATGACAACGTATTCTTGTGGCAAAGAGAAGCTATGAAATCCTACAGCATGACGTATGGGCAGAATGATGTATGAGATCATGGGCAGCATGATGATATGAGCATGGGCAACATGATGATGAATGAGATCATGAGCATGGGCAGCTTGATGATGAATAAGACCATGGAAGATGCAGCATGATGAGAAGCATAAAGATGAGAGCAGCTCAGTCATCAAGGTTCAACACATGTGATAGTACAACAAGGTGTCACACGGTAATGTGCAGCAAATAGACGAGATGCAGCACTATGATAGGTGAACGAGTCACTTTGGAGAATTAGTTGAAGCAATATGTCTTCAACTGATCTCATACCGATATCAAAAGTCAAAGTGATTGACTTCTATTGTAAATGTACTATCTCTCACTTTCTCTGCTGAACTTTGAAGAACATAAAAGAAGAATTGATCAAGGGTTTCCCCACATTGTGGGGTTTGTCCCTGGCTAGCGCCACATCTTGTGTCCTCTTATCTTGGCTTGTCTTCTGCGATTTATGTTTGTGTTCTATCTGCGGTTTACTTTAATGTTGTTGTGATTGCTAATATGGGAAAGATATTGAGCTAAGCGTGAAAATTGAAATAAATTGCTCTAAGCATAGAACATACCTAATCTTAACAGAATTACATTCCCTTACTAACCCCCTGAATGACCTACTATATTCATCCATTCTTTCTTGTGTGATTTGGAGGCTTTCAGGATCCAACTCTTCGTCATCCTCAGAGGAGATGTCTTTCACTTCACTGTTATTCGCACCCAATTCCATAACTAGTATTTGCTCATCATCCTCATTTTCTTGGTCATCCTGGTCATCCTGGTCATCCAAATCCTCATCTAGTAATGAGCCATATTTTTCCTTGATCTTGTGAGACAAGGAATTAAATGCACCAGTATAATAGGCAAGCTCCAAGAAGAGATAATTTGTGGGCCCTTCTTCATACTCCTTCCTTATGTGTTATGTAAAAAATTAGTTAGATTAGGTTTATTATTTAATTTTCAGTTAAATTAGACAAAAGGGCACGATCATAAGATCATGCCCTTTCCCCAAAGGGTGTCCATGGTAGTATATAAGCCAGTAACCCCATTTGTAATCATCATCATCTATAATTCATCTTTTTAATAAAATATTTATATATATAATTCTGCGTATCAGAAGTTTTATGCTTCATTGGTATCGGAGCAAGTTCGTTCCTCGAGCTCTGTTGATCTTCCGCTATTTCTGCCATCCGTCTCCGCTCCATTGCCAGTTGCATTCTCTGTCCACACGTCGTCTGCTACAATTACCCCGCTGACGTCTCTGCACTCAATCCGCTGCTGCGCATTCCATTTCCGCTGCAATCCGCTACTTATTCTTGGCCGACCCCACCTCGTCCGTGCACTGCTCACCGCATCCATTCCCAACGCCTGTGCACTCCCTCACATTGCGGTCACGCTGTTTGGTTTCCGCTGCCAAGTCCCTCGCTGTAATCTTCCATCCCAAACCCTCCGCTCCGTCGCTACAGTAACCGCGTGCACGCTCCATTGCACACCAGTCATTCCACCCACACTGGCCACGTTCCGCTAGTCGTTTTTTTGCTACCGTCATTAAGACCGAACCCGGGGCAAGTTCCGTGTGACCTGCGGTTGCGTGGAAAACATTTGCGGTGAGTTCGAAGTGTTACCTGCTCTAAGGAGGTGACCCCGCCAGCGGACGTGATGGTCAGCGAAACTATATACAACGTCCAATATATATTCAAATAAAAATAGCATTTATTTGTATATATAACGGGAAATATATACATATAACGTTAATTTATATATAATATATAACATATGTATAATTATATTATATATTATATATAATACATATAACTTAATTAATTAAATTTATTTTAATTAATTAAAAGTTATTTATATATATAAGTTAATTTAATTAATTTCATTTATTTTAATTAATTAAAAGTTATATGTATAAAATTTATTTTAGTTAATTGAAAAAAAAGAGGAAAAATATTTTCGCTGGCAAATAAATACACGCCCCCGCAAACCCGCTCAATGTCGACAATGACAATGGCGGATTTCCAAAAAAAGTTGTTGGATACGGAGCATAAGATAAATAACAACCACGACGAGGTCAGTAAAAGATTAAATGAATTCCAGATCAAGCTTGGGGAGCAAGCTGATGAAATAAAAAATCTTCACGATATGACAAATCGAATAGAAATAAAGATGGAAAATTACCATGTCCAAACAGAAGCAGGCACCAGAGAGGTCTTAACAATGCTGAAAATTCTATGTAAAAGGTCGAATTGTACACCCGAACAACTACTAAAATAAGGTGAAGAGAATCAAGAACACATCTCGTCAGATTTAACAAAGTCAACAAACTCTCATGAAAAAGTTGAATCCCCAAAAAAATCAGCGACACCCCACCAAGAAGCGAGTAGCACAACCTTTACAAACAAGCAACTCTGGGATAAATTTACCAATCAACACCCTTTTTTCGCTCAACCATTAGCAACATACCAGCGAAGGGCAAAAGTTGAGATGCCTAAATTCGATGGAAACGAAAAAAACAACGTTGCATGGATAAATAAAGCAGAAGAATACTTTGAGATATATGACATCAATGACGATGACAAAAAGCTCAGGCATGTATCCATGAAAATGGAGGGAGAAGCATATAACTGTGGTATATGTGGTGGAAAAAGACAACACGCGTCATTAGCTGGAGGAAATTTAAAGATGCATTCTTCAAAAGATTCCAAGGTGTAAAGGAAGAAGAGTTCTTTTCAAAACTCATCAAATTACGACAAAAGGGAAGTGTGGACGAATACACTCAATAATGGGAGACCTTAGTAACACGAGTACCTGGGTTATCAGAATTTCGTCTAATTCAGTGATACATCTCGGGACTCAAAACCCATTTACAAGCAGAACTTGAGATGCATGACATTACATCTATAGAAGTAGCAAGACGAAAAGCAAAAACAGTGGAAAAGAAATCTGAACCAATATTTTGGTCAAAAGCGGAAGAAACTTATGCAAGACGAAGGATACCCCAGTATGTGGACTCAAATAATACAAGATATGTTCCACCACATCGTCGTGAAGATGAAAAATCTAATGTGGAAATGCAAAGGATAAAAGAGGGTAAATGTAAACGCTGTGGTGAGAAGTGGGACCCCAAACATAGATGTGCTAAAGGAAAAGAACCAAAGAACCTATATAATTGTGAAGCAACCAATGATTCAAACAGTGAAGATTATGACATAGAAGACACAGAAGACGCCCCAGAATTCTCACCAGAATTAGATGACGGAAGTATTCCGCAAGTGTCATTATCAGCTATGACAGGTATATCACAACCTCAGACTTTAAAGTTAAAAGGACACATAAAGAAGAACAACGTAGTGGTTCTCATAGACTCAGGTAGCACACACAATTTTTTAGATGCGACCGTGGCAAGGAGACTCAATATTTTTTCATTTCCCTTACTTAGGAGGAGTAGATGTAGTCTTAGGTATCCAATGGCTACGAACTTTAGGTACTTATGCCGCCAACCATCAAGTACAATTTATAAAATTCAAATGGGGAGGTCAGAAGTACAAGCTACACGGATTCCAAGCACCAGAAAATCAAGTTATATCATCATCTCAGATGATGAAGCTGAGTCGAAAAGGAGCACCTGCTTATGTAGTACAATGTCACCAATTAGAAATGTTATCTGCAAATATGACCAGTGAAGAGTCACCAGAGATACAAGATCTGATGCGGAAGCATGAAAAAGTATTTCAAGCCCTACCTATGAAGATATCGCCTAATAGGGAAATTGAGCATACAATAGAAGTCAAGGCAGGGTCAGACCCTGTCAACATCAAGCCATACCGATATCCACATCACCAAAAAACGGAACTTGAGAGATTAATCCAAGACCTTTTAAAGTGTGAGACCTTGATCATCTTGGAATATCTGATCAAGTGGAAGGACTTACCCGAAGAAGACGCTTTCTGGGAGAATGAATCATTCTTCAACAACATCTGTCGTTACTTATGCTTTGAGGACAAAGCATTCTTTCCAGAGGAAGGCAATGTTATGTAAAAAATTAGTTAGATTAGGTTTATTATTTAATTTTCAGTTAAATTAGACGAAAGGGCACGATCATAAGATCATGCCCTTTCCCCAAAGGGTGTCCATGGCAGTATATAAGCCAGGAACCCCTTGTAATCGTCATCATCTGTAATTCATCTTTTTAATAAAATCTTTATATATATAATTCTGCGTATCAGAAGTTTTACGCTTCATTATGCTGTCGAGGTTTGACTTGTTTGCTATAAAAATTGAGTATGAAGTCCTCGTTCTTGTGCTCTATCAGATGATCACAAAGCTTAGACCACAAATCCAATCTTTCCCATAGGTCTTGTTCTTCTTCGGGGCTAATGTCGTGGATACTTTCTTTAACCATTTTTCATGATCTTGCATATAATGCGAAAATGGAGTTGCCAGGGTGAATTAAAATGCCTTCACAAATGCCTGCTTCACCCTACAAGCATTGACTTTGAAGTTCAATGAGGAACTAGGACTTCATTCCTCCAATGGAGTCGCCAAATGATATATCAATAATGTCATATGGGGAACAAAGCACACGTTTCGTGTCCTCGACAACGACGCCAAAATGTTACCACTCAAACTAGCAGGGGACCTAAAGGGGATCCCTAAAGGGCAAATGCTAGGCCAAGGGCAACAAATGGAGACTTAGCCCACTGTCACCTCAGCTAAGGCTCCCTTCTATTTACGGACTTTCACTGATGGGAGGAGACCCGGTATGTATGGAGTCACTAATGAAGGATAAGTCAATGGATATGAGTGGCGCAAATAAACCCTTTGCCATAAGAGTTTTGAAGGATGGAGCTTGCTTGCTTTCTAAGCAAGGTACTATGTATTCTAGGGAAAGGAAGAGAGGATTTGAGGGTTAGGTTTATGGGATAAGACTTGTGAAGGAGTTCCCCAATCCCTAAAATCCTTGTTAGAATTGGTATCCCAGATGGTTCTTGAAGAATGATCTTTTAAAGGAGTGGGACCACACAGGGCCAAGTGGACCCAGTCTAGGGTATGAGGAAAGTATGTAGCAACCAATGATATTCTTACCCTAGACAAGGTGGGGAAAGGATCAAAGAAAGTATTTTCACTCAAAGATGTTGTTTTGACCCTATGAGGTACTAGCCTTGGGGATGGTAGGGTAAGCTTTGATCCCTGATCTAGGGCTTGGATTTCTCCCAACTCCACCATCATAATGTCTTCAAAATTGGAGGAGAGCTAGAGGAAAGGCCAGCGCAGGAGACCCTAGGAGATCAAATTCTTTTGATGGCTAGCTTATCGGGAAATTGATGCCCTAGGTAACCCATTGTGGCTAGTCCTGTAAGGATGTGAAAGAATATAAGTTTTAGTGACCACCCTTGGTAGATAAATGCCTTAATCTTAGGGAGAATGGAGTCTATGTTGAGTATGAGTAGGATTTCTTGGTTCCCAATCAAGGAGGCCTCAAGATCACTTCGTATGCCTTCTAGGTCAAGAAGAAGCAACCTTGCAGCTTTTATACTTCGATAAGCAAGGGGAATGGCTTGTCAAGGCTGAATTTGTTGATAGAATTACCACTAGGAGATTTCGCTCCTATTACATGGCCCATACATTGAAATTTGAGAGATGCTATAATAGAGACAAATTTCACAATTTTAAGCAATAAATGCATGCAGCAATTAGCCCTAGAACAACGAAAATCCCAGTCCAACATATATGACAAAAGTAAAACAAGAATAACATCAAAAAGCACGTACTTACATGTAATAGAGTATATCTGACCATTCACAATTGGCAATAAAGAAGCTCTAAGAGATGATAAACCAGTATCCACACATCAAAACTCATCCATAAATATCCAAGTCATCCTCTAGAAAAAGTGTGAAAATATCAAGAGAGATAAGAGATCCAAACCAAAGTGATAATGAAAAATGAACTCATCTCACTTGTATTTATACACAACTTAGGAGTTCGAATTAGCCTCCTTGGCCTACATAAGCCCCAAAAATGAAATAATGTTTTAATAATATAACTTTTGGTGACAAGCCCACCAAACAAGCTCATAAATGAAAAAGAAAGCCTCCTTGAGATTTTATGTTTCTTTTTAGCTGCATCAACCTCCAGACTTCATTCCAGAACATGAGTCAAGGTCTGGGCAAGGGGAAGGGGCGTGCTAATCTTTAACATCCTTTATCGGGAATATACCTCAAACACAAGCAAACCCCAACCAGAGATGGACTGGGAGGGCATTTACCAAATATGTCGCCTCTGAAAAGAGGACGAGATCCGGAGGCTACTTGGCCCTTTCCAGACTCTGTCTAAGAGTATAAGAGAAACACACAAGTGGTATAATAGCCGAGAATGCTCAAAGAGATACAAATAACAATGATGCAACGTATAACAATAAAACCATAAGCAGATACTCAAGAAATGCAGAGAGAATGCTAAGCCATTTTATTATACTGAGTAATAGAATGAGTACAGGAGGTGATCAGGAAGATGGCACCTCGACTTGCACAAGGCAAGTGAAGAAATACACTCAGAATAGCAAAGGAATGGCCCCTCTCTGAACTGCGTCCAAGTTGCTGGAGAACTGCTGTGCTGCTGCTGCTGCTAGAAATCAAATGAGGATTTGGGGCTGCTCCCCTCCTCAGAAAAGGCTGAAACTTTGGAATCGGACTCTACTCAAGAAACCCAGAAAAGCCCAGAAAGCTTTTCTGAAATGTTCGATCCCTGAAAATCACCCCCTTGGGGTTCTGCGTAGTCCCTCAATGCTCTGCACTTCCACTGGATGAAACACTCCAGAAACCTGCCTGAAACCCCTGCCAAAACTCTCCAATATGCAAGGGCTGATCCCCTGCTCTACCTCTCAGCACAAATCCTCCTGCAAACCCTTAATCCAGACTCTTGCCAAAAGGAACTGCGTCCTCCTCTCAGTGCTACGCAGTCCTCCAAAACGCTGATGAAATTGCTGCTGAAATGCTGAGTAGGCACTCGAAGTCCCCTGGGGCTAAGGGTGAGATCTCCGAACGGAGACACTCAATGCACTAAACAGTGTCGCAGACTAGCTAAACAGCCAGCGTGCTCTAAGTAGAAATGACTATCACAAATGCTCATAATAGAATGATCAAAATGAGGGGGCTCCCCTCTCTTTTATAGCCTTTACCTCTCTCAATCCCAAGGCTCACTTCCTCCTGCGTGATTCCCCTCTTGCCACTTGTTTCTTCCCTCCTGCGCAGTCCCTCCATGTGTCTGCATGGGCTCCATTTTTGCACCCCCCTTTGGCCCCCTTGGCTCCCCTTTAAGTCACAACGTTGTGCTACTAGGAAGTGACTTTTTATTCTAAAAGTGAGTTATGTCCCCCATCCTCACTTTTTTATTTAAAAATAACTATAGAAGGCAAAAATTGAACAAAATCGAATATTCCAATTAGCCATGGCTAATTAGGAATATTACAGTCTCCCTTGGCAAAATGTTGCTTGTCCTCAAGCAACTGAAGTGATGGATGCTGCAAGATCTTCTCACTCTCCCAAGTGGCATCCTCATCCGGCAAATTCTTCCACCTCACCAAGAATTCCCGGACCGTCCTGCTCCGCAGCTGCCTCTCCCTGGTATCAATGATAGCCTCCGGCTGCAATACCAAATGCCCCTCATCATCCATGGGTGGTAGCTCATCTGTCACTGTCACCTGCTGCCCCAATGCCTTTTTCAGGCATGATACATGAAAAACGTTATGAATCTTGCTGCCTTGGGGCAGCTCCAACTCATATGCAACCTGTCCAATCTTGCGTATCACCTTGTACGGCCCATAAAAGCGAGGCTTGAGCTTCTCTGCCCCCTTCTGCTTCAGTGACGACTGCCGGTATGGCTGTAATCATAGGTAGACCATGTCCCCTACTTCGAACTGTCTCTCCACTCGACCCTTGTTGGCATATAGCTTCTGCTGGTTCTGCGCTGTAGCCATGTTATCCTTGAGAGCTCGGAGAATATCCTGACTCTCTTGGATCCAAATCTTGGCTCTAGAAGCCTTGCTATCACCAAACATCACGTCAGCAAAAGATAAAGGATGATACCCATATAAGGCATAGAATGGTGACATACCAATGGACATGTGATGTGAAGTATTGTAGCAATACTCCCGTAGATGCAGCGACTTCAACCATGCTCGCTGCTGCCCACTGACATAGTTACACAAGTAGCCCTCTAGCCACTTGTTAACTATCTTTGTCTGTCCATCTGTCTGTGGGTGATAACTGGTACTCGGTGTCAACTCTGTCCCCACCAACCGAAAAAGCTCCTGCCAAAACCCGCCCATGAAACGACTGTCCCTATCACTGACGATGGTCTTAGGAAGACCATGTAGCCTAAAGATCTCTTTGAAGAACAGCTCGGCCACCTGTGCTGCTGTATAGTGTGCGGATATGGCAAAAAAATGTGCGTACTTCGTTAGTCGATCAACGACGACAAAGATACAATCCTTGCCCTGTACCATGGGCAACCCTGTGATGAAGTCCATCAAAATACTCTCCCATTTCCCCTCCAGAATGGGAAGAGGCTGCAATAAACCCGCGGGATGGCTCATCTCTCCCTTGTTCCTCTGGCAAACATCACACTCCCGGATGTGTTGGAGTACGTCCTCCTTGAGGCCCTTCCATGAGAACTTCTCTCTAATGGCCCTGTAGGTTTTGGTAAACCCCTGATGTCCTGCCAATGGTGAATCATGTGATTCCTGGAGTATCTTCTTCTTGAGCTGAGACCCTCAGTCAAGAAGATCCGGTCCCTATAATAGATGATCTCATTGACCACCCTGTACTTGTCATCTGCCACCTACCCATCCAAAACCTCACATGTAAACCTGTCCTTGGAGTACTCTACTAAGAGTCAAGCCTCCAGTCTGTATCCAAGCTCATAAGAGACAACGTGGCTGGTCTACGTGAAAGGGCATATGCTACCACGTTGTTCTTACCCTTGACATACTCAATGTCAAAGTCATATACTTGGATCTTACTGATCCACTTCTGTTGCCTCTCTTGTAGCTGCTTCTGCTCCAAAAAGAACTTGAGGCTGTTGTGATCAGTCCTCACCTTGAACCTGTTACCCACCAAATACTGTCGGTACTTAGCCAATGCATGCATGATGGCCAGCATCTTTTTGTCATATATAGAATACAACCTCTCGTGCGGAAGGAGCTTCCGGTTCTCAAAGGCTATAGGGTGACCTCCCTGCATCAACACTGCGCCGATCCCCTCTCCCGACGCATCACACTCCAAAACAAATGGCTACGTAAAATTTGGCAACGCAAGCACTGGGCAGCTGCTCATAACCTCCTTGAGCCTGTCAAAGGCTCGCTGCGCTGTATCCGACCAACTGAATGCCCCCTTCTTCGTCAAATCTGTCAGGGGTGCAGCAAGCTGTGAGAAACCTTTGACGAACTTCCGGTAGTAAGTACAAATGCCAATGAATCCTCGAAGTTCCGTCACATTTCTCAGCTCCGGCCATTCTCTGATGGCCCTGATCTTCTCCTCGTGGACCCTCACTCCGTCCACTCCTATGATGTGTCCCAGATACAACATCTCCGTCAACCCAAACTCACACTTGGAGAGTTTGGCATAGAACTGCTGCTCTTGTAAGATACGCAATATTGTCTCAATGTGTTGGAGGTGCTCCTCCCAAGTCCTGCTATAAATGAGAATATCATCAAAGAATACCAACACAAACTTCTTCAAGTGACTATGGAAGATGTGATTCATGCAGGACTGAAATGTAGTGGGGGCGTTGGTTAGCCCAAAAGGCATCACCAAGAATTCAAAGTGCCCATAGTGACACTTGAAGGCGGTCTTGGGAATTCCCTGCTCCCTCACACGAATCTGATGGTACCCAGATCTCAAATCAATCTTTGAGAAAAACCGTGCTCCTCTCAACTCGTCCATCAACTCATCGATCTTGGGTATGGGGTACCTGTTCTTCAGGGTCTTCTTGTTCAGGACCCTGTAGTCAATGCACATCTTCAATGTACCATCCTTCTTCTTCACCAACACCATAGAAGAAGCAAAAGGACTCGTGCTCGGTCGAATGTGCCCAAGAGCCAGCAACTCCTGGATAGCCCGCTCAATCTCATCCCGAGAGACCTTGGGGTGCCTATAGGGGGTCGTGATCACTGCCTGTATGCCCTACTCAAGCTCGATGGTGTGCTCAAACCCCCGATCCGGTCGCTGTCCTGGTGGAATCTCCCCAAATACTATGGCATACCGATCAAGGATGGACTGTATCTCTGGATACACCCTCTGCCCTGTAGTCCCTGCCTCTGATGCACGCAGCTCCACTGCCCACTCTATGTCTCCCTTCTGGAAGACTGCCTCCATTCGATGAGCCGAAACAGTCTAAGGCAGATATGTGTGCTGTCCCCATATCTTCTCATGCCTCCTTGTCTTCTCATCATCCCACTCCATCTCTAGGGTCTTCCAATCCATCGTGACCTTCCCTAGAGTGATAAGCCACTGAACACCCAGTATCATGTTGGTGTCCGGAATATCGACCACGAAAAAGTGGTCAGTCAATGTGTAGGTGCCCATCGTCACTGAAAGCTCTGGAACATAATGAGCACACGTCATGGTCTGATCTCCTGGGACCAAGACTGAAAACCCATCGAAGCTCTCTGTCTGTATACCTCTCCGCTCAATCAAAATTGATACTCGCTGGCCATGCACTGTCAATCAAAACTGATACTCGCTGGCCATGCACTGTCCCTCGTACGTGTAGCGTCAGATACTTGGGAACTCCTCGCAATGCTGCAAGGGCCCCTCCGGTGGGTGCAAAAGATGCACCACCTGCTGCTGGCGGTGGAGGTGGCAAAGGTCTTTGTACAGCATGGCTATCTCCTGCCTCTACATCATCCTTGTCATCCTCTTCTCCATTGCTCTCGTAGAAGACCTCAATAAAATGTGCTTTGCTAACAGCACATCTATGTCCTGGTGCCCACGACTCCTGACATGTGAAGCACAACCGCTTCTTCTTCAGCTCCCTCCTAACATCGTCATCAATCTGTACTCGTCCTGGATTCCCCTTTGGACGTGGAATCCTCACATCCTTCCCCTTAGACTGAAAAGTCTGTCTCTGGGGGTAAGGTGTTCGGGTCCTGGGTAAGACATCCTGTAAGTCCCGGGTCTTGCTGATAGTGTCCTGGAGTGTGGATAGTTTAGTGGATCGGACTAGACCCCGAAGTGGCTCTGCTAACCCCTCGACATACATACAGACCCTCCGTGCTGCGGATAGGTTTGGCACCATCACGGAGACCCTCAAGAAATCTGTAATGTAGGTCTCTGGGCTCCCTGTCTGTTTGAGCCTCGTCAAGACAAATCCAACACATCGAGAATTATCGAATTTCGAGTTGTCAAAGTGGAGTTATGAATTTTTGAAGTTTACATGTGGGTTTGTGCACCATAATACAAGTCGACCTTGTTGTTGGAGAGCCCAAGAGTGGGCTAGACGTTGCACATGAGACATGTATAAATAAGAGTCATTGGGAGGTCATTTAGACATAAAAAAATTGCTTCAATCATCACAAGGAGCTCTGAAATATAGTGCGAGTCTGTAGCAAGGGAGGCTGAGGCAGGTAGCCGAGTTTGTGGAGATATTCTCACTGTTTTGGGTGTGGATTTCAAAGAAGAAGAGCCGCAACTCTTAGCCACATTGCAGGAGGCAAGAAGGATGGCTTGAGGGCAGTTTTGTGACCACGTTGGAGCAGTCTTACCTTGCAGATTAGGCCACAAACTATAGGTGAGTTTGATGATTGTTTTGTGCATGGTTTTGGGGTGTATATCTCTGTTTATAGGGCTGCAATGAAAGATTGCTACAACAATTGGGAGGTGAAGTTTAGAGGGCCAAGAGGCCTAGAAAGGCCCTCCTAACTAGGCTGCAGTCATCTCTAAGGGCAACGAGGCAAAACAAGGGTATTCTCCTTGTATGTTGGGCTTGTTTACAGTGCTAGAGTGGGCAGATTGCTTCAGGTCTGAGTTGATTGTTGTAGGGAGCTTTGTGGAGGTGCCCAAGTCCTACAACATCACCTTGGATACCTAGGAACCTTCAGCTGAAGTAAGCAACCTGTTTGGAGAATATTAGGGCACTGGTGTAGGGTTGTTGGTGTGCCCTAACCAAACTAGTACATGCACAGAACCCTAGGCAAGAGAGCAGCAACAGGGAGTTGCAGATGGTCTCTTGGTGATGATTGGATGCTAGGTGGATGGGTGTCCTAGGAGAGGACAATTTGATGGAGTCTGTTGGTAGCCAAGAGGAGGGTTTCCTAGGTGTGAGGATGCCCTAGCCAGAGGTAGATGCTACAACAAGTATTGGTCACTCGTGGACTGTTGGAGGGAAGCGTGAGAGTGGACCAAGTGTGGACGGTGCATTGGGCACTTATGGTCTATTGGAGGACAACGTGATAGTGCCCAAGTTGGAGCCCGATGTGCACCATCTTCATGGACTTAGGTGGTTGCTAGAGTGGCAGTTGTTGAGCTCAAGGGTTGATGAGCTAGAGGAGTAGTTGAGCAACCCTAGACTTATGTGTGGACTCTGGAGAAGGACCTCTACAGCAGATGATGGGCAATCCTGCTAGTCCATGTTCATCGTGGGAGATGGACATCTTGTAGTGATAGGTGTCAACCCTTCGTGCCCTATGTTGGTTTTCATTGGAGCAACGTAGGAATACGATTGTGGGCTGAAGTCCCTGAGTAGCTGAGGAGCAGCAATGGGCTGTTGTGAGTTGTTCACAAACGGAGTTGTGAACAACTTGACAGGAGTCTCAATGTGTTGTTCCCTTGATGGACTAAGGCACAACTAGTGAGAAGATTGGAGAGCCGAGGTTCAGTGGCTAGATGGACTTGGATCGTTGATAGAGGCAGTGTTGTAGATTGGGAACCGAAGGACCGGGCAGGTACAAGGTACGACCGAGAGGAGCTGAGAGAGCGCGCTACAAGCAAATGGTTAGTGAATCTTGTTGAGGGTAGATTGGTTGTCGATGGGTTGACACCAAGCCCCATTTTTGTATTCTTGTACTCATGGATGTATGAGAGCCATTATCCCTAGTATGGGAGCCCTAGACTATTGTGTTATTCAGTTTGATTAATATAACAAAGTTGGGTTGAAAAAGTTAAAATGTTGTCTATATTTTGTGCACTAGTAGATTTACTGTTGTTTATATTTCGTTGTGCAAAGTAGTTTTGTTGTGATATTTGGTTTGGTAGCGTTAGTGATTTAAGATTCTATCCCAGACACCAAGATCGTGGAAAAACAACAATTAGAGAGTGTATAAATACAAGTGAGATGATTCATTTTGATCATCATCACTTGGATTGGGTTCTTATCTCTTGTGAGATTTTCGCTATCCCTTTTGGGGGAGGATTTTCGATGTAATGGATGAATTTTGATAATGTAGGTTTTAAATCCCCGTACAGAAATTACCTGCATACGAATTCTAAAAAACAAAAAATAAACAATGGCGATAACATAATGTTGGAAACACTGAGAGGGGGGTGAATCAATTTTCCTTTCCAATTGTGACTTTTACTAGTTAAATCAATTATATTTAGAACACAAAATGAGCAATAGGAATAAATGATTCTATTAATATAATCTTTATAATGAATCAAGTACAATATATAGGGCTCCAACCCTTGATGAAGACATCGATCTTCAATTCCCCAGGCTCGAACCTGTTGCCAAGCACCAACTTAGTCTTTTGTGAGGCTCCAACCTCTAGGGCATTGACCCTATCTTCTCAAGGCACCAACCTTGCGTTTAGAGGTTCCAACCCCTAGGTCACCAACCCTTCTTTGGTACAGGCTCCGACCTGGTTTCTTGAGGACACTGATCCTCTAGGGCTCCAACCCTATCCTTCAAGGCACCTACCTTGTTTGTTCGAGGCTCCAACCTTCAGGGCACCAACCCTCGAGGCTCCAACCTTCAAGGCACCAACCCTCTGGGCTCTAACCCACTACTATACTTTGTCTAGATATGTTTTATAGTAATTCACGGTTTCCAAAATCTTCTTCACTAAGTTCTGTCAATCTATAGCTTCACAATAGTCTCCATGCTATATAATCAATGACAACCTTGTCTCATAGAAGGTGTCACCATTGCTCTTCATTATATCCAAGCAAAATCTCTAAGTCACATCATGATGACTAATACATCACGATCTTCAATAGTCTTCAAACATCTTCAATGTGTCTACATTGAACTGCACTAAGCTCTGCACAAAAACAACTCTCTGTTTCAAGCCTCTAATCTCACTGTTGCGGTCACTGCTTCAGGAGTGATCGCTTCAGGAGTAACTGCTTCAGGAGTGACTTCTTCAGAGGAGTGACTGTTGCAGTTTCATAGTGCGTTCAATTAAAAACAACCCTGTTCATACTCGGATAATCTTCTTAGATCCGCAACGCATCCTTTTGAACTGTTAGCTGAATCACTGTCAAACACAGGTCCAAGCCTTTCAATAAATAACCCAGTCAATAGAATGCTTGACTTTCGGCTTCCTTTGTCTTCTGCTGGACCTTCGGCTTCCTTTGTCTTCTGCTGGACCTTCGGCTTCCTTTGTCTTCTACTGGACCTTCGGCTTCCTTCTTTGCTCGCTCGACCTTTGGCTTCCTCTTTCGTTTGCTCGATCTTTGGCTTCGTCTCTTCTGCTACTTCACATTCATGAGTTGTGAATTGTCCTTCTTCTTTGTGATGGATGCCTGAGATCCATCCTTGAGGTGAAGTGTTTAACTTGTATATATACGAGTCTCATCAATACCCAAAAGACACGTTTAATGGAGGAGAGGCCGACTTATGAGGTTGCATATTAAAATTATATCGGAGAGGTCCTTTTTTAATATTCATCCAAAAGACTTATTATTTACGGAAATCAGATAGGAGAGGCTATACCCACATGGAGGTCCCACATCCGCGTCATCACCTTAATCGCAATCGCAACTTCATGAAAATCAGAGGTTTTACAAGTCGTTTCATGCTCTGTTCTCCGATACAGCGGATGCCCCTACTACCAATAGAGCGAATGCGATATGATATTAAACTGTTTTTGATAACTTCGTCGGATCCACAATTCTATCGCAATCGGCGGTTTGTCGGGTCCATAACTCTATCGCAATTGGCGGTTCGTCGGATCCATAACTCTATCGCAATCATCAGTCTGCCATCGTGACATCCCTTAGAAACTTGTGATTCAATGGATGCGATAGCATATGATGTTTCAATGGTGCAGCAGGTCCGCATTATTATCGCAATCAGAGGTTTTACCGTGACAACTCTTTATGATTTGCGATATGTAACTTCCGATAGGCAGATGCGATATTTCATTAAGGTGTATTATAATGGTCCAGCGGGTCCGCAATACTCATATCGCAATCAGGGAATTCGAGTGGTAACACATAATAAAGCCGCCGATATAATTCCTCCGATAACACTGTTAACTCCTCTGTTATGGCTCTTCTTCCCTTTAGCTCTTTCTTTGCTGATGTGTTCCTCTTTGCTCCTCTGATATTGCTATTCTTCCTATGAATTCCGATAACCTGCTTCCGATGAACTCTTCCGATAACTCTTCTTTGACTGCTCCTATTCTTGACTTCCAATGGCTTCCAATGTCTTTCCAATGGCTTTCCTTCTTGGCTTCTTGCTCCTGTTACTTCACGGATCTGCTTCTCCTTGGCTTCACATTAATATTTAGTATCCCAGAATATTGCCATATTGACATCAATGACAATCTAGATCAACAATCTCCCCCTTTGTCATTGATGGCAATATTCTTCTTCTCTCCCCCTTTGACATCAATGGCAAAGGAGTGCACAAGGACTCCCCTTGTCGAACTACTCCCCCTGTCATGGTGCTCTTTTTTTTTTACTCAAGATAGAGAGATTGCTGCCTTATCATCAGCTAGCACATTATCCGTTCTTCATGTCTCAAAAGAACTACTTTATCATGGCTTCAACAATGCTGCTCCAAGAATGTCCCAAACAGACCTTTAAAGTTTGCTTTTAACCATGCTCAAGTGTGGGCAACGATGCCTTAAAGATGCTCCACTTCAGTGCTTCCAAACAGACTCCAAATAGCCACACACCAAATGTCCAAGTCCAAGTTTTTATGCTTCTACAATCTGAATTCTGTTGTCTCCATAGTCAGAATTAAGAGGTCTTCATAGTCCGAATCAAGAGAAAATGCCACTGAAATTGTTTTTCTCGCTATCTCTCTTCAGATCTGAGTTCCTCTGTATCTCTGTGCTTCTCCTTAAGTCATTGCCATCCAATATTTCAACATCATTGCATTCGGATGAAATGGTGAGAGGTTGTGCCTTACTGTTGCTATTTTTCTAAGTGACCAGCATCAACCTGAGCTATATTCGACTGCACAACATTCTTCTTTCTATAGTCCTTTTGATGAGCCATCTTTTCCTTGTGTTCTTTGCAAGTTATCTCCATTAGCAGATTTTGATATCAATCTGTGACTGTCTTTTAAATTCTTTCTACTGACTGACAACTTTTTGCAATGCTTCAATTATGTTAAATGCTGCCAACTGCTCTTGCTTGTGTAGTGAACAAAACATTCAAGCTCCATTTCCAGATGTATCTATTTGTTTGAAGGTTGCATCTATTTGTGTCCACAATTTACTTGTTCTCACATCATATCCTTGAGTCGAGACATTCAACTTCTGTAATAACAAAACCATCGTTATTTGCCTTATTCACATTAGATGGCCTTCTCTGCTGTTTCAATTTCTGCTTGGTGATCAAGTGAGAAAACATCTTCAACAACAGTCCATTGGATAGTTAAGAGATCATGTTCTTTCAAAGGAGTGTTCTTGAGAAATGATCCATCAAAGAATGATTGTCAATATAGCTCATCAAGGATTACATAAGGCCCATTCACAGATGGCTTCTGCAAGAATGTTTAATCATCATAAGCTCCCCCTAACTGTATGCATGATCTTCCTTTTGGCAGAGTCTCCCCATCAAATGCTTAGATTGTCGAAGATCAGGTCAACAACATGTGTTGTTGGTTGGAGAGTTCAGGAGACTTTCGGATCCAATTTTCTTCTTTCTCCATACTTGTGTAACTTTCTTCTCTGGCATGGTTCTAGTTTGTGTAGGAGCCCAAGTCAAGTTACAATCACGTGCCATATGACCAATGTTATGACACTTGAAGCATTCTATGTTGTTCATGAATAAGAATTCATGATTTCTTGCAAAATTGCTTCTCGGAGATTGTTGAGGACCATAATATTTATCTTTGTGATATGCCCTACAATCTTTTGCCATGTGTCCAAAGTTTGTACAAGCATAACAATAACCAAGAAATAAACTTTGGTACATGGGAGATGGAGACTTCCTAGATGTACTTCTGAAGTCTTTCTGCCTTGAGATCCTTTGATGATAACCATTGCTTCTTGCGTCCTTGACACCATTTGCATTTCTTCTTGGAACGAGTCTTCTTTCATTGTTGCCTTGACTCTTATCCTTGTTTTTGCTGGAACTGGGAGTATCAACATTTCTTTCTGGCTTTCTCACATCCTTGTTGTTTGAAACTTTGAAGCATTATCATTCTTGCTTGAGGATTCACCTTCATAACCAAGACCTGATTTATCAAATGGAGATCTTTGATGGCTGAGCATGTCATCCAAGGCTTGAGAGCTCTTCAAGATTTTGTCCATTCTTTCAACCTTTTTCCTGTGGGAGACAATCTCTTCTTCCAATCTTTCACAATCATTATTCTTCTTAGCAAGTTGTTTCTCAATTTCTTCCTTGATACAAGTTTCTTCATTTGCTTCTGTTTTAAGGGAGATGATATCTGATTTCATTCTGAAAATTTATTCATTTTCCTTAGCTAGACTGCTCTCCATTTCTTCCATGATCCTTGTAGCTTTACATGTTTCAGCCTTGAGAAGGTTGATGTTAGATTTTAGTTTGAAGATTTCTTCATCCTTTGCTTTTAGTTGACATATCATGGTGTTTCTTTCCTTTTCGCTTCATCAACTTGTCCTTCTATGATTGCCAATGCTTCCATCGTCTTCTCAGCTCCTTGTCCTAGTTTTCTTGCTTCTTCTAGTTGAGATTTAAGAGAGGAGACCTCTTCCTTGTATTGACAAATCTCTGTTTCAAGTTTGTTCAAGCTTTTGTGCCTTTGTTCAAGGTGGCTTGACAAGTTATCTTCCTGTTTCTTTGCCTTATCCAATTGATTTGTCATGGATATGACTTCTTCATGATGCTTTCTTTTGTTTTGATGAAATTCCTCCTTAAGCTTGGAAAGCTCTTCATCCCTTTCTTGTACTTGAAGCTTGACAAGGTCAACTTCCTTCCTTGTTTGGTCTTGGTCACCAACTAGTGCTTTCTTCTTAAGTTCCTTGTTTTCCTTTTTCAAACTGATAATCTCTTCCATGGCAGCCATAAGTTTAGTGAGGAGATCTTCTTCAAAATCTTTTTCATTCTCTTCATCTTCTAGGTCTTCTTTAGCCTTGATGTCATCATTCTTATTTTCAGCTTCCATGATGGGTTCTGGATTTCCTTCTTGCTTTCCATCATCTTCTTGACTAGTGGTCATGGTCAATGCTCCTTTTGAGTGAAGGTCATGAAGTTTGTCCCATATACCCTTTGCTGACAAACACTTTTCTAAATTGTCCTTTATAGAATTTGGTAGCCCATTCAAGATTTCCTTCATCGCTTTTGCATTGTACTCCTTGGATTCTCCATCCATCATGCTATCAGCAATCACTGATTTCCAGACTTCAATGCCTTGAGTCTTTAAAAAATTCCTCATTCTTGCTTCCCATATATCAAAGTTTCCATTGAACAATGGAGCCTTCACAAATTGATTGATTTCAACTTCGGTGGTTGAGGGAGACATATCTTTAGGAGGATTGGAGACTTTCTTCCTTGGCTTCACCATTTGTGTTCTAATTGATCAACCTTCAAGCTGTTAGGCTTTGAGTGAAGGTACTAGCTCTGAAACCAATTGTTGGAAATACTGAGAGGGGTGAATCAATATTCCTTTTCAATTGTTACTTTTACTAGTTAAATCAATTATATTTAGAACACAAAATGAGCAATAGGAATAAATGCTTTTATTAATATAATCTTTATAATGAATCAAGTACAATATATAGGGCTCCAACCCTTGATGAAGACACTGATCTTCAATTCCCCAGGCTCCAACCTGTTTCCAAGCACCAACTTGGTCTTTTGTGAGGCTCCAACCTCTAGGGCACCGACCCTATCTTCTCAAGGCACTGACCTTGCGTTTAGAGGCTCCAACCCCTAGGGCACCAACCCTTCTTTGGTACAGGCTCCGACCTGGTTTCTTGAGGACACCGATCCTCTAGGGCTCCAACCCTATCCTTCAAGGCACCTACCTTGTTTGTTCGAGGCTCCAACCTTCAGGGCACCAACCCTCTGGGCTCCAACCCACTGCTATACTTTGTCTAGATATGTTTTATAGTAATTCACAACTCCCAAAATCTTCTTCACTGAGTTCTGTCAATCTACAACTTCATAGTAGTCTCCATCTACATAATCAATGACAACCTTGTCTCATAGAAGGTGTCACCATTGCTCTTCATTATATCCAAGCAAAATCTCCAAGTCACATCATGATGACTAATACATCATGATCTTCAATAGTCTTCACACAAATTCAATGTGTATACAATGAATTGCACTAAGCTCTGTACAAAAACAACTCTCTGTTTCAAGCCTCTGTTCTCACTGCCGCAGTAACTGCTTCAGGAGTGATTGCTTCAGGAGCAGTGTTGTGAAAATCGCGATAAAATGAAAAAATCGTGATTTTTTCCCTCTGCCGATAAAATCGCGATAATTAAACGAAAAAATCGCCGGATTTTTTTTTTTGCCGATTTTTATTGAAAAAATTGCGATTTTATGAAAAAATCGCGATAAAAACGAAAAAATTGCGATAAAAACTTAAAAAATCGCCGGGGGTCGCGACAGCATAGTTTTATAACCTTTTTTTTGGGTTTTTTCATGCAATTTTTTTGAAAGAAACAAATAATTTTTGAGTGGGGTAGCTTAATGATGAAGTCTAGGCCCTAGTATGGATATGCTATTCATGGTAATGTTAAATTCTTAAAGTAAAAGTGACATTGTCCTTAATTTTCATTTTCATCCTTTTACTTAAATTTTTAACATTACCACGAAATGACTCAGCATGTTTGAGAGTGGTTCCAGCCTCATTGGATTTCATCTGGAGAAAGTAGAATTTTAGATTTCATTTAAAATCCAGCAGACTTATCAGTTTTTCAGGATTTCAGGATTGGGAGATTGTAATGTTTCCAGGTGACACCACTTGCCCGGGCTACCCCTGCCACTAGTAGAGGACGTGGTCTACCTCCTATAGCTCCTACTTCTAGTTCTTCAGCTTCTAGAGCACATCAGACTCCACTGCCATCTCCACCAGCATAGGCACCAGCGTCTACATCTAGAGGGAAAGGGAAAGCTGTGGCATTTTCTCGCAAGAGGGGCAGAGGAAATCAATAGGATTAGACTTTCATTTTATTGTATATGACATTATGACATGATGAGATACATTATCATATTTTTTGTTGATATTTTGAGGCTGAGTTGGGACTCAGGAGTCAGGACTTACTATTCAGGACATGATTCAATGTTATGTGTGATTTTAGCGTTAGAAATGATATTAAACATCTTATATATTAGCTTGTTTATCATATTTATGTGTCAATGTATTTATTTTATGTTGTAGATGGTTTAGATATTAAAAAAATTGAAAAAAATGAAAAAAAATGAATATTTTTGTACCAAACGATTTTTTCCCGATTTTTTTCTGATTTTTTCCAGATAATTCCGATTTTTTCCGATTTGTTCCCCGCGCCGATTTAATCCCGATCACGATTTTCACAACATTGTTCAGGAGTAACTGCTTCAGGAGTGACTTCTTCTTCAGAGTGACTGTCGCGGTTTCATATTGTGCGTTCAATTAAAAACAACCCTGTTCATATTCAAATAATCTTCCTAGATCCGCAGAGCATCCTTTTGAACTGTTATCTGAATCACTGTCAAAAACAGGTCTGCCTTTCAATAAATAACCCAGTCAACAGAATGCTCGACCTTCGGCTTCCTTCTTCTTCCGCTGGACCTTCGGCTTCCTTCTTTGCTCGCTCGACCTTCAGCTTCCTCTTTCGTTTGCTTGACCTTTGGCTTCCTTTCTTCTGCTACTTCACATTCACGAGTTGTGAATTGTCCTTCTTCTCTGTGATGGATGCTCGAGATCCATCCTTGAGGTGAAGTGTTTAACTTGTATATATACGAGTCTCATCAATACCCAAAAGACACGTTTATTGGAGGAGAGGCCGACTTATGAGGTCACATATTAAAATTATATCGGAGAGGCCCTTTTTTAATATTCATCCAAAAGACTTATTATTTACGAAAATCACATAGGCGAGGCTATACCCACATGGAGGTCCTATATCCACGAAATCACCTTAGTCGCAATCGCAACTTCATGAAAATTGGAGGTTTTTCCAGTCGTGCTCATGCTTTGTTTTCTGATATAGTTGATGCCCCTACTACCGACGGAGCGAATGCGATATGATATTAAACTGTTTTTGATAACTCCATCGGGTCCACAATTCTATCGCAATTGGCGGTCCGTCGGGTCCATAACTCTATTGCAATCGGCGGTCTGTCGGATCCATAACTCTATCGCAATCGTCGGTCTGCCATCATGACATCCCTTAGAAACTTGCGATTCAACGGATGCGATATCATATTGAGTTATGTTATAATGGTGCAGCGGGTCCGCATTATTATCGCAATCAGAGGTTTTACCATGACAACTCTTTATGATTTGCGATACGTAACTTCCGATAGGTGGATGCAATATTTCATTAAGGTGTATTATAATGGTCTAGCGAGTCCGCAATACTCATATCGCAATCGGGGAATTCGAGTGGTAACACATAATAAAGCCGCCGATATAATTCCTCCGATAACACTGTTAACTCCTCCGTTATGGCTCTTCTTCCCTTTAGCTCTTTCTTTGCTGATGTGTTCCTCTTTGCTCCTCCGATATCGCTGTTCTTCCTGTGACTTCCGATAACCTGCTTCCGATGAACTCTTCCGATAGCTCTTCTTTGACTGCTCCTGTTCTTGACTTCCAATGGCTTCCAATGTCTTTCCAATGGCTTTCCTTCTTGGCTTCTTGTTCCTGTTACTTCACGGATTTGCTTCTCCTTGACTTCACATTAATATTTAGTGTCCTAGAATATTGCCATATTGACATCAATGACAATCTAGATCAACACATAAAACATAAAACATAAAACAGATATACATAGAGATTTTCCCCTGGATCCCAAAACTAGGACTACCAAATTGATTTTTCATTATGTTCCTTTCAATGTTACAATACATATATGTACATGCCGAAACATCCATAAACCCCAATCCATTAACCCTGGATTAGAACATAACTGTAGTTCCCTTGACTGGATCTACAAAATACCATGGACAGAAAACCATCATGCCCAAAACCATGTGCGAAATCTATGCACAAAACCATATGTAGGTCTACCCACCTAATATAGGGTCCAAATTTTTTTCGCAGGGTGCTGCCCTAGACAACGCAACGTACAGGCGCGACTAAGTAATCTTTTCATGTCTATTCTTGTTATTTGCTATAAAACATTGATGTTGCAGGGATTCTTGCTATACTAGATCTCAAATTTGTTGCTTTTCTTATGCGAAATTGTGAAAATTTAGTATTTTGTAGTGTTGCATCATCTCATGTATCATGTTTGAAAGGGGGAATGTTCCTAGAGATTATTTCTATTAAACATATCTTGATAAGTCACCAATTATTGCAAATTGAAGTATAAATTCTTCTAGCAACTTCTCTCATGCCCTAATTGCCATGCGAAGTTGTTTAGGGGGCTCCTTGATTGGGTGTAGTTCCTTTAAATTGCAAATTTCATCTTGACTCCATCCTTCCCAAATAATTGGGCACTAATCCTTCCATAGATGATCATTTTCAAAGAGAATTCCTCTCACCTTCTCCTTTTTTCTAGGTCTAGCCTCCATAGGTCGCCTAGGGCATCACATTTCTCATGATTTAGCCATTAAAAGAGTTCAATCTCTTGCCCACAATTGCGCTGGTGTGTCCTCAATAAGCCCTCCAAATTTCACGAGACTCTGATGGTGGGATCTTGAGATATTTCAAGCCCTAGCTCGAAGATCAACTCTTGCCCTTGGTTTCCCATTGGCTAGTAGCCTCATTGGGATCATAGCACTAAATCATCAAAGCAAGATTCTTTCTTTGATCTTCATCCTTTCCCTAATTAGGTCAAGTACATCCTTGATTGATCAACTCCATATCCTTGACCTAATTTCTGGTCTATTTGGCTCTTGGTGGTCTCGCAACTTGGTGATTCCAATTCCACAAATATCACTTAGAATTCAAGCATTCATAATGCCTTTTGGGACTAGGAGCTTCCTTAACATAGCATACTTGCCCTCTTAGCCCTTCTTAGAGAGCCCATCACCTTGCTTCCAAAGCAAACAACCCATTTAATTGAGTCTCTCTTGCGAATAGGCTTTGGAATCACTTCCTTATCTTATCATTGGTTATATCTATTCTAGTGATTCCTCACATACTAGGATTCCTCCCATTGGTGAAAGTTCGTAAAGAGTAGGGAACCTTAGCTGAGGGACAGTGGGCTATCGCTCCATCGTTGCCCTCGACCTAGTAGTTGCTCTATAGGATCCCCTCTTAGGACCCCTGCTAGTTTGAGTGGTAACATTTTTGGCGCTATTGCCGGGGACACGAGATGTGTGTCTTATTTCCCTTACGACATCATTGACAATCATTTTGGCGACTCCATTGGAAGAACGAAGCCCTAGTTCTTCATTGAACTTCAAAGTTAATGCTTGTAGGGTGAAGCAAGCATCTATCAAGGCATTTCTTTAGTTCACCCTTGCAACTCCATTTTATTCCTAACATGCAAAATCATGAAAAATGGACTATTGTCAAAGAGAGATTAATCTTGGTCCCACATTTGCAAAACTCAATGATCAAAATCTTCAAGAACTACAAAAGAATGTGGAGAAATATGCTGAGTTTTATGAAGATTTATTGGAGAGCATGGATAAGGAATTCATGCTCAGGTTTCATGGGTCAACACAAAAACAACTCTACATAATGATGTGTGCCTATGAGAAGGATCCTAGTCGTCTCTTTGACTTTGCTGGCCTAACCTGTGCTTTTAGTATTCTGACTGACCTAATCAATGAAAAATATTATAATCAGTCACAAGGCCCCACACAATGTAATCAATTGGATGATCAAGGTGACATTAAAGAAAGTTCAAATGTGAGGGACCATCATGAAGGTAAGGAACATACGGAAGAAGGGATCCATCTAAAGAAGATCATGATAGCCATAATGCCACAGAGGACCTTCAAGATGCACACCTAAGGATTGAGAATGTGCATGACATGAGTGAGAGCCCCATTGAAGATCATAAGGATGAACACGATGAAATGGAGGCTTACATTCAAGAAAAGGGGTTTGAGGATATGAGTAGTGTAGCTTACTGAGAATATGACATCTCTTATTTCTTGTGCATTAACGAGGGAAAATGGATTGTGGGCATCCACGACTTTGATAGTGACCCTATTTATGACATTGACATGGAAAATGAGGTTGAAATTGATTCTCCTTTTCTCCAGGACATTACTCATAGTGATAGCCCTGCTCACACCATCGAAAGGGAGGATTGTGGTTTTCCCTCACATGAAGAAGGTCTATTAGAAATGGTAGGCACCATTTATGACACTGATGATGACACTGGCAGAGGCCTTGTTTTCCCATACCTTCTCCAAGATCCCGATCGCATAGCTACATTACCAACGAGCCATACCTTCGACATTTTCAGCACCGTTGCCGGGGAGGAAGTAGGTCCACCTCCCTAGTGAATCATTGAGGAATTGATTCATTGATGACACTTCAAATATTCCTCTGGCAACTCCATTCATTGTCCAAACCCCTAGTTTGCTTGAAGGTGACAACATTCCTCCTCTAACTAGGGTCGCTGCAAGAAGGGGAGAATGAACTCCATCACCTGTTAGAACCGCCCTTCTCCCTGAATTTGAAAAGGTCAGTGATCCTACCCCAAAGATGGCAACTGGTTCTAGCACTGACCCAAAACAAGACCAACCCAAAATGACCAAAAGTGAAAGGAATTTGGTTAGTGTCTTTGCCCCTTTGAAATTGAGTGATGACCCCAAACCTTTACCTGAGAAATACAATAACTGGCTCCCCAAGTTCAAAGGCGATGCTACCATAAGTGCTTGTGACTTTGTCGAAGAATTCTATTGGAATATGTCTCCTAGGTTGATATTTGATGAAGATAGGCTCATGATGCTTTTTGCTTTGTCTCTTGAAGGACAAGCAAGGGAATGGTACCTTAGTCTTCCCCCAACATGCATAGATGACTCTGACCAATTTGAGGACATGTTCATGAGAAGATGGTCATGTAATGCACAAGGAACCTTCAACATTGAGAAGTTCTATCAAATAAGTAGGGGAAGGGAAGACATCTGAGAATTCATCCAAAAATTTGATAGGGTAGTCAGGGATATCCCCAACCATTTGAAGCCCCCTAATGCTAACATTCTCGACAAATTCATCAAAGTTGTGGGTGGCCACCTGACCTATGCATTAAGGGACAAGAAACCTTCAACCTTGGCTGAGGCTAAAGAGATAGCAATTGAAGTCGAGGAAAACTTACGAATTTCCAGAATGGATGCTAGTGACCACTCCAAGGCAAAAATGAATGTCAAGAAGGAAAAATCCAAAGATCAACACGAAGAAACCCTTTTGGTACTTCTCAAGAAAATGGAAAATCTCAGCGAAAAAATGAACACATGAGATAGGGTCTACATGAACAAGCTCACTACTTTGGAAAGGGCCCAAAAATCTAGCTATATCCCAAAAGGGAAGCCTTTTCCTAAGAAGCAAAATGAAGAGGACAAGCCAAGCTCATCTCAAGTCCCCAACACTTTGGCTCCAACAAATGTTGTTGAACAAGATTCATCTTCCAAAGACGAGCAAAGTGATGAGGATGACAGTGATGACGAAGAAGTAGATGAGCAAGCTAACCTTGTAGAATCCGAAGCCTTCAACATTTTGCTAGGGGGTTCATATATTCATCCTCCCATTAGTGAGGTCATTATCAAAGAAGAAAAAGAAGAGCCAATCCTTAACACTGATGATAGTGGAAGATTCAAGGGGGTCCAATATTCATGAAAGGACAACAATAAAGACCCCACAACCTCCAAGGAACCCAACAAAGACGACTCAATTCCCAAGCAGGTCCCTCCTAAAGAACCTCTCCCTAAAGATCCCCCTAAAAAGGATCCTCCGAAGAAAACCAACCCCAAAAAGGATCCTCAAAAGAAAGAGACCATCAAGAAAAGGGACAAGGGCAAAGAGGTCGGACTTGACATTGATCTAGAGACTGCTATAGGGAAAATGACTGTGCCAATTCCATTAAAGGAGATTGCAAAACTTCCTTGACAACAATGGAAAATCAAGAAATCCCTGGGCTTTGAAGAGGAAGAATTACCCGAAGACTTGCAAAACATTCACCTTCCCGACTTAAACCCAAGACATGAGCCATTCATGCTTACCTTAGCCATAAATGACCTTTTATTACATAACTGCATGTTAGATTCAGGGGCTTCCGTGAATATCATGCCACTAAAAGTCATGAAGCAATTGGGTCTTAACATCACTCGACAGTATAAAAAGGTGTGTGGTTTTAACTCCAAACCTGTAGAAGTAGAGGGACTTGTTGACCTTGCCACCTACACCTACCTACAAGTCAGTGAGAAAAGCCTTCAACCCCACAAGGTGTGGTTGGTGGCAGGGAACTCAGAGAAGGGGCTGTCACACTAATCCCGACTCTCTCTGTTTGAGCTATCTCCTAGGTTAGATAAGGGGGGCGGTCCTTAATGAAAAGTTAAGTTAAAGAGATGTGAGTTTCTAGGAGAATTGTTAGAGTTAAATAGATTTTTTTGTAAGATTTATAAGCAAAAACTGATATGAGCAATAACCATCAATACACATGATAAGCTTGAACAACTAGTGCCTTCAAAGTATTGCTCTTTAAGAAATGAAATTGTATTTGCTTAAAATGAAGTGAAATGCTTTCAAATGGAAAACCAAAATAATCCTGAAAAGTTGTTAAAATTGGCAACTAGGGCCAAACTCCATGTGGGTCATCTTATTAATGACAACTGATATTTTTCTTGGATCCCTCTCATCGAGAGGTGTAGGATTGATGTAAAGATCATCCGATTTCGATAAGTATTCATGGAGATATGAATTTATTTGTGTTATGGGACAATTCGTCAAGGTCAGCCAGCAACCAAATAAACCCCACATGTGCTCAACGTTTTAGTATAAATAGAGGTGCCTTGAAAGTCATTTGGACACACTCACAACTCTCTTGTGATCTCTTCCTCTCCATTCGTTTGGGTTTTAATGGAAGGAAGAATCCCTAAGAGAATATGCTGATCTAGGAGGTTTGCCCTACCCCTAGATGAAGATATCTATACGCTGCCCTCATCTACATTCATCGAGAAGAATCTTCGTTGCCCGAAAAGGAGGCTCTTATATCGCAACAAGGATAGGGTTCAACGCTGGTATAGAGAAGCCCTAAGAACCCTGACACTGTCCTAAAAGAAACCCTCAAACACAACAAGAAGAGAACCTTGATCTGACCTTAATATGTTGTCATAATTGGAAGAACAATGTGGGAAACGCAGGGCTGAGAGATGCCCTAATTTCTGTTCTCTACAAGATCAAGGCGCATTCATAAAGAACCTAATGTTGTCCCTAACACAGTCATGAAGGCAGAATGCCTTAGCCACATGACTAAAGGGAAAGGAGATGCCCTAGACATAGTTGTTGTCTTGGGTAAGAAGAAGCTATGCTGCCTAAAGAAGATGCCACCTAAAACACAGACATAGAAGAGAGACCTAAACGCTGTCATGGATCTAGCTGCCCTCTACGCTGTCTTGGTTCTAGGTAATAGTCATGTACATTGTTATATTGAAGCTGCCCTAAACGCAGTCAAGTTGAGGTTATGGTGAAGACCTTAACACTATTCTAGACCATAGTCTTAGGAGGGGTCTCATGTACCTTAATTGCTGAGTGTGCAAGAGAAGATTTAAAGATAGCTAGGTTGTCTTGCTGCTAGGCTAGGCCGCAGGCCATAGCTAGCAACATGGAGGATTAAAGTTTGACTTTGGTGCAACACAGTGATATTTAGGTGCAGCACAATGGAATAAGGTGCGTGGGCAGCATGGGACAGTAAGGTGCTGAAGACAACATGAATGAATGAAAAGGGGTGCAGCATGTTGTGATGGAAGCAACAACATGTTATACTACAGTTGTATGATAGTGCAACATCGTGCACAGTGATAGGGGTGCAACACAGTGATACATAGTGCAGCATGATGTGATGGAAGCAACAACAGGATGCTGAGGTATTGCAACATGCATTTGGGTGCAGCATAGTGCAATGAGAGCTCAGCATAGTGCAGCAAGAGGAGATGCAGTATAGTGATGGGTATAGTCATGATTAGTAAAGCATGATGAGATGCAACATTATGATGATTGCAGTGATGGGTACAGTCATGATTAGTAAAGCATGATGAGATGCAGCATTATGATGATGGGTGTAGCATGGTGTAGCACGGTGAGGTGCAACATGATGACAAGATGCAGCACAATGATAGGTGAAGGAGTCACCTTGGACAATCAGTTGAAGCAGCATGTCTTTAAATGATCTCATGCATCATCTTCTTAGAGATGATCTTCTAGATAAGTCAAAGTGTTGACTTCTGGTGTAAATGTACTCTCTCTCTATTGAACTATTGAAGAACATATAAGAATAATTGATCAAGGGTTTCCTCACATTAGGGTTTGCCCCTGGCTAGCGCCACATCTTGTGTCCTCTTGTCTTGGCTTGTCTTTTGCGATTTATGTTTATGTTCTATCTACAATACTTTAATGCTGATGTGATTGCTAATTTGGAAAAGATATTGAGCTAACTGTGAAAATTGAAATAAATTGCTCTAAGCATAGAACATACCTCAAATTAACATGGCATCAGAGCTGAGGTGAAGAAAATGCCCAAGCAAGAGTGAAAGAGAAATCATCGAAGACAGTTGGGAGAGGACAAAAGGGTCAATGGATTCCTCATCCCTATTCAAATTCACCAAGGGTGAAGTCGAAGCAGGGTATATTATCAGAATGGCGCAGCGAAAGTTTCTGATGGCCTACCTACAGATCACTTCAATGGGAAGTTCGGATCTCAGGGCGAAGGAAAGGAAGATGCCTTGGTTACAATAAGTTCTACCATTATGTGAAGGAGTGTCCAAATGGTAGGGACACATCTCTTGATGAAGATAACAATCATTCCAGGCACATCTTCAATGATCGGATGAATGACAGGTAATGCAGGTCATCAAGGAAATGACCGACTATTCAAGGAAAGCAAGGAACCCCAGGTATGAAGAATCAAATTTTGTTTCTGATAAGATAAAGAAGCGTTATCTTGTATTGGCCCTCTCCTTCAGATTCTGTGGGAATCTGGCTTATTGATTATAGTGCTTATTGTCGCGCAGATTGACACGACAATGCTCAGACCAGGGGCTGTCACTCTGATCCCCGATCTCTCCGTTTAAGCCTGTCTCCCGCGGCTAAGGGGGGTAGACCCTATGGGAAAATGATTGACCAACTGTGAAACAGTTGGGTTGGGAGACACGAGAGGAAACCGGCACTAGATGGATTTAGAAGTTTAAAGACCAGTGCCTTGTGGGGTAAATATTTAATCGTTTAATTATTAGATGCTGCAACAATATAAACCATGCAGAGCAAACATTTATCATCAAAGCTTAACTTTTGCCAGATACAAGATAATCAATAAAGGCACGAATACTTAGCAATCAAATTTATGCAGTTAATCTTCAAATGAATATTTATCCACGATAAACATTAATTCCCACGTCAAAAATTTTAGCCTCAGCATAAAAGATGAAACCTAAGAAATTTTCGAGGCAAGACTGAAATTGGCAAAAAATTTCCAAAATATTTAAATCTTTTTTTTTTTTTTATAAATGATTCCCTTTTTTATATTTTTTATCTTTCATATCAATAAAATCTAAAAAAAAGAAACGATTTTAAAAGTGAAATTTAAAATTTAAAAAATTATAAAGCTTAACTAAAATAAATAAAGAGAAAAATTTACGATCTATTCTAAAATATAAGTCAAAACTATTGAAAATTTTAAATCTAAAGAAACTTGAAATAATCCAAAAAACGAACCAACGCAAATATATATACGTATCGTAAAACCTAAACAAAGAAGCCTTACCTGCGCATAAACAACAAAAAGAAATACGATTCCTTGCAGGCCGAGAAGATCCTCACGAATGTCGGCGTGTTGACAGGCTTACCAGATCGATTCGAGCTCAGAGATACGCGTATTTTCAGTGGAGATCGAAAATTTAAAACCGTCCTGAGGATGCTGATGATTGATATCGGCTTTTTTACCTAGCGTTTGAACGATTCACGCTTTGCAGACATTACCTGTTACTCCCATGCAGGATGCTTGCAACGATGGGTTCAATCACATAAAACCTGAGACAAGTCCGCAGGTATGCGAGCACCAGACAGAGTCGATTTGAAGAAAATGCTGCGATTTCAGGCTTAAAGACCACCGCAACAATTTACGCTACCTCGCTGATACCCCAAGCAACGCAGGTAGATGTGACAGCTGATCTCTGAGGCTGGCAATCGATACGCATATCATTTGAAAAAATTACTTCGCCCGAGAATCCCTGATCGTATTTGCCATGAAACCCAAAAGAAACTCCTACGCAGAACGGCAAGAGGGACACGCCCACAGCTCAAAGCATCAAAGGATTCGATCAATATAAATCAATGCCCTCACGTGGTGAAACAGATAGATACGCATTCAGCAGTTTCGTTTGGTGGCAGATGGGAATGATTCCTCGTGCATACGCAGAGAGGACCTTCCTCTACCTCTGTTGATGGCAGGAAGCTATTTGAGGATACCTCTGGAGAGACCCTGTTCCTGTAATTGCAAAGAAACAAAACCCTAATGAAAACTGTATAAAGCAAAAATTTGAAACCCTAGATCAGCTTGATTAATTTACAGATTTTGGCCCCTTAACAGCCAGATTCAGCAATAAGAACAAAAATATTTTAAAGAAAAAAAAATTTCAGATTTTCACTGTGAAGAACTTCAGAAAATCTCTCATGCAAATTAGGAAAAATAAACTGAATGATAGACCCAGGATCAAATCCAACTGGGCTCAGCAAAAAATGCTTGCGGGAGTTGGCTGGTTCAGCCGAGAACTTCCCCAAACGCCCACCAATCTTCTTCAGTAAGGGTTTTCTGCACACCTCAGAACAACCATCAGTAAAGAGGGCAAAAATGTTGCTAGATCCCAAAAGTAATGGAGATACCTGCCATTATTTCAGCAACCCTAACACCACTCAAACCCTAGCAAGTGAACAAGATACCTGTGCTCACAATACTCTACAATAAGCTATTATTAATGGCTGAAAAATAAAATATGCAGAAACTAAATTAGCTCACAGCACTTCCAGAGAGTAACACCAGCAAGATTTGGACCCCAAAGTCTTCTTTTATTAACCAGAAACAGATTACAAGAGAGCTTCTTCAGTACAAGACTCACAGATCCAATGATCTGAAATGACCCCTAGCACCCTATTTAAAGGAAATGATCCCAACGGCTAGTTCGAGTGATCCATGTCGAAATGATCTCGACCGTCGATGAGGATCAAGACATCTCTTAATCTCATCCGTCGAAATTGTTAACTTATTATTAAAAATAATATTTTGCATGCATTCACTCAAAATATTATTATTTTATTATTTAGGGTTTTTGCTTTATTTTATAATTTTTTATAATTTTTTTATTTATTTCATTTTTTTTTTTTAATTTTTTAATTAATTAATTTTTTATTATTTTATTTATTTTATTAAATGGATCATCGAACTAAGCCTTTGGAAACATCACCTAGGACCTAGGACTTAGGACTCATGAGGGGATTTAAAACATTTTCCAACTCTCAAGACACATTACATCATGACTTTTACAATTTACATCTTAAGGGGGAAAACCCCTTTATCATAGACCCTCATAAATCACCCAGTTTCTGCGACACAACTATAATCTAGCAGATTAACACACTAGGATTCTCCTAAAGTTCTAATAACAAAATGCATCCCGGCTTTGGGGTCAGGCTGAAGGAAAACTCTGCCGATCATAGATCGGTGAGACGAAAAACCTTCCGGGACGTAGATTATCATTAGAAAGTTAGGTCCACCTAGGCAATTTTACATAAACGACTCATATCTGCTAAGATTATTTACAATTCATACATGCAGACTGGGTTTACAATTAAATTGATCAAGCTGCTGATGACTGCAGGATGGCACGGACACGTCGATCAAGTGCTGCCCCTTTTTGCAAAGAAAAGGGGGGGTACTGCATAGGTAGTTGACCGGTAGTGGTCAACAGTGCTTTAAGGCGCTTCATCGGATAGAAGGGTGCTCTCTCGAATTTGGTAAGAGATGGAAACAATCATGGGATTATACTTGGAATTGATGCCACCTATCCCGGAAAGGGTGTAGAAAATGTTACCCCTCAATTGAATGAGGGTAACTCGATTCATTTACAAAATCTCTTTTATGTACCTGATCGCAAGAAGAACACGATGTCCATTTCGGCAATGGAAGTGAAAGGTTTTAGGGCGGCATTCATCGATGGAAAGGTACATGTTTGAAAATAGAATTTTCAAAGATGCTTTTACTCATGACTTCAGGGTTTGCAATTTGTATCAAGTTGCAAGATGGTCCATTGGGGACCATGTTAATTGACACATCTTATCTATAGCACCGGAGGTCTGTTTATGGGGCCCTACCCGATGTGAGGCAGATGGTGACTCGGATGCGTGAATTCAAGAAGAGCGTGAAGATACATGTCTGAGATGTACTGAAGGAAAATATTACAAGGGGACTATTCTCCTCATGTAGTAGGTCCACAGGTTTGGAACAACCCAAGGAGTTTGAGTTTCATGATCAGGAATATCAGGTGGAAGAAAGCCCTTTATGGCTTGAAGCAAAACACCTCGGGCATAGTATGAGAGAATTGATAGCTGTCTGATGAAGCTAAGATTCATTAGGAGTGAAGCTGATCCAAACCATTGCTCAAAGGTTGTGGATGATAAACCTCTCATACCGACACCTTCTGAGGATGACCTATTTCTGACAGGTGCAGACCCTCTCATTTGTAGAAGTAAGAGGGAGTTGGATTCCGGATTTGAAATGGTGAACAACAAGCCCGTGACTACCTCGATGGAGCTTAACTTTTAGAAGTTATATGGTGGTGATGCCGGACCAGATTTGGGAAATGCCTCTGAGTTTCATAAACTCATTTGCATTGATGTTCTTGGTGAACTTCCGTCCAGATATATGTTTTGCAGTTAGCATGACGAGCTCATATATGTTTGAGCCACACTGGATTGGTGCCAAGAATCTTTTGAGATGTCTTCGGGGCACAATCTCTCATGGATTGAGATACACTGCCAGAAATATGAAGCTGCATGATTGTTCGAATGCTGACTAGGCAGGCAGTGTGGAGGATCTCAAGAGCACTTCTGAGTGTTGATTCTCTTTGGGTTCTGCTCAATATCCTGGATGAGCAGGAAGCAGAAGATGGTTTCTTTGAGCACCACTGAGACTGAATACATAGCTGCGAGTATGACCTCGTGTGAAGCTGCCTGGTTGCGGGAGCTCTTCAGTGAGATGTTTGTACACATGATGGATACCACTGTGATCTTTTGTGTAAACCAGGGAGGGATTCGATTGTCGAGGAATATCGTATTCTATAATTGCTCCAGCATATAGACATCAGATACTGCCTTATCTGGGATATGGTACATCGATGAGCGAGGAGGCTCCATCGCATTGAGACTGATGTACAGGTCGCAGACATTTTGTCTAAGCCCTGGGGACAGGTCAAATTTGTGACTTTCCTGAACGACTTGGAGTTGTTAAGAGACCTTCTTATAAGGGTCCTGCATGTTGCATGCATTCAGCTCTAGGAGCTCCGGGGGGCTTGGGGTACTTATTGGAGCAACACGCGACAATAGGGCGACCACCCTCTCCTAATGGTGCCTTGTGCACAGGTTGAATCGCTCAACCTTCCCCTGTGATACCCTGAGGCGACTTAGGGACAGGATGATCTCCTGTCGAGGCATCCTACCCATGTACTCTAGGACTCATGGGAAGTACCTCTCATCTGATCAATGAGTAGGGAAATGGATTTAGGGACCATAGTAGTACTATCGATGGATGCATCGTTGTATGTACCATACTCCCTATGCTACGATGACCTCAATTGATCTGGGATCAATGTAACTGATCTGGGATCAATATGAGTGGTTTGAGACACTCCCTTGTGATATTGATCTGGCATCAATAAAATTGACTTCGAGTCAGTAGAGAATGCTATGAGACATTCTCGATCAATTCTTCTTCTTCATGGTTCAGCAGAGTAGAGCAGAGTTGTGCAGGGCACTGATGGCAGAGATAGTACAATATGGCAGATGGATCAACGGATGGAGTTCTCCCTAGTTGAGAGGGAGTGTTAAAATTGGCAATTGGGACCAAACTCCATGTGGGTCATCTTATTAATGGCAGCTGATATTTTTCTTGGATCCCTCTCATCGATAGGTGTAGGATTGATCTAAAGATCATCGGATTTCAATAAGTATTCATGGAGATATGAATTTATTTGTGTTATGGGGCAATTCGTCAAGGTCGGCCAACAACCAAATAAACCCCACGTGCTCAACGTTTTAGTATAAATAGAGGTGCCTTGAAAGTCATTTGGACACACTTACAACTCTCTTGTGATCTCTTCCTCTCCATTCGTTTGGGTTTTAATGGAATGAAGAATCCCTAAGAGAATACGCTAATCTAGGAGGTTTTCCCTAGCCCTAGATGAAGAGATCTATGCGCTGCCCTCATCTACATTCATGGAGAAGAATCTTTGTTGCCCAAAAAGGAGGCTCTTATATCGCAGCAAGGATAGGGTTCAACACTGGTATAGAGAAGTCGTAACAGCCCTAACGTTGTCCTAAAAGAAACCCTCAAACACAGCAAGAAGGGAACCTTGATTTGATCTTAATACGCTATCATAATTGGAAGAACAGTGTGGGAAACGCAGGGCTGAGAGATGCCCTAATTGCTATTCTCTACAAGATCAAGGCACAGTCATAAAGAGCCTAACGCTGTCCCTAACACAGTCTTGAAGGCAGAATGCCCTAATTGCTGTTCTCTACAAGATCAAAGCATAGTCATAAAGAACCTAACACTGTCCCTAACACAGTCGTGAAGGCAGAATGCCCTAGCCATAGGACTAAAGGGAAAGGGGATGCCCTAGACATAGTTGCTGTCTTGGGTAAGAAGAAGCTACGCTGCCTAAAGAAGATGCCACCTAAAACGCAGACTTAGAAGAGAGACCTAAACGCTGTCATGGATCTAGTTGCCCTCTATGCTGTCTTGGTTCTAGGTAATAGTCATGTACGCTATTATATTGAAGCTGCCCTAAACGCAGTCAAGTTGAAGTTATGGTGAAGACCTTAACACTGTTCTAGACCGCAGTCTTAGGAGGGGTCTCATGTACCTTAATTGCTGAGTGTGCAAGAGAAGATTTAAAGATAGCTGGGTTGTCTTGCTGCTGGGCTAGGTCGCAGGCCATAGCTAGCAAAATGGAGGATTAAAGTTTGACTTCGGTGCAGCACAGTGATATTTAGGTGCATCACAATGGAATAAGGTGCGTGGGCAGCATGGGACAGTAAGGTGCTGAAGACAACATGAATGAATGAAAAGGGGTGCAACATGTTGTGATGGAAGTAGCAACATGGTATACTACAACTGTATGATAGTGCAACATAGTGCACAGTAACAGGGGTGCAACACAGTGATACATAGTGCAACATGATGTGATGGAAGCAGCAACAGGATGCTGAGGTATTGTAGCATGCATTTGGGTGCAGCATAGTGCAATGAAGAGCTCAGCATAGTGCAGCAAGAGGAGATGCAGTACAGTGATGGGTATAGTCATGATTAGTAAAGCATGATGAGATGCAGCATTATGATGATGGGTGTAGCATGGTGAGGTGCGGCATGATGACAAGATGCAACACAATGATAGGTGGAGGAGTCACTTTGGAGAATCAGTTGAAGCAGCATGTCTTCAACTAATCTCATGCATCATCTTCTAGATAAGTCAAAGTGTTGACTTTTGGTGTAAATGTACTATCTCTCTCTCTCTCTGCTGAACTATTGAAAAACATATAAGAAGAATTGATCAAGGGTTTCCCCATATTGGGGTTTATCCTTGGCTAGTGCCACATCTTGTGTCCTCTTGTCTTGGCTTGTCTTCTGCGATTTATGTTTATGTTCTATCTGCAATTTACTTTAATACTGATGTGATTGCTAATCTGGAAAAGATATTGAGCTCAATGTGAAAATTGAAATAAATTGCTCTAAGCATAGAACATACCTCAAATTAACAAATGTGAAACAATAAATTGTTAGCACAAGATATTATAAATGCTTTCAAGATGAATAAGTCTACAAATCAAAGCATGGAAACTATCTTGTTCAAAAGGATACAAAAATAACTCAAATGTTAGACCATGATGACAACAGGCAATTAAGTTTGCAACCCAAAATAATAGTACTTGAAAGTGAAATCAATCATTCATGACAATATGCAATTAAACCACAAGATGAGTCAATTTCTAAGTACAAGAAAAATTAAACTTGTTGCAAAATTAAAAGGAATTACAATGCTTGCATCCAAAGTGCCTGTTGAAATAAAATTTGCATGCGAGACTTTAAACCATCAAGATATCAAGAAATTTAAGAACTTTACAAACAAAGCAAATGTGATGGAATGAGTTCTTGGTTTATTTTATTAATTAGTGCTAAGGCATAGTTACAATTGAACTCTATTCACAATGAGGAGTCAATAGAGGTAGAAGGTCCCTAAAAGTCTTTTCAACCAACTTAAGTTGGAGGTAAGTTTTGATGAGGCTTGGGGTCTTCCTATACTAGATTGCCTAGATGAAGTGCAAATTTTGTTAATTTCCCAAATTAAACTAATGCTTCATGCAAATGCTTCAAAGAGAAATAGTTTGCAAAACTTGAGAGCGTATGCATGTGAGAATTTAAATACAAGATTAGTAAAAATTTGCATGTGGAGTGAAATGTATTGATTTTAAGCATGCACAATATGAAATTTAAAAGCTACAAAGCTAAGAAAAAACTAAAAGCAAGATTAGGCCACCCACAAGAATCCCTCCTCTAAATGAGGGAGGGGGATGCCATGTGAAAAATCCCAAGCTCCCTCAAACAATTTTTTTATTATCTTTTATTAGCGCTCAAACCGGGTAAAAATGTCTCTAATAGGGCAGTCCACAATACGAGAGAGATCTTTACAAAGATGAGACTCTAACAAAGCTACACTCTCTCCCCAAAAAATATGACAATAACAAACTTGAAAATGGAAAAAACTCTCCAAAAGAGATTCACAAGGCTCAAAAGGCCCACAACCTCAATGAGTTTGCAACTCTCTCCCAAGTGCTTATGGCTTCCCTAGAAATCAGTTTTTGGACAGCATGAGGGGGTCCTGCATACACACGAGTGAGTAGTTTTCGAAAGCTTTTCCTCAAGCTCCTTGCTGCTCAATGCTCAACCCTATGAGCTGGAAAACACAAAAAAATATCAATTGTTAGTGTGAAATTAGGAAAAACAAATCAAAACTAAACTTAGAATTTAATTTACAAAGTATTAGCTCAAGTAATGGGAGTGAACCCCCATACTTGCCTAGCTTTAGAAATGACTCTTGAATAGGAGATATAACTTTGAAAGAACTAGAAGCAAAGAAGCATTTTGATTTAAATGGATGATCAAGTAGCTATAGACTAAGAAAACTCTTTTTTTCTCTTCGTTGGATGGAAAACTTGGAGCGAAAAAATCGCTGAGCCTTGGATCGCTGTGATTCTAGGAGTGAGTTGATGTAATTGAGATTTATCCTACTTCTAGATGGATTCCTACACACAATACAAAAGATTTTTCCTACACACTTGAACACATATTAGTTTGCACAAGATTAGAGCAATATAATGAATAAGATAAACCAAACATTCCTCCTAAAATGAATTGGCAAGCTTATCCCTAGAATACTACTCTAAATCAATGATATGTGCAAGATAGCTTGCACACATCAATCCAAGCAAGATGACAAGCATAAATTAATATTAATTCAACATGCGAAAGAAATTAAACACAATAGCAGTAGTATGAAAGGACATCACCTCATAATGCCAAGAGAACACCAGCCAGATAGCCCCAAAGTCTTGATTATATTAAGAAAATATGCAAGTACAAAATGACAGAGTTTTCTCAAGCCCAATAGCTTATTACATGATACAATATGAGAGCCCATGGCTCTATTATATAGAGTTGGGAGCAAATCCCAATGAAGAATGACAATGACAAATGGCATTGGAGCCAATCCCAATGTAGAAGTGATTAAACAAGTGGCATGAGGTGACAATTTTAAAGAGAAATTCGAATTTGTTGAAAGAAGCTCCAATGGCAAGTGTAAAAATCGAATTCTGGCAAGTGGACATCATTTTCATCTTTCCTTATGTGCCAAATTCGAATTTTGTGATAGAATTACAAGTGTATATGGGTGGTAATCCACGTGGGGACAATTTCCCACAAAAATATCCACCAAATATTCTCCCAAATCCTCCCAAATTTGCACTAACTTCACAAATTCGAATTTCCAAGTAAGCAGCTTTCTCATTTAATGCTAAAAATTCGATTTTATTTGAGCGCATGTCCTTTTCTTGATTTTAGAAGTCCACATCACTTTGGGACTTCACTTTAACTCCCCCATAATTTTCCACCTCATTTTCACAACATTTAGCATGTGTGGATATTTATTTTTCTCCATTTATTTAATTTTTGGCTTAATTAATTACCAGATTTCCCACTAAACTTTGGAAAAGTGGGTTTTGAGAGTTCAAAACACATTTTTAACCCATCAAAGTGTGTCATAGTAGAAGGTTGAAGGTGAGAGGTGCAAATTTCATTACTCATACCCTATACAACTTCTCTAGAGATCACTTATTACATTACAAGTATAATTTTATTAGCAATTTTTGCCTCTGTTTTAAAAAACGGTCGGCTCGGAACCGACTCGGCCGAGTTGGTTTGAGCCAGACCCTCCAACATTGACCCGGCCTAGGATTTGGTTTGACCGGCTGGGTTAATACCGAGCTGGCCGGGGTGTCTAACAACTCAGCTGAATAGGTATTAACCTGGTCGGCTCGGCCGAGTCCGAACCTACTTGGCCAGATTGGAAACAGCAGCCCCTAAACCCGTCAAACAACGATTTTTTTTAAATATTCTTTTGGGGAACTCCAAAATGGTTTTTATTTTTCCTATGTTGTCCTTGGAGTCCATTCGCCTGTCCTAAACCCTATTTAACCCTCCCAAACCCTCTCATTTTCTCACAGCCATCTCATGCATTTGAGTGAGAATTTCAAGTGAGAGTTTGTGAGGAGTTGTTGAGTTTGTTTTTGGAGTAGCAGTGAGGAGTCTTGGGCAAGCATTGTAGCTGGAGTGAGGAGCTTCTTGGGCAGCCATTTGGAGCAGCATTTGCCATTGAGGAGTTGGTTTCTTGGAGCAACCTTGAGGAGGCAGTTTGTGCCTGGAGGTATTTTTTTTCACTTGTAAAAATTTGTTTTTGCTTATTAAATTTTATGTGCAAATCTGGAAATTGAAAAGAGTGTTTTTTGTGAAAGAAATGAACATTGAATCAATGTTTTTTTTGTTTGTTTTCATTTTCAGATTTTTTGCTTTCATTTCCAAGTCAAAAAATGGCACCTAGAGTGAAAGATGCTGCTTGGGCATATGTTGAAATGGTTGATAGTCAAATGCATTGCAAATTTTGCCATAGGAAAATTAAGGAAGGTCCTGGGGGCATTAATAGGCTGAAACAACACTTGGCGGGGATTAGAGGCCAAATTACTCCATGTACCTCACCAGAAATTGGGGAGATTAAGAAGGATTTGTTAGCCGGCTTTGAGAAGTTTAAAGAAGATAAGGCTAGGCAAAAAGAGTTTGAGACTGAAATTGGGAGGAAGAGGAATATACAAAAAATGCTGGCTACCAACTCCCATTTTGATTTTAAGGGTTCTTTCTCTATCCCTTGTACTGATGCATCTAACCCCTTCCGATATGTTCCTCCCTCTTTTGGGTCTATTCAAGAAAAGGGAAAGGGTAAAATGAAAAAGGGTGATATGAATATCAAAAGTTATTTCACTCCCTCCTCTCCATCAGATGCACATGGTCCTCAAGCTAGTAGAAGTCATATGCAACCCACTTTAGATGACCATTGGAAGAAAGAATTGAGGGAGACTGCTTGTGATTACATAGCTAGATGGTGGTATGATACTGATATCCCCTTCAATTCTTCCTGTTCACCATATTATGAGCCTATGTTTGATGCCATACATGTTGCTGGAAAAGGCTTCAAAGGCCCTACTATGCATGAGCTAAGCGGGTATCATTTGCAGAAAGAAATTGCCTCCATTAATGAGTATTTGAAAGATTTCAAGGACTCATGGGAAAGAACAGGATGTACCATCACGTCAGATGGATGGACTGATCAAAGAAACCGTACCATCATAAACTTTTTTATGTTCTGCCCATAGGGAACCATGTTTCTAAAATTAGTTGATGCATTTGATAAGGTAAAATATGGACAATTGTTGTTTCAGCTATTGGATGAGGTTGTTGAGGAGGTGGGGGTGGCTAATGTTGTTCAAGTCATCACAGATAATGCTTCTAACTATGTTCTTGCTGGTAAACTGTTAGAGGAAAAACATAGAACTATCTTTTGGACCCCATGTGGCATAGACCTCATGCTTGAGGATATTGGCAAATTAGATTGGGTCAAAAACACTGTAGATCATGCCAAAAGCATAACAAAATTTATCTACAATCATTCATTGATTTTGAGCCTGATGAGGAAACACATAGGGGGTAAGGATATTATTAGGCCTGCCATCACTAGATTTGCTACTCATTTTTTGACATTGCAATCTATGCTTTCACAACATAGAGACTTTCAAAAGATTTTTTCCAGCGAAGAATGGAATCAAAGCCAGTGGTCTCACAAACTGGAAGGAAAAGAATTGAAAAAGAAAGTTAACGAAGAAATATTTTGGAGAAAGGCAACAAAGATTTTGAAGCTTGCTGAGCCACTGGTTAAGGTGTTGTGGTTGGTGGATGGGGAAAGATTGGCTATGGGCTTCATTTATGAGGCTATGGATCAAGCAAAGGAGCAAATAAAGATGGCATACAAGGATAAAGTGGCAACTATGGGCCCATTTGGGCAATCATTGATGAAAGATGGAATAATCAACTCCATCGTCCTATACATGCAGCTGGGTATTTTTTGAACCCACGGTATCAGTATAAAGCTAAGGCGACAGGAGATTTGAAGGGGGAGGTTAGAGATGGATTGATTGACTACATTGATTGCATGATCCCATTGGAGTGTGATCAGCATGAGATACACCGACAGGCCACAACCTTCAGCGATGCCTCAGGTAACTTTTGGAAGAACCTAGCAAAGATTGCAAGGGAAGCAAATGAGCCAGGTAAACAAAAATTTCAATTTTCAATTTCTTAATACTTGTTTCGTTAAATCGTTTATAATTTGAAAGTTGGATATAATTTGTAATTTTGTTGAGCTAACTCATTACACTATGTTTTTTGCAACACAATGGTGGGAGGCTTTTGGTAGCCATTCTCTTGAATTGCAGATGTTTGCAATTCGTATTTTGAGTCAAACTTGTAGTGCTACTGGGTGTGAGTGCAATTGGTTTGTCTTTGAGAGGATTCACACAAAGAAGAGAAATAGTTTGGATAAAAAATGATTAAATGATCTAGTCTATGTCCAATACAACCTCGAGCTCAGACACAACCAATTGCTGAACAAAAGACCTGATTCAGATCCCATTGTGTTAGAAGACATTGATCCAACATTAGATTGGGTAGTGGAGAGTCATCTAGCATAGTTTGATTCTGATGAGGATCTTGATTTGGATTTACAGGTGGAGGCATCACTCGAGCATAATGTTCAGTTGAATGCAGATCCACTTGTACCAGCCTCAGGGCCAGCCCCAAGTCCTCTAGTTGTAGGTGCTTCCTCCGTGGAGCCACGACAGAAGCGCATATCTCCTCTATGTCAGCTTGCAGCTGTTGCACAGCCTGCTAATGCTACCACTTCTACAATTGCAATTGGAGATGATGATGAGGAGGAGCCATGGGGCCCCCTGTCTGACTCTGATCCAGAGGTTGATCTAGATGATCTTGGCTCCTCAAGTAGTAGCCAGTAGTTCTGGTCACAATTTACTTTTGTTGTAGAGGCCATTTCTAGCCTCCTTGGTTATGTGTTTTTGTTTTGACCTCTATATCATCATCGTGTATGTATTGGACAGTGCAATGGGTGCGATTTTGATA